>OX439236.1:23261907-23893993 GCA_949319165.1 Sialis lutaria | reverse complement strand
ATTAACAGGCTATTTAACATCAATTTTCATAAACCAAAAGAAAATTATAAAAATGTTAGTTAATTTTCAAAAAATTATTGTGATCACAATAACTTACCTAAGAATAAGTGACGATCGTGGCAAACTATTAAAAGTCTTTGACAATAACATATCAAACGTGACGTTTGACTAAATTAAAAAAAAATTACCCTCACCAATAATAATGGACTAAGGGTGACCGCATTTATTATAAATTTAATGAGTCTATTGATGTATTTGATAAATAATTGTTACAAGTATTAGTTAATAATATCAATAAGTAATAAACACACAAATAGTACTCTTATTGTAACCTTTTATACAAACGTGTCACACCCGTCACAATGTTTTGTTGAGTAATAACCAGTTAAATAGATTACTTATTTACCTGATGCTCTTGTGTTACTAAAAAATAATTTATTCGTAACATATTAAAGTATGATTATTATAAAGTAACTACATAGTACAGTCAAAGCGTCATTTAACCGTGCATTTTGGGTAGGCAGCAATTTTTTTTGGTAGGTTCGTAGAGGGGTTCATCCGTGCCTCTAAAACTCATTTTTCGGGTTCCCGAAAGATATTGTTTTTCCGTAATCTTGAAAATAAGGGTGGCAATTAGTTTTTTTATTTATTTCCGTAACGGTCAGCTTATCAAAAAAAAAATTAAGAAGCATTTTTGAAGGTAATCGAAGTATCTATAACTTTTATTCATAACTTTTTGGCTTAACATTAAAAATAAAAATTTTATGAGCAAAAAAGGATAAAAAAATAGGGGATGAAAATCTTTAAGGCAATATAACTATTGTATTTTTAGTCCTACAAAAAAAATACTTCTGACCTTTTTTGTAGAACGTTTCTTAACAAACAATTTAATCTATTCATTTTTTTATTTAATTTATTTTTATTGATGTTTCAGCGTTGTTAAGGGAGGTAAATTGAAAGTATATGAGTTACGTAGGTACACAAAATTGTTGATACAAAAAAAAGTTTCAAATAAAAGTTGTTCGCTATAATATTTCCTACAATTTCTATTATGAAAAAAATATTAAAATTTCATTTGTTTATCCGCTAAGCAACAAAAGTGGCTAAAAGCACAATTTATTAAGTTTTAATATCTAATTAATTATAATGATTTTTTTTAAGTTGTTACCCCCGGAAAATTAACAATTTATAGTTAAGCACATTCATTGTAAATTTGGTATTGATATCTTGAACTGTTATTGTTTTATTAAACTGTTAATTAATTGTCTTTTGATTAACAGTAAAAGTTTTTCTATAAACTTTTTTTGCATAATTGTTTATATGGGTTCCTAAGAACGTACATATATAAGTGATTGCCACCATAAAAAAGTCAATTATTCAATAGTTTTGAAAATGGTGATGCTTAAATCTAATTGTTGTAAAATATCTGACAATAATATTAAAGCGTCACCATTTTCCAAACAAATGAATAATTTACTTTTTTATGGTGGCAACCACTTATATAAGTTTTCCGGAACCCATATAAACAGTTGTACAAAACAAAAGTTTATAGTAAATTTTTTACTGTTAATCAAAAGACAATTTATTAACAGTTTAATAAAACAATAACAGTTCAAGATATCAATACCAAATTTACAATGAATGTGCTTAACTATAAATTGTTAATTTTCCGGGGGTAACAACTTAAAAAAAATCATTATAATTAATTAGATATTAAAACTTAATAAATTGTGCTTTTAGCCACTTTTGTTGCTTAGCGGATAAACAAATGAAATTTTAATATTTTTTTCATAATAGAAATTGTAGGAAATATTATAGCGAACAACTTTTATTTGAAACTTTTTTTTGTATCAACAATTTTGTGTACCTACGTAACTCATATACTTTCAATTTACCTCCCTTAACAACGCTGAAACATCAATAAAAATAAATTAAATAAAAAAATGAATAGATTAAATTGTTTGTTAAGAAACGTTCTACAAAAAAGGTCAGAAGTATTTTTTTTGTAGGACTAAAAATACAATAGTTATATTGCCTTAAAGATTTTCATCCCCTATTTTTTTATCCTTTTTTGCTCATAAAATTTTTATTTTTAATGTTAAGCCAAAAAGTTATGAATAAAAGTTATAGATACTTCGATTACCTTCAAAAATGTTTCTTAAATTTTTTTTTGATAAGCTGACTGTTACGGAGATAAATAAAAAAACTAATTGCACCCTTATTTTCAAGATTACGGAAAAACAATATCTTTCGGGAACCCGAAAAATGAGTTTTAGAGTCACGGATGATCCCTCTACGAACCCACCTAAAAAAATTGCTGCCTACCCAAAATGCACGGTTGCCTTATTTTTTACGACGCTTTGACTGTACTAACAATATTTTCGCTAAACTTTTGAGATATTGAATAGAGGATGCAAGACTTGCAATACTTGACGTCACACCCGTCACAGGGCTTTGAATGCTGGCATTTTTTTGTAAAATAACCATTCAATATACATTTATTACATTAAAATCTACAGAAAAATGGTAAAATCATGTTATTAACCAGTATTATTTAGAAATTATAAACTCCAAATCCGAGTTGAAATGTCATACCCGTCACCGCGGACTGACCCCTATGTTGTTATTTAAAATTTAAAATCCACTTTCTCGTATGTCTACCAATTCTCAGTTTAAATTATTTACATTCGTTGAATTTTCTTAGAAAAAGATTTGGATTCAAAACTTCAGTATAGTCAATAAATTAACACCATTTCTAAATTAAATAAAACTGTAAGGCGCTTAAAGACTTTGTTTGTTTTTAATACAATTTAAGATCTTTAACTAAATTAAAATAAAGAGAACAAACTTTGAATTTCTTAGAAATATAACTTTGTAAAGCATTTTCTGATCCAGATTATTCCTTATATTATTAACTTTAATATAAAAATATTGACATATTAAATATTAATTGATCTTTCCTTCTTTCAAAACAAACATTATATTCATAACTTATCCCCCAAAGTATACAAATATACTTATATTATAAGATATAGGTATACTATTAATATTTTATACATACACAATTTCATTTTCTCAATAAAAAAATTGTTTTTGAACTGTTGGTAATAGTCACTGACTCGTATATTTTAACACAGCAATCCCCCTTTTACCGCTTCCCCCCAAGGATTGTAACGAACCTGCATTCCTAAAAACCATTTCAATTTTTTAGATGTCTCCTAATAAATTTTTTATAGTATTTTATATACCATGTTTTTCATCTTTACTGCATTGTTTTATGCAGGTATATTTTTAAGAATTGATGTCAAAATTAATCTCTAGGGATCTTTAACAGTCTGCTAACTTTCAAAATTGTTCACACAATAGAGTAACTAAACAATAAAAATAATATAGGATGAGCAGGAGAGGGGAGGGGGTATTACTCTCAAGAGTACTTCAACAATCCTCTACCATAGAATCGAAAATTTCAATTAACTTTTGTCAACCGTTCACAATTGGGTGCAGTTAAAATCGCTGGTAAAAATAATTTCAATGTGCCCCTCGGGATAAATTCATAACACGCGTCACTGGTTTTTGTATCGAGTACCGATAATTTGGTATGTGTGGACTTTAGGGAGGTTGGGTTGGGTAAATTGAATTATGCCCCTTTGGGTAAATCGTATTGGAAGGAGTGGTTGGAAAAAATGAGAATACTTTATCGAATTTCAGTCAATATCGGATTACTTAATCTTTAGAATTTTCTTTGTTTCTTAATAACTTTTGTCTTTCAGGTTTAATCAGGATGTTATTTTTTTATTTCAAATGAGAATATGATATTTCAATCGTCTTTATATTAAACACGTGAGTGGAATATGACGTATTAGTGTCCCGTACTGAAGATTTAAACATTGAGCAATATTTAAATGGAATTAAAATTATTTCCAAGTGCTGATTATTTTTCGTTTAATCTCGATAGCATTTATATATATTCCATATTCCCATTTTTTTCAGATTTTTCTCGCTATTACTTTCTTAGTTATTGGCAGGGAACAAAAAATTAAAGGGAGATTTTAATAATAACAGAACGTTTAGTTTTAAAAAAAATTTTTGGTAACCCATTTATGTTCATCAAAAAGCGCCAAAAGCTAAAATGTTATTTTTACAACTTGTATTTTTTATTTACCATTTACTACAAACTACAATTATACCAAATCTCAGCTTTCTATGTCAAATAGTTCAGTAGCTAGAAGACCAACAGTTTAACCAATTTTATAAAAAGTTAGGACTTTTTGTTTAATATAGAAAACTGAATTTGTTTGACCCGTATTATTTCACTTCTTACTACCAACATAAAACTTCATCAATATTCATTGTCTTATCTCCATAACAAATAAATATAGAATTTATGTAGATACCCTTTACTCTTGCGGGGTTAAACCATTGCACTGAATAACGTACAGAAGCGATAAGCGAAAATCGTACAGGTTAATCAAAAACCGATCAAGCGAATGAGCGAGCGAGGGCGAGAGACGACTAGGGCAATAGACAAAGAGAATGATATTATGCAATCTGTTTTGTACAGGACGATCTCATTCCTTCCAATCTATTGACCAGGATTGATAGAGTTTGTATCGTGGAGAAAATATTGTTCCAGCGGTCCAATGTTGTTGACGGAATGTAGAAAATGTTTACTCGTTTGGTTGTAGTTAAATTGAAAATTGGTGAGAGAGATAGTTGCATTCTATACAAAACTTTACAAGTGGAAGAATGATATTTTTTGTCAACAATTGAATTTATTTGAATTTTGATTGTTAGATTTGATTGTGATTCTTAGAATAATTCAAATTAATCAGTAAGGCAATATTGGCGCAACTTTCGAAAAATCTATTTTATGTTTATTTTTATTTTTATCTCCTAAAAGATTAAGTTTTACAAAAATTTCTTAGAATTAGCTAAATAAAACATAGAAATTATACAGGCTGATTCAGCACTGTCGTGCCAAACTTGAACAGTAGATTGAGAAAAATATTTTAAGCAAAAAACTTCCAATAAACATGTGTCCGGAATTTTTTCCTTAGGGAACTACAGGACTCCAAAGATTTTACTAAAAATGAGTTTTAATTTAATATCTAGAGAACCCTTTGTGATATAATTATGAAATTTGGTATTTGGTTTGGTAATAATGAATGTTATCGATTTATAATATTAACCATTTATATTTTAAACCAGGGCTGTATGGGGCCAGTGGGCCCATCGATTTTGATCTTGTAATTGTTTGTTCCTTAATTTTTTTTCCTGAGTTGATACTTTTATAAGATTATATGACACAAAATACACAAAAACATACTTTGCTTGTTTATCATAGGATAAACCGTTTTCGAGTAATATCGATGGAAATGAAAGCATGCAGAATTTAACTTAGTACGAATGTTTGAAATTACAAAAAAATAAATTTATAATCTTATTCTATGATTAAAGGTAAGAATAAAGTTTATTTAAATAAACCTCCGAAAATGCATCCATAAACAAATAGCCATTTTAAGTTTGTTTTTTTAGTCATGTTAATAAAGTTCATGTAACAGTAAAAGAACTGGCTATAGATCTTACAGGATTCATATTAGGAGGTTTATTTAAATGAACTTTATTCTTACCTTTAATCATAGAATAAGAATATAAATTTATTTTTTGTAATTTCAAACATCCGTATTTAGTTAAATTCTGCATGCTTTCATTTCCATCGATATTACTCGAAAACGGTTTATCCTATGATAAACAAGCAAAGTATGTTTTTGTGTATTATGTGTCATATAATCTTATTGATGTACCAACTCAGGAAAAAAAATTAACGAACAAACAAATACTAGATAAAAATCGATGGGCCCACTGGCCCCATACAGCCCTGGTTTAAAATATAATTGGTTCTTATTAGAAATCGATAACATTCATTATTACCAAACCAAATGCCAAATTTCATAATTATATCACAAAGGGTTCTCTAGATATTAAATTAAAATTCTTTTTTAGTAAAATCTTTGGAGTCCTGTAGTTCCCTAAGGAAAAATTTCCGGACACATGTTTATTTGAAGTTTTTTGCTTAAAATATTTTTCTCAGTCTACTGTTCAAGTTTGGCACGACAGTGCTGAATCACCCTGTATATAGATCTTTTTGTGAAATTGCAAAATTGGAAAACCCAAATCAATTTTGATAAAGTGATAGTGAGTCTAATAGAATGCTGCAAGACTTTTGAAAATACATTTTTTATCGTGTCACTCGTACAAAATTCTCTAGAAACATGGGTAGCCTACCTACCTGTCAGATCTATACTTTTAATAATTTCAGTCTGAAATTTTGACACAACGTTCATGAAAGAAGGTTCAATGAAAATATGATAATTTTTTTTAAAGTATCCACTGCAATGTATGAAAAAACGTTCAGCAAATAACAATCAAGAATAACAAAATAATTTATTTCATAAGTATGAAAATTCCAATATCCTCTAAATTCTAAAACATTTTCCAACAATCAGCAGACATAGAGTAACCCTAACCTTTATCCTGATCATGCGAATATTCAAGCATCCTACAAGATTTATCGTTTTTCGTTTTTTGCCAATTAATGCAAATTGTTTTTCGGATAATTTGCTGGTAACCCTTAATTGAAATTCCACAGAATGTTGTTTAGGTAGGGACTGTTTAACAACTTGAAAATTGAATAGCGCTTAGTCGATAATGTTCAGTTGTTTAGTGGATTATCAAAGTAAGCTATGGGCGTCCGTAATTCTAATTAGGAACACTGTAAATATTTATCAATATTCTAACCGGAACGAAATCCGGTTAGCTTTGAAATCAGTCGGGAAACTGCTAATATGGAACGGTGATAATTAAATTAAATAATTTTATGACTTATAATGTGCAGTATTATTAGTTTTTACATCTTTAGTACACGAAGAGAATCTTTTACTTAAAAATACCATGAATCAAACATTTTATTGGAATTATATACTATTAACTACCACATCTGGGAAAGTCACACAATATTACGTTCATCCTTGAAAAATCGTGGAATTTCCAAGAATTGATTATTTCTAGGTATTTTTTTCCATTACGTTGGTAACAAACGTACGTGATTTGAAACATACGAAAGAATATTTTAAATTTTTAAATTCAAATTCACTTTTTTGTATTTTCTGTAAGAAATAAGTTATTTACAAAATTAAAGTTCAATAAATGAATTTGTTGCAGCTCATCAGATAACATCTTATTTTTTTCATCAAAATTGTCAGCGAACGATAACATTTATAGCAAATATTTATTGAACCTTTGTTATTTAGAATTTTACTATCTACAGTTTTGATTTTTATTACATTTTTTCCAATGCGTCGTTTATTAAATAATTGCGAAAAACCGATATGTTTTTTTTTGCATTTTAGAAAGTTGTTAAACTTTTTATGTACACTGCCGTACAAAAGTTTTTGATCACTTATTTTTTTGCGTATTGTAAATATAAAACTGCAAAAATGGGCGATAAAAAATCTTAAATGTTGATAAGAGTACTTACATGCAACTTTTGTAATAATCCTAGCATATCTAAAATACAGCATTTACAATTTTCCATGTTAAGGAAAATTTTTGAATTATATGCCTGAAAGGTCAGGTTTACTCAAGTTAAAAGTATTCACGCACAGTGTCTTTCAAGCTAACGAGAAATTGTTTTTTTTTTTTTTTTTTTACTATTTTGACTGCGAGTAAACATATTCTTTTCGCTATTTTGGGGATTTTTATTGACTGAAATCTGTATATTTCCATTCAAAGTCATAGGTGTCCAAAGACGGCAGTGTATTATATACGAATATCTACACATGCAGTTTTCTTGGCTTCTGGGTATAAGTAGGTCGCTTTCTCACATTCCAATTATCTCAACAAACAAAATACTATTGATCAAAGAAATACGCCATCAGTGAAATTCGTCAACTTTTAAATATGTTTGTTTATATTTTTTTGACAGATCTTTGACATATTCCTTTGATAGTGTAATAGTGCCCTAGCAAACAAACTATTCATATATGTACAAGAACATTTTTGATTCAAAGAGACATATATAATATAATATTCTATATATGTATTTACGCTCTTGTAATCATTCGCCCGAAGCGCTTCAGTAGTCAACGATGCTCATTATTCGAATTCAACATATCGACTATCCAATTATATGCAACAATCACAGAACGGGCTCCCCTTTGATGTATACTTCTATCACAAACGTCTATACTCGTAGAAGATATTCCCTTCTGTCGTTCACGGAACCGAAAGTAATGCAATATAAACATACAATACATGTATATATGTATGTATCTTCAATTGGGATGTGTACAAGAACAAAATCTATCTTTCAAGTTTTCATGTGAGGTTAACAACATCAACAAGAAAATTACGAAATGTAAATTTATGTAAATACAAATATTTAATACATGGTTTGCAGAATTCTTTATGTTTGTTCTTATAAATATATCGAACCTAGTATCCTACCGAACATTCGGCCAAATAGTCGCCTTATAATTAGGTCGAAGCTAAAAATTGAATTATTTAGTATGTGTCCTTTTAACCCTGAGGTTAACTGTTAAAAATAAGGAAATGGTATTAAGGGGGATAGCCACTGTGACGGGTCAAAAAATTGTCAATGTTTGGGAATTTTTTTGATAGATATAACTAATTATTTTTGAATCAGGTAAAGGACGTTTTAATAAGTATATATTCAACTTATTTAATATCAATTTTTATTGAAAATATTAAATATTTACAAAGTTATGAGCTTCGATGTGACGACTAAAAAAATATTTTTCTCTATGGTTCACTCGAAATTTCGATAAGGGTTATATAAAAAAAAAATTATCAATATCTATATGAATGTAGCTATCGTTGGATGTAGCCGTTTTTTTTATTTTGTTTTTTCACAAAATGGCGATTGAAATTTTTTTTTATTTTTAAGACCTATTTTTTTTTAAATAGTAATTATCGAATTTTTAAAAATAGGCTATGTGCAACGATAGCTTCTACAATTACGAAAATTATTTAAAACAAGTTAAATCGGGTCATTAGTCTTTGAGGAATCGAGTCAACCAGGTCGAAAAATGTAATTTCGAGATAAACGTGTTTAATGTTTTTGTTATGTCATAACCGGCCGTGCTACATCGTCTCACTAAATTGACTGTAACTCCGTCAATTTTCAAAATTTAAACTCAATTTTTTGTATACATATTTATGAATATGTATCCTTTAAAAAAAATGTAAGAAAAAATTTTTTTCCCGTCACAGTGGCTTTCCCCCTTAAAATATATAAAAAATCGTTTACCCAAAAAATATAGAAATAATTGTTTATAATAAAAGATGTTTTTTTTTTTTCTATAATTTATGTTTCCTTCATTTTTTTATCTTTTATCGGAAAGATAAAAAAGTGTCCCGAGATATCTATAGATTTTTTTAAAGTGCATTCGATTTGATACTCTCCTTATTTGATATTTTTCCATCTATATCTATGTATAAAATATATCAATTTATTTCATCTATGTATATATAACTTTTGACCCTTCATTTTTCTGCATCAACATTCAGTTTATGAAAAATTCAATAACTTTTACTTTGTGTCAGCTTTATTGAATATCTTTGAAACCTGTAGTTGACACAGAACTCTTATTTACTCCCAATCTTTTGTGACGTTCATTTGTTCCCATTTTTTTATATATTTGTTCAAATATTATATCACATCTCTTTCATTATCTCTCCCTTATATTATTTCTATATATTTGAAAAGAAGTTCAATTTATAGTCCTTTAATAATATAAAGAGGAAAAATTATAGATATTTTATATTAATTTACATTTTCTGCTAAAGTAATATCTGATTACATTATTATAAAAGAATATACAAATTGTATGCAGCGTCATGAATTATTTTTATTGAATTCTTGTTGGATGATGATGAAAACCGACACTTTCCATTATGTTTTCTTTTGAAATTATTTCTTTATTGAAAATATGAACATTATTCATTTAGATTCTTATCATTTATATTAAAGGTTATTACATCGTGTTTAATAAATAATAAATAGCAACAAGATATTATTGTTAGTTGAAATTTGAATACATGACAAATACGAAGAAAACTCAATTATCTTACACTGCCGTGCAAAAGTCTTTGGACACCTGTGATTTTGAATGTAAATAGACAGATTTCAGTCAATAAAAATCCCAAAAATAGCGAAAAGAATATTTTTACTCGCAGTCAAAATAGTAAAAAAACAATTTCTCGTTAACTTGAAAGACATTGTACATCAATACTTTCAACTTGAGTAAACCTGATCTTTCAGGCATATAATTCAGAAATTTTCCTTAATATGAAAAATTGTAAATGCTGTATTTTAGATAAGCTAGGATTATTACAAAAGTTGTAATTTAGTACTCTTAAGATTTTTTATCAACCATTTTTGCAGTTTTATATTTACAATGTCCAAAGAGTTTTGCACGGCAGTGTATATCTATTTACTAACGTTATCTGCGAAGTGTCAAATCGTTTTGAATTTGTTCGGGATTTTAGAGCAAATCATTTTACAATATACACCTATCACCACTGCTTTTAGGCTGCTGATTTCTACGTACTATCAGTGAACTGTCATTTAAATTGAATACCTTGCAGAGTTGCAGATAGAGTTAATACCCAACATTTGAGTTTGACATAAAAATAAATGAAATTATTTATTTTAAATTCTGAATAAGAAAAAACCTATTTTCATCGATTTGTAGTTTTCTTTTAGTAATTGTTTGTAAGAAATATCGAATACCTTTTAGTAGTTGTCATCAATCTTATAAATAGGTTCTATAATGTTTCCTAACTTTTTACCAACTGGAATAATATAAAACCACAAAGAATACATGCCATAAAACATATGAAATATTACATCCCCACTAAAAGTATTGAATATGAATTATTAATCGTTTATATTTCGGAAACAAAAGAGAATATTTTCGTCACGTATTCTTCCGCTAATAAAATTATGTGAAAATACAACCTTTTATCAAATAATCTAATATCAGTGAGGGCAGACACGCAGCGCGTTGGCATAATGATGCTGAAAATCTCCGATGAATTTACATAGAACGTGTCGGTAAAGAAGAGATCCTCTTAAATCGTTTAAATGGATAGGGATGATCCGATTGACCTATAGCTTAATGCTGGGGTCGTCACCTTCCAATAAATGTCCGCCCCAAGAATTGCTTCAGATTGAAAAGACACAGGGATTTAAGGCAGTTTAAACTTTAACCCAACAGTTTTGTTGATTGTGCAATCATATATTTTATACAGGGTGCGTCGTTGTAATCAATCTACTTTCATGTCACGCAAAAATGTTGGAAGGTTTAGTGGGGGACATCAGTTAAAGCTATTGAAGTTTGAAGGTTATAATTATATCGATACCTATATTTTTTTAATGGCTGAATCGTATGATTCGTAAAAAAATGTTGGAATTTTTTTTCCCAAGATTTTCACAAAATACTTTTCAATATTTTTTCTCGGAAAATAGCAAAAAATACTTTATTTTGATTCATATCCGGTATTATAAACGACCTAGCAAATTTGCAAGCTAGCAAGCACTCTCAAATGGGGTATCAAACTCATATGGCAGTTCTCTTGAAGTTTTAGATAGAAATAGTTTCATACATAGGAACTAAAAAAAAAGGTATGTAAAGTATATTTACTAAAGTGTATTTACTAACCTTGTGTAAAAAACGGTAAAAACCAACTTACTGACAACTGTCATATAAGTTTGTTATCTCATTTGAAAGTGCTTGCTAGCTAGCAAATTTGTTAGGTCCTTTATAATACCGGACATTAGTAAAACATTTTAATAAACATTTTATGGTGTTTTTTTTTTACTTTTTTTTAGTAAAAAATATGTTTAAGGGGTTCATCACCCACTATATAATTAAAGGACATTTCATTATCAAGGCAATTTAAAAAACTGTACGTTAATACGAAGTGATGTAATTCGAAGTACGTCTGTAACTTTGATACCTCTTTCATAAAATACCGTTGAAGTAATGAAATTCTCGACTACTTTGTTGTATAGAATTTGAATTATTGACCGATTCTGCAGGTTTATCGGAAAATGTTACCCAGCCGTCTGCGTTTTTTTAATGTACTTTTCATTGAATTTTCATTAAATTTGCAGATCAAAACGAAATGTCTTTACGGATGATCGGATGGAAACCAATATCTTTTGATGTGAAACTTCTTTGCCGGCTCATACTACAGTTTCTAAATTCAATTTGCGTTCGCTATAAAACACACATATACATACATAATAAAATATACACATAAACAGACACTAGTAAACGTCTTATTACGCTTCGGAATTTTTAAAAACAATTGTTCTTTCTGAAAACAAATTCGATTATGGAGTAGACTTGCCATTTGATTTTTATAATTAAGGACACTACGTCACAACTCTCAAGAATCACATATATTGTTATTTAGAATAGAGTTGATGCTCTACAAATATACACATTAAGTGTCATTGATAAGGGCAATCTATTGGGACGAAAGAGGTTAATATACTTTAAAAGAAACAGGAATTCTATCTCTGCCGCAATGAACGGTTTTTATAACTAATTATGTCAAATAAAATAAACGTACAAATTCATACAGCACATTCTACTCTATTCTAATACATTAGCACGTGATTTTCAAAATTTTTGACATTATCCACCATCCACCCATGTTCTCCGTATTTATGGTTATTTCTTTCATGAATAATACTGGAGATTTTTTTTACGAAAGTGGCTATTTGCACATGCAGTATGTGCAAGCAATTGGCTATTTGTACATACTGTATATGTACCAAATTAAGTTAGGTTGTTAAGTTAGGGTAGGTTAGTGTACGTTAGGTTAGTGGTAAGTCTAAATAGCCAATTGCATGCACAAACGGCATGTGTAAATAGCAAATAGCCAATTGCTTACATATACTGCATGTGCAAATAACTTCATCCTTTTATAAAGTACTTTTTACCATTAGTAAATGCAAGTTCACTTTATTATTGTAAAAAAAAGTCAAAATTCAATTTTCATATTAACTACCGCATAAATAAGATCCTAATAATAAAATGAATCCAAAATTTACATTGCTAAAATCTTTTAGTAATGCATCAAGAACCTTTTAATATAAATCCATTAGATATAATATATCTGCACTTCAGAATTTCTCAGCATTCATCCCGTTCCTTGCTTCTCCCTATCTCCCGTCCGTCCGTCCCAGGACCCGTCGAATGAAACACAGATGTGCGTAATTGCAAGGACTGGACGGATTCATCCCGGTATCAATTAAACTAAGATACATGCTGTTACTGTTTTTGATTCGTGATTGGAAACGGATGTAGAAATGAAGTTAATGTAATTAGGTTTGAGCTCCGTAACGTTTTTATTTTATTTAGGAAATACCCCTCACGTATTGATGATTTTTTTGTAACTTGGGGAAATGATTGTTCAAAGTGTATTGATTGAAAGTTGTAATGGGCGCAATCTATGAAAAATTATAATTTCCACTCTGGGTGACACCTTATTATTTTTGTTTTTATCTTCAAAAAGGATCAACTTTTAGAAAAAAATTGCATAGAGTAAAAAGTGATTAAAACTAGCTAAATAATACAAAACAGTACTTTTTTTTGGTTTGGTAGTTATTTTATAAAATTAAATAATATCTAAAACTAAATTTGGATAAACTCGTAGATTGCACCCATTACAACTTTTGATCAATACATTTTGTTACATCATTTACCCAGGCTACAAATACACTCAACATTCTGTTATACGACGGCATCGGTAGTTCAAAAATTCCACTACACAACGGCTAAAGGGGCGCACACCACTTTAACGTTGATTGGTGAATTTAAACGCGCAGAAATATAGCAGTCACGGTGGTATTATGATGGGAATGGGGGAAGAACTTTGGTTAGAACTGTTGGCACATTGTGTAACGGAACGGTCGTGTAGTGGATGGTCGTATAGCAGAGTGCTGAGTGTAATTGAGGAAGAAACCAAAACAAGAATCAGAATTATAATTTATTTAAGAAGCATAAATTCAAATCAATAATCAAATTCAAATTGAAATAGAACGGATACACATTTATCTGTTTAATTATTGACATCAACCGATTACGACACTTTCAGAAGTAAAAATTAAGTGAAAAACTTTTCGGACGTGTCGCGCGTATTTCGGTGGAAAACAGCACACTTGGCACTCAATCACACGTCTACCCTCTGGCGGTAGCATGTGGTACTTCTCTCGTCGACGCAACCTACTACCTGTTGATTCTTTACTCCACTGTTCGTGTATAAAGGCGTGTGCATATAGCATCCCAAGAAATACAAACCAATAAAAATATTTTTTTAAATATTTAAATTAAATTAAATATTTTATCTTTGCAAACAAAACAAATCTTTAGTAATATTGATTTATTTTGTTTTTTAAATTAATTATTTTAGAATTGATGGGAAAATATTTAAAAAAAGACCATTAAAAAATCGTCTCCACATGTTTAATTCATATGTTTTATATAAAAAAAACTATTATTTTCATAAGATGTATGGACGTAGCTATCGGTAAGCTTAACCTTTTTTTTAAATTGATTTTTAATAAAATGACCGTATACATTAAAATTTTTTCTTTATATTTTTTATTTGTTCTTATTTTAACTTTTCCACCAACCCACTGTTGATATTAATATTAATGTATTTTTTACTTATATTTTATTAAATACATTAATGTATTTCATGTAGGGAGGGTTACATTACGGTACTAGATTCACCCTCTTGACTTGTATTTTTCTTTTGAGATATACTCTTAAGTTATTACCTTTAATGACATAGTTTCGCACAGGATTGGCTTTGTATGTTTTAACCTGTTTTCTGTCAATTTTAAAGCTATTTTTCTTTTCGTTTCTTTTTCCAATATATACTATTAACTATAATTTTTTTTACTCTGTATTAAAGATTCTCACAATAATTCGAGTAAGAACATCTTGTGTATTAAGTCGATGATTTATGTACACTTAATTTGTTAAAACCGTATCATTTCAGTGATTTTAAAATTTGGAAACACAACTAACTAAAATATCTTTATCTGTTCCAGCGTACCGCAAGTGCCAGCCAGACGACTTTCACTGCGGAACGGGCGGCACGACGAGCACGGAGCCGTGCGTGCCACGCGAGAAGCGGTGCGACGGCTACAACGACTGCAGATCTGGGCGCGACGAAGAGGGTTGTTCTGGTGTCGCTTGCAGACTCGACCAGTTCCGCTGCGCCAACGGCCAGCGCTGCATAGACATCGTGCACAAATGTGATCACAAGAACGACTGTGGTGATAACTCTGATGAAAAAGACTGCAGTAAGTTGGAATTTTTGACATAAAACTACATCTTCCTCGGCGGTAACTTCGTAATTTTGAAAGCGTACATCTATTATCTTAGAGCAATAAATAAAACTCCATATAGTCCAGTTTCCATCCCTTAAACAGTAGAGTTTGTCAATTACAATTATTTTCAGATTTTCCACCGTGTCATATCGGTCAATTCAGATGTGCCAATGCCTTGTGCATTCCATATACATTCCACTGTGATGGTTACCATGACTGTGCTGACGGATCAGACGAGGTTAACTGTACGGCAATAGCTTGTCCAGATAACAAATTCATGTGTCCGAAAGGAGGTCCGGACGGAACACCTCGATGCATAGCCAAGACTCAATTGTGTGATGGTAAACGGGATTGCGAAGACGGGGCTGACGAAGAAACAGCTTGTTGTAAGTTTATAGATTGCCAACTTGAATACGGTTTTTTATCCCAGCTTATATTATATAAAATGTGTATTTTACAGCAAAACTATCATGTCCATCACTCAGCTGTGAATACAAATGTCAAGCATCTTTAACCGGAGGCTCTTGCTACTGTCCAGAAGGAAGAAAACTAGCCGCAGACAATCGGACTTGCGTGGATCGTGACGAATGCTCTGAATGGGGTTACTGTGATCAAATTTGCGCAAATACCGATGGAAGTTACCAATGTACGTGCATGGAAGGGTATGCTCTAGTCGACCGCAAACACTGCATAGCTCCAAACTCAAGTGGTTTGGTTATATTCTTCGCACATGAGAAGTCGGTCATTAAAATGACGCAGCATGGACAGAATGTTAGACTTGTTGCTAATACGACAAGTGCGGCGGGTATCGATTTCCACTATAATAGAAATTTGTTGTTTTGGTCTGACATTAAAACTAGAAAAGTAAGTTATTTATAGTTAGTTATCGGTGTTTTTTTGTACATAATGATTTTTATTTTTGTATAGGTACATTCACAACATTTGCACGAATCTGCAAGTATATTTCCTGGACCCACAGAACACGATATTACGTTACCCGGTACATGGGCGCCAGTTGCTTTGGCTGTTGATTGGATTGGGGACAAGTTATACGTATCAGATGCCGTAGGACAGAAAATTGACGTGTTTGAGTTTGACGGAAGATGGCACGCAGTTGTTTTAGGATCAAACCTTACGAACCCAGCCGATATCGCTTTGGACCCATTGGATGGTTATATGTTTATTGCAGACAGTTCACAAGTAAATATTTATTTGTTAAATGTCATACCCCTCCATCACCAAAAAAAATTCACTTCATGGACTCTCCTTAATTTGAAATCTAGATATGCCCCTATTCAATCGTAGTTATAAAATATATTATAATAGCTAGAAATTGAACAAACTAAAAAAGTTTCACTTTTATCGTGCGCTATTCTTCATATAGTTACAAACTTTTTTTAGGTTCTACGAGTAAATATGGATGGTACAGACGCCCATGCTATCGTATCAGAGGCCGCGTACAAAGCGTCCGGTATCGCCGTAGACATTATTGCAAAACGAGTATTCTGGTGCGATTCGTTACTTGATTACATTGAAACTGTGGACTACAACGGAGGACGTAGAGTACTAGTGTTAAGAGGCCAAGCGGTTCCAAGTCCATCTAGGCTAGCCGTATTTGAAAATAGAGTTTACTGGACAGACGCTACAAAACAAGGAATCATGTCTGTCGATAAATACGAAGGATCAAATAGCATACAAGCGATATATAAAATGAGAGACATACGAGACCCGAAAGCCATTAAGGCCGTACACGGCTTGGTTCAAAAGTACACGCCGAATCCTTGCGGAAACAATAACGGCGGATGCCAACATCTATGCATTATCACGCACGCTTCCAACGGGTTAGGTTTCCGGTGCGCGTGTAACATCGGTTGGAGATTAGCGAGTGATCTACGAAATTGTTATCTAGTGCAAGAATTTTTAATGTACTCTCAACAAAGATTCATCAAGGGGAAAGTCTTAGATCCGGTTATCGAAGGATTTAGCGACGCAATTCTCCCAGTTGTTTCACGACGTGCCCGATTCGTCGGGCTAGATTTCGACGCGAGAGATGAACATATCTACTATTCGGACGTTCTACAAGACGTCATATACAGAGTACACCGCAACGGAACTGCGAGAGAAATCGTCCTTGCATCTCAGAACGAAGGTGTTGAAGGATTAGCGGTCGACTGGGCGTCAAAGAATTTGTATTATATAGACAGCAGAAAAGGAACATTAAACGTTCTTTCGACGAGAAACGTAACATACAGAAGAACGTTATTGAAGAACTTAAAACGGCCACGTGCTATTGTCGTACATCCCAATAGAGGTTACATATTCTTCTCGGAATGGGATCGACCGGCTAATATTTCAAGAGCGCACTCGGATGGAACAAATTTACTTGTTTTTAAAAATGTAACGCTCGGATGGCCGAATGGACTCTCGGTAGATTTTGAAAAGGATAGGTTGTATTGGTGCGATGCTTTATTAGATCACGTGCAACATTCTAATTTAGATGGAACGGACGTAAAAACTGTTAATTCTCGACTGATCCGACATCCATTTAGTATCGTTATACACAAAGATTTTATGTACATAACGGATTGGAGATTAGACGCAATTATTAAAATACATAAATTAACCGGAGAACAAGAAGAAACGTTAGTTCATGAACCTCAAACGAATCGATTATACGGAGTCAAGGTAAATTATATTTATTTGTAGCGTTCGTGTAAAGCATACTAAAATTTTTTTTTTCAGGTTTACAGTCAAGAAATACAACGAATTGAACTGACACAACCATGTTCATTAAACGGCGGTGGTTGCCAGAAACTATGTTTTGCAATTCCTAGAAATGACTCCCGTGCTTTAACGGCAAAATGTGGTTGTCCTTATGGTGAAAAGTTAATGGATGATGGGCAGACGTGCCAATTGGATCCAAACCACGAACCACCGGTTAAGGCGTGTCCAAATACATGGGACTTCACTTGCAACAATCAAAGATGTATACCGAAAAGCTGGGTTTGTGACGGAGATGATGATTGCTTGGATAATAGTGATGAAGAACAAAACTGTACAAGTAAGTAATATAAATTAGTTGTAGGAAAGTAATTTGTTCGGATGAAAAGTGTTTACGGAAAGTTTTAACATTATAAAATGTAAACTTGTTCGAATTTATAAAATAATTTAAAATTTGTGAGTAACATAATTTGTCAGATGCGTATTAAGAATATTTTAGAGCCCTATTATTAATTATGCACAGTATAAATTAATTTGACTTTCCTACGAATATATTGAGTGAATATTTGATGTTTTGATTTCGATTATTCGTAAATTTATTGTTATTATTTTTTTATTCAGAACCAACCTGTGCTACAAATGAATTTCAATGTCGCTCTGGCCGCTGCATTCCTATAACATTCAAATGCGATGCAGAAAACGATTGCGGAGACTTCAGTGATGAAACTGGTTGCGTCAACGTTACTTGTAGTTCAACTCAATTCCAATGTGATAACGGCCGATGCGTACCGGCTTCATGGAAATGCGATTCTGAAAACGATTGCGGTGATGGGAGCGACGAAGGAGATTTCTGCGCAGAAAAAACATGTGCCTACTATCAATTCACGTGCCCGAGAACCGGCCATTGTATACCGCAATCTTGGGTGTGTGACGGTGACGATGATTGTTTCGATAAACAAGACGAACAAGATTGTCCTCCGATAACCTGCCTCCCATCTCAATTCAAGTGCGCTGATTTGAAACAGTGTGTCCAAGAAACGTACAAGTGCGACGGAATACCTGACTGTAACGACGGCAGCGACGAACAGGGATGTCCGTCGATAGCGCCCGACCAGTGCAACCCCGAAAAACAATTCCAATGTCAATCCTCAGGTATATGCATTCCTAAAGCATGGCATTGCGACGGGACCCCAGACTGCGACGATAGATCTGACGAACCTGAATCATGCGGTAAAATCAACTGTCCGAACAACTTCTACAAGTGCAACAACTCAAAGTGCATCTTTAAAGCATACATCTGTGACGGTAACGACGATTGTGGCGATGGTTCAGACGAAGGCCACCAGCACGCTTGCGGGAGACCGGCGTTTAGATGCATGTCAGGCGAATGGCAGTGCCCTGGAGTCACAGAAAGATGCGTTAACTTAACAAGCGTTTGCGATGGGAAATTAGACTGCCCGAACGGTGCCGACGAAGGACCCGGATGCGATTTAGCCGAATGTCAACACCAAACGGGCCTTTGTACGAATGGATGTAAACAGACGCCGAGCGGTGCGATATGCACGTGTCCCCCAGGAGAAGTTCTAAGCAACGATACGTTCACTTGTATGGATCTCGACGAATGCAATCCACCGGGGCTATGTTCGCAAACGTGCACGAATACCAAAGGTTCGTACTTCTGTAGCTGCGTTTCAGGATACACTTTAGAACTTGATAAACATTCATGTAAAGCATACAACCATAGTGCGGCGTTTTTGATTATATCGAATCGTCATTCGATTCTTGTAGCTGATTTGAAAGATAATGGACTGGAACGTGTACCAATCATTGTTGAAAATGTCGTAGCGACTACGTCGAATATGCACACGGGTACGATCTTTTGGTCTGATATGAAATTGAAGAAAATAGCCAGATTAGATCGTGGTACAGATCCCGTCGATATTATTTCCACAGGTTTGGATTTAGTCGAAGGCCTAGCATACGATTGGATTGCCGGTAATTTATACTGGCTAGATTCTAAACTGAACGCAATTGAAGTATCGAGAGAGAACGGCTCAAACCGGATAGTTCTGGTTAAAGAAAACATCACTCAGCCTAGAGGCATGTGTTTGGATCCAAGTCCCGATGCACGTTGGTTATTCTGGACGGACTGGGGTGAAAATCCAAGAATCGAAAGAATAGGCATGGACGGTACTAACAGATCTACGATAATCAACACTAAAATATACTGGCCGAACGGTTTAGCGCTCGATACGGCAAACAAACGAGTTTATTTTGCCGATTCGAAACTAGATTTCATCGATTTCTGTTTCTATAACGGCACGGGTAGACAACAAGTGATAGCTGGTAGTCATTATCTACTGCATCCTCATTCGTTGACTTTGTTTGAAGATACTTTATACTGGACCGATCGGCAGTTAAACCGTGTACTCTCCGCGCACAAATTCAAAGGAAACAATCAAACGGTCGTGTCACATTTAATATCTCAACCATTGAGCATACACGTACACCATCCTTCGTTACAACCGATCTCTTCCAACCCGTGTCAAACTCAGCCCTGTCAACACCTCTGCTTGCTCTCGCCCAGTTCTACAACCGGGTACACGTGTAAATGCAAGCCAAGTTACCGTTTGACCGACGACGGAAAATGTGTCGAAGAAGAAGTATCATATCTAATGGTTATGAAGGGATCGCAAGTAATCGACGTTTCGTTAACACCTGGTGATAAGACTGCTGGATTCTTGACGCCGATTGTCGGAATAGACAACGGCATACACGTAGACTATGATCGTAAAACACAAACAGTGTTTTGGGTGCAAAGTCGCGGAGAAAACGATGATGAAAACTGTACGATTTATTCGACGCCTTACGGCGGTGGAAACAAGACAGACTTTTTGGGTTCAGACTCGGGCATTGTCGGCGCACCGTATACGATTGCGTTCGACTGGTTAGGGAGAAATTTGTTTATCGGTAACCGAATGGCCAGCAATTTAGAAATTGTAAAAGTCGATGGAAAAGTTAAACACCGAACTATTATTTTAGCAAATGACGGAAATAAGACTTCCGTTGCGAAACCACGTGCAATCTGTTTAGATCCGACTGAAGGGAAATTATACTGGACGGACGAGGGAGGGTATGGCGTTCCTTCAAAGATCGGCAAAATAAACATGGATGGTTCAATGCCGGTCATTCTTTTAGAGGGTCTTGAAAGACCAGAAGCGATTACGATGGATATCGAAAGGAAAATCTTGTACTACAGCACTCAGTACCCTCCAATTGTATCGTCTATAAATGTCGATGGCAGTAACGCCAGAAATATTCTCTCAGAAATTAACGACATTTCTAAACCTAAGGCTATCGGAGTTCTCGACAGCAGACTATACTATTTAGACCCCGCATATGAAAAACTCATAAGGGTCGATTTACCGAACGGAGACAACCCAAAAACCATTTTAGAAAATGAAAGTGAATTGAGAACATTCACAATCTTCAAGAAACGGGTGACATTAAACCACCCGTGCATATTGAATAACGGTGCTTGCGAACAGATCTGTATTCCTGCAGAAAGGAGAACTCGAGTTTGTGCTTGCAGTGTCGGCTACAAGAAAGAAAATGAAGTAAACTGCATCGCTTACAAAACATTTGCTGTCGTATCACAACTCGACATGACCAGAGGTTACAGTTTGAAAGACAGTTCTGAAGCGATGGTACCGATAACCGGATCCGGCCATCACATTCTTCACGTTGACGTTCATTACATGGAGAACTGGATATACTGGGTTGAATTTAATCGAGGAATGTGGAACGGTATTTACAGAATAAGACCAAATGGCACCGAATTACAACCGATAGTAACTGACGGTATTGGAAGCAATGGGGTTCGAGGTATCGCCATTGATTGGATTTCAGGAAATCTTTATTTCACGAATGTATTTCCTCATGAAAATTATGTAGAAGTATGCTGGCTTGATGGCTCTAACAGAAAAGTCATAGTTAAGACGACATCAGACGCACCGAGAGAATTGGCTGTGAATCCTTTGAAACGGTTATTGTATTGGATCGATTACGGCCAATACCCGAGAATCGGAAAAGCATATCTTGACGGTTCCAATTGGACTCCTGTCGTCACGTCAGGAATTAGCAACCCCCGTGATTTAACCATTGACATGTTAACGCACGACGTATATTGGGTCGATTCGAAATTAGACATGATTCAAAAAATCTCTTACAACGGCGGAAATCGACAGATTGTTCGTAGAAACTTACCGAACCCTATGGGTATTGCTGTTCACATGGGAGACATATATTGGGTGGATAGGAACTTGGGATCGGTTTTCAAAGCTTCGAAGTTACCAGGGAATACAACACTTCCAGAACGTTTGAGAACAAATCTACAGAAACTGCGAGATATCGCTATCTTCGACTTAACGAATCAACCTAACGACGATTCAAATCCCTGTTTAAGACTAGGCAACGGTGGTTGTGACCAACTCTGTTTCAGTTTTCCGAATGACGCACAAAACAAATACAATTTCAAGTGTGATTGCGCTACAGGCCTTTTATCGAGCGATCAGCGTAAATGCGATTTCGTTAACGAATATCTTGTGTTCTCGACACGTACAGAAATCAGAGCGATTAATATCAATCCACGTTCGACGGATTTACCTTTTAAACCAATTGTGAACTTGACGAATGTGGTAGGAATTGATTTTGATTACGCCGATAAGAAATTACTATTCACGCAAATTCGTCCTTGGGCGAAAATAGCGTGGATGTCATCGAGCACGCCAAGCACTGACTCAGTTCAAAGCATAATTTCAAAAGGAATCAACCCTGAAGGTATAGCGTACGATTGGACTCAGAAGAAAGTATATTGGACGGATTCATCTAACAACAGTATATACGCGATGAATCTAGACGGTTCGGAGTTAGTCATGATAGCACGAGTTGAGCGACCACGTGCAATTGTTATCGACCCGTGCAATGGTACTTTGTATTATACGGACTGGGGACGATTCGGCGCTTCAGGGAAAATATTCAGAACTACAATGGCTGGCTCGTTGAAACGAGCAATTATCGATAAAGATCTATCTCAACCCTCTGGCTTAGCAATCGATTACGATGAAAGAATGCTATACTGGACAGACGCCGTACGAGAAAAAATCGAACGATCTGATTTAGCAGGAAAAAATCGAGAAGTCCTCATTTCAGCGACTATATATCCCTTTGCTATAACGGTATTTAGAAATTACATTTATTGGACGGATCTTCAATTACGGGGAGTTTATCGCGCTGAAAAGCACACGGGAGCTAATATGATCGAAATGGTAAAACGACTAGAAGATAGCCCTCGAGATATCCAAGTGTATTCAAATAGCAGACAAAAATGTCAAACGAATCCGTGCCGCATCAACAATGGCGGTTGCGCTCAAAGCTGTCACCCGAGTGAAAACGGTACAGCTGAATGCAAGTGCGACGACAAGAGTCGGCTCGTAAACGACGGAAGGATGTGTGTGGCAAAGAACCTGACCTGCGATTCGAGTAAATTCTTCTGCGCCAACGGAAAATGCATCAGTCGTATGTGGGCTTGCGATGGGGAAGATGATTGCGGCGATAACAGCGACGAAGATACCAACTATTGCGGTAAATATATTAAACTGAAATTTACATCATTAACTGTTCTAATTTCATATTACTTTCACAGCATATCATTCTTGTTCGCCCAACGAATTCCGTTGCAACAACGGCCGCTGCATATTTAAATCATGGCAGTGCGATCACGAAAACGATTGTAGAGACGGTTCCGACGAGATTGATTGCAGTTATCCACCTTGTGCCGATGGAGAGTTTACTTGCGCTAATTACCGATGCATCTCAATGTCTCAAGTCTGTAACGGCGTTAACGATTGTAAAGATAACATAACTTCTGATGAATCACACGAACGCTGTCCCAGTAACAAGACGTGTCCCGTCAATCATCTCAAATGTCAAAAAACAAACATTTGCGTTGAACCGTACTGGTTATGCGATGGTGACAACGATTGCGGTGATAATTCTGATGAAGATCCGTTACATTGCGCACAGAGAACATGTCCACAGAATAGTTTCCGGTATGTTTTTTTTTATACTACGCTAATTATTATATTATTATAATATTAACGCATTTTTAAATCGATTATTACAGCTGCCCTAATCACCGTTGTATACCGGCTACGTGGTACTGCGATGGCGATGACGATTGCGGAGACGGTGCCGATGAGCCGCCAGAATACTGTCGATCAGAAGGCCGAACATGCTTCGGCGACCTATTTACATGTGACAACGGAAACTGCGTTCCTCGTATATATATTTGCGACGGTGATAACGATTGCCTTGACAACAGTGATGAAGATAATAGACACCAATGCAGTACGTAATTTTAATCTTGTTTTAATTTAATATCATTTGAGTTCTTTAAGTTAATTAAATTTTTTTTATAGATGACCGAAAATGCGACGAAGAAACTGAATTTACTTGTGAAGCTAACAAAGCATGGAGTAGAGCGCAATGCATTCCACGTAAATGGATTTGTGATGGAGATCCAGATTGCGTCGATGGTGCAGATGAAAATGTAACTATTCACCATTGTGCAACACCCCAGCCTTGCGGTCCAGATCAGTTTACCTGTGCTAATGGCAGATGTATTAACAAGGTAACATTAATTTGTGCATTTCTATTTTGTCAGTTGATTTGAGTGCAAACTGCAATATGTTGGACAGACATACAAATTTTTAAAATAGAAGAATTTTTGTTGTTATGTTGTTTAATTATTTCTTATTTTCAGGGATGGCTCTGTGATCATGACAACGATTGCGGTGATGGATCAGACGAAGGCAAAGAATGCAGTACTCAGTACAAAACGTGCTCTCCACAAGAATTCACATGCCAAAATTTCAAATGTATTCGGCAGCAGTACCGATGTGACGGAGAAGACGATTGCGGCGATCGTTCAGATGAAATGGATTGCAGTAAGTTTCTTAAACGTTTTTTCTCTATTTATATAAATTCAATTTCCTGAATTCAAAATATCACGATTAATATTTAGTATTAACTTATTTAAAAATTATTAATTTATGATTGTTAATAGCAAAACTGGAAAAACGATCAGTTATTATAATAGACAGTAAGTATAACCATCGGAGTGAAATTAATATTGTTGTAGTTAATTGGCATTATTGGTATAATAGTAATTTATTTTAAATCATTTATTTATTTGATATAATTTAAATGTATGTGTTATTCAATCTTTGACATGCGGCCAGATTCTAAATCTAAATAAAAATATGTTATTTTATAATACCATGCCAATTATTGGATAATTCCGGCCTCAACTTGAACCATTCCACTTTGTGAGTAGAAGTTTTTTGCTCTCTCTTAGACTTTATTGCGAACTCAGACAAAACCATAGCATATTTTTTATTCTCTTTAAAATGAGATAGAAAAGAAAAATTAACTCGCTAGCTAATTTGTTTTGGAAATATGGTCAAACAAAGTTTGATCAAATATACCCGAAAATCGTGGTTTTTTATTTCGACTCATATTTTGAATGACTCAGATGAGGAAAACTCATAAGATTATTTATTTTATAACGAACAAACTGAGTTTATACAGAACTATCTACCCTTAATTTAACCGCAAATATAACGTTGTTAGACCGTGTATCCCCGTATCATAAGTCATATTTTAGGGCGACCATATCTCCGAAACAAATTGACGTAGCGAGTTTATTTTTATTTTATTTTATTTATAACTATATAAAGAACAAAAAAATATTTACAGTTTTGTCAAAAAGGGGTGGAGATACAGGGCAAAATGTGATTTTTCCAATGTTTTCTCATGTCATAAAATGGAATGCTCCAGGCCAGAATGAGCGCAGTTATCCAATAAATCGCGCATTTTTAAATTGATTGTATGAGACTTGGGACTATCCTAAATCTTATCCTGTCTTATCCTTGATCAAAGATAAGACAGATCTTATAATTATCTCTATGTATGAAAGGCAAAGTCCCTCACTCATTGATTCACGCATCAAATATACTCCCACTTCCACACAAGCTAGAAAATTGATTTTTAAATATATTTCTCCTGTTTAAAATCTAGAAAAGTGGCATGGTCGGTTTGGAAATAAAGGGTAAAAAGGGACCTAAATTTGTAAAATACGTGAAATTATTTTTTCTATTGTTAATTTATGATATATTCAGAATGATTATTATTTATTAAAGCAAATGCATGTTTTCAAATGCATTAATGAAACGAGCATGTTTTTTTTTAATTGTAAATATATTTTTTAATTATTAGTTTAGCTTGACTTAGTTTAAAATAGATTATACAAACATATTAGCTACACAAAATGGAGAATAATGTATGTATTGTATAGTTATAATGATTAAATTATTTAGGGCTAAGTAAACAAGAAGTATGCGCTAAGAATTACCATGTGTATTGTAGTCAACAGTACATTTTGTAAATGTATGATATGATCTATGTAGTTTATACTGTTACTGGGAATTTGCCTATTGACTGTAGACAGGACCTAAATAATCAAGGAAATTTTACAAAAAGCCCGTACATAATTTTGATGTAACTTTTCTAGTTTAAAGTTTAATAGTTCGTGCGCTTATTTCGACTCATTTATTCACTTCTTAGCTGTTTTGAGTGACAGCGTTATGATATGTACTCTGTAGAACTACTGAGATTTCAAAAAACATGTCGGTGCTGTTTTTTTGCAGTCGTTTTTGAGATTACATCGGTCAAACAAACACAGACACACACAGAATTTGTCTCTGTATGTGTAGATAGATAATACAATACAAAATTCAAATGTTTCTTCCAGAAAAAGAGAATACTACGTGCACGGAACCTAACCAGTTTGCGTGTGCCAACGGTCAATGCATCGCTTCTCGGCTCGTATGTAACCGCGTGCCTGACTGTACGGACGAATCTGATGAGCCCGCGCACTGCAACGTTGACGAATGCGCAAAAGTAGAAATAAACCAGTGTAACCATAAGTGTGTCGACACACCTACTGGTTACTATTGCGAATGTAATCAAGGATACAAGTAAGTTGTAATATACGTTTAGAAGGTGAGGGGAAATATACATTTAAGTTTAGAGGGAAAAACAGTTCAAGGCGGAAAAATAATTAATGCCCGATCAGTTGATTTTGTTCTCTTAATGTATATCCTATTTTAGATTACTACCTGACGGCAAAGCTTGTGCAGATATAGACGAATGTCTTGAGACCCCAGGTGCTTGTTCGCAATACTGTTCTAATACTCCTGGAAGCTACTACTGTAAATGTAATGATCAGTTTTATGAACGTCAAGAAGACGAACACACGTGCAAGAGAAAGGATAATATAACACCGTGGGTCGTGTTTACGAATAAATACTACGTGAGGAATATGTCGACCGATGCTTCGTTATACAATCTAGTTCACCAGGATCTGATGAACGTCGTTGCCATCGACTATGACATCCACGAATCGAAGATGTATTTCTGCGACGTGACCGCTAAAACAATTTATCGGTCGACGGTTGGAGGCACCGGTGAAAAAGAAGCGATAATCAGACACGATTCTCACGGACTTGAAGGAATTTCGATCGATTGGATTGCCAGGAAAATCTATTGGCTTGATCGACATTCGAAGAATCTTGACGTTGCCGAATTAGACGGAACAAAACGAAAAACGTTAAAAACAGGAATTTTGGATCCAAGAGCATTGGTTGTTCATCCGGGAGTCGGTTACTTGTACTTTACATCGTGGCATTTACAGGCATACATCGCTAAAATGGGAATGGATGGATCCAACTTCACAAGGATTTTAACATGGGAAGATGATATCGCTTGGCCTAATGCGTTAACGATCGATTACTTCACCGATAAGATTTACTGGGCCGATGCTCATTTAGACTATATCGCATATACGGATCTCGAAGGACGACATCGCCACGTGGTTCTCTCCGGTACGAGCGTTCCTCACGTGTTTGCTTTGACGCTATTTGATGATTACTTATACTGGACTGACTGGAACCTAAAGGCGATTAGTAAAGCTAATAAATACACCGGGAAGGATTTAGAAGTGATCCGAAATACGACACATCGGCCGTATGACATTCACATTTATCATCCATTGAGACAGTTGCCGTATCCGAATCCTTGTGGTACAAATAACGGAGGTTGTTCGCATCTGTGTTTGATAGCGCCGCCTCACGCTTCCAGTTATTTGAATATTGAAGGGTACGGAGAAGAAGGCGCAACAACGTACAAGTGCGCTTGTCCGAATCAATTCTATTTGGCCAGAGACGGAAAAACGTGTATCGCTAATTGTACGGAAGGTCAACACCGATGCGGAGGGGCCGATGAAAAATGTATACCATGGTTTTGGAAGTAAGTTGAATTTATATTTTTGTCATAGAGACACCTATTTGCATTTGTGGTCCTTCGAGCTGGATAAAAAAATGTTTTAGATTGACGACTAGCAAGACGGTTTCGTTCCCACTTTTGGCTTCTTAATCCCTAACTTTCGAAAATATGAATACTGATTTAGTATTGTAAACTAATTAATATTATATTTATTAGATGCGACGGTGAAAAAGATTGTAAAGATGGATCAGACGAACCGACAACATGTCCGAAACGACAGTGTCGACCGGGAACGTTCCAATGTGAAAACAATAACTGCGCTCCTTCAGCGACAATTTGTGACGGTACTGACGATTGTGGTGACGGTTCAGATGAGCGATTCTGCAACCTGCCTTGTCCCGAATTAGAGTTCAAATGCAAATCTAACGGCAGATGTATACTTGACAGTTGGAAATGCGATGGGGATGCTGATTGTAAAGATCGCAGTGACGAAGATCCAGCAATTTGCCGTAAGTACATATTTACAGTTTTCTGAGATTATGTTTATATTTTTTAAGGTTCTAATCTAAAGAAACCCTATAAATCTTTATTTGTCTGTCGTCTCTTCGTCTTTTTCTGTTGAAGCAAAATATCTCGTAAACTACATAAGCTAAAAACTTTAAATTTTTACGAAACATATAAAGTTATGTTCTCTAGACAAAGATGTTAAACATTTAGAAAAAGTGTCAAAATTTATAGCGAAACCAGTAGAATTTGTTTACCATTTATACCAAGGCATATGGGGTGTCAAAATGTAGATGTCCCAGTAGAAGTTGACCCAATTTTTTTCTAACTCGAAAATGACACCTGCAATTAATCCCCCCACCCCTCTCCCTCTCTCTAACTCGGTAGCTACTGCCACCAGCAAAATGTGAAGAAAATGATAACAGGAATTGGTAATACTATGTATTAAAATAAATAAATAAACTCAACAAATTTTGGAGAAATGTGAAGGACCGTCAGAGTTATTTTTTATTTATTTTTATATCTAGGCATATTGATCTTACTTTATTTATTTTTCGTAATCAAAAATGGCGCCTGTTTCAAATTTTGAAGAAATAAGGATGGGTTATAAGAGTGTTAAAATGTAGATCTCAATTAGTAGAATTTTAGATTTATTTTATTTTAATTCAAAAATGCAATGTTATTCATTGTAGATAATCGAACATGTGATCCAGAAACTGAATTTTCTTGTAAAAACGGACGTTGCATTCCTAAATTATGGATGTGTGATTTTGACAATGATTGCGGTGACGATTCTGATGAGCCCGCGTACATGTGTAGGCAACGTAATTGTACTACAGGTTGGCAACGTTGCCCCGGTAGAACTAACTATCGTTGTATTCCCAAATGGCTGTTTTGTGATGGTAAAGATGATTGTCGGGATAATAGTGACGAATTACCTGAAAACTGTCCAAAATGCAATTCCGAAAATGACTTCCAGTGTGCAAACAATCGGTGTATTCCGAAGTAAGTAAACTTAATTTAAAAAATGTATAAAAATTATTTACACATAAATTATCAATTTATATTATTTTAGACAATGGCAGTGCGATTTTGCTGATGATTGTGGTGACGGTTCAGACGAATCAGAAGCACTTTGCAGCGGCAAATATCGTGAATGTTCCGAGTCAGAATTCCAGTGCAACAACGGTAAATGCATCGCATCACGTTGGCGTTGTGACCACGAAGACGATTGCGGCGACTCTAGTGACGAAATGGTCTGCGAAGGATACAAATGTAAAAACGGAACATTCCAGTGCGCATCCGGCCACTGTATCGCCGCCTACTTCAGATGTGACGGCGACAGAGATTGTCGCGATATGTCGGACGAACTAAACTGTCCTCCACGATTCCCCGGCGGTCGCTACTGCCCCGAATCACGATTCCAATGCAACAATCATCTCTGTGTCAGCCAATCGGACCTCTGTGACGGCACGGACGACTGTGGAGACAATTCAGATGAAGCCGTTTCTCTATGTAGCAACTTCAACTGCGACACGTTACGTCGCTTCCAGTGCGCGAACCATCGCTGCGTTGCTAGATACCAGCTTTGCGATGGCGTCGATAACTGCGGCGACGGAAGTGATGAAAACAACATGACGTTATGCGCGGCCCGTGTTGTAGCCTGTAATATACTAACCGAATTCAGATGCGCGAACAATAAATGCGTCGATAAAAGTCAAGTTTGTGATTTAGCCGATGATTGTGGAGATAGTTCGGACGAATTGGGATGTCATCACACGAAGACATGTTCTGAAGATAATAAGGGAGGCTGTGAACATCGTTGCATGAACTTGACGGATGGAGGATATATTTGCACGTGTTACTCCGGATTTATCATATCCCCAGATAATAAAAAGAAATGCGAAGATGTCGATGAATGCGCTATAGGCTCTCACCACTGTTCGCAAATCTGTACGAACTTAAACGGAACGTTCAGCTGCTCTTGTCGACCGGGATTCGTGCTGTCTGATAGCTTGTCTGGAGTCTGTAAAGCCGAACAGGATGAATCTACGATACTTTTTGCAAACGGACCGGAGATACGCAATTACGATCAAAGCGTTAGACGAGTGCTGGAAGTTATCGTCGATGAAAAGAGAATCGAAGCTATTGATTATAATCCTAACTCCGAGATGATTTTCTGGGCAGACAGTTATGATAAGACAATAAAGCGGTCCTACATGGTCAACGCGTTGAACGGCGAAGCTAAAATTGGTTTCGCGCAAGATCTTAACATGAAAGGAAGTACAAAACCAATAGCGTTAGCTATCGATTGGGTCGCAGATAACTTATACTGGGCTGAAACAGATAGGTCTGGTTCTAAACCACGCGGAAAGATAATGGTAGCTAAAGCAGATGGACGGTACCGAAGATCGGTCGTGAATGTAGGCTTGGAAACACCGACATCTGTAGTCGTAGATCCAGAATATGGAAGACTATACTGGGCGGATGCAGGATCAGCTCCGAAAATTGAAGTATCATGGATGGACGGTTCTAAACGGCGAACATTAATTACAGACGCTATCCGACATCCGGCGGGCTTAGCCGTCGACTATACAATGGAACATATGCTGTACTGGGTCGATACAAAACTGAATACGATCGAAAGAATACGTCCTGATGGATCCAACAGAAAAACTGTACTCAAAGGAGATTTTCTCAGACATCCAGTTTCGTTGGACGTGTTTGAATCTAGCTTGTTCTGGGTTACGAGAGATTCAGGGGAGTTAATAAATCAAGATAAATTTGGTCGTGGAGTTCCAGTTACGGTTGTAAGAGACCTGGTAAATCCGTCAGGTGTTAAAGGTAATTATTATATTTATTAACGTTAAATATAAAAAATAACCACTTAAAATTATTTTTCAGTGTTCCATAAACTACGCTACAACACGTCAATCACCAACCCATGCAAAACAGGACAAGAATGTTCACACTTGTGTCTTTTAATTCCTGGAGGAAAACGTTGTGTCTGTCCAGACTTTTCTAACAATCGTAATCCATCTCTAACCAGCAGTGAACTGATATGCGATGCAGGTAATGTATTTAATAACATCATAACCTCATATAGGTAATATTTCTCATTAGTTTGGACTATAACTATTTATATTGTGATGAAATTTAAAACCCTTTTTTTTAATCCGACTCACTTTTGTACAAATGGTGTCAATCAATGAGTTTTTTTAAATATATTAATTTTAGCTGCCGAGAGACCACGTCCGTTGCCAAGGGTCTGCCCGTGTGAAAACGGCGGTTTCTGCCGCGAAGGAGAGAACAGTGAATTGGTCTGCACATGCCCACAGAACTTCCAGGGTAGTCATTGCGAAGTGAGTGTAGCAAGAGCGACTGCTGCAGATGGATCACAAACAGCAGCCATCGTTGTGCCGATCATTGTAATATTATTGTTACTGGCGACCGTTGCGGCTGTTTGGTTCGTTGTTAGAAAACGACCATTGTAAGTATATAAGTGTTAGGCCTCCTAAATATTCTGCTATGATTGTAAACACTACTTTATATTGTTAGTCAAGTAATTATTGACTTGACTAACAATGTTAGGCAAATACATCTTCACTGTTATTATTTAAATTTCAGTAAAGGAACAGTATTAGGCAGCTTGGCAAGTTCACAGAGTGTATCGTTCCGTCAAGGTACAAACGTTGAATTCGGCAGTTCTTTTGGGGGTAGTACGGGTAGCGGTGAACCGATGGATGCAGCTTTCAACATGGACCAACTATCAAACAAACCAAGAGACTTCTCCAACCCGATGTATGACGCAGTCCAAAATAACCAGGACCCCAGTGTCGGCAACGGAAGTTCAGGTATGTGTATATAATTTTCGTAAAAAAAATCGGTGTACCCTTTATTGGTCTGTAATTTCTAAAAATCTTAACAAAAATACAAATTTTTGAATGAATTCTGAAGTACAGATTTCAAGCTTTGATTTCCTCATTGTAAAATTTCATTATGATCATTTTTACCAAATTAACAATATTTTAATATTGCACAATTTATTCATATAGGTTAATATTAAAAAAACTTTACATTGCAGCTATCTATTTATATTTTAATAATTATTATGTATTATTTTTCTTTATTGAATGTCTATTAGTGTTTTCATTGTCACCACTTTTATACATCTGCTTTGTAATATTTTAAACTTAGCAGCTATCGCCGTCATCTTTATATTAGTTTATTTTCTTCTCTTTCTTTCATGATAATTTATTATGTTGACATTTTTATAGATGTTCGCCGTTTATTGTTTACATTTTAATTTTAATAAAACTTCATATTCTCACGTTCTCTTCAAACACGTTATTTTCTCTTTTTTATTTTTATCTATTTTTATATATTTTATTAAACACCATCTATCATCATTTCCAACATTATTAATTTTCAATAATCTTATTTCTCAATTAACGTCGTTTTATATTTCTTCTCCTCAACACGTTATTATTTTCTATATTTATATTTTAAAACACTTTTCTTTCTTCCTAACAGTATCTTCAAACACTTTAACTATTTTTATTAATTTTTTAAATTCTGAATAATCATTTTATTGGATCATCTCCTTTTCAATATCCATTCCAAACTGCTTCAAAAACCTTTCTGTTGCTAACTCACCTCCTCTCTAAACATAAAATCTAGTTACACTCGCCGCTCTATACAAAGACCTACTAGTTAAAAACCGCTCCATATAATGACTGGACTGGTTTTTTTAGCGCAAAATTTAAATACACCAATTAACGTTAAAGTTGATACAGTGGGCGGGGCGACGACGTGTCGTTATATAGAGCGGTTGAATAACCGATGCTGTCGTTGTACTTTTATAATCTGTTCTATGATACTACACCATGAAGATTAGAAAGAGGAGTATAAACTTGTGACCTGTCACACTATCTACTAACAATAAGATTTTTAACAATTTTTTTTTTAATAATTCTTGAGTACATACAGGTATTATTATTATTTCAAGCTTTAATATCCTTTTTGAAACAAATCATTACCATTTCCGTCATTTTTACCAAACTTACAGCTATTTTAATTTTGTTAAAAAAAATATATTGTCATATTGCAGCTATTTATGAAGTCCCAGCCGACATATCTAAAATCAAAGCAAGCGACACGTTCACGGAACCGCCGAGCGCCGTGATAGCGCCGTCTAGCATAACGCACAAATCGGCACCGCAGGCGCACGTGCGCCACCGGGAGCTTGAGCCGGCGCCCGACACGGGCAAGGACACGCAGCAGCTCGTCGAGGAAGACTGTTGATCGTTAACCACGACGTCGGTTTCGCAGACGGTGCTACGGCTCTACGAGGCGGGGCGTGTGAAAGTGGTGTACGTGTCGAGACGAGACGAGACTTTAAGTTTTTTATGATACTTGACGTTTGAATATTTGTTGTTGCGGTGATATATATTTAATTACGTTGAAATCGACTATTAAATTATTAAATGGTGCATATGTTTATATTAAATGCCATACATTCGATACGATCATATCTGAATTTTATATAAAAAACCAGTATTAGAATGCAGTGAGTTTAAAGCTGTCGTCGCAAATAACACTTCACGTCGACTTGAGCTTAAGTGCCAGGCTCATTCGTTCTCAAGATCGACGTGACGACATATTAATGCTGTGTTATTTGCCGAGGCTTAACGATAATGTATGTTTTTATACTTAGATAATAATTTTTATCATCAGACGACCAAATATTTTAATCTAACGATTGTATCGCACAGACATATCTCTACTGGTTTATTTGTGTGAAAATGTTATCTGTATACATTTCAGGTTGTAGTTGATGTAATGATTATAGTTTGTCTGAAGTGGTAGGAGCCAAGTCGGAAAAATTCAGTTTTCACCGATTTATCAATTTTATGACAAAAATAATTATGTACAAAATAAAAGTTAATTAAATTCTGTACAAAAAAGATTCTTCCATATTTTTTGTCAGATTCGTTTTTCACTGAATAAAGACGGTCTAAATTTATTAATATTTGAAATTATTGGAGATGGAGCGAAAATCGGTTTTTACCGAATTCTCGGCTTTATCTCAATTTAACATAAAATGTGTATTAAACTTTTCTGTAGAGAATTGAATTAGTTTTCATTTTGTATTTGACTATTTTTGCCATAAAGTTGAAAGAAAGCTGAAAAATCGGCCAATACTGATTTTCATCCCTTAGGGGAGAAACTTCAGTACTTGGCACCTGGTATTTGTTGGTTACAGCTGACACTTATTACGAGTTGCCAAATTGTATATGTACTATAAACTTATCAGGCAAACTGTTTTAATTTACCATTCACTGAATTTATTTAAAATCGGAATCAAATAATGGGGTTATATTTTTGTATTAAAGTAATTAAAAAGTTAATCAGATTATTTCTTCTTGATAAATTTTGAAAAAGATAAAATTTAAAAAAACATGTATATAAATAAATTCTTTTGTTAAGATGATCATATTAAATACAGCCTGTATATATAAATTGTTATTTATAGTTGTGTTTTGGATACGAATTGTATAAAAATAGTTTAAAATGACTGCTAAAAGGCCTGAAGCAATATATAAAAGAGCGTACGTATGCTCTATAAATGTTTTTCTTTTTTATAAAAAAAAATATCAAATAAAAAAAATGAGAGACTATTTTTCTATCAGGTGTAGGTTAATAAATAAATATTATCATTCCGTTTACGGTTCCCACATAAATATTTATTTATTATTGAGAATTTAGATAACTAGATAATTTAACATATGCGCGGACCGTAAATCGAATCAAACTAAAAATCAAACTAGTGAGTTATATAAGAGATAAAATTATATACTTTTTCAATAAAAAAAAAACATGTACATACAGTTATTTAGTGAAGTATAATTTAATTTAGTTTCCAGATTTTTTATTGAGAGAACATATTATTAAATATATATATATAAATATATTGTTTCATTTTATAGAATACTTTCATTCTAATGAAGAACATTAAGTATTATTGTTTTTAAATGTTGATGACTGCTTGTAATTTTTACATTCCATGTTCTAGTTTAGTTTTTAAAGTGTCAATTGAAATAGTTTGCACCATTCATTAAACAAAGAAAGATATAGTACACATAATACGCGTTAAATAAGTATGCTGCGGAAAAATCTACTCAAAAAATCAGCAGCGTATTATTCGGGTTTAAAATGATATATAAATTGGGTGAATTTATAAAATTAATTAATAATAAATATTTTATATTGCCTTTGAAAATATTTTCGTGAAAATTCATTCACAGAAAAACTTTGTTTGAAACCAGATCGTTTTATTCCCCTAGAAATAATATACATAGAAGAGATATGGCAGCTAAAAAAGGCAAACATTTGGCAGATAGAGAAATAAATATTGTGAGAATCTTCCTGGTTAGAAGACAAAAATACTTTCTTATTATTTCAATGCTGCTTATTCCACTTACGCAAAGTACTGTGACATAATTTATCCTCTATGGTTGTGAGTTATATATCTTTCCTTGTCTAAGAACACAACAAATTGAATTTAAAAAATATAAACTAAATTCATTTTTAGTGTGGTGTATTATTAAAAAAATATGTTTGTTGAAAGTATTTTAATTACATAATGTATAGTTAAATATAAAAAAAAACCGTCCAGTTAATTGTAATGTGTCACTGAAGTACATTTCTTTCTGTAATTTAATTTATTCTAACAGAGATATATTAGTCTTTTTTAATAATATAACCTAAAAATATTTATAATAATTGGAAAATTTAATTTTCATTGAATTATTTTGTTTTTAAATTATACATTGAGGATATGTAATAGGATATAAAAAATTTGAATAAAAAATATTACAAATATGTCTCTGTATTTTCTGTTATTTTAAAAATTTGGTCACTAATGCCTTGAGAAATTTTCTATATAAAAATCGAGCAAATATAAATTGGACATTGTTGTTTTAGTATGAATGTTACAACAATAATAAATTCTTTATAATTTGTTTACAAAACGAAACAGTTTATATTTTATGTGTTGTTAAGTTAAAATATAAATTTGAGTTTATATCTATTATAGAAAATAAAATATGTTTTGTACATAACTGTATTTTAAGTACTTCTGGGAGCAAATAAGTGTATGTTTTACAGTAAAATATATTAGTTATACAATTTGTTAATAAAATTATTATTTATTTAATAACATAACCTTCTCTTTCCATTATTTCCATAAGGATAATATCATTACCACAACGCTAAAAGCACAAATTTGCATTTTCATAGTTTCGTGAAAATTGATTTTGGAATTGTGATATGCCAGGAAAATTCGAATTATGACCCAGATATTATAAACTGACTCTTTAATTATTGGCTTTTTTTCCAATAGGAACTATGGCTAGGGGCTCTCTGAAGTCATAGATTAGGTCCTGGGGACCCCAGAAATGCATGGCGTGGTGGTAACGATATTATGTTTAGGTACAATTTAGTACACAGGGCCGTAACTACCAACGGGGCAGTGCCTCGGGGCCCCTGAGCATAAGGGGCCCCCACAGAAGTGTAAAAATTGGTGTCGACAGGATTGAGGAAAAAAAAGTAATTAAAATTTATAACATGCAAAAACAATGAGATAGTAAGCAAATAAAAAGGTCATTCAATTTATTTATATTATGAGGGCCCCTCAGTCATTTGTAGCCCCAGGACCCCCAAGCCCCGAGTTACAGCCCTAATCTACCTGGCACTGACTACCTTGGTAGATAAACAGATACCATAAAACTAATTAAATGCACCTATGTAGATAAATAGATGTTAAAAATTTAGTAAATTTACATATGTCCATGTATGTTACACCTGTGTAGATAAACAGGTAACAAAATGTAAAAAAACTGGGCTTAGTTGGAATGGCTTCTGAAAAAAATTGAATTAAAAAGGTAGGTACATGTGGCGACATCCATCTGGAAAAGTTGGAACTATTAAAAACTTTGTCGGAATGGCTTCTGAGAAATATTTTGAAATTGAAAAGGTACATGTGGCGACATCCGTCGAGAAAAGCTCGAACTATGAAAAACTTAGTCGGAATGGTTTCCGAATAATATTGTTAGTTAACTTTTTTCGATTTTCAATTAATTAGATGCGTTATCATATGTAAAGGGACACACCGTCGTTGTCATTTTAATATCTCCTATGTGACAATATTTTCAAAAATGATATTTTTTAATATTACGGTTGGTCTTTTTTTTCTCTATCTGTTCAATAATATATCAATAGTATAACAATCTCCGTTTCTTTCTAATAAGTAAATTTAATTTATCCTATGTGATATGCTCGTATAGCTAATCCTTAATTTCTCCTATGTGTCATCTACAGCACATAGGAGAAATTAAAAAAGTCAACTTCACTTTCAATTTATACACATAAGGGGGTTGTTTTCTAGATAATTTACATCGTTTGCATATAACTGTGGCAATTAGTTAATTAATAAAAACTAGTTTTACTATCTAACTATATCTATTATGTGAAAACAATTAACTTTTAATACCTCCTATGTACAGTTGAAAATACAAAAAAAAATTTTGTTTTTCAATTACGAAATAAAAGGTGAGCCATATTAAATAAAAAAAATAGATTAATAGAATATTTATGCTATGATAAAAGAATATTATAACGGATAAAATTGGTAAAAATTTTTTAAATAGTTTTTGTTAGTTTATTCAAAACTTTGTAATTTGCACATGGGAGATATTAAAATGACAACGACGACACGCTGATTCGACTTTTCGTATCAGTTGTGAATACACTGAAGGGTTCAAAAGTTACAGCGACTTTACGACGAAAAATCGATAAAAAACGGTGATTGCAGATCAGGAGGAACTGTTTTTAACATTTTTGAAATCAGAATGTTGTTATACATACGATAGCGTCACTTACTCGAAAAAAATATATTTTGTACATGGTGGAGGCGCCGTCATGTGACGTCACGAGAGAATTTTTTTTTGGTCGAGTTAGGCCCGCTATCGTATGTATAACACCATGATGATTCCAAAAATGTTAACAAAAAGTTCCTCTTGGACTGCCATCACTGTTTTTTATCAATTTTTCGTCGTATAATCGCTATAACTTTTGAACCATTTAATCTATTTCACAACTGATACGAAAAGTCGAATTAGCGTGTCCCCTTACATACGATAACGTATCTAATTATATGAAAATCAAAAAAAGTTTTTTTCGACTAAAAAAGAAGCAAGGCTATTACCTTCCTTTTTTTTGGTGTCCAAAATTTTTTGTCGAGTTAGAGACGCTATCGTATGTATTAGGGTACCCTGATATCAAATATGCCCATCAAAAGTTGCGCTCGGATCAATAACATGGTTTTTTATTAACTTTTGTTTTAAAAAAATTCATGAAAATTTTAACCAGTTAGTTAATTTAAAATCTGATATCATTTATGATATCAGTGTGTCCTTTTACATACTATAACGTGTATAATACTTTCAAATTCAATAAGAGTGTATCAATTTTTGTACTGAAAAACATACTCGTATTGAATTTGAAACTCAGAGACACGCCATAGTATGTAAGAAGACACGCTGATGTCATACATGATATCAGTTTTTAAATTAATTCACTGGTTCAAATTTTCATGACATTTTTTAAAACAAAAGTTAATAAAAAAACCATGTTATTGATCCGAGCGCAACTTTTGATGGGCATATTTGGTATCAGGGTACCCTAATACATACGATAGCGTCTCTAACTCGACAAAAAATTTTGGACACCAAAAAAAAGGAAGGTAATAAATAAGCCTTGCTTCTTTTTTAGTCGAAAAAAACTTTTTTTGATTTTCATATAATTAGATACGTTATCGTATGTAAGGGGACACGCTAATTCGACTTTTCGTATCAGTTGTGAAATACATTGAAGGGTTCAAAAGTTACAGCGATTTTACGACTAATAATTGATAAAAAACAGTGATGGCGGTCCAGGAGGAACTTTTTATTAATCTTTTTGGAATCAACATGGTGTTATACATACGATAGCGTGCCTAACTCGACCAAAAAAACAATTCTGTCGTGACGTCACATGACGGCGCCTCCACCATGTACAAAATATGTTTTTTCGAGTTAGAGACGCTATCATATGTATAACAACATACTGATTTCAAAAATGTTAATAAAAAGTTCCTGCTGGGCTGCAATCACCATTTTTCATCGATTTTTTGTCTTAAAATTGCTGTAACTTTTGAACCCCGCAGTGTATTTCACAACTGATACGAAAAGTCGAATCAGCGTGTCCTTGTACATACGATATCGTAATTAAATATATGAAAATCGAAAAAAAAAATTTCGAGAGAAAAAGAAGTAAGGGTAGGTATTTTCTTGTTTTTTTGTGTCAGTTTTTGTCGAGCTAGAGACGCTATCGTATGTATTAGGGCTCCCTGATATCAAATACGCCCATAAAAAGTTACGCTCGGATCGATAATATGGTTTTTTATTATCTTTTGTTTATCATTTATGATATCAGCGTGTCCTTTTGCATAAAATGGCATGTCCATTACTTTTAAATTCGAAAAGGTTGTATTTTTCAGTACAAATATTGCTTCACTCTTTTTGAATTTAAAAGTAATAGATAAAAATAACACCAGATTTTAAATCCATTCAATTGTACAAAATTTCAAAAAAATGTATACAAAAGTTGATAATATCAATATCTAATTCGACAAAACAAATTTTGATTTAGTCGAAATGGCTTCTGAAAAACAATTTAAATTTTAAAACAAAAATGTCGTGCCATCTATCGGAAAAAACTTTAACTAACAATATTATTCAGAAGTCATTCTGACTTAGTTTTTGATAGTTCAAGCTTTTTCCGATAGATGTCACTGCATGTATCTTTCTAATTCAATTTTTTTTTCAGAAGTCATTCCGACTAAGTCCAAAAAAATTATTTAATTGATTTTATCCATTTATTTGCAAAGATGATCTTAACGTCTTGTAGCTGTTTATCTACACAGATATAACAGACATCTATGTGACTTTACTGAATTTTTAACATCTATTTATCTACATAGATGCTCTTATAAAATAATTCTTTAGTATTTTTCTTATTTACATCTCCAAAAATTACAGGACAATAAAGGGTCACTCTAAAAATTCTACAGTTGTATGGTAAGAATAGTTTTAATACAATGAAAAAACAATACACAGGGCCGTAACTACCACCGGGGCTGTACTCCGTGGCACCAAATATATAGGGGGCTCCCGCAACAGTGTAAGAAGGTCATTAAAATTAATGACATGCAATTAATAGCATGCAAAAATACTGAGGTAGCAACGAAAATAAAAGGTCCTTATATTTTACATATGGGGGCCCCTGGGTCACTTGCTGCCCCAAAACCCCCAAACTTCTAATTACGGCCCTGTTAGTACATGTCTTACTATACTGTCGCATGCAAAAGTAACACTATATAAATCTAATATGAATTTTGTATAATGAATCTAATGAATAATAAGAAAATAAAAAAAATGTTTAATAAAAAAATCCGATCATTTTTAAAATAGATTTTATTAAAACAATTCTATATAGAGTATAAAATATGGCAAGTAACCAGTGACAGCTTGAAAGGTTTTTTACCTTGTTCCGCAGCCACTGCAATGCAGCGTTTTTCTGTGAAATCATTTATAAAATAAGTTTTTTTTATTAATGTGGTAACATGACAAACATGCACCTTACAAAAGTTTAAACTAATCAGAGTTTCTATTCACATAATACTAATAATACATTGTAACAAATCTTAACTACATTTAACTAGTTTAATAGATGTTTCAGAGGGTCTATAACATCTCAGATAGTTAAAAATTCAGAATGATATCATTAAGAGACTATTAAGATATTATTAAGACATATTAAAAAAATCTCTTAATGTTGTTATCATTCTCAAAATCTTACTGTCTGACATATATCCACTTGCTATCAATCTTATTCTTCTAGTATAGCAATTTTTAACCTTTTTGTTACTTTCGGGCCCCTACAAATATATCAGGGGTCTGTAATCAGTGGCGGCAAAATAATTTTTTGTCCTTGATAAATTAAATATGAATTTTATGTTTTTTTTATACATGAAGGGGTTTCACCGCCACTGTGAGTAAGAAAACTACATACATAATATAATAAAATAAATATAATTATATTAAAAAGAATAGAAAACGGTTTTTAAAACAAACCATAACAATCTTAATAATAAAAATCCCAAAATCAACTTGATCGTTTGATGGGCCCAGTACAATCTGGAAAAAAAAACAATTATTGATAATTGAGCCAAATCGAAAAAAATTTACGAAATGTTAACAGATTTGTTTAGTGTCACGAAAAAAGAAATTATTTGAAATTGGAGAAGAGACAAAAATCAGTTTTTGCTAATTTATCTGCTTTCTATCAATTTTATGTCAGAAATAGTTATATATAAAATTGAAGCTTATTAAATTTTCAATAGAAATGATTTTCAAAATTTTTTTTTAAAGATTTGTCTTTTACCGAATAAAGACTTAATTTATTAAAATTACTATCGAACTATTCAGTGAAGCTCAAATCTTACGAAAAATATGCATACCAATTTTTTATAGAGCATTTAATTATTTTTCATTTTGTGTAAAACTTTTTTTTTGCTGAAACGTTAAAAAATCGAAAAATCAGTAAAATAATTTAAAATAATACTCGTCCCTTCCCCAGTTTCAAATAAGAAAAATATATTCAGACGCTATTATTCGGTGAAGTACAAGTCTGACAAAAATATGTGCGGGAGCTTCTTTGTAGAGCATTTAATTAGCTTTCATTTTATTAATAACTATTTTTTGCTGTAAAATTGAAGGATACCCGAGAAATCTGTAAAAACTAATTTTCCTTTCCTCACCCTGTGACACTCCAGTCTGAATATCTTCTACTCCAAAATACTTGACGCCTGTCCTTTATATTAAAATAACAATAACTGTATTGACTTACTTTCTCCATTTTGATCTGGCTTCCGAGAGGGTCGTTATAGGATCTTTGATTAGGTATAGTCTAATCCCTTTCATGTAAACTTTAAAATATGTATTCCAATCAAGCTGTTTCATATCAAACATGAATATACTTTTGTCTTCCAGCGCCAATGATTTCCACAACATTTGTGTATTTTCGTTAGTAAAAGTCCAATTGCGTGTACAAAAGTGAGATATAACATTCATGAAACGGTGGATTTTTTTGTAAATTTTCATTAATCTGCGAACAATTATATTACAGAAAATTTGAGCCATATAAATAATCAAGCGGTAAAATTTACCGTGGTTGTCGACCGAATGCTACAGTGACACTGTCGACCAATACAGCAGGAAGGAAATGGAGAAACAATACATATAGCCAATGAATATACAGGTATTTGTTTAGGGTAAAGCTGTAGTACCATAACGCTTGAAGACTCGGATAGTTGAGCCCGTATGTTTGAGTCAAATGCATGAATTTGCCCCATTCAATTGGGTTTTCCACAGATGATACATAGTTGTAGATTGGAATGTCTTTTTCGGTTTTTGTTCGGCTAAAATAAATAAATAAATAAAATACATTTCCGAACAATTTAACATATTAATTTTCGTACTTTTGATTGACGATTAGTTCATGTTTCTTTGCTACATCCCAAGCAGATGCAACTAAAGCGTTGATACACATATCAGCAGGTACAATATTCGCGTTAACGTGTTTGTTGCAATGCAGGGAACGGATAACTCCATTTCCGGCTCCGGCACATACTCCGGTTGGCCCGTACATGTTATCTATCCAAGCAGGAAGAGGATCTTTGTATGTTGACACAACTAAAACAAACATAAGTTATTGAAATTAGTTTTGCCAACCCTTAATTAATTAAATTATTTACCAACTGCTGGACGAAACATTCCTGAAGGAAGATCGACTGCATCCTGCCTTATGATGTCTTCAGCAACTGCTTTAGTGTAAGCATAAGTGTTGGGCCATTTATCCAATATTCTGAAACATAAATGTAACTTATGACCTAGCGTCGCAGAATTTCGTATTGAATACGGCGCTTAGTTTTCTTTCTCTTCAAAAGAAGATGCAGTGGCTTATAAAGCAAAACTGAAACTTAATTTTATCTCATAAAATTTTCAAAACCATTAAGAATTTATTGAACAGAGCACGCGAAACTATTCTGCCAAGTTTGGAAACCAAAGTTTAATTCAACTGGTTACTGTTAAGTCTTGTTGAATTTCATATTGACATTTTATGGTTTGTTAGAAAAAAAACAGTGCCCTAAATAATGTTTTGTATCCGATATCGATAATACATTTTTTAGAAAGGTATTATTAATATTTTAAGTGAAAATATTCTCGTTTTTCGATGTTTGCAGAGAAGACTTTCTGCAACGAATAGAATAAAATCCTGCTATGACAAAATTGATCTTTATGATATTATTTTGATCAACTTTTTAAACATATTAAAGTATATTTTGTATGCTGAGGAAGTAGAAAAGTAATTTTATTATTTGTCACAAAGAATACTCACGAAGGTGTGATACTTTCAAGGAGTGAATCGCCAACAGTTTCAGTGAGTGTAATCATTTTCTTCGAGTCCATCGGTGATTGGTAGAAGCATTCATTGATGGTATCCAAGTGACAGTTTGCGTAAGCCGTTGATACATGCACAACAGATTTAAGATACCTCATCTCTTTGCAGAGTGCTAGTATATCTCGTAATGCTTTGACATTGATAGCACAAGCCAGTTTTAATTTTTCGTCGAATCGAACGGTAGCTGCCACGTGGAATACAATTGATACCTGAAGGATTTAAATAATAATCCACATTTAACTAAAATACCAAGAAAGTACAATACAGATTCAGAGGACTTGAAAATATTTTATATTTGCTGAAATAGAGGAAAAAGAGTTCCTTAGTCGCTAAAGTGTGTTTTTTTACGAAGGCATTTTCATTTTTGAGTATTTTGATATTTCAGTTAAAAAATCAACAAAAGTTAGTATAGGGTATATAAATTAGGATGAAGCTATTTGCACATGCAGTATGTGCAAGCAATTGGCTATTTGCACATACCATATATGCATTTGATTGGCTATTTGCACATGCCGTTTGTGCATGCAATTGGCTATTTAAACTTACCACTAACCTACCCTCTTAACGTATGTGCAAATAGCCAATTACTTGCACATACTGCAAGTGCAAATAGCCACTTTATATAAATTATGCATACTTCAGTTCGTAAGAGATGTCTGTCAGCTTCGGTTAGTCCAAGGTCTGGAAGAGAGCAATCACCTGTAATCCCATGGATCTTATGTCGAAATTTTGGTTGTTCTTTTTTCAGTCTCGAAAAAATCTATAACATATAAACATATTATAAATATACAAAAAAACAACACTATTAAAATAATTACGTACAGGATCTTCAAAGATCTCATCGACTCTGGTCATCATATTTTTGCCCTTCTTGGCTCTGACAAGCAAATAGATGGTGTCGACATCGGGACACGAACGCAGCACCTTCTCGACGAGTAGCTTGCCCATGAATCCGGTACCGCCGGTAACGAGAAGCTTCGCATTCGCGTAGAACTCTTGTATTGGTGTCATGTTGTGCGCCAGAACGCCCAGTGACGCGGTCGAGGGAACGCGAGGCTGGGCCGACGTTTCGTACGTCGGGTTACCGCCGTGACGCGGCGAGTTTGTAGGAAGCACCTCTATGGTCATTTCAGTAACTGGAAAAACAAAAATTAACTGCTTTATTTTTTATATATTCTATATTTTATGTTCATTAACAAGTAGCCAGAATAGGCATTATGATTAATTTTAAAAAACTATTCTATGATGATCTTACGTGTCTTCCGATAAAATACTTAATTTTGCAGAAAATAAAGGTTTAATCGCAAAAATTGACTCTTTTAAAACAAATTTTAAATTTGACGCCAAAAGGCTCATAGGTTACATTTCAGAGTTGTGACGTCACACTCCTTGTCAACTATAATCAAACATTCAGACGCCCAGTATTATCAAGTTTAACTAAATGCTCCTTTAACTAACTGTCGTATTATCAACATATCCAAGCATAATATATTTAATTAAATAGATTTAAAATTCTCTACAGTATTTATTTACAACGTATATTGTGTAAATATTTCATTGAGAGCATAAATATTGATTTAAATCACATTTGAAATACACCAAATTTACTTTAAAGGAGCATTTAGCGCTAAAGGAGCTTTAACTTCGTTGATAATACCGAGCAAGAGTTAGACAATAATTTAATTATTTTATGTGTTAAAATGAGTTCCAAAGTATATTAGTTCTTAAATAAGGTATTTACCTAATACTCTTGTTAGAGGAATTGATATTTGTCTAAAATAAAAGTCAATCACTTTGACGTTTATTGATGCGTGACGTCATTCTCGCTGATTGGTGTTTCATTTAAAATGGTGGATTGCTGTATTTTGCATTTTTATTTTAGTAAAAATTCTATTAATTTCGCTTTTAATATAAAAATAAATACATTTTTAGAATCTTTTTAACTTATTTCATTATTTAGAAATATAATTTCAATGATACTTTGTTATTGGCATCATGCCTATTTTGTACCCATAAACTACCAGTTTGGAAACTAACAGTAAGTAAAACCTTTTGATTTAGATTGAAAATCAGAGTTACTGTCAACATGTTTGCTACATTATAGAAAATAGTTTATGGCAATTAGAATTTTTAATATAAATTATAATTTTAGAAAAACACGTATTGTTAAAAATGGTTTGGTTGAAGTTAAAGACCAACCAACCAAACTCCAAATGACTTTCTTCTAGTAAAAAGAAATGCAACGAAAACACAAATATCTTTTTCTTTACGCGCTTATGAGACACAAGCATTTTAAAATCTATTGTGCACATATGTCATCTTTTAAAGGAAGAAACGAAAAGTCGAAAGAACACAACAGAGAATGCACAACAGTTGGACACTACTGTCTTGATATTGATAAATATATTTTATTTTCATACATTAAAAAGCAATAGAAAAAAAGTTTAAGTATACCTACATCGAACGGTAAGCAACGCGGAAAATTTTGCAAAATGAATCGAGATCATCGACACCAAAAATGCACCAAAACAATCAGACAAACACTAACAAAGGTCATGATCTATCGTTTGATATATTCTAACTTAATATTCTCGGATCATTCAAATATGACATTGATGTTTTGTATCACACATCAATTATTGTTTAAAATATTTGCTTAGCCTTGCATAGAAATTGTGACTTCTGTATTTATAATATGCAATTAAATATCACATTCGCGTATCAGTGCTAACAGCATCTTTCTTCTTTCTTTCACGTCTTTTATTAATAATAAAAAACATCATATTTTAATTAGTAATATAATTGAATGTATAGAAATATTTACAATATTTATTAGAGACAAATGTTAACATTTATATTTGATTTTATAAGAATATAATGTATATAAACGTAGATGTATTTTGGGTGTACTCGTATCGCTACTTGCAGTAAATACTGCGTGTGGCAAATAATACAGCGTTGAAACGTCGCCGCGTCGACCTTAATAATAATTGCCAATGTTTTATTTATTTATTTTGTTTTAGAAAACCAAGAGATGTTAGTCGAAACATCAAGCGTAAGAAAATTACCTAACGCATGTCCTGTATTATAAATAATATGTTTGAGTACAAAAGCAAATTAGATTCTAGCTAACGCTAGAATATAGTGAATGAAATCGTACATATGATGACCTTGACGTATGCGTATAAAGTAGAAATCAGCGACTTAAAATAAATATTGCCAAATGTATCTCACAAAATTCAAAGAATTTACAATATTATACATTTATTACCACTGCTCTAGAATCTCAAGCAAATTCATAGCGATTTGATACCTCGCAGATAGTGTTAGCTCCCAAGCAAATTTGCTTTGTTCTCGAGAAAATTCTTTTCAATACCAGGCATTAAACAGTTAAATTAAAAATGAACAAACTACACTATGATATAAGTGTTACTTTAAAAAAATTAATTTTCTGTTCACCTATGCTATATCTATACCAAAAACTTTTGATCGAAAGTTTGATAACCACTGCTATAGGGTATATACTGGTTAAAAAATATTTTCAATATAAGGATTTTATATCAAATGTCAAAAAGGCGTAAATATATGTATAGGTGTCCCGTATGTCAGGGCAAATAGGGAAAACTGTTAGTTCAAAAAATTTATAAACAATATGTTCAAAAAAATATAAATATGGATCCTGACTTACGTGACAGCTTGTATTTTGTCAAAGTTTAATTATTTTGACTCCCCTAACACACTTTCTATTATATTAAACAGCGGTACACTAAATACATACTGTCGCTTTATGGGCTGCAGGCTGCACTTAACAATTAATGGAATATTCTATTGCAAATTACTTGTTTCTATGAATTTATCATGATCACTTTTAATAATATATGTAACTGATTAAAACATGTTTTAGTCGTGCAATAACTACATACTTAAGGCGAAAAAGGATTTCTTTAGTAAGAGTAAGAAGGTTTAGTTTCAGTGACGTAACTAATTATATGTATATATTAACGGCAATGTATGAAATCCAGCGATTTATAGAATTCCTAGGTATTCTTTAATGCCTAAAATCACAATGCATTAAACATAAATAAGGTGAACCAACCAATTTTGGTTCAGACACAGATGTTGACTTCTTTATGTAATAAAATACTAAAATACATCAGATGCAAATATATAATAAACAAATATTTGATCATTCTCGATAGCTGACGGTTTGCAGATTACCTACTACCAATACTGAATTATTTATCTTACTGAATATTAATACACGTCTGGACTAATATGTTATTAAATAATATTTGTATGTTTTTTATTTTAATAATTTTGAATCATATACCTACTTAATATTCGTCTGAACTAATATTTTATTTAATCTATATCTATAAAAGAGTTTGTCCTTAACCACTCACTCACTCACTCACTCACTCATATATCAACGTACAGCCCAAACCCCTGGACCTAGAAACGTGAAATTTCGTAAGTACCTTCCTTTTATGATGCAAGCACCCACTAAGAAAGGATTTCTCGAAATTCAACCCTTACGGGGTTAAAACAGGGTGTCAAAGTTTATATAACAAAATATTTTTTTTGTTCACATTTAATTGAAACTTATCGAACATACTATACAATATAAATTATATAAATTATTTCAGCATTTCCCAAAATTTAACCCCTAAGGTGTTAGGGGGGTGGAAAAATTTGTAAAATATTTTTTTTTTTATACACTGAATGAAACATGGTGCAAGTAGGTACTCTACCAGACAAATATCAGTTACGAAAATTCAACCCCTATGGGAATGGGGGGGGGGGGTAAATTTATTATATATTTAAGACTTAATAACATAAGACGGGGACGAGGATGGATTTAGATATGTTTATCTGCATACCTGATTTACTTATAAAAGTAAGTTCGGGAAAAATAGTCATCTATTAAAATTAAAATTTTGACATTCAACCCCTAATAGCGGGGGTAGACAGGGTCTGTGTTTTTGATATGTTTATCTGCATAGCTGCTGACGTTATATTGGTGGAGTTAACCCCTAATGACGAGACGGTTAGTTTTTACAATTTTTAACTAAGATCCAAGATATTTACGTTTTTTTATAGGTAATGAATAAAAATAAATATTTTAAAAATGTAATATGTCATCCCCTATCATGTATGGAGGGTTCTAATTAGTTTCGGAGTTTACGCGAGCGAAGCCGCGGGATTCCGCTAGTTTATTATAATAAATATCAAATGTTCCAATATTGTTGATGTAATTTTGTTATTTTAACAATTAAGGCCCTTTATATGAATTTTTAAAATTAATTAAATAATATTTATCTGATTTAATAACATCATTTTGTATTTTTTTAATACGTTTCCCAATATCATCTTGGCATTCTATAGAATTTCTAGGTATTTTATAGAATGCCTAGGCAAAGTATGTAATAAATTTATATTAAACAATTATTTCTATGCCTGGAATCGTTAAGCGTTGTATAGTATTCCTAGGAAATCTATAGAATGCCTGAATTACATACTTTGCCGGTAACATAACATATGTATAATGTATATAATACAAAAAATATCAACTTGCCCCTCGCTACTTATACCACTGTAAAAAAATACACTCGACAAATTAATTAAGGGGACACCTAAAAAATAGCAAGTTTTCAAATGCTTGTAACTTGGTCAAAAATTAACTTTTTTCTAAACTTTTTTATTATTAAATTGAGCAAATTTACTCTACTTTATGATGGTCTAATTCGTTCCTCAACATCTTTTAATTTTTTAACTTTTTTATGTAATTATATAAATTTAAAAAAAAACTGCATATTTTGACACTTGATGTAGAGTGCATTTATGTAGAAAATGAAATTTTGAAATAACCTTTTTGTAGAGAATTTTAATACCTTCAAATTTATTATGGTGCGAAAAAAATGTGACAAAAATTCGCAAAAGTATTACAGTTTTAGTGAAAATCAGGAAAAAATAATTCAAATGAATATAGCCGGAGTAATTTTGGTGGTACAGAAAATAAATAAAAATAAAAATGAAGCTCAAAGTATCACCTTTCAGATTATGCAATGTAATGAAAGATTTTTTTATGAATTACAAAAAATATTCAAACTTTAAACATAATAGAAAATATGAGTAATTAGACAGTAAAATTAAAACAAAGAATACATACCCTAAACATTACATTTTAGGTGGCCCGAGCTAGAGGTCTCATTAACAATACATGTTCTTTATAATTCATTTTTATTTTTTTAAATAGGGCCATATTACGCGAAGATATTCAACTTTGATGTCTCAACATCAGAAAACCCCAAAAAATTACAAATTGCAAAAATTTTAAATTTTTTTTGTAAAATAAAGCAGGTCATGGAATGTTTACGAAGTCAAAAAATACTTATTTTTACTAAATATTTATTTTTACATGCACAAATGAATGTATACAGTAAGCACACATATTTAGGTACAATTTTAAAACCATATGGATCATTTTGGGTTATTATTTCAGTAAAATAATGCATTTTTTGACTTCTTAAAATTTTTCATAAGCTGCTTTATTTCGAGAAAAATTTCAATAAATTCCAATTTGTAATTTTTTTGGGTTTTCTGATGTTGAGACATCAAAGTTGAATATCTTCGCGTAATATGGTCCTATTTAAAAAAATAAAAATGAATTATAAAGAACATGTATTGTTAATGAGACCTCTAGCTCGGGCCACCTAAAATGTAATGTTTATGGTATGTATTCTTTGTTTTAATTTTACTGTCTAATTACTCATATTTTCTATTATGTTTAAAGTTTGAATATTTTTTGTAATTCATAAAAAAATCTTTCATTACATTGCATAATCTGAAAGGTGATACTTTGAGCTTCATTTTTATTTTTATTTATTTTCTGTACCACCAAAATTACTCCGGCTATATTCATTTGAATTATTTTTTCCTGATTTTCACTAAAACTGTAATACTTTTGCGAATTTTTGTCACATTTTTTTCGCACCATAATAAATTTGAAGGTATTAAAATTCTCTACAAAAAGGTTATTTCAAAATTTCATTTTCTACATAAATGCACTCTACATCAAGTGTCAAAATATGCAGTTTTTTTTTAAATTTATATAATTACATAAAAAAGTTAAAAAATTAAAAGATGTTGAGGAACGAATTAGACCATCATAAAGTAGAGTAAATTTGCTCAATTTAATAATAAAAAAGTTTAGAAAAAAAATAATTTTTGACCAAGTTACAAGCATTTGAAAACATGCTATTTTTTAGGTGTCCCCTTAATTAATTTGTCGAGTGTATATTAGTTACTTAAAATTCCATTCTTGGCAAACCAATTTTAAAATAAGGGAAACCATTATTGATACCTCAAAATTAAATTTAAAATATCTCGCGATACATTTTAGGAAGCACTGTTATAGATAATTATTAATTAATAATAAAAATAGGTCATTTTAGCATTTAAAATAAATACACATTTTACCATCGATAACAGTAATTGATACATCGATCACCACGAAAGCCTTAGTCCAAAATAAATAGTAGACGTTGTATTACTGATGATTTAATTCAAAATACAATTACAATGGACCCAAATATGCCAGGAGTGAAACTAAGTCTTATTGTTAATGATTAATAGTTTGAAACTTTTTTTATACTTTTTTTTAATGCTGTATGAGCCGTTATGTCGAATTACTCTGAAGACTTTGGTGGGTCAATGGTAATGTATGTATGTATGTATGTATGTACACATGATCGCAGAATGTAGGTCTCTTATTGTTAACACTTTTTTTTGATTGACGCGTTCAATTATTTTGGTATTTCTACGCCTACTTTTAATAAAGTATCTATTTATTTTACTAATGTAAAAGTAATGAGCAAATATCAGGGCCGGTTAATATATTAAGGGCCTTTGCGGATTCTAATAAAAATAAATATATAAATATTAGTGAAAACCCTAGTTTTAAACATCCGTTTCCGGTTGTAAGATCGTTTTTTAAACTAGTAGGTTTTCTTCCTAGATATATTTTGATCATAAATATGAAATTTCAATATTCTATATTAAGTGCTTGACTCATCAACACCCATCGCAACCTCTTAGACCTAGATAACTAAGAAGAGGTTTTTGGGAAGTCAAATCCTAAGTGAGGGAGAAGGGTGTTAAACTTTTTTTTTATTATGTTTATCTACAAAATTGCAGGTAAAATATTAATATATTTCAACCTTAATAAGTAAACATTATTACAGATTAACAGTTTAAATGGTATTAGATTTTATGAGATATATAAATGTTTATAAAAATTAAAACAGTAAAAAAAATTTAAATTCTATATTCATTCTAAACACAGTTACGCACCTAAAAAAAGTTATTAACATATTTACTTTAAAAAATCAATTATTTACGCAATAAAAAAAAAGGAAATAATAATACAACGCATGTTTTTAGGCCATTTAATTTATTTTACCGATATTCTTTATTACTTTTCTAATGAGTAAAAAAATTGGTTTCATTGTTATACATTTTTTTTAAATTAAACTGTCAATGAATTGCTTGACAATTAATAAAAAAAATTATCAGTATATTTAAATGAGCACACACATATACATTAATTTAAAAAATTAACTGTAAATTATTGTCTTGCCCTATTTGTTTGAAAAATGAATATAAAATTCAAAGAAATATTTACAGTAGAAACCAGTTATAACGACATCGGTTAATATGACGTATCGGTTTTAACGACTCAAAATAAAAGTCCAACTGAATCCTATATAATTGCATTTTTACCGGTTATTACGACTATCCGCTTTTTACGACCAATATGACCGGCCCCTTCGATGCCGTTATAACCGGTTTCTACTGTATATAGAATTGAAATTGTACCGGTAATCATCAGGCCTAAACCACTGGACGTATCGAAGCCATATTCACACCATATATTTGTTTGGTGTTCGGGAAAGTTTATAGATTTTTTGAACCCGGTAGGTGATTGTGGGGTCGAGATATTTACGAAAATGAGAAAAACCGTTCAATGGCTACTATGTTTTTATATAAATAACAGTGACATCATGAAAACAAAACACGATTTTAAAATAAAATATTTTTTAGTATTTTGACGTGATTTTGATATTCAAAAGTTTTTATCGCTACGTACTGAAAAATTATACAGGATCCTCCAATAGTGTGTCCGGCATTGTTTTACGCCCAAACTATTGAAGATAGAGTTTTAGGATAAAAAATTTACTATATATATTGACCCTAAAGAATTTCAGGAAAATATTTTCAACCCCCTAAAACCGCTCCTTGGGGGGTAGTTTGAGGGGTACATACCCGTTTCTCAGTTAAATCAAATGGAATGGTATATCAAAAAGTACATATTTGTAAAGATCATAAAAAAATAAGAAACTTTTGTAAAACAAAAATTTTCATACTTTCAATTGTTTAAAAAATATGGCGACTTGTTCTCAAATTTTAGGGTTTCACTAAACGTGCTCTAATTTCGTTAAAAATTAATGGAATTTTATTATTTTCTCAAATTTGGAAAGTAGAAATAATGAACTTTGTAAAGATGTATGACTATTTGTGATTTTGATAGTTTAAAGTGTCATACGCGATAATTCAAAAATTCAAAAGTTCAACTAGGGATAATTCAAAATTTTCAAATACAACGGTATATCAATTAGTACTTTTTATTAAAAAGGATATGAAAATAAACAACTTTTGTTAAGAAAATTTAAAATTTAAAATTATAATTTTAAAATTGAAAACTGAAAATTAAAATTTTTAATTTTAATTTTTTTTTATCAAAAACTGTTTATTTACATATCTTCTTTAAGAAAAAGTACTAATTGATATACCATTGTATTTAAAAATTTTGAGTTATCCCTAATTGAACTTTTCATTTTTTGGTATGTCGAGTATGACACTTTAAACTATTAAAATCTCAAATAATCATACATCTTTACAAAGTTCGTTATTTCTACTTTCTAAATTTAAAATAATAATAAAATTCCATTAATTTTTAACGAAATTAGAGCACTTTGAGTAAAACTCTAAAATTTTATAACAAGTCGCCATATTTTTTAAACAATTGAAAGTATGAAAATTTTTGTTTTACGAAAGTTTCTTATTTTTTCATTATCTTTACAAATATGTACTTTTTGATATACCATTCCATTTGATTTTACTGAGAAACGGGCATGTACCCCTCAAACTACCCCCCAAGGAGCAATTTTAGGGGGTTGAAAATATTTTCTTGAAATTCTTTAGGGTCGATATATATAGTAAAATTTTTATCCTAACTCTCTATCTTCAATAGTTTGGGCGTAAAACTATGCCGGACGCACTATTGGAGGACCCTGTATATCTGTTGGTGATAACCGCATGAAAATCAGTATGTTTTGTTGTATTTCATAAATTCAATTGTGTTCAATTTAAACAGGTATACTACCTAATTTTATTATTTTATCTATTCGGTACGTGGGATACGTGTTTTTATCATAACTTTTACAGAAAGAGCATGCAAATTATCTTTTGGCAAAACAACGTTTGCCGGGGCAGCTAGTATTTATATAAATCATTAATAGTAAAAAATACTATCGATAATAAAGACATTTAAATTAAAAACCAAACTACATGCAAACGAATAAACTGTGTATAAATAATTGTGAATACTTAATATATTCATAGATATGACTTAAGTACCTTTATGTACAATTTTACGACCATATAAACTGTCTAACACAATAACGTGGAATTTATGAATAGGAAACATCAAATTCAACATTGCATTCAAGAAATATAATACTTAAAGTTATTTACAGATTGTTCGAAATGGAGAAGAAGAAAGGGGAAGGGGGTGGAGTTCTCTTGAATAATTAATAATATTTTTATTCTATTTTTTTATACGTACTAACTTAATGATATGTTTATAACCTTCAAAATAATTAAGGCCCACTATAAAAAATGTTGAAAAACACTGACGTAAACGGTTTTTTCTGGGCTGAATCTAGAAGAGGTATAAAAACAATTAAGGTACTTGTAATGGATGAATTGCAATTTCTTATGTACTGTAAAACATGGTTTTTAGGTCAATACAAATAAACAGTACTGAAGTATGACCGTTTTGCTCCAATAGAAATTACTTTAGTGATGACTTTGAACATGACATTGACGTCACATTTATTGTTAATGATTTAAACTATAATTATTAACATTACTTCACTTACGAGTAAAGACGTCACTTTTAACATGTAATTTTTCCTCTGCTAACATTAAATAATAAACTCAAAGTTCTGTTTATTCCTGCACGTGCATCTTCTTTTTTTAAGAGCATCACTAAACCGATAACAGAATAGATATTAATTAACTATTGTTAGGTTTTGAATTCATTTGTTGACCTTATTTTCAACAACAACTATTTAAGAGTGTCCCACAAGGCATGACTCATGTTGCAGTAGGGTGGCCATAAATTTTCTTTTTTTAGAAATTCTTTAAGGTTACCCCCCAAATTTCATAAAGCTAAGAAAAAAATAACGTATACTAAATATTAAAGTGATTGGATATTACAGTCCCTGGCCATATTATTAGACCAAAGCTAAGAAATAAGTGTTTCATATTATTTTTGTTGTTTTATTGTAAACACTGTTACCATTCCTTAACAGAACTCGTAGTTTTATACTTATGGTAACATTTAATCTCATTTTTGAAAGACTTACCACTTTCAAACTTAGATGGCAGCAGTGTTTACACGAAAACGTCAAATAATCAAATAACCATCAAACAGAGTGTATCGTTTCAATTGTTGTACAATACATAAAAAATCTTTATTAATCTTAATTAAACAAAGTGATAGTGCTTCAAAAACGTGTAAAGTAAGTTCTTTGTTGATGCTTTAACATGTTTGAGAAAAATTTTATACAATTTTTGAGATTTGTAACAACAATAATAATAAAACTCATTATATTATACAGTGCGTTCATGATGAAAGGAACAAATTCGTTTAAAATTCAGGTAATCATTTTGTTGAAAAACGCTCGGACACGTCGATTAGTATTTTTAGTTGCGGATTTTTTGACATAAGAAAATTGTATACAGGGTGTCTCAAGAAGAAGATACGCAGTCATCATTGATTTTTTTAAATGGAACACTCTATATATTATGCCATTTTTGAATTTTACGATAAATTCTGAATACTTTTACAACATAGCATAACTCTAAAATCAGCGGTTTTTAAAATAATGACGTTTGAAATGTGTCTCAAGATGAATATATGCAGTCATCATTGATTTTTTTTAATGGAACAGCCTGTATATTATGCCATTTTTGAATTGTATGGTAAATTCTTAACACTTTCTGTACAACATAGCATAGTTCTAAAATGAGCAGTTTTTGGAATAATGACGTTTGAAATGTGATAAATAAATAAGAAATTAATTAACTTTAATAATAAAACTTACAAAAGAAATTAGATTATCCCAAAAACCACTAAAAGTGTTCAGAATTTATCATACATCTCAAAAATGGCATTATATACAGACTTTTCCATTAAAAAAAATCAATAATGACCGCATATATTCATCTTGAGACACATTTCAAACGTCATTATTTCAAAAACCGCTGATTTTAGAGTTATGCTATGTTGTACAAAAAGTGTTCAGTATTTATTGTACAATTCAAAAATGGCATAATATATAGGGTGTTCTATTTAAAAAAATCAATGATGACTGCGAATCTTCTTCTTGAGACACCCTGTATAAAATTTTCTTATGTCAAAAAATCCGCAACTAAAAATACTAATCGACGTGTCCGAGCGTTTTTCCACAAAATGATTACCTGAATTTTAAACGAATTTGTTCCTTTCATCATGAACGCACTGTATATATGCTATTTCATAATTTAACGAAAACTGTCAAAAATTAAGGTGTATTGTAGTTAAAATGGCGAAAATGTGATTTTCAGCTTTGGTCTAATAATATGGCCAGGGACTGTATTAACACGTGCCACCGAGCGTAAAATGCATTTGATTTTTTCAATTTTTCTTGAAACAGCTGTATCTTTGTGAAAATTAAATGGATTTTGATGTTCTAAAACGCATCTTAAAGCTGACACTTTCTAGTTTTTGAACTTTTGATTCGATTTTTTTTATCATTTTCCACTACTCCTTGAGAGATTTCAGAAAAGTGAAAGAAGCCTAAAATTTAATAATTCAAAATTGGCGTGCCAAACTTTTTCGTAAGAGAATTACAGCCCCCTAAAAAATAATTTTGGACAAAATCTTCGAGGGACTATAACTCTCTTATATACGAAAAATTTTTGGACAAATGTTTAAATAAAGTTTTTTGCTCAAAATAATTCCTTCAACCTACTGTTGAAGTTTGGCACGCCAATTTTGAATTATTAAATTTTAAGTTTCTTTCACTATTTCTCAAATCTCTCAATAAGTAGTGGGAAACGGTAAAAAATCGAATAAAAGAAGCAAAAACTAGAAATTGTCAGCATTAAAAAAAGGTTTAAGAACATCAAAATCCACTCAATTTTCACAAAGATACAACTGTTTAAAGTAAAATTGAAAAAATCTAATACATTTTACGTGTTAATATTCGATCGCTCGGTGACACGTGTTAATAATATCCAATCACTTTAAAATTTTGTAGGTATACATTATTTTTTTCTTACCTTTAAGAAATTTAATGACGTGATGACCTCAAAGAAATTCAAAAATAAGAACATTAATGGCCACCCTAATTGCAAGTACAACACGCTGACTAAAAATAGAGAACAAATTTTTAGATTATTATTTTTCCGTAAGGTTCCAGACTTACGGGACATACTGTAGTTTAATAAGTTTAATAATTTTATCGATTTATTGTAATTTTAAAACAATAACACAGTACTTACAATATTAAATTGTATAGGAGTTTAAAGTTATAGAAATATTTTTTATAAGATATAAAATATATTGACTACTAAACATAACATCGATTAGAAAAGTTTCAGAAACCAATCAAGTAATTATGATTATAAATATATGTATATACATATAATTGACTGCACAATAAGTATAATAAACTATGCATTATTTTCAAGGTTGTAAATTTTTATGACGTGAACTATTTTTCCATACCTGCCTACATCATTTTCCTTTTCACTGAAGAGAAAATGTGTATAATTTTTCAGCATTTAATTAATTGAAATATTTTCTGAGCTATATCTAAGTTTCATTTGTTTTTCAGTGTGTGATATGACAGTGCGTTGAAAATGATTTCAAACATAGAAGATGTTTTTTTACGGACTGAAAGAACGCGTAAGTAATAATGATTTAATTTATTTATTGTTAATAAATACGTCATGCATTATTTATTATTAGTAATTAAAACGTACAGGTAGTTTAGTAGAATATACTGTAGAGCTTCGATTGTTTGATCTTTTTAATTGGTTTCATATCTTTTGGTTGAACTATTTTTTTAAATTATAAAAACATTTGCCAAGTAAATGCACAGTGCTTCCTCGTGCTAAATTATTAAATTTTTATACAATTTTGTTAAAAAATATTAGTTTTAATTTTTTTTAATACGCGCTTTTATTTTTGTGTACTTTTATTTTTTTTAACAATTTCAATTTAAATATGACATTTAAAACGTCAAAATAACATTTAATATGTCAATGTAAATAACAAATAACGATTTTTAAGCAAATTGAGATAAATCTTCGTTAGGGAATATTTTACAACAAAAGTTGTGCTAACCTTTCTTATAGAAAATTAAATGTTTTTACAAAAAAGATTCTACAAAATTATCACATAACATGTACCATTCTTGAGATATTTTGAAAAAATGATTATTTTGGATTGTCACTCGATGATTTGACCTTATGACCAACACTTATAACAGTATATAGCACCCTTGATCTAATGCAAGTATTATAATAAATTATAGAATTTAATAGCTCATAAAAGATAATTAAAATACTTAAAATTCACATAAATTACATAAACTCATTACCAATGTAATTACTCTTTAAATAGATATGCATCTATAGATAGTATCGCACCCATGAGAGGGATGGGGGGTCAAAACATCCCCTGAATTTGTCAATATACATTATTAAATTAACTATGAAGATATATAGAAAAATAAATGGCAAATAATATACATATAATTGCAATAAAATATATTATGTCCGATATCATAAAGTGTTTTCATTGGAGCAAAAACTAACTAAGCTAACGCTATCTGCGAGGTATTAATTAAAGGTAAATGAATTATTTCTTTAAAGAATCTTGAAATTAGAATTATTGCAAATAAGATGTTTCCACTTTGCTCATAATTTATGGATCCTACTAATTAAACAAAACAATTGTAAATATAAGTAACTGTTAGTTTTTTAAGTGTCTGTCAACATGTCTTAACTACTTTCTGTTTACCTACACTCAATTAGACATCAGATACATGCTTAAGTCAACGTATGGCATCTAAGTTTTGGTATAAGTCGTTTTCAAGAGTAGGTACTAACTGTTTTCTTTTTATATGATGTTTATTAAAATGCGATTAGGTACAGACAGTTTTTCTATTAATAGATTCGTGTTAAATCTATTGTTGCATTTTTGTTGTAATCAAGGCCATTTAAGGGTTGCCCAAACTTATCTATAATGAATGTGACCAATTGCTATAAAAGTGAAAAAAATAAGTATATTATAAATACACTTTTTCACCAATCTACTTTAAATTTTAAGCTCGATTTATTGAGGAAAATATAATATATTTTTAACAGACTTCAAAAATTAAAACAATAGGTATATAATTTTTATAAAAGTTCAGGCATCGCTCAAAAAAATATTATTTGACTTTTTTTTAAACTTCTGAGGTGGTCCCATATAAATTTTATTTAAATCTGACCATGGACTTCAAAAAAGAAGGGGAGATTCAATTTGACTGGATAGTTACCTATTATTTGTATTTTTTTTCCAGTATCATTAACATTAACAAATTTTTAATACAGAAAATACATCTTTTAGTATTTTATTAAATTTTATATATCTATCCTACTGTTATAAATTATATTGAACTGGATTGTTCAACATTTTTACGTAATATAAAAAAAAAACAGATCTGAAATCATTGTAAAAATATATTATTCCTCGTATGTGCCTGACCTAATTGTTTAATAAAAATTTTGGTTTAATTACATTAATATCACAACTGTTGATAACCATTTTCAATTGTATAACTTGTGTTTCTCAATACGGATATGTCCTAATTAAATTCTAGAGTCTTTGACATTCATTCAATGAAAACTCCATTAAAATCAGTTCAGTAGTTTTCGGCATCAAGTCGAAATAAATACAGATTTAAATTCAAAACCTTTCAAAGTAAAACAATTGTGTTTCTTAATACGGACCTGTTCTATTTAAATTCTAGGATCATAGACTAACATATATACAGTGAAAATTTCATTAAAATCGGTTCGAAATAAATACATATAAAAATTTTAAATCTTTGAAAGTAAAACGACAGACAGACTGATAGACAAAATTATGTTCTAAAAAAATCCAAATATTTTCATTAATAGACAGAATGTATAGAAAATAATAATTTTAGTATGATTAAAGATAATTGTGGATGTCGTAAATAGAGGAATACGATTTCGTTTTAATTATGATTGAAATAAATAATTTCTCTACAACTAAACTGGGGGTTTGCATGCCACACCTTTTGTGGTTTTTACTAGTGAAATGGAATATAATAAATACTTTCCTCACTCTCACTTGAGGCCCGATCAAAATGTATAATAAACAAAATTGGACAGCACTGCTGTAATAATTATAATAAACTATAAATTATTTGTGTATTTAAACATTCTTGTTACTTTTCTATCAACAGTAATAAATAAATAATAATATAATAAATATTATTTTAATTCATTCAAGTTGCATTGACATTTAAAATTCATAATCAATGCCAAGTTTACCAATATCGAGATTTTAGTTGTTATCTACAAACATAATATCAGTTCGTACTTTTATATGCTTTGAAAGTGGAAAATATATATGATTTTATTTTTGTAATAAATTGATTCTAAAAAGGTTTATATGTTGGGATGAAGTGGAAACTAAGGGACGAATTATTACCATCTACTTCATATATATCAAAATCTATCACCCCCCCCCCCTCCCACACAGAAAAAAAGAAATAAATAAATAAAAATATTTTTTTATTAACTTAATTTTGTATGTTTATGTATTTAAGTGTTGAGGGATGAAGGGTTAAAACTAGTTTTATTATAAATGAGGTTAATTAAATGAGCTATCTAATGGCGTTTTATTTTTTACTTAAGGATTATTGGTTTCAGAGATAGAAGCTTTCAAAGTCTGACATATTAAGTTGCTTTCCTATAATCCCGAGGTTACCCTTTAATACCGCTAGGGGGAAAACATAGTTCTACGTGAAAAACACAATACAATACTAAATTGTGTATAGAGAAAAAATCGTATTAAAATATAATCGTATCTGTGCATACAATAAAATATATAGGTATGAAGTTATGTCGATGCATATAAATTGTTTATAATGATATTTGCAACAATATATTAATATAAAACAAATTATTCATGTCCTCTAAATCAATAAAAAAAATACATTATTGATGCATATTCAGTCAATTTGATGTGATTTAAATCCACATATAAAAATATATCTTGTGGAGATTTTTTTTATATTTTTCCATTTATTTCCATTATCTAATAACAAAGAAATTTGGAAATATACTTATATAGGTACATATGCAGGTGTCCCGACAGTGTGTCAAAGTTTAATATTTTATTTATTATAATAAATGAAAAACAACTTTAAATGCAAAAGTAGTCAGGATAGAGAAGCAGTAAATTTTGAAAATAGTTACATATATACAGGATGTCTCCTAAGTGCGTTATAAATCAAAGTTATATTTTTTTAAAACAAAGTGTATTTTTTTAATTGATAATCTAAAAGCATTTATTTTCCTGGGCATTTTGATACAAGCATGTACAGGCCCGGATTTACCATGCAAGCAGAGTAGGCACGTGCCTAGAGCGGCAAGAATTAAAGGGCGGAAAATTTTGGCGAAAACTTTGAAAAAAAATTGTTGTTCACACTTTTTTTTTAAATTAATCTGACATAATATATTTTTTAGTTTTGCTCAAATAAAATATTTGCTCTCAAAATGGAGGGCGGCAATTTTCGCAAATGCCTAGGGGCGGCAATTTTCTAAATCCGGGCCTGAACATGTATGAGATTATACTGAGCGGTTTAGAAATTATGACCATCTTTGTAAAAAATTGAAATATTTTCAACACCTTGTAATTTTCTATTTACAATAAAAAAATTGTGTTGTAATAAACTTTGATGCAAAAAAATCGACTTTTAAAATATTTTCTTAAATTAAATTTATTCAATAATATCTTCAAAAAATGTTCAATACCTTATAATTTTCTAATTACAATTAAAAAAATGTGTTGTAATAAACTTTGATGCAAAAAAGTTGACTTTTAAAATATTTTCTTCAAAAATCAAAAAATTTCAAGTCAATATATAAATAAAAAAAAAAAAAATACGAAGGTACAGTAAGTAAACAATTATATTTTTTATATTGATTGTACCATTTAGAGACGATTTTTTCTGAACAACCATATTATTACTGTAGTTTATAAATTAATAATTTATTAATATTTTTTATAAGTAATTATAGTTCAAAGTATCCTTAAAATCATTTAGTTTTCTCAATCTTAAAATAAATAACTAAAGTTTAAAAAATCGCACAGTACGTGGTGTCCCCTCCCCTCTAAAATAAAAAGAACGACGAAGTTAGTAACGACGTTGTCGACCATCAAGCTAGACATTTTTGTAACGTGTATTGAGTGTAAGTAATGTAATACTTACATTTCTACAGCTCTCGTATTTTAAGTATGTAAGCGCCTTATCTAACCAGAACGTGTATGCTGTACAAATTAAGTGACCGATTTCTAAAACGGTGCTCACATCTTACGTAATACATCTGTAGGATGCGCAACAATGTATATCTACCATAGAAGTATATGTTTAGTATTGAAAATTTAATTTAAAAAAAATTGCCAACTGCGAGTCGATCATTGCGTATTAGTGTCCCGTACCGAATAGTTTTAAAATTTGACTAACACTTGTTAACAATAAGTTACACAAAATTTATAGCTGAGAAACAATTTAAACAGAAATTGGTTTAAATTTTATCAAAAAAGGTGACAGCATAATGTATTTTACATTTTTTTTTTAAAACTGCTGATAATTTTCTTGTAATTTCGGTTGATTTTATTTTTTAAACGAAGATTTTAATAATAACAAAATGTTTAATTATTCAAATTCCTTGATTTGTCAGCTTTAATTTGATACCCCACTCACTGGGATTGAATTAATGAATAATGATGCCCCCCCCATAATTATATTTTTTATAACTCAGTTTTATTATTGTTATTATTATAACATTATTATGTTAAATATCAGCTTTCTTGACCAAACGGATCAGTAGGTAAAAAGCTATGACAATGTTCTTTTTTCTGACCACTAAGTGGGCTCTCACACTGGAGCAATATAGCAATATAGCAATATAGCAACTAGCAACTTATAACTGGCGATATTATTGCTATCTGTCAATATACATCGAATCGGACTATACAATGTATTGTCTCACACCAAAGCAATATGATATCGTTATATTGCTAGTTGCTATAATTGGTAGTTACTTTATTGCTGTGTTGCTATATTGTTATATTGCTCCGGTGTGAGAGCCCAGTAAAAACCAATCAAAGTGACGTCAAATATCGTGCCATTTTTGTAAATATATGTAACAGAATACATTTTTCCATTATTATGAATTGAAAGAAACACAATGTTATTGGCAATAGATTTGAGTGATACATCTGGAAAATTTTAAGATGTAATTAATTTTTTTTAAGCAATAATAATATATATATTTCGAATGTTACAATATTAAATTGAATTGCATTATCAAAATATTGATACTATTGTCTTATAATTTTAAGCAAAAACTACTATATTTTTCCATTGTTATGATATGAAATAAATCATGACGGCATAATTTATAATTTGATAGATTTTCACAAAAAATAAACAAGGATATAAAGTGGAAAAAATACCACATGTTTACATTAGACTATACTACAAACAGGTCAGTTTTTTAAATTAAATATAACAAAATAACTTTTTTCAATCTGGAAACAAGTAAGGTAAATGTGTTATCATTATCAGTGATATTTTTTTAAGATTATAAAAAACGATGTAGCAAAATTATTTAAAAAGTATAACATTGTAGTATTTTACAATGTCTAGAGGAGGGAAGGGGGGGGGATAAAATACTCTATTTGAGTTTTGAATAATACCTACGACACATTCAAAATTGTGACCTCGGGTTGCACAAAGCAAAATAATTCTCGATTAGTTAATCAGTTGTTTTCAAAGCATTATTACGTTAATTCTAAAAAAAACAATCACGGTTATGATACATATTATAAGTTAAAAAATTGTCATATTTAGTGAATTGTTCATTTACAAATTGAAAATAAGTTTAGAATAAACATTAATCATGGATTGAAAACAACTGATTAACTAATCGTGGTTAATTTTGCTAAATGAACCCAAGGTAAGTTTTTAGCGAAATGTCAATCGCAATAGCTACTATATATTTCGATTAATTTTAATTTTTTTACTATTTTTACCTTACTACTCAACGAAAGGGTTATATGTTTTTACTATAAAATTTCAACTTTTTTACCATGTTGTATTTATAATCAGAAGACAGTAAAGTTCTTTTTACGACTTACTTATACAGGGTGATTCATTTTAAGCACCCCAAGCTAATAGAAAAATATTTCGAATAAAAGTTGAGGAGTTGAAAAGGGAGTATCAGATAACGCTATCAAAATTATTTTTGGTAGGGGTCTGGAAATCATATCATTTTTTTATAGGGGTCTCTATTTTTTTTATTGTAGAATGCAAAAAAAAATCCGATTTAAATTTTCCAAGATATTTTAACTTTTTACTCGGAAATCAACAAATTTTAAGGTTTTCCGTCCTCAACCTTCAGTAGTATTTATCTTCCTTATCTTCTCCACTTAATTCTTTCTCTGCCATTATGCTTTGGTCGACTTCGACCAGTTAATAACTAATTTGAACCTTTTTTGAGAAAATGACATTTTTTTTATCCACATAGTATAATTTATCTGATACTTGATTATTAACAAATTTTTTTATTTAAAATAAATAGCTCATACATATTTTCTAATATGCATAAAATAGAATTTAAAAAATTAATAGAAAAACCACGGTTAAATTCGTCGTGTGAATGGCCAGCATTAGTGTGTAATAATCTAGCTAACCATTGATTATTATTTATAATAATACTTTCACTTTCATTGCCGGTTTGTCGGACCATCTTACTCGCATAGCTTCTTTTTTTTTCTCACTATCACGGCACTTTTATTGATAGGTACACAATTTGTTACATGCATTAGAATATTTTTAAAACTACTTTTTATTTTATCTAAATTTTGAATACATAAAACTTTTTAATTTTAGTTTTTAATAAATTGCCAGTAAAAATTTCATTTAAGATCATAACATGATAAGTGAAAAAAGTGATTTTCTCAGAAGATTTTGAAAAATACATTTAATTTTGTTAAGATATCATTAAACAATATTTATTTTAACATATTTCTCCTAGTAATAGATAAATTATAAGAAAGAAGACACAAAACTAAAATAGTTTTAACAAAGAAAAAAAATTTGATATATTTTTCTTTAATCAAGCAAAGATAATTAAGCAAACTGTTTGTATTTTTATATTCAAATTGGTTTGAATCTTGGTTTCTGGGTATAAACAGAGTTAATTTGGTCGTTCTATTGGCCAACGTTTCAACCAAATCGATGTTTATACCCAGAAGACAAGATCCATATTAAAATAACCGTAGAAACCTTATGCATTCAATAATAACAAATTAATAGTCACAAATAAAAAACGTCGAATTTGTATTTAATTATTTATAAACAATGTATACATAAAATTAATCTTAATTGCATCGATAAGTAAAATAATAAATTATTTAAATGTTATAAATCAAATGCCAACAATTAAAGATATTAAAAAAAAACACTGGACTTTCTTATACATATGTAACTATAACACTTTGTAAGTGAACTGTGTATGTGATCTATTTATATAAAACACATATTTTTAGCTGAGTTGATTTAAATTATATAGAAAATAACGTTTTCTATAAATTTTACTATACAGATTTTTTTCAAATTTAATATAATTTTTTATATTAAAATTATTTTGATAATTTTGATCACAGATAGGATATATTATAGAAAATGAAAATAACGTTCTATATTATAAGTGATATTTGTAACAAACATTTTTTTCTATTATAAACCGATTAATTGATTGGACATAATTGGAATTACCTACCTAAAATAAATCAGATGTTCAGCAAAAATATGTTGTTGATACGTACATGACTGCATTTAAATAACAACATTTGATTTGTTATTATTTAATAGATCTCTACGTAAAATAATAAAGAAAACATTTTGAAAGGTCGATTGAACCGTTGTTCACTTTGTTTGTATACTGCAATAATTGTTTACTACAAATTGCACGCACTGTTTATATATACACATTACTACTTAAGTTATTCCATTTTTTAATTGTTACGAATTAGAATTATAAAAAACGACATAATTAATGTTTTTCATTAATATATAGGCCAAGTAAAGCCAGTTTTATAATTTCTTATTTTATGAATAAATAAATAAAAAAGTATGTATATGTATATTTATCTATTTTCGCTTCCAATAAAAAAGAACTACTGAACAGATTTGGATGTGATTTTTACTAAAATTGCGTTGAATATAGTAAAATATTATATTATTTTTTATTTCAAACCGTTCTCAAGATATGATCTTTCAAAGTTTTATTTATTTTCAAAATTTCGGAAAAATACGTAATAAAATGTTTTTTTTTTTAATTTTTGAAATCAGTGTATCAAAATCTTTATAAAAGCATTCATTTTTTTCGAATTTAAAAATATTATACATTTTGACACACTTATTTCATAAATATCAACAAAAATCAAATCTATACTAGAAATTACTTTAATATAGGTAGGTACCTACTTATGAATTACATAAATCATAAAATTGTAAATTAGGTAAAATTAATTAAAAATAACATTTATTTTACCTAATTTACAAAATTATACAAATATTAAAATGAAGTAATTTTATTAATTAAAATAACATTTCATTTTAATATTTGTATAATATATTTTATGCAATACGAAAGTATACTTAATTATAAGTTAAATCATCTATTTACATATAGGTAATCTTAAGTACCTAATAATTTCAAATCATGTAATTCTATAGAGAATATTTCAATTGTTATTAAAATACTTTTTTTATTAATTTTTCTTGTATCAGAAAATATAAACAATTTTATTTATCAATTAAATATATATACGTATCAAAACAAAATCATCAATGACAAATATTTTCAGTTGAATTAACAAACAAATAAATAAAGAATATTTAAATTGTTTATATTTTTAAAATATCTAATAATTTTTCTTGTATCAGAAAATTCAACAATTAATTATATATAAATTAAATATATGTACATACCAGAACAAAATTATCAATGACAAATATTTCCAGTTGAATTAACAAACAAACAAACAAACAACCAAACTAACAACAATACTCAACAATCGAAACCTCACTGAAAGAAAGTCCGAACCGAAATGCTAATGTCACCGCAACTTCAGTCTTATTTCAGTAATCGGTAACTACGCCTTCTGTCAACAATCAGTTCTTTAAACAGATCCTATTCAACCGGGCACCAAACACCGTATGACTGAAACAAGTTACGTAATTTACGTCGAAGCGCATACATAACACTGGCATCAGAATTGGAAAGTTGTAACTTATATGTACTTGATAGAAAGAAATGCGCTTAGTATTTGATAATAATAACTTTTTCATGATGATAGTCACAGTCTAATGTTACTTTTAGTTTTTATATGTATGTTGGAAAATACAGACTGTGACAGTTTGATGTGTCATAATTTAAATGTTATGTAATCCTTTGTTGCATATAAAATCTTTATATTAAAAAAATATTTTATTGTTCATTTTTTTAGGGAGAAGAGGGGTAATGTTTTTTAGGTGAAAAAATAAGAATTGAAAGTTTACCTTGTTGTAATTTAGGTATGTCTAATTCAATAACAAAAATAATTATTATTAATGTGAAAATAAATAAAGTTTCATAATATGAAAGTTTATCACATCGAAAAAAATCAATTGTTATTGTTTAGGTACCATAATCACTATTTATTCCATCTTACATAAGCAATAAAATAAACGATTTATAAGTTAATTGAATATTACATAAAATTAAGATAAAAGCCCCCCCCCCCCCCCCCCCCATACAACAGTGCTTTTCCTTTTTTAGATAAGTACAACAATACTAACTCAAAAATAATTTTTATTGAAAGATCCTAAGCAGTGAAATCAAAGGAAATTGCCTAAGACCCCAACTAAAGAAGGGGGAAGATCTTAACAAGGGTCCCCCTGACAACTGCCATATTTTTATATTTTTACAAAACATTTTTTTAAAGATCTCTCAATAAGGGTGTTCTAAATTATTTTTTGGCTAGAGCCATTGAAAATAGCATGCCTCTCCCTGACCCCTCCCCCCTTCCCACATCACACTAAGTACTCCCCCCCCCCCTTATTATATAATTATTTATTGTTTGTACTGTTGGATCATGATATAAGAAATATAGTATTTGTATATAAAAAATATAATTAGAATATTAGAAAAAAAGTACATACAAATAAAGAGTTAATAATGCAGTAATTTTATTTATGATAAGAAAATGATTACAATTATTATAATATGTCATAGTGTTGATATTAAATATGTTTTATTTTATTTTTTTATATTGATGTATTCATTCAAGGTTCCAAATTGTATATAATTATAATAAAAGAACTTATATGCAGGTATCCAAAAACTGAAGTGATTAAGTCCCGAAAAAAGATGTGGTTTTAAAACGGTGTAAAAAACCGTTACGAATTTTTATTTCGAAAAGTAAACTGTTTACAGAAAAACTTTTCAGATTAAATTTTTTCGGTTTTAAGAGGAAGGGGGGCGTCATGATAGTTTTTATTAGTTCTACGTTGTTCTTTTTATAAAAAATTTTATAATGATTTCTTCTTCTTCTAGTAGAAGGTACCTAATCTCGGGAACACAAATGTAACGAAATATGCCACATTTTGAAAGTTTATATCTCCATAATTAATAATCGGAGAGCAATAAATAAATCGTCAAAATATACATTATATAGTCATAGTTCCATTAATAATAAAATGTGTTTTAACCCTTCATCCCTCAACCTTTAAAGACAATAGCAGAAAAAAGTTACCAATGCTAGTTTTCATATGATTTTGTACATATAGCTGACCGAATTATTATGTTTTAAAGAATTTAATCTGACGCAAAAAATTAGACTTTTGCCCGAAATATTTTTTTATCCGATATAATTAAACAATTTTTTTTAATAAATAAGAATGTATCGACCGCAAATTTAATCATTTTAAATTAATTAATTTAGAGAAAAAGTAGAACAGAAAAAATGTTTTAAATTAAAAGTATTTTTTAATGAAATTATGTTTTTAACTTTTTTTTCAAAGCTACGATTTTTGTATGAAGTAATGCAGAACCCCAGATTGAGAACTACTTATATACATAACCACACTTACTTCAGAATGGTTTTTATAAATTATAAATGACATCGAGTATTCATTCTAAAAGTTATTTATTTAATATCAATTTTATTGTAATAATATAGAGGTATAAAATGTATATTTTATTTTTAAAACGGAATGATTATTTCTATTTATTTATTTATTTATTAATATAGTTGAATGAACTAAAACGATATAACTGTTTTGGTTAAAATTACTTCAATTATTATGAACAGGTTTTAAGGTTGACCTATATTATCATCCTTTTGTTTTGTTTTCTTCAGAATGTTCACCATATCCAGTTTAAAAAACTTGTACTACTGACCGGGTTCAGGTATTTTTGTAGCAAGTACCTACATCACTGTACATACATCGTTTAAAAACAATTTCAATGAATTTTTACAGGTTATAGGAGTAAAAATATTCATGTCGCATGTGGTATAATACGACGATCTTCGGAAATGTACTTGAAAATAAACCAGTGACGTTATCAAGATTATTTTTTTGAAGGGGGTGGGGGAAAATATTGTTTTTAAAATCATCTTAAGTTAGTATTGTGAATAACAATGAAGTTACATATACATATTTTTCCTATACTTACTAATTTCTCTAATATTCCAAGAAAAATAGACATAAAAATATAAACAACTCTATTTTGATGAACGATTTGTCCTGGTACATAAAAACATTTCGATTTGTTTTCGTAGCAATCTCAGCTACAAATTAATAAGACGTTTTTTTTCGAAAAGTTCACTGTTTTTGAGATATTTGAAAAATACTGTTTTCGCGAACTTTGACTCCACGTAAAGGATCCTTATTGCGGTCAAATCGATGAGGAACTTTCACACATTATTAAGTACCCTTATTACCAAGGTGTATGCAAAAATTTAACCTATTACAATTTTTTTCCTTGTTGGATGTCTATTTTTCCTGGACAATAACGACTGGACTATTATATATAATTATATTTTACATATAACTTATATTATTTTTATTACTACGCGTGAAGTCAAACAATTAAGAAATACAAATTAATTAGGGATTTAAAGTGACAACATGATATTATTTCAAATTAATTACTATCTACACTACAAGTAATTTTATATAAGAAACGAAAACATATTAAAGTTAAAGTAATTGTTGAGGACAAAGTATGAATATCGACGTAAAACCCAAATTAAATTATTCATGGTATAATATGGAAACAACAAATTTGCACGTGAAGTTTTAGTACACGTGCAGTTAATGAAATTGTTTATTATCTATGAAAAATACCTGCAATTAGTAATAGGTAAGGTACTAGCAACAATCTTGGATCAATTAAGAGCAATGTAAACTGTTTTTTTGGGATTGATGGCATTGATGAGCTTCTATTTTGTAATTATCAGGAACTCATGTTACTAATAAAATATTTTTTTTAAATTATAGCCTTTTATTTTGTTTATGTTTTTTCTCCAGTAATGGATTAAGTAAAACCAGTGATGGACACTAATGATTACAAAATGATAAGTACCTATACTACGATACAAAAGTTATAAAATAAAGAATCGTAAAATTTGAAACAATGTAAAGCAGATGGCATATTATATTATCATAATAATATAATAATTAATTAAATAAGTAAATTTCCACTTTTTTGACACCCATTGGTTGACTGTCATCAAAAGCTCTAATACAGTTAATTAAATGTATATAGATAGTGAATTATTAATGAGATTAACCAAATATCAACAAATATTTATAATTTAGTATATTTAATAAAACAAAAATCCAACACTGGGGTAAGACCCAAGACTAGTACAAATTCAGATCTATCGAGATCTGAGTAGATCTTTACAAATCTACAATTTTTTCCTGGGTAGATAATACAGATTTCTGTTATGATATATAGTCGATAAAATAGGTTAGTTTAGGTTAGGTTATGATATGATATGATATAGTCGATAAAATAGGTTTTTAGTTTCACATTTACACGCTAGATGTCTACGCCAAAAAAGTATAACCTTCGCGGGTACAAATGTTATACACCCATTTTTTATCTAATAAATTTTTGAGATACAAAGTAGCTATGTCCTTCCTCAGGATGCAAGCTATCTCCCAATCAAATTTTATCAAGATCGGTTCAGCAGTTCAGCTGTGAAAAGGTAAACAGTCAGAGAGGCAGAGATTTATAATATTAGTATGGATATAGAAAATTCAAAGATAGTACATCAATGTCACATTTTGCATCAAGGTCTTGGCTACAATACAGAAATCACCCGGATCTAGATGACTGGGGGTTACCATAGTTTGGTATTCAATTATGGTCGAAAAGCATACAGCACTCTGGACATTATGAATTGTGATAGACGTGGTACATACTAATGCATCCGTGGAATTAATTATAGAACAACGGAATTGTTTTGGATGCTATGATGATAAGGAACTTCGTTGTAAGTGATATATTTATTTACAATGGGATTTTATGTTATTACAAAAATATAAACCTATTACTTTATTTTATAAAAAAGACGAGTCAAGTGTCTCGTCTCGCCTTGATTTTTGAAATTCGCTTCGTTTTCTAATTTTTCTCATCATATCGAAAAAAATTAAACCACTCTAGACTGAATTTTTTATAAAAAAATAATTTATTCTTATGTTATAAACAAAAAAATTTCGAAATATACACTGCCGTGCAAAAGTTTTGAGACATCTGTGATTTTGAATGTAAATATACAGATTTCAGTCAATAAAAATCCCCAAAATAGCGAAAAGAATATATTTACTCGCAGTCAAAATAGTAAAAAAACATTTTTTTCGTTAGCTTGAAAGACATTTGTGCGTCAATACTTTCAACTTGAGTAAACCTGACCTTTCAGGCATAATATAATTCAAAAATTTTCTTTAACATGGAAAATTGTAAATGCTGTATTTTTGATATGCTAAGATTATTACAAAAGTTGTAATTAAGTACTCTTATCAACATTTCAGATTTTTTATAATTTTTGCAGTTTTATATTTACAATACGCAAAAAAATGAGTGTCTAAAGACTTTTGCACGGCAGTGTAAATGGATTTTATTCTTCGATTTCCTAATGCATGTACAATTTTAATGAACCTTTGTCATAATAATTTACATTCATATAAATAAAATTTTAGTATAATATAAAAATGTGTGGACATTTTTATAAAATATACCAAGCAAGTTGTATAGTAAAAATTATTTTTAAGAGTCAAAGCAAAAATTTCCAATAAACGTACATATTTTTAAAATAAATGTTGGGATGTCCCAAGCTTACGTATGTACATTGATTTACAGGGTAATCTTTAGTAGAAAATTGTCTTACTGTATAATACGAGGAATTTGAGGATTTCATGTTTACAGTGGTGCAATATCCTATGGGTAAAATAAGCAAATTAATATTTTATAAACTCATTATTGGAGTAATAAGATATAATATCGAAATTTAAATTTGGGGAATTTGTGTGATGATAAAAATAAATTTTGTTTATACATCGCTGTTCTCTGTCATGGAAGTTTTTCGATATATTTTCGTTGCTTTTAAAAATTATAATGTTTTGTTAAAAATTGTTTGCATAGGTGCCGACTTTTAATTATATCGCAGCCATAGGTAATGTTGAATCAAGGGCAGAACCATGAATTTTCCAATGTGAGAGTGCGTTTTTAAAAATTTAACTTTTTATGTCATTTTCTATACGTATAATAAACATATTAACGAAATCAGAGACCCAAATTTTTTTAGTAAAATTTCATGGTTCAAATTTCAAATTGTCATATCAACTCAAATACGTTTTAAAATTTAATTTATAACATAATATATTAAACTGTGTCATGAGCGTAAGTATAAAATACAATTCGTGAGTGATTTTTAATAAAAATTACTCGCACTCCAAACTTAATCCAGGTTGGTACCGTTTTAACTGAAAACTTTAATAAAACTCGATTTTAAAAATCGTAGAAATAATTTTTTTCTCCCGAAGAATAATTATTTGCCTGTATTCCCATGAAGCCATAACACGCCACAGCTTTTTTATTTATGAATTTTCTGAGAAAATTGGTACACACATCTGTATTTACATATTGAAATATATTTATTTCTATTTCCAATATACCATATATTATTTAAATTAATTGTGTTGTACCTTAGGAAAATTTTCAAATAACATCGATACGATGTCATTTTAAAGAATTTCATTTGAATAATTTTGTTTTACTAAAAATCAATTAAAACCCATTCAAGTAGATTTTATAAGTAATAAACAAAAAATCGAACTGAATCAATGGGGCGCAAAATCATTTTTACCGTAATACAATAAAACAGTTTATTTTTGCAAAAAAAGTCCTTGGTAAAAAAATACAGTACCTACCTACTAAAATAACTCATAAATGTACCGTTGTTTGTTCATGGAAACATACTTAATAATCATAACCAGTTGTTAAATGATAAATCGATTGATTCTTCTTACTTAAAATAACAATTACGCAAAAAAATAAGAAATAATGTTAGTTTTACTCCCTTATTTTGATAATATACTTGTATGTAGTATATTATAACTTTTTTTTAAATCTATAAAATTAGTGGCACGTTATACAATAGGGCATAGGCACTTTAGATAAATGTCTAGAGCCTCGAGGTAAGGTAGGGGGGGGGGGGGGGTGAACTGATAAAATTAGAAAAACATTGTAAGTATGTTTGAAGATATTTTTTTTGTTGCCAAACAAAAGATATTCAGTCATTATGAAATAAATGAATGTTAATATAAGATAAAAAATGTGGATCCAAATATACATTCTGCCTAAGGCCCCCGATTTTTATAACGCCCCACTATATGAAAGCATACTTTTTATATTGAAATTTGTTTATTTATTCAATTAAGCATTTTTTTAATAAAAAAAATATTTATTTTTAATAAAAAATTTAAAAATATGTTTATTTTATTATTAATAATAATATGACGGCATAGATAACTACCAAGTTTATTTCCCCTCACATTAATGAATTTAAAGTTGTTGTTGCCTCCCCCCCCCCTTCACTCGAATGAGTCAATATACATTATAAAACTTAACAACCAAGATAAATATATAAAAATTATATATAATTACAAAAAAAAAATACTCCCCTCCCCAACTTCTGGGTACCTAGCTGAGTCAAAACAATAATAGGAACTGTTATTGATAAAAATGTGATAATGGTAATTGCATAGTTGTATTTTTAAATAACTTGTACAACTTGTTAATATTACTATAAAATGATGATAATATAATATGTATACATTTTCTTGTATTTAACTCATTTAATTTGAGTTTAAAATTTTATAATAATTATTTAATTAGTTGAAAAGGATTTGGTGTGAAAAAAATTACAAAAAATTGCAGTTTAAACGTATATTTAAAAGCATCCAATTATTTCCAAAATATAATTTATTGTTAATTATTATATTATGTGACATAATTAAAAGTACTGTATTTAAAAAAAATATTAACGGAATAATTAAAAATTCTAACAGGTAAAACTCCACTATATAATTTATAAAATTTATTTTAAGACCACTCTGAAGTTTCTAGAATTTTATCCATTTGTTAAACAGGGGAAGTTTTTCTTCTGTAGACTTTCGTGGTCGTTGTCCATAGTAGCTAACTTTTGTCCACGTTGTTGTATTCTTGAACTTGACGTTTCGACTCTCATGTCGGAGTCTTCTTCAGAAGTGATTCTGAAACTGGTGGACAACAGCCCGAAAAGTTAGCTACTAGGGGAAGTTTTATTTATTAATTCAGTACTATATTAATCACAATATTTTAAATCGTAACGCATTACATGCAAAAATATTACGATTAAGTATATTTTGTGTTTACTGTATTTATTTTGTGGATGGAGCTATTTGAACATACCATATGTGTATGCAATTGGCTATTTTAACATACTGTATGTGTATCCAATTGGCTATTTAAGTTACCCTAACCTAACAACCTAACCTAATTAGGTACACATACAGTATGTGCAAATAGCCAATTGCATGCACCTACGGTATGTTCAAATCTGACGTTTAGTTTTAATACACGAATTAAACGAATATCGAATTCCAAGTGGATTCCTATGCTTGCAATGTATGAGACCAACTTTGCACGTTTATAATTAATAAACGAAATGGTAAACTGACCTGAATTTTTTTTTACAAATGCGAACTAGCTTACTTAACACAATATTAAAATTTTAACAAATTCTGTAGTGATCGATTTTAGTGAACAACTACCTTAATTAAACGAAATATTTTTTTAGATTATATACATACACATTACACAAACGTAAATAAAGTTGCCTATATTTTAAAACTATACTACTTCAGAAGAAGTACGTATACATTAAAATTTTGATTGGAAACTACTTAGCTATAACCAGCTTCATTCACGTGGACTACGAAATTGTTGTTTAGGATTTTTGAAATATATAGTTCTTTTTATACTACACAATTATTTACTACATTATATTGTTCAATATTTTACGGTTCAGGCAACCGTTACTCGCGACTTGATTTACTATTATCGCTTTTTCTTTGTTACCTAACGTAACAAAATTTATACTAAAACCTGAGCAATTAACATGAACATATCTATGAATAAAAAAAAACACGTAAATCGGATAAGTGGTTCTCGAGTGATAAACCCACTAACGGAGAGACAGACAGAAACTGTTTAAAAACTGTCTAAAAGAGGCCAATAGGTCTCAAAAGGCAAATTTATTATAAAAAAAATATGTAAGGATATAATTTTTGAATTTATATAAGAAAAACTAAATATAAGGGTAAAATTAAAATATAAACCGGAGAGAAGGATCAAACACTCCCCCCTCCCCCTGAACCCGGATTCTAAAACATTATACATAATTAAATTAATTCTGAATAATAAAACGTGTGAAAAAAAATTAGTCATTTTAAATTAAGATAAAACTTGTTACTGTAACCAGAACGAAGGTTAAGGTAAAATGATTACGTGCAGGGAAATTTAAGTTGAAACCGTAGACCGCAGCATACATTATTATATATTAAATAAGTTATTAATATCCGGATATTATGAAGTAATTATCTTAAATAAAAAGCAAGGTTTATTATCTTTAAAAGTGTCGCTAGTTCGACTGACATTTGTTTTTGTTATTTATTATTCTATGGAATAGAGCTACAAGCTGAGACGAGACTGAGACGAGACTGGCTTGTATTAAGATGAGACAGCTTATGTTAGAAAGAGACCGTTCAAACGAGACCAGGACGAGAATAGCTTGAATTACAACAAGACGGAGATGAAACTGGATTAGGTTCAGACGAGACTAACTTAAATTAGGATGAGACGGAGACGATACTGGCTTAAGTTATGATGAGACAGAGACGAGACTGACTTAAGATATGACGAGCCGGAGACAATACTGGCTTAAGTTATGACGAGACTGAGACGAGACTGACTTAAAAGATGACGAGACGGAGACGAGACTGTATTAAGATATGACGAGACGGAGACGAACTGGTTTAAGTTAGGACGTGAACGAGATACTGTTTTATGTTATGATGAGGCCGAGAGAGACTGGATTAGGTAAGGACGAGACCGAGACGAAACTGGCTTAGGTTCAGACGAGACCAAGACGAGATTATCTTATATAAGATGAGACGGAGGCGAGATTGGCTTAAGTTAGGACGAGATCGAGACGAGATTGGCTTAATTAAGGACGAAACGAGACCGAAACAATTCTACATGAATTTTAACGAGACGAGACTGGTTTAAAATTTGATGAACTGATATCAACTTTATTTATAAGTATCGTCGAGAGTTTTGATCACATGTACAAAACGAGACCGATTCATAAGACGAAACTGTCAGTTGTAAAATATGAAACCGAGACGAAACTTATTGTAAGAAACTCTCAATTCATCTCACTGAAAACTCATAATAATGTGATATTCTCTCTTTTTTTAAACCAATTGACTACGTCATAGGAAATCTTCAGAGTAAATACATACAAGTAAAAAATATAGAAGCAAAAAAATAAATAAATAAAAAAGGTATTACTTAATGTAAACTTTTCTTATTATATTTCTCACAAATGTGTGATTTTTTTATCATTTGTGTAAAATATGAACTCATAATTACGAGGGATATTTAGCAAGGAAATAGACAAGGTTAAATTATTTTTGAGATAAAATTTAACACATATCTAACTAAATATTTACAACCACTTTAAAGCACCGCTTATAGTCTATAGAAGGATAAAATATTGCTCTATTAGAAAAGAGTTAAGCGACGTACGACTATGATTTAAATGAGTTAAAAAAGAAATTAGAAAATATATTATGCAATTAAATTATCATAACAATAATTGCATTTTGTTCACCTACCTACATGCTTATTACTTTTTTATAGGTATATAATATTTAATGTACTGTATAGTAAAAATTATAACAATTATTAAAAAAAATTCGAACTAGATATTTAAATATAATTTTGTAATCTCTGAATCACGTACGACCATTATCTCAATGACGTCTGTGTGTCTGAGAGCGCTTTACAAGTAGAACTATAAAAAACATGTAATTTAAACTTAAGTTTCTATAGTATAATGAAGATGCGCACTTTAAATTTTTAAAGAACATCACTAAACTGAAATCAAGTTTTTTTTATGAATTTATTGATTTTTTTAACTATTTTTGAATGTTATTTTTATATCTATATGTGACAATATGACATAATCGAAGGTTGGGATTTAAGATAATGTTTAATATGAATAATTATGACAGCTATCATATTTTGGCCTATGAAAAGCATAAATTGATCAATTACATAGCCACACAAAAAAGGTATTGACCTTTCAACCGGACTATGTTTTTTTACGTATTTTAAGATGCTGAAACGAATTTGATAATAAAAAGCTCGATGACCTCCGAAATTGTTTAGCAAAATAGTTTATATCAATATTTTGAGAACCCCACGGGTCTTTGTATTTTTTTTAGTAAATCTAATAAATTACTTTTGTAGATCAGACTTTTCTCTCTTATTTGCTTTTTTTGTATATAGATGTACGACCATTTTTGACCGAGTTATGAAAAAAATACTTTCAGATTTCTAAATCTATTCATTGATTTTTTTTACCCTTTTGGAATCTTATTTTGGTCTCATCTTGTAAAAATAAGTTAGTCTCGTATCAATCTCGTCTCGTGAACGTGAATGAGACCAAGAGAGGTGTCCTCTCGTCTCGACGTTCTATGATAGTAACAGAAACAAAAATTGCCAAGTATTGTTTCAATGTAATACACATTACAAAAAAAAACTTTAAAAAATAAATAAAACCGACTTAAAAAAATTGAAAACACTTACAATTATATAATAATTTTTAACAGTTTTTAGTCTCTTTAATTTTTTGTTTTTCTTAAATTTTATTGACTTGGTACTTTAAAAACTTATAAAACTTAATTTTTTATTATTGGAGTTATGCTCAGAAATACATAAAAAAATTGAAAGTCCGTGGTCAGATATAGAAAAAAATTATATGGGGGTTAAATCGGGAGTTCAAAGAAAATCGGTGGAGGTTTGTCGGAGTTATTCCCGAACATACATAAAAAATGCTTTTCGTATCTTCGATTTTGCGAGGAAGAAAAATACATATATACATACGAATCGAGAACCTTCCTTCTTTTTTAAAGTCGGTTAAAAAATAGAATAACGCAAAAATAGCAATCGCTTCAGTGAAACAGGGAGTCATCACTGACGTACTAGGCTATTATTTATTACATATTAACATTAATTTAATCGTTGGTTTGGACAATGGATAACAACAAAGTATTTAAAACGATCACACAGGTTGTCGTTTTTAATTATGCTAATTCTTTCATTGTTTTGATTTTTGACTAGATGAACTACTCGGCACGGGCGTTGATCGGGAATTATTAATTATTATTGAAGGCTTTCAATTAATTATTTAACTATATTGAACATTTTACAAGAAAAAGTGTTTTCATCAAATTACTATACTGCCGTGCTAACAGTTAGTTCATTGGATTCGTAATTTTTCAAGCTATTCGATGCCATAAAAATCAACTTTATGATTTTTTTTGAGATACCGCTTTTGTGCTTAGCACGGCAGTATATATATATATATGTATATAAGGGGTTATTTTAGTGGAAAACTTTAGCTTGTTTGTGTAACTTCGAAATTCGAAATGTGCGGTTCTAAAAAATAATAATAATAAATAAAGTAATTTTTTTACTATTTTTTTTTTCAAATTTCCTCAAAATAAGCCTGAGAGTGTGAAGTTTAAATTTAGACAACGCATTTTATGCTTCTTGAAATTTTATTCAACAATTAATAATTTTTAAAAGATATTTTGTTAATAAATTATATAAAAAATTGATGTCATAGAAAGCAAGTTTTTGTAATTTTTATTTTTCATTTTTTTACTTAAACATGTATCCATTGTTTTTAATGTATATAGGACACATATCCGGCCTTAGCAAGTCTGGTACCTTAGGTGAGAATTAAAATGCTTGTACACAGGTAGAAAGGTTTACTTGAACCAAGTAAACCTTGTTTTGTATATAACGAAAACAATATTTTCTTAAGATAAGAAATATATTCTTAAACCAACTATAGTATTCTTGGACGAAGAATTAATGTAGTTGGATTAAGAGGACTTTTCTTATATTAAGAAAATATATTTTTCGTTATATACAAAACAAGATTTTCTTCGCCCAGCAGAGTTTTTTTTGTGTGTACCTACTTTTTTTCTTAAAAATATAATTTTTACTAGAACTTGAGTTTTTCTCCGTTTGGCCGTTTGACATCCTTTCTGGCCAGATGCCCTAAACATTCCCCCAGCCTCGTCCCACCCCCCTTAAAAAAACACATAGCACTAGAAAATTATATTAACTCAATTTTATTAAATTGGAGAGAAAAAATCCCAAAAGCTTAGATGCGTGAAACATTAACATTATAAATAGCTTTTTTCTGGTAAAATGATATAATTCTATTACATTGTAATTTTATTACATTGTAATCGTACAATGTAACTAGGTTTCTAGGCTAATACATTACTATCATTGGTGTTTCGGAAGGGGGGGGGGGGTAAGAGAGCCAGACACCTCTCTCCCGTATTGTTGACAATAGCCCCATACCCCCCTTAAACAAATCTTGTTACGCCACTGCTCTCATGTCTTCAAAGGAAACTCCGACATGGTGGACACTAGTCCGGAAACGAATTACATATTAATTATCCAAATGAATTATAATATACATATATTATAAAATTGCAGTTATGAAATATTAAATTAAAGTTAAAATTAAACAGACAGATTGTTTAATGTCAGTACATTATTAGTATAATCTATACATATGTAAATTATTTAATTATTCATTAGTGTATTTCTTAAAATCCTTAATAATTAAATTATAATAAATGGTTGTAATGATATAATTAAATAATTTGTTTATATAAACCAAAGTAATTGTGTATATTAATTAAATACATTACAGCAGTCTTTACCAAAGTTAAAATTGCTATCTCCCCATTTTGAGGGTTAAATGTTAACAGCGTACCCTAAGGAGCAAATCGAGGGAGAAGAGATTCCGAAATTTTTGAAAAAAAAAATTATTATCTACGTATTGCAGTTTAAAAACTGATTTTCATTTAAAAAAATCAAATACGCAGCACTGTAATTACCACCGGGATCCCAATAGCAGCATTTTTATTTTGCATATTCCGAGGGGAGGGGGGGAGGGGGCTTACGCACAGTCTGCCCCAGGGCCACCGAGCTTCTAGTTACGGTCTTGCAAATATGCATAATGAAATTATAAATTTCATTTTATAAATTGAAACATCTTCACGTACCCCTTGGGGTATGCGTACCACACTTTTGTATTCATTGCCGTTTAGTATAAGAATGTAAATAATGCTAAACCGATTTTTTTGTAATTCCTGATTTTCATGAAATCATGACGTCTATATAGACACTGTAACTCAAACACTGCTTGTTTTAATATTTAAATATATACAAATCTACAAATACATTAAAAAACTATCTCTTTTTAGCAAATCAATTCAGCTAAAAATAAATACTTTTTTCCCTAACTTATTTTACAATTCCTTCAGCTTTATTCGAAGGTAACAAAAAAAAAACGAACTTCGGTTTCTGCCAAAAAATGACCTTCGGTCGGTCACTGACTGTCTATATTAGTCTTTATAAATTTCGCTATACGTATTTGATTTTTTATAATTTTAAAAATGTATTTTTTCCAAAAATCCTACCGCCCTCTTCCACGGAACTGCCCCTCTGGATATTCTCAAAAAGGTTACAGCTCACTGCAATATATATGCATCCCTCTCCTCACCCCAAAGCAAGAAATATAAAAATATTATGTTTATAATAATGTATTTTTTAAACATCAGTAATTTCGACTTTTATAATTGTTTTAACTGTCAATAGTCAGTGCCCGATTTAGGGGGGGGGGGCAACCGGAGCAACTTTAGGGGCGGCAAAATTGGTAGATAGACAAAAAATCTTTTCGATAATATATACTGTTACTTTTATATTGGTTCTAGAAACAAAATTGGATCTAAATTACAAATTATTGTAATATTTAAGTGGTTTGTTTTAACTTGTGCCATTGTAAGGTAGTGTTCACAAGTGCAAAAAAATAAATCGAAACGACATTTTTTTCTGTTTTTCTCTTTAGTTTGAAATATTCACGTTGTAATTTTTGGATTACATTTTTTTAAATGGTTGCAGCATTTTTTGGTACTCATTGTGAGATATTTAAGTTGAATGAAGAAAGTACAATAGTAAAAATAAACTTCATCCTAAAATATTCTTAGATGCAATACAAACCATCTGAAAAAATACGAATATTCTTTTACAAAAAACATAAACTTTATTTTTTTGCAATTTTTTTCAAAAGTTGTTTGTTAACAAATGTTTTAATTTGAAAAAGCATTTTATAGCTGCGAAAATTACCTTATAAATGGCCATCTAGAAATTTGTACAAACAATTAGAATCTCCGTGGGCAATTTTAAAAATTGTAAAAAAAAAAAAAATTATTTAATTTTTATTCAACTGCGGTATAATTATCAATAAACGTTTGATGATTCAAAAATACCCCTGAATTCTAAAAGGAGACATTTAACTTTCAAAAGAGGTACATGGTGATTTTATCTTTGATGAACAAGTTTTAGAACCGCTGTACTCCAACGTATTTGCGAACATTTTCCTACTCTTAATTTTTGCGTTGTGTTATCACCCAATGTACTTTTCCAGTGTAGGTGCATATATTAACCAAATGCACCAGGGCATGCATTTACTTATATTTCTAATACGACGCGAGTGTCGTGGGGTTCTTAACAAGAATCTCATTCACCATACACTACTGAACAGTTGAACGTAAGCGGTTAACGATACATTGTTTATGCCTATTGGTACTTTGAGTTCATTGTTAAGTTTCAAATTGTTATTTATTTATTTTTTTTAAATTGAGGTGAGTATTTTTTAAATTTAATTTTGTTATTTATGTGTTTTTTTTAATTATCTTAGTGTTTTTATATTATGTGATGTTTTTAATTGTTGTATATTATATATTTTTAGCCTGAGGATGAATCTATGAATCGAAAGCTTGCTTGTAATTTTTTGTATAAAATAAAGATTTTATTATATTAACGTCACTCTTTTTATATTGTTTATATAATATTTTTATTAATTATTACTGTTGTGATTGAAGTATATTTGTGAATACAAAATATATATTTTTTTAAATTTGATAAAGGGATAATTTTTTTAATATATCTAACAAATGTTAATGATATTTTAACATAATGATCGTAGAAGAAATATCAATTTTCATTGTTGTGGTAAATTAATTTAGTTAATAGGCACTTACGGCAACTGCCTAGGGGCAGAGATAGGGGGGGGGGGGGCTTAAAATAAGTAGAACATTTATGTATGTATTTTATTTTTTTATTTTCAGGCATTGATATTGGTGTGGGGGGGGGGGGTGATTATTTATTATTTTAATCTGCTTGAGGCCCCAACTTTCCACTTTTAATTCTATTTTGAAAACACTGGAATTAGAATTATTATGTGCATTTATTTCTTTTAAACAAAATTAATTTTTTTTTTCAATGATGTAACAATAGGGTAGCATGGCCGGAAAAACGCCCGGAGCCTTAAATTCGCCTTATTTTGGCTATCTTTTATGTTTTTCGGTGGAAGGTGCCCTTAAAATGTATTAGAGCTCGAAATTTGTATAGTTACGCCCTTTTTCTTTTAGAATTTACTTAATAATTATATGAGTTACGAAAATATAAACATTAAGAATTTTTGCTGATTCATAATGTTATTGTAAAAATTTCTTTATCAAAAAGTATTAACCGAAAAGACATTAAAAAATGTATGCTGTATTGTGTATAATGGATATAACAAGTAGGATATTATATGACTCATACTTATTTATTTATTTATATGTAGGTATATAATAATTTTATAAAATGAACGCATGTTTTAAAATATAATAATTTTGTACTTTTTTACAATACTATACAGTTAGTATTTTTATATAACCTAAAAAAGTTATTTTTAAAAATAACAATTGAACATGTTATTCTAAAATTTTGTTTGTAGGTATGTATATATTATATATCGAGTTGGATACATATTTTTTGTTAGACAATGATTTTTTTGTAATTTAATTTTTTTAATATTTATTTCTTATTTTATATCATTTGATGAACAAATTATTATTAAAATATAATTTAGACATTGTGGTATTATTTTATTTTGGTGAAAATTTGGCGCCATATTTTTTCATGCATAAATTGGTAGTTGGTAGCACTTATTTTATAAAAAAGACAATAATTACATGGTTATAACCATTGCCTCCACATCCTATCACATACCTCTAGCTAGGCATAATGGCGTTCCACCACCCCAACTCCTTTCGAAAAAAAATGTATAAATAGACATTTTTTAATTTTACATTAATCAGAGTGATTTTGTTTAATCGTGAGTGAACGGGCGTGATTCATACGTATAGACCATTTAAATTTAACTGCAAATAAAAATATATAACTTTTTGTAAAAAAATATTAAACATTTACAATATAAAACTTCTTGTTTTTTGGGGTAATGCCCTCTGTAATTAACGTATAAAAGGTCATAAGCTATTATATATTTATAAAATATTCCATACGTTTTTTTTGACAATAAATAATTAATAATTGAAATACAATTCAATAGTCTTACATAAATTAAAATATTTTAAAAAGTAGAAAACAATTTTATAAATTAATTATGTAAATATTATTTTGTAAACTACACTAATTATAAAATCTATTGTTATAAAATTTTCAACCCTGTATTTAAAATAAAAATTATATTTCGAAAAAGTTTAGACGGAGCAATATCATTATTTTTATTTTTATTTTTTTATATTTTAATTTATTGATCTAATTCTACGTGAAAAATATTTATTACATAGACTTGTCATTAGACCTGACGACTGAAAGGACGGGGGGGGGGGGGGGCAGCTATACTATTGAAAAAACTGACAGTATTAACGAGCCCCAATATTTCTATCGTCGGGCCTGCTTGTAATATTTAACATTTATGCATTAAAATTTCATACATAAATATTCAATTAAAAAAAATATACCAATAAAAGGCCTAACTGGCCTCGTGCACAACTACTAAAAATAATATTTGGTTGATACAAAAAATCGATAGCACATATAAATACTAAACCGATTATCAAATGTCATAATTGTACCGTAAATAATTCTCCAGATAATGAATAAACACTGTTTTTTAGGGAATCTGACTCCCTCATAAAGATTTTCCGGACGTGTGTTCAAAAAAACATTTTTCCTAAAATAAACTAAAAAAAAAGAAGAAACCTTCATATTTTTTATAATGTATCAAACGTTTAAAATCACCGAATTACATAGGTACATATATTAACCTTATTACCTTAAACTTGAGCCAAGGTAGGCCTTGTAGGTACATAATTCGCCAATTTAAATTACTACCATGGGAAGTGATTTCGTATATGTATTGTTAGATAATAATATTAACATTTCTCTCAATGTAGAAATTCTATGACGTACATGTTGACTCATGAACAATTAACTCGTGCAGAATTTGAACCAACTGACTAGACAATAAAGAAAGAGACATTGAACTTTTATTGTCACTGTTTTATGATGATTTTAGGCCAAAAAAATAAAACATATTTGATAAAATGGTAGCAAAACCTTTACATTTTTAAATCTTAAACATTTTTTAGTAAAACTATCATTGTAGTCTATATTAGGGGTATTCACCTTTTTTCTTTAAAATAACACTTTTTTTATTAAACTATGATCAAAAATGAGACAAAGAGGCATCTTTCGATCCTTTTTTGTTATAGAAAGTATTTAATATTATTGTTTAATTTAGTTGGATACATGAACAAAATTGGCATTTTTTGCTAATATTAATTGTCGTTATATTTACTGATCTACTATTAGTTGTGGAGATATAGGCTTGCAAAGTTTAACATAAAATACTTGTATTCGTGCTCTAGGAGTTACTTCCTAATATCGATGGGAAAGACCTAATTTTACTTAAAAAAGGATTATGCAATTCTCACTTACATTTGTTCGTTTGTACGTATGACTGTATATATGTATTATGTATAATATTGTATAATAATGTATATCCATAGCTATCAAATGCATCAACTGATTTTAATGTATTTTTTTATGACAGGAAATTACGCGAATTTGATCAGTTATATACAGGATGTTCCATTTTAAGTGCACACCTTTGCTAACTTTTTATGGTGAAATGTTATCAAAAAACTTTTCAGATAAAAGTTGCACAGTTTGAAGGGAGATATAAACGTTCTCAGATGATTTTTTTAAAGGTGGTGTTTTCAAGGTCATATGAAGGTCAACATAATTTTTTAAATAGGAACCTATAGTTTTTATTAATTAATTTTATTTTACGTGAAAAACATGAATCTTTCATTGACAATTTTTTTTAACAACTTTACCTTTTTCAAGATATCTAACAAAATAATTCGATATTTTGAACCTTCAATAATTTTTTACTCAAAAACCATCAACTTTAAAGAAGAAATACAAAATACACAAAATGTTTATTTTGTTCTAATAAGATTTGAAAAATTATTTTTTAAATTTTATAACTTTTTCGATTTCTTTTATTTAAGCAAAAAAAGCTAGAATAATTCTTGTATTTTTTTATCGTTTTTTTTTCTTTTCTCTAAGCCTGATTGTTTCTGAGTAAAAAAACATTTAAACTTCTAAATCTTGAATTATTTTCTTAGATATCTTGGAATGGTTGAGTTGTTTACAAAAAAGGTTTTCAATGAAAGATTCGTGTTTTTTTTACGTAAAATAAAATTGCTAAAAACTATAGGTTCCTATTTAAAAAAATGATGTTGACCTTCATATAAACTTGAAAAATCATCTGAGTACGTCTATATCCCCCACCAAACCATGCAATTTTTATCTGAAAAGTTTTTTGATAACATTTCACCATCAAAAGTTATCAGAGGTGTGCACTTCAAATGAATCACGCTGTATATTAAACTAACGCATTTGACCTGGTGTTACCTGGGGATATTAATTCAGTCTGTATATAATAAATAAATTAAATATTGTTTTCACGATAACTATTTACGCATATCTCTCCAACTCCATTAAATTTATACAAAATATCCACAAATTATACACTTAAACCATCCTCATAAAACACTCTATCCATTTGTGAAAACCGGAATAAAGTCCGTTCAGTAGTTACTGAAAAAACTGTGCACAGCCAGACAGACGCAGCGAGGGACTTTGTATACAGGGTGTTGAAAAAAGATGGATACACCCGCGTAAATTGACAAGGAGGAATTATCAGGAAAAATGATCCAGACGAAAATGTTATCTCTTTTACCTAGCTATCACATGGCAATGCCCATTGAAGGGAGGATTTATCCCCCCGGGAGGCACGCTCCCCCCTTCGTATTTTTAAATGGGAACCCATTATTTTTATAATATATTTCGATTCCCTGGCCCAAAATACCCCGGAAACAGTTAAGTTAAATTTTTTTTGCCACCCCCCCCCCCCACTCCCACTTTTATTAAATATATCATGTTATTTTCTCCCGAATATCGATTTTTCCTCTCAAAAACTTCCGAGAATAATCAGTGATGATTTTTTTCCATCTCGAAGTAGTGGGAAGCCGTAGGGGCAACAACCCACTACGTCAAGATGGGACAAAAAAGCATCGCTGATGATTCTCGGAAGAAACTGTTTCCGGAGTATTTTGGGCCAGGGAATCGAAATCTGTTATAAAAATAGGGGGTTCCCATTTAAAAAATACGAAGGGGGGAGCGTTCACCCCGGGGGGTTGATCCTCCCCCCCCCCCAAACGGGCATTGTCATGTGATACCTAGGTAAAAATGTTAACATTTTTGTCTGGATCAATTTTTCCTGATAATTCCTCCCTGTCGACTTACGCAGGTGTATCGTGTATCCATCTTTTTTCAACACCCTGTATATTTATTTGCATAGAAAATCCATGATAATCAAGAGCCAGTGTAATTACACAGATGTATGTGACGTGCAGTTTAACTATTGTCTATATTTTGTTATGGTTTTTAATGAATACAATTGGTTTATTATATAAAAATAATTTACATAAAATCTACTTTATTTATTATGTACGTACCCTATTGTAAATAATTATACATATTAGAATTATCAACACCTTTTATACAATCAAGATTCTAGACGCTTTTAATTATATTTCACAAAGCTACGTCAAGGTTAACTCTCATAGTTTTTGCCTTTTCTTTAACGTCTGTCATAATAGACATTAATAAAGTTTACATTGTTAAATCTACATCATTAGGGATACTTATTTGATAACCGATATTTAATTTAAACATTAATAATAATTTAATGACACCTAAATATTTATTAATGATGTAAGACACATTTTTTGTTATTTATTGAACACAATACAATTTTTTATGAAAACTGTTTTGACAGAATTATTACACGTAAGACTTTTTAAATGATCCATTGACAAAAAACAAATACATGAGTTTATTATGTATATTAACATTAACAATGTATTTATGTAATTATCATTTGTAATTGCATTTTGTTTTTGTAGTTCTTACTAACCAATATTCAATTCCATAATTTTTTATTAAATTCAGTTAATCTACCTATTTTTTGCAAAAAAATCGTACAATTACCATGTGATTTGAATTATAAAAATAATATAAGCAATTATAAGTATAATAATAACTTTTAGGGTAAATTTAAACTTCAAGAGCATTATGAGTATAATAGAAATAAAATTAACAATTTTTATTTTCATTTTATTAAGAACAGATAGAATCTTTATGACATAATATGCAGTATTACAAATTATTAGAAAGAGAGTATCATCTTAACCACTATAGGGCTAGAAACCAATATTTTGGCGCAACAAAAAATCTAAAATTTTTTTTTAGATTAAAATACATCGAAAACATATATTTGCATTTCCATATAAATAAAAATCAATCACGCGAGGCAAAGGAGTAGTTTTTACCCTATTATAGGGGTTGTTTTTGGGTTTACTGTATTTTTGACGTCAGATTTGGATTCAGCGTCGAAAAATACATCGAAAACGTATATTTTTATAATGAAAAAAGGTTATGTACTATTTAAAATATTATTTTTTCGAATTTGAAATTTTTAACACGGGTTGTTCCCTTCCGGGCCAGAAAGCCAATATATTGGCTCACCCCGTGATCGATACTTTGCCTATAATCAATCAATGATATAAGATACCTTTTATACCAGTTTTCTGAGGGCGAAATGAAGGTTAAAAAACTATTTTCGTAATAAAATACATTCTTTAAATTAATAGTATATTAATAATATCTAATTAAAAATAGTTCTCGACGCTACTGATAACTGATACGAAACAATTTATTTACAATATTTATATTAATAAAAACAAATAGTTTACTATTTATATAGAGAGTGGCCCAAAAGTCTGGGAACGGTTGAATAATTGTAAAGTACATTTTAAATTATTATCATCAGTTAAGCATGTAAATTTTAGGCTTTACTGAGGTCTAATGGGTCTTTTTTTAAATAAAAAACAATTCAGCAGGGTCTCGGACCTTGCAAGATTTTTATACTGATTAATACATTGCAATGTTTTAGAGCTAAAATATTATTTTGAAGGTAACAAAATATTTGTATTGAATTATCACAAATATTGGTATTTATAACAAAAAACAATAATTTTTAAAAATAATAAACTTACCCTGAACTCAAAATATAATTGTGTATGTATCAACTTCTGTTTATTTACTAAATCGTTACCAATGTATAGAAGGTCAAACATGAACTTTTCGCGGAAATATCAAAAAATTCACACACAGCAAAAATATTTATTTTTTAAATTCACAAAAAATCGTTTAATTCACATCACATTGTTGTAAATTTTTTTTTTACAAATCACACCACAGTTTAATAAACCTTAATGCTACAACAATCGGCGGTACATGTTTTGCAGATTCTATTCTAAAAGACTATGGCTACAGTTCTTCCGTATTTACAATTTTACAAAGATCAGCAAAAATTCAATGTGGCACAAGAACCTATGCATGTACTTGTTGTTTTGTTTTTCTTTCACGTTCATTTATATTGTTTTGATTTTGTTTATTCTAATATATCGTAGAACAAATTGCTTCAGTATGTTTTGGGGATTTGATTAAGGCCGAATAGGATGAATGCCGGTATAGTGTTTTATAATCACGAATTTTGAGTTTGAGGTATGAACAGATATCTTCTTATTATTTATATAATATAAATATATACAAATTGCAACAAATATTTTATCAAAATAAAAAGTGAAAATCTTATCAAAATCGGTTCAGTAGTTTTCATGTCAAGTCGAAACTTATAAACATTTTTTTATTGATTATAATGCCTTTGAAATGGAGTGTGTATACTAAAAAAATAGATCTTGGCTTTTGGGTATAAGCCGCGTATGATGGTCGCTCTATCGACCAACGTTTCGTCGCTCATTGCATGCAGTGAGCATCTTTAGGGCTTTTTGACTTTAAATAAAACCCTGGAGAAATCTAGCGATAGAACGACCAAACTGATGCGGCATATAGGTACTCAGAAATCAAGATGCATATTATGATCACCACAGCTTGCATAAATAATATTGTGGTGACTATCTATAGTTCCTGTACTCAATTATTAGTAATAAAGTATTAAAAAACTGTTTTTGTGTTTATTTTTTAAATTTTTCTGAATGAATGTAATTTTTTTATTGTTTTTTATTGTCATATTTTGATAATAAGTAGGTTGGTATATTTAGGTGTGGTAAAAATAACCGCATTGTATAATATTTAATAACCAGTGTTTATATTTATTTCGAACCATATTATAAGTACAATTTTATTTTTGACAGTTGAATACTTTATTTTCGTTTCATTTGAAATGATAAATAAATATCTGATATTATAAAGGAAATAATAAAATTTGTTAGTTAACAAACACATTCCGGGTATTTATAAGATATTATCTATGGATTTGCTCAGTAGCGTAGATAACTTTTTGCGATGGGGGGGAGGGGGGTTATGACTTAGTATTCAATCTCATAGTTATATTTTTCATTATGAAAATTGGTTATATTCTTCAGTTATATATATTATTATACAATCATCTTATTATTTTCATAAACGCATAGGGGGAATTGATCCCCATTAATCCCCTCCCTAACTACGCCACTGGATTTGTTCCATAATTTAGATCAGTGTTACTTCAACTTTAAAACACAGTTGGTGACTCTGATCTTTATACAAGATAATTTTCATAATATCACTACTGCTGTTTACTTCAATATACTTCAAAGGAACTGTCATATAAGTTTCATACCCCATTAGAAAGTGTTAGCTTCTTTTTATTACCAGATATAAAACCATTATCTTTATTTTCAGTTGGCCGTACAATGTCAGGCGTTACAACTCAGTATCGAGAGTTTGCTCCTGAAGGAGTAGACATAACTGCCGCCGATATGGTCTCGACTCCAACGTCACCCAGTCAAATTCAAGATTTCTATACCGGGAGTGTGATATTCATAACTGGAGGCACGGGGTTCATGGGGAAAATACTTTTAGAGAAATTGTTACGCTCGTGTCCAGGAATATCAAAAATATATTTGCTGATGAGAACGAAGAAAGGGAAAGATATATCGAAGCGATTCGAAGAACAGTTTGAAGGGACGGTGAGTAAAAGTTTTTGAATAAGAAACATTTTATTGTTATATTAGATATAACTTTTCTATATTTCCTCAGGAGAGTTATTCGAAAAGTTTATAGGGGTCTTAAATTATGAATATTTTATATTTGTATATTACCTTCTTTAAGTTTTTATATTGTTCTAAAAATCGTAATTGTTGCTTGTAAGATAATTATTTAAGAAGTGAAATACATAAATGACGACCTATTCGCTGTGATGGGCAACCTTCTTAGCTGTGCGTGTCAAAATTCTGAAAAAAGTCTAGCTTAACTCGGGAGCCGTGTCATATCTGGGAATATCAATAAAATAGTTATGTTTTGTACTATTTATTTAGTTTTATTACTAAAAAATAAATAATGATTTACATTAATTACTTTTTTACGATGCATGTCACCCAAAATGCCTTGGCAAGTCACCTTTGGCACGCATGCCATATATTGCCCATCACTGAGCTATGGAGTAAAATTGAGTGCATTTAGTGGATAATATAAAGCTGAATGTATTTTCTTCATAACTCTATCAAAAATGGTCGAGGAAATTAATTCAGTTTTATTCAAAAAAATTGTGGATGCTTTCAAAATTGATATATTTTTTTGCGTGTTTTGTAATTAATAAATACTTATAAATATTTTCTTTTAGCTTTTCGATCGTTTAAAACATGAAAGACCAAAATTTGCAAACGTTGTTATACCGATAAGTGGAGACTGCGAATCGCCTTACCTCGGTTTGTCTGAAAATATGAAGGAGTTGTTGATCAAGGAGGTTACAATCGTGTTCCATTGCGCAGCTACTGTACGTTTTGATGAGAAACTGCGCTTGGCTACGAACATAAATGTGCGTAGTACAAAGCATATGTTGGATTTAGCGCGACAAATGAAACAACTTAAGGTAAGTACTATACACCATAGGCCATAGACGAAGAGGCATTGACTGTGCATTCTGTATTGACATAATTTATAAAATTTGTGAAGATTTGTAAAAATAAAAAAATTACAAAAATTGTAAAAAGTGAAGATAGAGATATAACCCAAACGATACTTTATCTTTTTTACACTCATGTACACTATCTCTTTTTTGTAAAGACTCGATTTTCACATGTGTGAAGTTAGTCCTCTTTTTGTTGAAATTAAAATTTTTGAAAGTTGTGCCAAATTGTGCTAGTTGTTTCTAGCATTGTTGCAAAATATCAATATTCGAAAATATTTTTTCGGCCCGTAAGAACAAAAAATACAGTTTTCACCAGTTCCCCTTTTGTCGAATTTCAAAATTTTGACAGTTGTGCTAAATTGTGCTAGTTGCTCTTAATATAATAATAATAAATAAAAATAATAATAAAAATAATAATAAAAAGTATCGAATCCAAACTCTGTTTATAATATAGATACTGTATATGACGTCGATTTTGCGCCAATCTGACGCCACTACACGAAATTTAATTCTTTGAATTTAAAAGTTATAATCACAATTTAACTTCTCAATTTTTTTTTTAAATTCATATTTTCCAAAATTTCTCACCCCTTAAACAAAAACTATACTAATAAAACTAAAAAAATTCGATACATTTTTTTATCAATGCTGACAAAATTCGGAATTTTTTGGCATGTAATTGACCTTCGTAAATTTTTTGAAGGAAACTTAGTATACCTGAGAAGCTGTAAACGATTTACATCTTGCTTACCCCCCCTTCTCCTCCCTAAAACCGACTCTGTTTACGATATACACATTGTTGATTTTTTAATAAATAACTAACAGTATTTTTTTTTATAAGTCCAATACATAAATAATAAAAAGCAGTCTAGTTTGTTTAATATTCTGCGTCACAAAGGTTTTCTGACGTAAGCACATTTGACCATTTTTCTGTAGGTTAAGGTTAATACTACGTATATAAAAAAGCAAAATTTGCATAATTGTATATTCACGAAGATATGAAAACAAATTATAAAAAAATACAATCAATTATTTTTTTATTGTTTGTATTTTTATACTTTTAAGGTGAATTAAAAATAATTATAAAAAAATGAATTCATATTTTTACCGAGACATAAATGGGTATTGATATAAATAAAGTATATTATACAGTAGAAATCGTTTATAACGACATCGGTTAAAACGACGTATCGGTTTTAACGACTCAAAATAAAAGTCCAAGTGAATCCCATATAATTGCATTTTTACCGGTTATTACAACTATCCGCTTTTTACGATCAATATGACCGGTGTTCTACTGTATTTATCTTGTACTAGCGTAATCCCGCGGCTTCTCTCGCGTAAACTTTGAAACTAATCAGAACCCTCCATACGTCATCCCCTATATGACATATTACATTTTTTTAGATTTATTTTTATTCATTACCTTTAAAAAAACGTACATATCTCGGATCTTCGTTAAAAATTGTAAAAACTAACGCCCTGTCTACCCTCGCCATTAGTGGCTGAATATAGAATTTTTTTATTGCAAAATTTTGCCCGACTCCACCATTATAACGTAAGCAGCTATGCAGATAAACATATCAAAAACACAGACTCTGTCTACCCCCGCCATTAAGGGTTGAATGTCGAAATTTTTATTTTAATAGATGACTATTTTGCCCGAATTTACCTTTATAAGTAAAGCAGGTATGCAGATAAACATATCTAAATCCATCCTCGTCCCCGTCCCATTCTATTAGGGCTTGAATATCGAACTTTCATTTTTAATTGAATATTAATTTGTTAAACACTTTAGAGGGGTTAAATTTTGGGAAATGCTGAAATAATTGTATCATTATTTATATTGTAGAGTATGTTCGATAAGTTTAAATTAAATGCGAACTAAAAAAATATTTTTTATATAAACTTTGACACCCTTTTTAACCCCGTAGGGGTTGATTTTCGTAAAATCCTTTCTTAGTGGGTACTTACATCATAAAAGGAAGGCACCTACGAAATTTCATATTTCTAGGTCCAGGGGTTTGGGCTGTACGTTGATATATGAGTGAGTGAGTGAGTGGTTAAAAACAAACTCTTTTATAGATATATAGATATTTTTCATATCACCTCAAACTGGTATATTAGTATACTTATGGATTTGAAAAAAAAATGTATTAGTCACTGGGTATTTACATGAAATTTATTTAGTAAACAATATGATTATTCAGTTAAAAAGTAAACAAAAATAACTCGGAATTTTTTTTTCATTGATGTGTTTTAAAAATAACAATGCTATCTCTGTCTCATCTCGTACACGTGACCAAGGCTGTCTCATGATTTTTTTTCTCACTTATTCTTCCATATATATTATATAGTTCAACGTATGTCTGTCTGTCCATCTGTCCGTTGTGCGCTTATAACTCGAGAACCACTTATCCGATTTACGTGTTTTTTTAATTCATAGATATGTTCTCTGGTCAGCTTATAGAATATATTTTGTTACGTTAGGTAACATAAGGAATAAGCAGAGACGATAATAGTAAATAAAGTTGAAAAAAAATCGTAAATATCTCGCCTTCTACGCGAGATAAATTATTTTCCCCCCATTTCTGCGGTATTATTTCCGCCGGATCTAATGAAATTAATTACAACCCTTCATACGTGACAGGGGATGAAATATTAACTCTCGTATTAAGCCGGGGTGGGTCCGTTAGTATGTTATAACGAAAGATTTTTTTTAAATCGTGTGGAATAGAATATAAAAAGTAAATATGTAAATTTATTAAATTTACCGTTTCGATGAAAACCTAATTAAAAAAAAACTAACGTTAGAATACACGTTAGAATTAATTTATGGAGTGAATATTATGCACTTTGTTTGGGTCCTCCAAAAGGTTCAAGGTTAGATAAATAGCTGATTCAATAATAAGGAAATTAAACCACTATTGAAAAATACATTTACATAAATAATGTTGGAAAGTGAAAGTGTATTTCATTTAAGCAATATAATATATTTTTTATCAAATCAATAAAAATTTAAACACATTTCTTTCTGATTTCAAAATTTAAATTAAGCTCTTTGCATTTAAAAAAATATAATACGATAAAAAAGTTGTCTTAAAAAATGAGAAGCGTTCTTAGTATGGGGGGAAGGGGCTAAAAATATTAGTCAAAAATTCTCCAAAATTCGAAAATGCAATGAAAAGAGAAAGTTCTTATTAGTTGTAAAAAATTAAAAAATAATTTAAAACTTTAATCAAATACGGACAGTGTTTTTTTATGATTGCTCGGAACGCCGGTTAAGAACCACTGTCTTAATTTCTTCGATACGATAAATAGTTTCAAATATAAGAATTACTTGCGCGTGATTGTTCGAAAATAACAATAGTTATATTTAAATAAACCTTTTGTATTATTAATATTACATTCTATAACGTATTTAAATTTCATGAAGTTTGACATTAACTATAGTTTCTATGAAACAATATCAAGTGATTAAGTAGACCAGAGGTCCCAAAATATTTCAGTTCACGACAGTATTTAAATATGTACCTACATATTTAAGTCATATTATGAGTAATTGCATTTGTACCTAATTACCTTTAACAGGATCTAATATTTTTACTTGTACTTTCATTATAAATCTATCATATTTAAATACTTTGTAAAAAAATAAAAAGTACTAATTATACTACTTTTATATATTTTTAAGAGCATATTTAAATAATTTGCTAGCTAGCAAATTAGATAGATTTGCTATGGAATTTGGAGTAGCGATACTTCAACGTTGGCAACTCTGATCGTACAAAGTAATTATCATAATATCTCGACTGTTTGGTGTTTTCATAGAACGCGTGCACGAAACTTGTCAAAGTCTTTATGAAACTACAAGATAACTCTCATATAAGTTTGATACCTCATTTGAGAGTGCTTGCTAGCTAGCAAAACTAGCTCCTTTATGATACCGCACATGTATGTATTTATAGGTATACTTAAGTATGATTTTTAGCCGAAGCAATAATACGAAATGTGACTTATCTCGCCCTAGCTTAAATATGTTTTCTTTAAGGTACTTACTAACAATAAGACTGTTCTAGGGTATGGCTCATATTTCAACTGCCTATTCGAACTGTTTAGAAATGGAAATCGAAGAGAAATTTTATGATTTAACAATTAGTGGTGATAAACTGATATCTTTAGTAGATGCACTAGATGATAGAACATTAGAAGCTATAACTCCTGTGTAAGTATAAAAATTAGTTACATATTTCTATTAAAAATAATATAAACGTTCTGTTGATGTAACTCCAAATAATTAAATAATTCTAATAAACGCCCTTGAAAATATTATCATAACATATTACTAATTAGTTTTTTAATGTTAAAAAACAGTTGTAGAAGATCTAATCTAACTATTAGCAGAATAACACGGATTTTTTGCAAAATTTATGCATGAAAAATTGTGTATATACAATAAAGGTAATATTCATTTTGTTTTAAATAGAATTGTTCTTTATTCCTTTTAGCTTATTAGAAAATTGGCCGAATACATACGCATATACTAAATGTGTTGCTGAAAATGTAATAAAAGAATATGGAAAAGGTCTTCCTTTGGTTATGGTTAGGCCATCTCAAGGTAAGTGTCTTTTGATTTTTATCCTTTTTATGTCTATCTGTCTGCTTTGGAAGTACTGAACCGTTTGGTTCGACCTAGAGAGCTGAAATTTGGCACAATTATCATAAATGGTGCACCAAAAGTATTTTTAAAATTTTTGGTGTTTTTTGAGGGGGCAATCTCGACGAGTGGGATATCAAATAAAAAAAATTAAAATAAGTACACTTTAAAAGTTTTTTTTTTTTTCAAAAATTATTATAAAAACATAAATAGTACATTTTAAGCCATATAGACGAACTATCAACTGTTACTATTGGTTAATAGCTTTTCTAAAATTAATTTGAAAACAACTATATGGTATGTGACACTATTAACTCGCAGTTGACAATAGAAGAAACAGTTTTTTGTGGGGGGGTGGGGTAATCTTTAGATGAAGGAGGATGTGGGGGATTCTAAAATTAAGTTAATAAGAAAATTTCTTCCTAACTCTATTTCATGTATAAAAATAGTTTAAGTCTAGCTGGATAGTTTAAAAAATATATTTTACTATTAGCGAATATGTATAGGTAGGTACTTAAAATCTTTAAACAGTATTTGATTTTTTCTACAGTGATAGCATCAGCCAAAGAACCAGTAGCTGGGTGGATTAATAATTTGTACGGAGCTACAGGGGTGGTTGTGGGGGCTGCTACAGGATTGCTCAGAAGTCTTCATTGTGAGCCAGACAATATTGCTGATCTAGTACCAGTCGACTTTGTTATGAACTCTATCATATCTGCAGTATGGGATATAGGTAGAAGAAAGTAAGAATTTATCAATAAAAGTGCTTATTGGGGGCCTTGTTTGACCCGTAACATATCTACGTTTTTTAAATTTTATTTTTTCGTTTTGAATTGTTATTATGTGATATGCGATAGACTTACTGCAAAATTTGATAAACGAACTCAAATGGAAGCATCAACCGATTTCTATGCATTTTTTTAAATAACAAAATAATTTTTTGTTTGTATTTGTGTTAATATTTCTATGACAAATTGAAGTTTGTTAAATACCACGAATTTTTTTTGAATTTTAGATTTGGTTAAAAGTATGTTTAGGTTAGCGTTCTCGAGATATGGCCTCTCGTAGTTTTAGTTTTTTCAATAATTTTGAGAAAAATGGTTGTAATTTCTGAAGATGTGGTCGGATTTGATTTTTGTCGACGGATTAGAAATGAGCGTGCTAAATTGGTCGAAATTCGGCATTTTTTGGAAAAAATTTTCAGCAAAAAAACGTTTCTCTAATTTTAAAGTGTTATACATGTCATTATATTTTGGTTAGAAAGTTACAGCCATTTTTCTCAAAAAAATTGTAAAAAATCAAAACTCTTTAAACAAATAAATGTATAAAATCAATCTTTGCTGATTAAATTTGTATATTAATAAATGGAATATATTTTTTCAGGACTGAAAAAGAAAATAACGAAATTTCGAATAAATCAACTGACATTATACCAATTTACAATTACGTTGGACGTACCCAAAAACCAATAACATGGCGTAAGTATATTATTAATTCATTATTATAGACATATACATGGACTGTGCATTCTGTATTAACATTGTGTATTTTTTGATTTTTAAACTCACATTTAAATAAAGACAAATATAAACCAAGAAACTCTTTATAATCTAAATCTTTTTTATGAAGACTTGTTTTTCGAATCATCTATATTGACCCCAACCCCAGAAATATACATAGTTTTATAAAGAATCTAAATTTAAAAAAAATTGTCTTTTTACATATATATAAAATTTATGCGTTCTAGGTGAATTCATGTCGAGGACAGAAAAGGCAGGCGAAGATTGTGCTACACAAGAAGCTGTTTGGCATTACGGCCTCAGGTTAAATCGACACAGATTAGTCCACCTATTCTATGTCTATTTCTTCCAATTTCTTCCAGCCTTGATTGCAGATAGCGTAGCGACGATGATCGGGAAAAAACCAATGTATGTATTTAATTCACATCCAGGGTTGCCAACTGACACTTTTTTGGAGATTAACTGCCCTTACCCATTTATAAACTGATAAAGAACACATATTGAATACAAAAAAAATCGAATCAAATTAAATATATTTTCATTTTTAAATACGAGCTTTTTCTTAAAATAAAACATTCTCTCTCGCCTCGAATGTATTATTATAATACTAATAATTATTTATTTATTGGGTCATTCTTAGTCAACTCTATCAGAGAAAAACGCTACTTTTACGGATTTTCATAATTTTCACATATGTTGTTAAACTTTCTCAAATAATATAACTTTCATTCATCATTTTGCAAAATTTTCAGTTTTTTGAAAATGACGCGTATTTTAAGTTTTGCAAACATGACGCATATGCATTTAAACAATAATTTTTATCTCCGGATGTACTTATCGTAGTGAATTGATTTTTTTTTTAGTTTTGTTCACAAAAGAACGATCTTTTTGGACATTTTGTCTGTTTTTAAGTAAAAAAAAAATTTTGATTATTTTTTGTACAATAAATTTTTTTTTTGCAATTTGAACCTGAGGTCAGCTTTTTAAAAATCTGAAAAAAATCAGAAATATTGCTTATAGTATTCTCTATCATCCCTGCAAATTTTATGCTGGACATATTTATAACGGCTTCAAAAAAATTTTTTTAAGGTTGTTGTATATAGGTTACGCGCACTATACATTGATTTGTCGTAATGAATTCGGGTGAAAATGTTTAAATCAATGTTGTTTGTGTGTAATCTATGGAATTAATAAATTGATTTCGAAATAAAGTGATCATACAGGGTGTTTAAAACTGTTTGTTTTATGTACTCATTAAGATATATATGTTTCGTATAAATGTACATTTCTACTTATTTTTTGATAAGAAAATTAATAATTCATGTGTAATTTCTCAAAAATAAAGTCTTTAAAATCTCATAATCAAATAATAATCAAAAATTTTTTTTTACTTAAAAACGGACAAAATGTCCAAAAAGATCGTTCTTTTGTGAACAAAACTAAAAAAAAATCAATTCGTTACGATAAGTACATCCGGAGATAAAAATTATTGTTTAAATGCATATGCGTCATGTCTGCAAAACTTAAAATACTTACGCGTCATTTTCAAAAAACTGAAAATTTTGCGAAATGATGAATGAAAGTTATATTATTTGAGAAAGTTTAACAACATATGTGAAAATTATGAAAATCCGTAAAAGTAGCGTTTTTCTCTGATAGAGTTGACTAAGAATGACCCTATTCGAAAATATTAGTGAAAATAAATAAACATTTTATGCAACTCGTATAACATACGTGTAAGAATAATTGCATAGACCAGCGGTTCATACTTATGTGGTTTGGGGACCCCTTTTTTGAACAATTATTTTTCAGGGACCCCCATCCCTGATAGAAAAACAAAAAAGGTCGTTAGACATGGGCGTACCGAGGGGGGGGCAGGGGGGGGCAGCTGCCCCCCCCTGGACCTGTCTTACTATACATTTAGCTGGTTAATTATTTGCATATGCCTAAGTTCTATTGTATTTATGAAATTGAAGAAGTAAAATTTATAGGTATTTTACTTCTTTTCATTCTGAAAACTCACTTTTGAGTCACGTTATGAGTTAATTTTTAAAAAAGTCGCGCTACGCGCGATAGTGAATTAGGTAGTTATTATATTATTATTATATGATGTGCATTTGATTTTTAATTTAAAATTTTGATCCAGAAAAACACCATTTTTAAAATTACAATCTCTTGTTAAAACTATTGTCATTTTCCTTTTTATATAAGGCAAAAAAATGTTAATTTTATTTTTTTACATTTAAACTATCATATTTATGTATTTATTAAGTTATAAAGCAGTCAAATAAAATCGATTTTTTACCTAAAATAGAAAAAATAGAATGAATAAAATCGACAACTAATACATACATATATGTATAGTAGGGTGGACCAAATTGAATTGACAAAATTTAACCGACCTCGACTACCCCCCTATGTGAAAGTACTCTCAATTCTAAGAAAAAACTCCCATAGAACTATACCTCTACATTCAACTTTAGTTTTTTTTGACTGAAAATTTTAAATTTGAGTCCCTTGAATTCAAATAGGTTAAACTTGCAAATATCAAAAAAAATATCAACTTTTGAGGACAATAGTTATGAAGAAAATTGTAGCTTATAAAATTCTACACAAAAAAGAAAACTATACTTTTTTCGTATAATCAATACATTTTAAGTAAACTTAATTTTTTAAGTGCCCAGTCAAAAGTGTCGTGAAAAGTGCCAAAATCCCAACTTTTAGTGGCAATCAATTTTATGGTTGATTATTATTGATTTTTAGGCGTAAAATTCGAAAAAAATAGCCCAGACTGGCGAAAAGTGGTGCAACACCCTTAAAAAAATGGTTGAAGGATGAAAACACCGTTTCCAAACTTTTTACTTGAAAAGTATTGATTATACGAAAAAAGTATAGTTACCTTTTTGTGTAGAATTTTATAAGCTACAATTTTCTTCATAACTATTGTCCTCAAAAAGTTGATATTTTTTGAGATATTTGCAAAAAAATAGAATTTGCCTCCCTTTACCCCCTAAAAAACAAAAACCCTTGACCCAAACAATAGGTACTTTTTAGGGTATGCTTAGAAAATCAAAATAAAAGTCTCCACCAAAATTCAGCTTGATGGGAATTTTTTCCTAGTTTAACCTATTTGAATTCAAGGGACTCAAATTTAAAATTTTCAATCAAAAATGCGCCGAAAGTTGAATGTAGAGGTATAGTTCCATTGGCGTTTTTTCTTAGAATTGCGAGTACTTTCATGTCGGGGGGTAGCCGAGGTAGGTTAAAAAATTGGCCCATCCTAATCTATAGGTAGAGTACATTTTTGTAGATATTTTGTCTTCTATATGATAAAAATAAATTTACGATTGAAAAAAAGTTTGTAGCCAAAATTCAAAGTTGCAACAGCGTAGCACAGAAAAGATAGAATATTTAAGAAAAAAAGGAAAAATTACCCAATGTTTATTTACAATAATGCCCATTTATAAGGACATTACACAACATTTTTTTGCACTTCCATACCTAAAAAGGTTAATAACCCATCTGTTCTAACCCCTCTTATCACGGGTTTCTAGGCGAAACACACTGACTAAATCGGTTTATAAAAAAAAAATCTGCCCCCCCCTGGACAAAATGCTGGGTACGCCCATGTCGTTAGATACTAATTAATCACTGATAAATTGAAATATAAAAGTACTTTAAATGTATTTTTTAAATTTATTTTTTGCCAAAAATGTTTCACGACCCCCCGGGGGTCCGCGGACCCTAGTTTAAGAACCGTTGGCATAGACTATAATATTAATTAATTTGTAAATAAATATACATTCACCACTTGATAAAACGACCTTTGATTTAACGACCGCTTGATTTTCCAAGCGCGAATTTTAAATTCACCAATCGATGTTAAAGTTGACTTGGTGGGCGGGGTAACAAAATGTCGTAATGTCAAGCGATGAGTGTATGTTCTTGTATATAATTTATCTTACAATGGAGAAAAGGCAGGAGAAAAAAAACATAAAATAACTATTTACTCTTTATCTGTTTTATTTATTCTTTAACAGGGGGGGGTCCAAAATCAAATTGTATTCATGTAATTCTTAAATCACCATTTTTGGCTCTTCTTTTAGATATATGTATACAGACACAGACATACAAATATGATTAAATTCTGAAAAGAAATTTTATTAATAATTAAATAATATTTTTCCAGATTATTCCAAGCATACAAAAAGATCGACAAATTCTCTGACGTCATATCGTACTTCTGTACAAGACAGTGGAAGTTCCACAACGATAATGTCCAGAACTTGTACAGACATTTGTCTATCGTTGATAGGGAGTTGTTTAACTTCGACATGTCCAGTCTTAAATGGGATGAGTACTTCTCCACGTATGTGAGAGGTATGCGAGTCTATTTACTCAACGATCCAATGGAGACAGTTCCACAGGCAAAGAAGAAAAGGAGGGTGCTCTTCTTTGTTCACTACTTTACTGTATCGTTACTACTTTATTTCATTTATAAAATTATGACTATGATTTGTAGTTTTGTTTTTTAGTTTTAAGCGTTGAAATTTAATATTGTTTTATTTAAGTTAATTCTTTTCGAATATCATTTAAAAAAAAATTTATATTTATTTTTGTTAAAGAAATGTGTTAAGCTCGCCGCACACGACGCTATTTTACCTGCTGGATTGTCTGCTGGGACTTCTGCTGGCTACTGAGCTGGCTGTTGAGATGGACGTCACTGCAGACTGTGTTAATTACGTGCATGTATGCTGGATTCTACTGATAGAACATGTGCTATTTTTCGTGCTGGATTCCTTGCTTGTTTGAGTGAGGACCAATCGGAAAGCAGTATTTTATCACGTGGGTGGCATGCGCATAAGCTGACAGATATCATAATATATGTATCATATGTATATTGTAATGCTAGTATTTTTGAAAGTGAAGTTTTTGCTGCGATGAAAAAAGAAAATACTTACATTTTTGTTAGGTACATATTTTTGTTGACATCTGAGCTGTCACTGTGCACGCAACAAAACCAGATTTGAAACTAGCATCTTGTGAATCCAGCCGTAAAATAACCAGCACGACATCTAGCGCCACAGCACGCTTGAAACCTAGCAGCTAAAAAAAGCAGATAATCCAGCAAGCAAAATAGCGTCGTGTGCGGTGAGCTTTATGATAAATATAGTAGATTAAAAGTCAATTAAAATGTCTTATGTCCGGTATTATAAACGTGCTCACAAAATATGCTAGCACTTTCAAATGGGGTATCAAAACCTATCTGAAGTTTCATGAAGTGTTTGACAAGTTTCACACACGCGTAGTAAATAAACACCAACAGTATTAAAACAGTGGTGATATTATGAAAATTATTTTGTATGGTCAGAGTCGCTTACTTTGCGATAATAAGTTGAAATATCACTGCTCTAAATTCCATAAGTAATTCATAGATACTATCACAAAATTAATACCCCATTTGGACATGACTTCAACACAGTGATAGATGCGGTAGAATTTTAGGATATATTTATCTCTTTTTCTAAGAAGAATGTAATTAACATTCCTGTTTAAATTAGGACAAGTACATCCCAAACCATTTTCTATCTCTTTCTTTTGACATGACTTATTTTCGAGTCAGATGCTTGCAAGCTAGCTTTGTTAGCTTCTTTATAACACCGGACATTAAAATATCTACTGCCGTTATTATATGTATAAAGTTATATTTTAAAAGTTATACACATTGTTATATAAATGAAATAAACGAAAAAAAATCGAATTTATAATTAACAAAAATAGAGTTTTAGTTAATCCTATATTTGAAGCTAGTGGCGCAACTACAGGATGGATGGGTCATTTTTTAAAAGCTCTTCTTACCAAGCTACCGCCTAATAAGTAAGCTATGTTTATTTAATTCAATAAATACGCACAATGTTAATTTTATAATACAAAACATGTGTATGTATGTAACATTTTTGGCAGTGCCATAACCTGCCTATATATCTAACTGGCCTAACTGGGAGAGAGAATTATATTATAGAGATGGATGGGCCAGTAAAAAGATAGGGGTCACGTGACATGTGTCCAGTAACGTTTTCTTTTGGTCAACTTATTTCCTGATTTTTTTTTTAAAGGCCCAACCTTAAAAATTTGCCAAGGGTTCTAAATTTGTAGTAACGTTACTGCTTGAAACACTAACATAAGTTCATTCAATTTATTGCATTGAAAAGGTAATTTTCTTAGATAAAATTCAATAAATATTTCATTCATCATGTGCTTAGGTTGAAAAAAAATTGCAATTATTAAATAATAGGATTCAGATAATTAAAATTACATAAATAATAATTAAATAAAGGCTGTAGCCGGGTAAGCATGCAAAATCGGCCTTTGCATGGATTTGGCTGATTATTTTTTTGAAAGTCACATTCTATGTAACATTCAACCTGACCAAATATTAGCTTCCAAAAATTTGTAGTTTTCGAAAAAAAAAATTTTTTTGATTTTCAAAAAAAAATTTTTTTTTGATAATCCATCAATCGAATTTGATGGTGCTTGTGGTATATTATAGAGGTACTTATGACTCATCAGAGGTAATTTTATTATGGTCCTCTGTACATAGTAAACCAGAAAAAAAAATTAATAAAATTTAAAAAATTTAAAAACACTATGTTGTTTTCGGGGGGCAATCACCATTTTTTTATAAAATATACCTTGTACGTACCCAAACAACATATCAAAATCCCAAACTGATATGAAGGGTATAACATACTCGTATAAATTCGCATATGGTCGTATTGGCGCGGCGCGCGCGTGACGCGGGTGGACTATATGGAGTGCAAGTGTCTTAATACTTTTAAAACATCTCTAATTTGTTGCTAAACAACAGGGCTGAACTAGCCTGGAGAGATCCGGGGAATTTGAAGGGGCCCATGGCCTGACAAAGATAAAATATAGAGGCCGTAGCCGGGAATGTATGGGAACTGCCATTGAATCAATTATGCTAATTTTGTCTCATAGTTTGCTTTTTAAAAACATAAAATCGCCTCAGATCCGCTTTTGAAATGTTATAATCGTCTTTAGTAGCAATAAATCACATTGCCGCTGCGAACTAACGACTCTTCTTGTATAATAAGTTATAGATAGGATTTTTTTTCAAAATAAAAATGTTCTTAGTAAACAAAAATTTTGAAGCACAAATACAATTAGGGCGATTTTATGTTTTTTAAAAAGCAACCTATGAGAAAAAATTAGCATAATTGATTCAATGGCGGTTCCCATACATTCCCGGCTACGGCCTCTATATTTTATCTTTGTCAGGCCATGGGCCCCTTCAAATTCCCCGGATCTCTCCAGGCTAGTTCAGCCCTGTTGTTTAGCAACAAATTAGAGATGTTTTAAAAGTATTAAGACACTTGCACTCCATATAGTCCACCCGCGTCACGCGCGCGCCGCGCCAATACGACCATATGCGAATTTATACGAGTATGTTATACCCTTCATATCAGTTTGGGATTTTGATATGTTGTTTGGGTACGTACAAGGTATATTTTATAAAAAAATGGTGATTGCCCCCCGAAAACAACATAGTGTTTTTAAATTTTTTAAATTTTATTAATTTTTTTTTCTGGTTTACTATGTACAGAGGACCATAATAAAATTACCTCTGATGAGTCATAAGTACCTCTATAATATACCACAAGCACCATCAAATTCGACTGATGGATTATCAAAAAAAAATTTTTTTTTGAAAATCAAAAAAAATTTTTTTTTGATAATCCATCAGTCGAATTTGATGGTGCTTGTGGTATATTATAGAGGTACTTATTTTCGAAAACTACAAATTTTTGGAAGCTAATATTTGGTCAGGTTGAATGTTACATAGAATGTGACTTTCAAAAAAATAATCAGCCAAATCCATGCAAAGGCCGATTTTGCATGCTTACCCGGCTACAGCCTTTGTATAAAGGATGTTACCTTTCCCTCTTAATTATCTTTTATTTCGTACTAAATTTGAATTTAATTGCACTTGTTTCCAAGGTAACATGAATTAGTAGACGAATTAGTATTTAAAATAAAAATTTTGAGAGAGGTTTTCATCCCTTCAACGACTGCCCCTTAGATTGTATTAAACTACAAGTGTACCAAGTCTTATCAAAATTGGTGAAATAATACTCACTTTTCAGACGATAATAGGTATAAAATTTCAAATATTTCCAAAACCCTTATATTAGGTCTGGAGTACTCACTGAGACAAATATTTTCCTCAAAAATAATTCAAATCGGTGCATATCTACAGTAGATATCATGAACGAAATAAAATTCTACATGCAGACAGATACACCGATACTACCGTGATGAAATCAACTTTTTTTACGTTTCTAAAAGTAGTACAATCAGAATTTGCTCTTATTTCGGGCGATTTTTCGACGACAATACTTCCATTTCCTTCGGAACATGAAAATAGTAATATTATATTATATTTATTTTCATAAACATAGTAAACCAATTAACTGTTTATTAGTATATGATTAAAATGACATTGTTACTCACACCACGATAAATATTACAATAATTTGGTCAAAATTTTACAACCGGTTTTTTTTCAAATTGTATAATGACGTATAGAACTGCAGTGGAAAAAACGGGTGGCATAACGAATGATTCATTTAATATGTCTATTACTAACTTGTAGCTATAGGTTAATAATAATACCTACAAATATGCAGTGGACAGGGGCGTCTATAGGGGGGATACCCTATTCCCTCCTGCAGATTGTAAGATGTAATTGAATCTAATAAGTTAATAATTAAAATTATGTAATCTATTATAAAGATAAATAGGTAAATCATAATACTTAGTTGGTTCAATTAATTAATTATATTAATTTTCGCAATTATTTAAGTCAGTAGTCAGTACCTTTGTAGAAAGGGGAAAACACTAGAAAAAATATTGTTAATTTTTTTTCTAACTAATTTTTACGTGAGATAAAATTGCTTGCTTGGATAATTGATACAGTTAGGCACGTCAGATTTGAATCATCCTATACAGGGTGTCCCATTTTAATCTATCACCCCCCCTAATTTTTTTATCTATCAATTAAATCAAAAAATGCTTCAAATAAAAATTTTATATGACTTCATTTTTTTTTTTTAATATTCAACAAAATAATTTTAGATTTTAGATTTTTACTAATTTTTTACTCGAAACCCATTTACTTTAGAGGAAAAGTGTAAAAAACAAAAAATGTTTATTTTAATCTGATATAACTAGGAAAATTATATCAGGATTTTTTGTTAACTTTTTCTCTTCAAAATATTAAAGCAAATAAAAAATAATATAAAAAGTTCTGAAATAATTTTCCTAGTTATATCATATTAAAATAAACATTTTTTGTTTTTTACATTTTTCCTCTAAAGTTAATGGGTTTCGAGTAAAAAATTAGTAAAAATCTAAAATCTAAAATTATTTTGTTGAATATTAAAAAAAATGAAGACATATAAATTTTTTTTTTGAAACAAAAGCTAATTTTTTTTCCAAACAATAAGATACCGTAATAAAAAATATAGGTTTCCATTTGAAAAAAAAAGTTGGGCATATTTGACCATGAAGACGTCCAAAAAATAAAAGACTAATAACGCCATTTTGGGTCCCCCTCAAAACCAAACAACTTTTATTTGAAGCATTTTTTGATTTAATTGATAGATAAAAAAAATTAGGGGGGTGATAGATTAAAATGGGATACCCTGTATATAATTACAAATCATGTTTAACTAGATGCTAGTTTTTAAACTTTTTTAAGCTTGGATATAAAAACCTTACTTATAGATACTTTCAGTTCGTTGGCCGACAAAATTCATTTTTGTATTTTATTTGTATGACAATTCGTTCAAAAGTTCACTTACTGTAAACCGTTTTTGTGGATCATTTTAATAGAAATATCTGGTTGCATGTACGTAGCCAGTGGCTACTGAATTGCATAAAATTAATTAATAGATCAGAGGTTCTTAACCGATGCTACACGAAATTATCAAACTTCTAATGGAAACTTTTTTGTTTTTATATAAAATTATATTTTATTGTATATCTTAATATATATAAATTACGTGTCACATGTTTGTCCGCGATGGACTCCTAAACTACTTAACTGATTTTAATCAAATTTGTACACCGTGTGCAGTTTGATCCAACTTGAAAGATAGGATAGCTTACGTCTCAATTTATGATCGCAATATTATTTTATTGCAAATTATTTGTCTTTATCTGTTAGCTCCAAACGATTCTAACAGATGGTGACATCTGTTGACTGGATTGAGTAAGTATTCAATAGATGGCGCTATGTCAAACTTCCAAACGTTTCATATAACCTACAATTTAATAGCATAACCACCACATGTTGCTAAAGTATAGGTTAACCACAGCAACGCGTGGCCGGGCCAGCTAGTTTAATATATAAACAACTCATTTTAGAGGGGGGGGGGTACTCAAACATGAAATTTTTTTAAATTTAAGTGTTTTTTGTTAATTGAAATAAAAGAAAAATATAATTCTGCCAGAATATGGAAGGAAATAGGGGGAAGGGAATTAAAAAAATATATTTTTTATTAAAATGTAACATTTTTGTTTTATTTAAAAAAATATGTTAAAAACTTCATGTATATTTTAAAATTGTTTATAATTAAAAATGTAAGTGATGTATGCATGATAATATGTAAATATTCCAAATAATAGACTTGCTAATTTAAGGAAATGCGTATTATTTTAAATCATACAAAGATTACATAAACCAGTGCAGAATTTTATTCATTTACATTTAAGTAGGTACATTTATGTTTACCTTGAATGTCTAATTTTTTTATTGTTATATAACATGTATGTACTTACATTTGTTATACTAGAATGATTTAGCAAATATTTTTAGCAAGGATATATTATATCTATTTGATACATGATTTATAATAATGATGTGCATTACGGTCATTAATTTTATATAGTTTTTTAATTTTTACATAAATGCGTTAATTGAAATTAATTTATTATCAAATTTGAATAAACGGATCTGTAAGAGAATTGTTTGTTGTCTTCCTAAAAAAACAAACACGGTCCCTACAAGGGAGGTGGGGGCTGCAGGACTCTAGCAGCCTTTAGCGCGAAAGGATCTACCGAAAATACAGATCTGATAAGTATAAGAAAAAAAATATTAATTTATTTCAAAAATTAATATATTTACATTTACCACAACTTTTAGGCTTCCGCGGTCATCTTGATATGTATTTTGAATTCCGGATATTAGTTTGGCCGCTATACCATCCCAAAGAACGATCAAACCGAGATGGCTTACACCCAGAAGCCAAGATCTAACATATTTTAGACATTATATAAATAACAATTAATTTGGGTACAGTCTAAAAAATGTGTTAGTTATTTCATTATTAACAATATTTGAAAATTAGCGAATGTTATATTAGGGGGTACAAACTTCTCCATTGCATTCTTTTAATTAATAGACATACATTTACAATTAACTGTTAAAGACAAATTATTTTAGAAATTATCTACAGGATGATTCACTACTGTCGTGCCAAACTTGAACAGTAGATTGAGAAAAATATTTTTCGTAAAGGAACTACAGCCGTCCAAAGATTTTACTCAAAATGAGTTTTTATTTAATATCTAGAGAACCCTTTGTGATATAATTATGAAAGGTAATCGGCTTACTTAGTATAAATATGTGTTATCGATTGCTCGTATTAACCAATTATGGCCGGTGGGCCGTAGGATTTTTATCTAGTATTTTTTGTTCTTTTAATTTTTTTATAGAGTTGGGCACTTATTTAAGATTATATGACACAAAATACGCAAAAACATACTTTGCTTATTTATCATAGGATAAACCGTTTTCGAGAAGTATCGATGGAAAAGAAAGCATACAGAATTTAACTTAATACAGATGCTTCAAATTACAAATAATAAATTTATATCTTGTTCTGTCATAAAAAATAAGACAAAAAGTTAACATAAATATACCTCAAAAAATGCATCTTTATCAACAAATATTAAGTTAAATTCTGTATGCTTTCTTTTCCATGGATATTTCATTAAAACAGTTTATCCTATGAAAAATAAGCAAAGGATATTTTTGTGTATTTTGTGTCATATAATCTTATATAAGTGCCCAACTCAGGAACAAACTATGGCCTTATACAGCCCTGGTTTAAATTATAATTGGTTAATACGAGAAATCGATAACACTTATTATTGCTAAACCGAATACCAAATTTCATAATTGTATCACAAAGGGCTCTATAGATATAAAATAAAAACTCATTTTGAGTAAAATTTTTGAAGGGCTGTAGCTCCCTCACGAAAAATTTTCGTAAACATGTTCATCAAAAGATTTTTTTTTTAAATATTTTTCTCTACCTACTGTTCAAATTTGACACGACAGTGCTGAATCACCCTGTCTAAACATGTTAACATATTTAATTATTAACAATTATTTAAAATTAGCAAGTATTATATACAGGTAAATTAAGGGGTACAAACCCCTCCACTGCATTCTTTTCATTAACAGACATGCATTGATTATTACCATCGCCCGTTAGCGTACTATATACAATTGATGACCTTGCTATTGACTTCACGGTATCTTATATGTAAAGCAAAGAAAGAATATTTTTCGCTTAGTTTTCGTTAACTTGGTATACATCACACTTGACTTACCGGTGGTTGGTTTCTATAGAAGAGGAGTTTTGTGTTTTTAGTTGTGATATTTAACCTTAACTTGTTTATTTATTTCTTACAATTATTAAGTGGTGAGTAATTTTTATTTTTTTATTTTATAATTATTTTTAGGTTTAATTTATAACACTTATATTCAGTATTGTCAACCAAATAAATGTCCCTTTAGCGCTAAATACTCCTTTAAAGTAGATTTGTTGTCTTACCAATATTTAAACTCATATGCAGTTACTCGTAAATGAAAATTACTCTCATCATGAAAATTTACATAAAATAAGTTGTAAAAAATTTAAAACTTTGAAATTATCCCTGAAGTTAATTGTATTGTACTTGGTTCTGTTGATAATACGATTCAAAATTTAAAGTTAAATGACAATTAGTTAAAGGAGCATTTAGTTTAACAAGGTAATTAATTTATATATATTATTTAATAATAATTAAAAAGTAACAATATCTATGTAGGTATTACGTATAAAATATATTTTCGAATATATTATTATTATTAGACAAAATTAATGCTTCCAAATTACAAATTTTCGAATATTAATTATTATTTACCTACAATTGTCATTTATACTATTTAGAAAGTGGAAATAGTGTAGAAGCTATTTAAACACATATCAAAAGTATTTATAACTAATGCGTTAAAATATACTTTCAATGAAAGTAGGGGCAGATTTAGGGGTTTTGAAGTAAAAATACGTAATTTGCTAATAATGCTAATTATTTATTGTAAATTAATATTCAATTTTTTTGGAAGGAGAGCAATATTATTATTAATATAAGAAACTAAAAATAGTTTATGCCATGATTTATAATATTCAAATTAATAACGCCATAATTTATAAAAAAAAATATTCCAAATTTTAATTGAAGAAGTTATTCGTGGTAGGTAGTAAACTTTTTATTTATAATTTTATCTAGTTATAATAAATATATTGAAAAGTAGACTAACACAGAATGAAAAATGTTACATATAAAAAACAAAGTTTTTGAATATTAATACTATTAAGTCAAAAATCTTTCTTTTAGTGAATAAAAAAGTTTATCCATAACTTTTAAAAAGTAATATTTAGAGTTCTAAATTCTAAATAACATTTTGCAGCTCTTGCGTGCATGTATTTTTTACTTTCTTATACACATGTATATTCTATAATTATATTAATACAAAATTTACATTTCACACTATTTAAATCAAATCATCTAGATTAGTGTTTCTTAAACTTATAACATACAGGCAGGCACCAGTGGTGTAAAGATAATTTTTTTGGGGTTATCATTTGTGTTTAATTGACATTTTTAAAAAAACTTTTTTTTGCTCATTATTTCTGAAAAGATCATTACTAGCTTTCAGATTTATTTAATTCGAAGGGGGGCCTCCATACAAAACTATTCGTGCTTATATATTTTGATTTTACTTTTGCATGACACCTAAATTACTCATTATACCGGGGCAAGGGGGATCTGCCCCTCCTCCTCCCCTCTGGGCACACAACTGGCACGTACCACAGTTTATTTTACCAGTGTCGTACTAAGACATTAGGCAAATAATTGGCAAGTATTGGTAATTGAATAATTCATGTTTGGGAAATATTATAGAAAAACTAATTTTGCCAAATATTGGTTTGAAATTACCTTGTAATCATGAAACGGAAATTAAATAACTTTAACAAGGGAAATATATTTGCGGTTTCCATAAAGGTCTACCGGTAACCTCTGTATTTCAGGATCCCTATAGAACAGTGGGTCCCAACCTTTTTTTGACCAGTGACCACTTTGATTTCATTATTATTAGCAGAGACCACAAGGTTAAAAATAAACTGTATCAATCTAAAAATAAATTTTAATCTAAACGTTTAATTAACATAAGTAATCGTAAAATTCAAAAGTAACATTAATTAACAGTGTTATAATTGAAAACATATCATTTTTAGTAGATATTTCAGTTTGCATCAATGAGATTTTTGATTCATTCAAAGTTTTAAATCTTTTGCGGACAATATTTTAGCTTAGTTGGGAACTACTGCTTTAGAATGAATAAAATTTTCGTAGGTTATTTTTTAATAGAGATAGACTACTTTGAATTAGTTAATTATAGATGGTAAAAGCAGATCCAAGCAAATAAAAAGTTCTGGCCCAGATATTTGAATTAACTATGATTCTTTATTCCATAATATAACTTGCAAAATATCATAACCGTTTTATAGGACTGCCTGCACTACTTCTAGAAAATTATGAACCGATATTAGACCAGAGTATAAATATAATTTTAAATTTTTGGTATTTTTTAACCTAAATTTTTTGTTATTCAATCGCAGCGAATGGAATATCAAATAAAAGCTGTCACTTTTAATCTATCTGTTTTTTTTAAAGACGAACTATTAAATATAACTGGTTCTTAATTTTGTTAAAATTAAATAAAGTTCGTACAATTTGATAAACAATACGGTACGGGGTACTAGTACATGAGTCTCGACTCGCACTTGACAATTTTTTTTCAGTAATATAATAAGATAAGAAAAATCGTATCGTTTCTTGACCCGGATGATGGAAAATAATAAAAAAAATAAGAATGACGTCAATACAGTATTATTAAATTTTAAGATTCAAAAGAGATACACAAATAATTAACCATGTTCACCCAAGTGTGCTAAGTTCTGGTAATTTGACGTAATGTACAATTTACCTATTAAAAAAAGTTGCGAAAACTCATAAAATAATGCAAATGTTATAAATAAACATATTTAAAAATTTTATTATCTTATACCTTTTCTTAGATCATAGTTTTTTTATTTTGATTGTTTGTAATTTTTATGTCCCTTTCGCAATTTGTTCTTTACCAATAAACATAATAATTGTAATCATAGACGCAGAAAATTTTTTACAGGAGGGGGGGTAATTTTTTTTAGAATTAATTAACCTGAAAAGTTTTAAAAAAAGTATTATTTGTATTTGGCCACAAAAGTCAAATGTAAAATAAAAAAATAAAAAACGGTATAATAGACTATAGTAGGTATATATTTTTTTCTATAGGCTTTCGTGGCCATTTTCCATAAGAACTAACTTTTCGGGCTGTTGTCCACGTTGTCGTATTGTTTTCTTTGACGTTTCGACTCTCATGTCGGAGTGTTTTAGAAACTTGTCGAAACGTCAAGGAAAACAATACGACAACGTAGACAACAACCAGAAAAGTTAGCTCTTATAGATAAATTCTTTATTAAGCCCTAGCATCCCCATGAAAATTGTTATAACTTGGGAACTATAGAACCAAATTTAGTCAAAATAACAAAAACTGACCAGAAAACTTACCTTCATATAAAAAAAACATGTCAATCGGATCAGTAGATCTTGACACACACACATTACGGCAAAAAATAATCAGAATGAATTCAAGGAAGTTCAAAATTTCATCACAATTTTGAATTCTAGATGCAAATAATCTGCCGTGTGCCACAGGACTTTCTTATACATAATAATGACAGTGAACAGTGTACGTGATAAAATTATAGATAATAATATTACCTACAATTTTCAACTTGGCCATTTTTCTCTAATTTGCACTGTTTCAGTGTAATTCGAAAAATTCAAAACGATGACCACTGCAAACTAAATGAAATAGAGTATACAGTGTTTATTCTCAGTATTACGTATAAGAAAGACCCATGGTACCTATGGCAAACACGTACAGTCTCTGTAATACGTATAAGAAAGTCCCATGACACTCATGGCAGATATTTCTTCTCTATTATGAACCATTTGAAATGTACTTAAAACCAAATACTTGGTAAAAAAAAAAAATTAAATTTGTTTTTTCGAAAAAAATGAATAGAACATAAATTATAGATAATAATATTACCTACAATTTTCAACTTGGCCATTTTTCTCTAATTCGCACTGTTTCAGTGTAATTCGAAAAATTCAAAAATCGATGTAGGTAAACATCCGTTTCCGGTTGAATGATCGTTTTCAAAAATAGGAGGTTTTCTTCCCAGGCAAAAATCAATCTTAAGTATAAAATTCCACCTTTCTACGATTTGTCGTATTTGAGTTACAGCGTCTACAGACAGACAGACCGACCGACCGACAGACAGACCGACCGACAGACAGACAGACACACAGACATCATGGCGAAAATAGTCAGAATGGATTCAGGGAAGGTCAAAATTGATAATTCCATCAAAAACCGGATTTCGAAACAAATCGCGTTTACTATACTTACTTATACTATATGTATATTTCATATACATTGGTATAAGAAAGTAAAAACGGTTTAACCGTACATGCTCGGGAAAAAATTGTAGATCTGTAGAGATCTACTCAGATCTTGAGACAACATCATATTTTTCAATGGTTTTTGATCTGTATAGATCTACAATAACCTACAAACAAAGATCTAAAAGGATTTACAAGGATCTCTAAAGATCGTTGTAGCTCGTAATAGAGATTAAAACGTTGAAAATTTATGAATTTTCAATGTTAAAAAATCATTAATTTTCAACTTTACAATCATCTACAGAGATCTTTGTAGATAGTTGTAGATCATTTTAGATCGTTTAAGATCTTTGTAGACCGTTGTAGATCTTTGCATGTCTCCACATATCAAAAACCAGTGAAAAATATGATGTTATCTCAAAATACAAATCTGTCGAGATCTGAGTAAATCTCTGCAGATCTACAATTTTTTCCCGGGTACTTATATCGTATGCATTTTATATAAATTACCGTATAAGAAAGTACAAATGAATCTCATAATTCTTATTATAATCTGTAATAAGTAGTAACAATGTAACAAATATGTTTGTAAAAGAATGAGGTTCATAAGTGCAATCATTCTAAAAATAAATAATCTGCCGTGTGCCACAGGACTTTCTTATACGTAATAATGACAGTGAACAGTGTACGTGATTTTTTATTTTAGTAAAGGATATTTCTGACAAACTAATAAAAGATAGAGTAAAAATGAATGAGACATAAACTATAGAAATATTATTTTATACATTATGTATCGAACGAATTTTGTTTAACATAATTACTAACAATAAGATGGAAACAGATGTTTACTCATGTAATTTTTTTAATTTTTTGAAATAAGACAAAAATGTTATAGATAAAAAATGTCGAGTATGTTACTATCTATAATTTATTCCCCATACATTTTTTCCAACACTTATGATTTAGCCAGAAATATTTTTTTAAAATCATTATTTAGAATAATCTATACTGGTTGCTGGGTGCTTTGACCGTACGGATCACGACTAATACCGTCAAGTCGCACGGCGACCACTGCAAACTAAATGAAATAGAGTATACAGTGTTTATTCTCAGTATTACGTATAAGAAAGGCCCATGGTACCTATGGCAAACACGTACAGTCTCTGTAATACGTATAAGAAAGTCCCATGACACTCATGGCAGATATTTCTTCTCTGTTATGAACCATTTGAAATGTACTTAAAATCGAATACTTAGTAAAAAAAAAAAAAAAATTAAATTTGTTTTTTTCGAAAAAATGAATAGAACATAAATTATAGATAATAATATTACCTACAATTTTCAACTTGGCCATTTTTCTCTAATTCGCACTGTTTCAGTGTAATTCGAAAAATTCAAAAATCGATGTAGGTAAACATCCGTTTCCGGTTGAATGATCGTTTTCAAAAATAGGAGGTTTTCTTCCCAGGCAAAAATCAATCTTAAGTATAAAATTCCACCTTTCTACGATTTGTCGTATTTGAGTTACAGCGTCTACAGACAGACCGACAGACCGACAGACAGACAGACAGACACACAGACATCATGGCGAAAATAGTCAGAATGGATTCAGGGAAGGTCAAAATTAATAATTCCATCAAAATCCGGATTTCGAAAAAAATCGCGTTTACTATACTTACTTATACTATATGTATATTTCATATACATTGGTATAAGAAAGTAAAAATACCCATAACTCCTAAACGACTGATGATGGAAGGGTGTAATTTTATATTTATAATAATCTTTCATCTGGGAAGACAACCACCTTATTTTTAAAATGATCACTAAACCGGAAACGGATGTTTACTCATGTAATTTTTTTAATTTTTTTAAATAAGACAAAAATGTTATAGATAAAAAATGTCGAGTATGTTACTATCTATAATTTATTCCCCATACATTTTTTTCCAACACTTATGATTTAGCCAGAAATATTTTTTTAAAATCATTATTTAGAATAATCTATACTGGTTGCTGGGTGCTTTGACCGTACGGATCACGACTAATACCGTCAAGTCGCACGGCGACCACTGCAAACTAAATGAAATAGAGTATACAGTGTTTATTCTCAGTATTACGTATAAGAAAGGCCCATGGTACCTATGGCAAACACGTACAGTCTCTGTAATACGTATAAGAAAGTCCCATGACACTCATGGCAGATATTTCTTCTCTGTTATGAACCATTTGAAATGTACTTAAAATCGAATACTTAGTAAAAAAAAAAAAAAAATTAAATTTGTTTTTTTCGAAAAAATGAATAGAACATAAATTATAGATAATAATATTACCTACAATTTTCAACTTGGCCATTTTTCTCTAATTCGCACTGTTTCAGTGTAATTCGAAAAATTCAAAAATCGATGTAGGTAAACATCCGTTTCCGGTTGAATGATCGTTTTCAAAAATAGGAGGTTTTCTTCCCAGGCAAAAATCAATCTTAAGTATAAAATTCCACCTTTCTACGATTTGTCGTATTTGAGTTACAGCGTCTACAGACAGACCGACAGACCGACAGACCGACAGACCGACAGACCGACAGACAGACACACAGACACACAGACATCATGGCGAAAATAGTCAGAATGGATTCAGGGAAGGTCAAAATTAATAATTCCATCAAAATCCGGATTTCGAAAAAAATCGCGTTTACTATACTTACTTATACTATATGTATATTTCATATACATTGGTATAAGAAAGTAAAAATAGAACAAATAAATGTTGATATGGGTGAATAATTAGCATTAATTATATATACATTTTGGACGTATTACATAAAGTATTGTATAAGGAGGATCTTTGACATTACAATGTAATATTTAAAATTATTTCATTGTATGCATTTAGGGCAGGAACTAAATCAGCATGTCATTGTCTTTATTTGAATACTTTTAATTAACAAGTCACTCGAAAAATTAGTCTAGATAAGGCGCGTGTGGTCGATAAATATTCCAAAAAATCTCTATATAAATATAAATAAAAAATATTATATGGCTTTGCTTTTCACAAGTCGAGACTATTAATAGTAAAAATCTAAAACAATCTAACATTCGTCTCGTTTGCAGCCCCACATGTCTGCTTATGCAGTAATCCGTACATTAACGCGAATTCACTTTTACGCGGTTTTATAAAAAGTGTGTTAATAACTAAGAAAAACACAACGTAATGGTGCATTTTTGCGCGGATGTTTTTTACGCGCTGTCTTCATGGAACCAATTAACCGCGTAAATGGAGGGATTGCTGTGTATCTAAATATCTTTACATCTACAAATCAATTATGCATTCAAAGATAAGACATAAATGTAATTATTTATTTAATAAAAATACCTATCATATTACTTTCTTGAATTGATATGCTAAGTTTGCCTAGTTAGACATTAAATAAAACAATTGATACGTTGAAATAATGTAGTTGTTTTTTATCAGAAGGAATATTTCAATTTAGAGCTTGATAATTACTCATACATGTATATATTATGTATGTATAGTATATATACATGGTGTCCAATTTAAGAGAACCACTATTGCTATCGTTTTTATTACTGCATTTTGAGATGAAATAATGGTTAATTAAGAAAGGATTCAGATTTTTTTTTCGAATATATTAAATATTGTTATTTTTATTATATGCCATTTCTGATCCAACCGGAAGTCATATTTATGAACGTTTGTTTTCAAATAGAAACTTTTATTTTTAATTACGGTATGAGTTAAACAAACTTATTTGAATTTTTTTGTTGGATATCAAATTTCCATGATATTTAACGAAATAACTACTCTTTAATTTTTTGCAAAAATAGGGGTTCCCATTAACAAAAAAAAACGAAGATGACTTCAAGACCTTTATAGAAAAATAAAAATTAATCATTTGAAATCTTCCTTTATACCAATAAAATTTTGTCCGAAAGATTTTTCTCTATATAACTTGCATTGTTTTTGAAATATGATGTAGATAATTTAAAATTGATCACCCTATACATTTATATTGCTACACAAATATATAATATATATTTATCTGTGTTCGCAATTCATAAAATTTTAAGAACTACTGGTGTATTACACCACTTGATCCTTTTTAAAACATTCTTACCAATATTGTTTATTTTTATATCAAACTAAAAGATTTATGCTCACTATCATAAAGAAGCTAGCAAGCACTCTCAAATGAGGTATTAAACATATATGACAGTTCTCTTGGATTTTTATGAAGACAAGTTTCGCACACGCGTTGTATGTAAACACCAACAGTATTAAAAAAGTGGTGATGTTATAAAAATTATTTTGTACGATCTAAGAGTCGCCAAATGTGTTACAATACGTTGAAGTATCACTGCTCTAAATTTCATAGCCATAGCAAATCCATAGATACTATCACAAAATTAAAACCTCATTTGAAAGTGTTTGCTAGCTAACAAATTTTGATACCAGACATTAATATAACATTGATAAATAAGTATTTATACTTTTATGTAAATACCCAAAACCCACAATATTTTTTGTTTATGGAAGAAAAACTGCAAGCAAACAAGTAAACAAAAAAATCGTGAAACATGTATTTTTCTTTTTGCAAATCAGCATTTTTTTGGTTTGGAATTGAAACGATTGTAAGTTCTAGTTAGTTTGTTATAATTTAAGTGGTCAGTAGGATCTTTTTAGGTGAACTGGTTTTTAATTATATATGTACATATACGGTTATATAAGAATCATAATGAGAAGTGTTATAATAATTTTGTTTTAGTTCAGTTTTTGTGATTTAATAAAATTGGTATGTACCGGATGTTTTTTTTTAAGAAATAACAAATTTTCAGAAAAAATGTCCCAGATAAAAGTTTTACAGTTTTGAGAGTGCTAAACATTGACATTATGGAGTGACCTTAGAAAGGTCATCTTAATGGTTTTTCAAGTACGACTTTTCTTCTTCAAAAAATCTATATTTTTTGTTGTAGATTCGTAATTTAAGAGAAAAATTAGAAATTTGGTCTGAAACATTTATTTTGAAAATCTAATACTATTTGTCAGAGGTGGATTGAGAAATTTTGCAATACTGGGCAGAATTGTTGTTTTTAAATATGTAATAAAATACAAAGAAGTCACCCATTAATTTCTAGGGTTTTGGTTGTACGCTAATGACCCAGTCATTTTTTTGGACTAAAAATTATTTAAATATTAAATACAATAAAAATAGTTTTTTTTAATTAAAACTTACTATATTCGTCCCCTACAGATTTTTTGTATAAAGTAAAGCATTCTAGTTTTATTTTTAATTCATATTATAGGAAGTATATATAAATGCATTAAGTACATAACTAAACAATTTTATATATAGTATGATTATTGAGTTCCTTAAAAAACGAAGTTATAAATATGAATTATACATATAGATATCCAGACTGTTTACAATTAAATAACTTTTAACTAACACTTTTATATTATTAACAAGTGTATTTGTTTACAATTGAAACATATTGCAAAATTAATTTTTTTGCATGAACGAATTTCCATACAAAGAAATAACATAGTTACGTCACATTTTAAATTTTGTTGTTTCATTTTGTTTGTTTTGATTTATAAAACGAACATAATATGTTTAAATCAGGTTTTTTTGTTATAATTAATTATAACTTCAATCTAAGTAAGTAAGAAAATTGACTTGACATGACGTTCACTATTTTAGTCATTATTATTAATTGTTAATGTTTTTGATTTTTAGTCATTTACAAAAAATTCAATGGTTATTACTTCTAAGGAAAAATTTATTAATATAATGTCCTTTAATAAAAGATAACATAATTTGTCCTCACTCACTGACCGACTCATCAACGCAAACTAATGTGGAAAGTGTGAATTTCAGAAAAGAAACTACGAGCACAAAAAAATAAAATTTATAAAAATACTAGCGGAATCCCGCGGCTTCACTCGCGTAAACTTCGAAACTAATTAGAACCCTCCATACGTGATAGGGAATGGCATATTTTTTATATTGATTTTTATTCATTACTATAAAAAAACGTAAAAATCTCGGATTTTAGTTAAAAATTGTAAAAACTAACCCTCGCCATTAGGGGTTGAATATCGAGTTTTTTATTGCAGATTATATTTTACCCGACTCCACTATTATAACGTAAGCAGTTATACAGATAAACATATAAAAAACACAGACCCTGTCTACTCCCGCCATTAGGGGTTGAATGTCGAAATTTTTATTTTAATAGATGACTACTTATCAGGAACTATAGAACTATGCTGGATGCTAGCAGAACTGAAGTTTATTTTTGAGATGCTAACAATTGAGATGCTAACTTCACATACGTCCTTATGTATGTGAACTTAGCATCTCAATTGTTAGCATCTCAAAAATAAACTTCAGTTCTGCTAGCATCCAGCATAGTTCTATAGTTCCTAATAAATTTTAACAATAGTTCCGTTGATTTTCCCATAAAAAAAATTGTTTGAAAAAATGAGATGCTAGCTTCGCGCAACATCTCATAGCATCTCAGCGGAATTCAACGATTTAATTTCGAATTAGTATAATTCCGGAGAGTTCCACAGTCTGTATGCGTCTTGTCAATAGTTTTGTGTTTTAACCCCGTAGGGGTTGAATTTCGAAAAATCCTTTCTTAGTGAGTGCTTACATCATAAAAGGAAGGCGCCTACGAAATTTCACGTTTCTAGGTCAAGGGGTTTGGGCTGTACGTTGATATATGAGTGAGTGAGTGAGTGAATGAATGAGTGGTTAAGGACAAACTCTTTTATAGATATAAATTACTTATGTTTGAAGCAGTTTAAAACGAGGAATCAATTTTATGACAATTCTATGACCTTTATTGAACGTTTAAAAATATAAATACAGTAGAAATCGGTTATAATGACATCGGTTAATACGACGTATCGGTTTTAACGACTCAAAATAAAAGTTCAACTGAATCCCATATAATTTTATTTTTACCGGTTATTACGACTATCCGCTTTTTACGACCAATATGACCGGTTTCTACTGTATATGCAAAATATCTTGTACGAATAGTCGCCAAATTAATTAATTGAAAAAAAAAATTTACAGAGAATATCACAGAATAAATGTCCCGTTTAAAGTTCATGCAAGCTAACATTTTTTTGTCAATTTCTTTATAATAATAGACATGAGATTTTAGTACTTTAAAAACGGACAAAAACGGCGTATATGTCACTAGTTTACATTTTTTATTAAAAATTTAATAACTATTATTTTTGACACTTAATTTATTAATACCTACATAAAATATCAATCATACTAATGATAAAGCAATTTTATGACATTTTTCAATAATGACACTGAATTTGACCTGTGTGATCTTCAAACCATTTTTCTTTCTTTTGTTTGTCTTCCCAATTCTTTAACACAAGGACACATTGAGGGGTGGGGGAGGACTTTAATCTACAAAATAAAACATTTAATACTTCCTGCCATTGTACTTTTTAGCAAAATAAATTAAATTTTTGAAAATATACAAATTCCTATATGACAAAATAGTATTGTTATTTTTTTGTTTACTATGTAATACTTCATAAATTATAGGTAAGTGTATCATAATTGTTTCTCATGTAGGCAGTTATTATTTCAGGTTTAAGTATTTCTAACATTCTGAGTGAATTTCTGGTACAAATATCTACTATATTCAGGGTCATTATAAACAGTAGGCTAAATATATGTGGTTTATTTTTAGAAGGTCAATTTTAATTTTTTATACGTATGAAATATATAACAATAGGTATAGTATATGAAATTTTTTTCAAATTCGATTTTCGATTTTCCCTGAACCCATTTTGGTTATTTCAGACATCATGTCTGTCAGGCTGGTGAAATTTCATATTCAGGATAATGATCTTAGAACCGGAAACGGATGTTTACAATTTTTAAATTAATTTTGAAACGGTGCGAATAAGAAAATAATGTAATTTGATATAATTAAAAACACGTACACTACATGACAGGTTTTGGTAATACCAATGCAACAAACATGCATCGTATATACATATTCATAATTTCTAAAAAGTATAAACCCAAAATTCAAACTGCGTTCAAAAATTACAAAAAGTTAAAAAATTTCGACGCACCCTGCAACATTTTAATAAGATATTAATTTCCTTTGTGAAAAAGGTCATTGCCATAATTTTTACTAAAGTTATAACTATTTGAATATTGTACAAATTTTTAACGAAAATAAAAAATTCCTTTAATTTTTTTAACGAGTATAAAAATATGCATGATTAATTTCCTATTAATAATTAATTGAAAAGTTGACACGCCACGACATAAGTTCAAGGAAAAAACCCCCCACGACTTTTGGTTCGACGATTACAGCTGGAAATTGTTTTCAATTTTGACGTAATAATGAATACATACATGTATACCTATTTGTAACGTCATATGGTCTTTTTCCTTGATCTTAAATGAGTAGTTTTATGACGTTCGACAATTCGATTAGTGCAATAGTGAGGGTGCATGGCTAACTACTCGTTGACAGAAGTGAAATTTATTAAATAGAAGTATTAATACGTTAAGTAGTAATTATAATTATTTATATCGACGCTAGTTTTAAAATATTCAATTTACATAGCATAGGTACGTACAAATTAATTTTTTATTAGTTTTTGCTGTCATTTTTATGGCAAAGTATGATAACTTTAAAAATACAATAAGTCTCCACGCCGATGCTTGATTTTGGTATCGAAAAAAGATCGACACCGAGACGAAAGTGCCTTTTTTAACGAGAAGAGATGGTATAGTTTTGGACGAGACTGTTAGTTTTGATTTTTGATTTTTTTTCTTCGCAACTTATCGAACATACTATAAAATATAAATAGTGAAACGATTATTTCAGCATTTTTCAAAATTTAACCCCTAAGGTGCTAGGGGGGGGGGGGATGGAAAAATTTTTTTTATTCACCGAATGAAACATGACATAAGTAGGTACTCTACAAGAGAAATATCAGTTACGAAAATTCAACCCCTATGGGAATAATAATAATAACTGTTCATGATATTAAAATAAATTCGGACAAATTAATATTCTATTAAAAATGAAAGTTCAACGGGGACTTGGATGGATTTAATCTGTAATAAAAGAATTTGATATTTAACCCCTAATGGCGAGAGTAGACGGGGGTTAGTTTTAAAAAATATTTTAACTAAGATCTGGGATATTTACGTTTTTTTATAAGTAATGAATAAAAATCAATATAAAAAAAATGTCATATGTCATCCCCTATTACTTATTGAGGGTCCTAATTAGTTTCGAAGTTTACGCGAGCGAAGCCGCGGGATTCCGCTAGTACAATAATAAATGCCAAATATATTTTTTGGTATCGAAACGAGACTAGACTTACGCGGCTCTCGTATTGAGTACAGCCTTAAAATACAATAATTTTTGTACAAGGAATTATTTGCATATTATGAAAATTAATGTTAGGTGTTTGTAGGATATATTAATAATGGTAGCTTTATTTTTATAAGGAAAACTTAAAATTTTGTTTTAAGGATGGAAAAACAATAAACTTTTATATTCGAAATATTTTCTGATTACTTTATAATTATAATTAGATACATTACACAATAAACAATCATTTTGGGGGACTTTATAAGACAATCTAATTCTAGAGGTTAAAATGCAAAATTTAAATACGGATATTAATGCATAATTTTCTAATATAAAATAATTATATAGATACGGTACTTTATTGATTATATCGTAATTATTTTTTAATATTAATACTTAACACCGCATACTTTTAAAATCATTTTAGTGTAATGTAAGCAGGAAATAAAGTATACATATTATAATATACAAAGTTGTTTTCGATGTATTGAAACAAAAACAAAATTAGTGCAAAATTTTAATATCTGGCTAATTTAATCTGATTATTCTGTTGTTCTACTTAAAATATGAATAAATAATCTCATAGGTAAAAAAATATATCCATATACAAAAAGCAGGTATGTTTTTTTACCAAGATTTATTTACTAAATCGATTATTTGGGAATGCTATAAAAAATTTGTATAACCGCAAATGTGTGAATATACGAGTATAACATCAAATTAAGTAGGTACCTATATAAGAACTGTGTGCAATTTTAATAAATTTAAATTTTAATACATTAGATTCAAAATTTGAGAAGATAGCTATAAGTGTTGCTTCATAATTAGTTATACGTAACCTGCTCCCCTTCCCTGGAATTTTATTTTCTAACAGAAAGTATATTGTATTAAAAACGATTATCTATTTTTATTTTAACAAATATCAAGACTTATTTATGTTGCATAGGAAAAGCGGTAGAGAGGGGAGGGGAGTAGAGAACAAAATATTGTAAATAGTAAATCTTTTGATTTACTATCTTTAAAAAATAATTTATATAACATACACAACATCTATTTTATTTAAAAAAACTATTCCATAATCATATATTCAAATACCTATAAAACTAAAAGAAAAGGATTATTTTTTCTTTAAATTATTACCGCGCAACCCATTTGACACAACTCAAAAAATACCCTTGCCAATCGATTCATGAATCAATCCCGGGTCCAACGAGGTACATGAAGCCATATATGAAAAATTTGTAGGGGGGGGGGGGTCATGACCGAAATTTTTTTAAATTGGGCTAAACTAGAACCACAGACCTACCATTTAGAGCGAAAACTCGAGGCCTCTAGGTGGTCAGGGGGCCGAGATCTTGCGGTAGAAGGCAGACGGAAAATCGAACATATAAACGCTACCATTTCGTGGGTTGCGCTAAAAAATACCATTCACCAGTAATATATAATCATACTACCGTAGCTGAAAAAGTTGATGTAATTATAATAAATTCTGAACGAGTTCTATTAACTTATATTATGCGATTATCAAAGGACAGTGATTTAAATAAACTCAAATAAAAGATTTCTAAAGTTATTTATTTACAAGGTTATCTAGGCCATTTTTGATACGGAATGAAATAAAAGTAAGTTAATGTCAATATTATTATGATTTCTGTTTGATGAAAAAGAATTCGGAAAATATTTCGAGTTAATAAATAATTATCTTATACATAAACAAGTATATAATTAATTCTAATGTCACTATTATTGCTATATATGAGATAGAAAGATGGTTAGAAAAATATCGTAAATTTTACTCTCAATCATTTCCGGTCTAACCGGAAATGATATAATCTTTTGTTTTTCAAATGAAAATTTATATTTTTTATTAGAGTATCTTATACTACGAAAAAAATATGTTTTTAACTTTTTTAAGACAATACAAAAATAATTAAAGAAATTTGGACTAAGTATCAAGAATTTTCAAAATTTTATTTTTTAATATAATTTTTTCAATTTGCTTTTCAGTTAGGATGGTTAACGCAATCGACATGCAGTATCAAGATGTGACTCGAGAAGGGGGAGACATAACTGCCGCCGATATGGTAGATCCCCCTATATTACCTAGTCAAATCCAGGAATTCTACAAAGGAAGTGTCATTTTTATAACTGGAGGTACGGGATTCATGGGTAAAATACTTCTAGAAAAATTACTACGTTCGTGTCCGGGGATATCAAAAATCTATTTGCTGATGAGACCAAAGAAAGGGAAAGATATAGCGAAAAGATTCGAAGAACAATTCGAAGGATCGGTAATTAATTTAATATTATTTTAAAAGGGGGTAGCAAATTTGCAAGCTAGCAAGCACTCACTAATAATTTTGTGATAGTATCTATGGATTTGCTATAGAATTTAGAGCAGTGATACTTCAACGTATTGTAACACAGTTGGCGACTCTGACCGTATAAAATAATTTTATAATATCACCACTGTTTTAATACCATTGATGTTTACATACAACGCGTGCACGAAACTTGTCAAAGTCTTCATGAAACTCCAAGAGAACTGTCATATAATTTTGATATCTCATTTGAGAATGCTTGCTAGTTTCCAAATTAGTCTTTTAAGTTAGCACCTATTTTTTCTAATTATATATCCCATAGCTTTTCGAACGGCTGAAAAGGGAACGACCAAAGTTTGCAAGTGTCGTAGTACCAGTTAACGGAGACTGTGTAATATCTGGACTGGGTTTGTCTCAAAAAGATCGCGACTTGTTAATGAATGAAGTTACCATCGTGTTCCATTGCGCAGCTACAGTACGCTTCGATGAAAAACTGCGCGTTGCTGCTAACATAAATGTGCGCAGTACCAAGGATATATTAGACTTGGCGCAACAAATGAAACAACTCAAGGTAAGAAAGGATTCTATGAATTATTTGTATCGAAAACTAAAATCTAATAAGCGACATATGAATCATTCCACGTCAAATCGACCCCTTAAAATTTTGTATTAAAGATAATAAAATAAGCATTTTTATTAAAATGTTATTCATTAAAGGATTATATTACTTTAGACTATATTTTTCATAAGTCAGATGTTACAAAATTGGTTAACAGCTCTTGAACTATAAATATTCTATTTTTAAAGTAATTTAAGATAAAATCTGTCTATAAAATCATCAAATAAAATCGTGAGTTATATGGTATAACTAAATATACTGGAATTATATACTTAACGCATGTTGATAAGTATCTTAATAACAGTAATCAATTATTAAATTCTAACCTTTGTGGGAAACTGAAATTCTTTAAGCAATTTTATTAATATCATTTGAATATAATTGCTTGTTTTGTTAAGTAGGTAAATAATAATTCTCAGTGCTACATTCTGTTAGTTCCTATAATAATTTTATGTAGATATGATTTAATCTTTTTTTAAAGGACATTGTGATACATAAACGTATCAACCCAAGTAAAACTGTTTAGTTTAAGAGAGAATGATTTTAAAATATATATTATTTAAGATTTTATTAACCAACTGAACGCCAAATAACTTTTTTTCCAAAAAATAAATAAATAAATTACAAATATGAGTTTTTCATTATGAGATGATACATTAGTGCAAAATAGTATAATATAAATTATCTGCTATCGAAGCGTGATATAAATATGTTAATAGCTCTTACAAGAGCCCTGAAGATGTCCACTGCAATAAATGACAAAACGTTGGTTGATAGAATGACCGATTTAACATCGTTTTCAAAAGATAGTATGTTTTTTCAGGATTTTGTTAATAAAAATAGTAAATTGATATAGGGGGTGAAATATAATCAAAATATTACAAGGGGATGGAGGATTCAATTTTTTTTGTTCAAAAAAATCATTCTTATTATTAATATTATTTTTCAGGCAATGGCTCATATTTCCACTGCATATTCAAACTGCCCAGAGAAAGAAATTGAAGAAAAATTCTATAATATATCGCTCGAAGGGGACAAACTTTTAGCACTTGTAGATGCTTTAGATGATAGGATGCTGGAAACTCTAACTCCTGTGTAAGTTTAACTCATTTATATAACTTTATATCAATGGCGTAGTAAGAAAAATTTTCGGGGAGGGATATATACATATGTATTAAATTTTGGAAGGTATTTTGAACTGATGTTTTCTCAAAACATATGTTTTTTTTAGAACATTGAACATTTCAGGGGGGGGGGGGGTTGTCCCCAATCTCCCCATTACTACGCCACTGCTTTATATCATCTTATATGAATCATTATTATTTTGTAGGATATTGGGAGACTGGCCAAACACCTACGCTTATACAAAATCAGTTGCAGAAAATATTATTAAACAATATGGGAAAGGATTACCTTTAGTCATGGTTCGACCATCACAAGGTATGTAAAAATGAGATATTTACTTCATATTAGTATTATATTTATTTATTAGCTAAAAATGGTGAAGCTGTCATAACTCTTTCTGGGATATCTCTAAAGTCTAAAGTAACATAAATAGAAATCATTTTAAATCCCTAATACGTTTAAAAATAAAATATTAAATTATTTATTGTTCACTTTGTATTTCACTTTTTATTATTTGTAGATATGCAAACCAGTTTTTACATACTTATAAAAATAATCCATATTATTAAAATAATTTTTATTAATTACTTTAATAACTAATGATATACAAATAAATTTAGGGGAGACCGTTACATCCTCTTTTTCAATTTTCATGGGTTTTTAAGACCAATCTAAAATATTTTGGAAATAATTGAACATTTTAAAAAATTTTCTGTATGTTTTTTTTTGTTTAGTAATCGCGTCCTCCAAGGAACCAGTGGCTGGCTGGATCAACAATATGTACGGAGCTACAGGGGTGGTTGTAGGGGCTGCTACAGGATTGCTTAGAAGTCTTCATTGTGAACCAGATAATATTGCTGATCTAGTACCCGTTGATTTTGTTATAAATGCTATGATTGCTGCCACTTGGGATATTGGTAAAAAGTAAGTACATATAACTGTACAGTAGAACCTCGTTATTACGTTTTTAAAAGGTCTGGGGAGAAACACGTACTAATGAAAAAAAACACTAACAGAATATTTTCATATGGAGTCTTATGATAGAATGCCGGGACCTAAAAAAAGTACTAAAAAAACGTACTGACGAGGTTTCATAGTATATTACAATTAGTTTAATTTGGTGAGGAATAAATTTTACATATTACGGGCATACACAGAATGCGCAGTCCATGTATCATTGTGTATGCAACTAGATATACACCAAAGTTATAAAAATGCATAATTTCAATTGTGAATGTACTTATTCATATTTTAATTTAATTTTTTTTATAGGACAGAAAATTCAAATAATGAAATTAATAACCAGAAAAAGAATATTATACCAATATATAATTATGTAGGAGGTATCCAGAAACCAATCACATGGCGTAAGTAAAAGTACTTTTTTAAATGAAACAGGAGTCCCGTCTCTCGAACTCAATAAAAACTCATTTATTAAATTTTACGAAAAAAGGTATTAAATCAGCCCCTCTTTCAATACAAAAAGAATAATATTTCTAGCTACGGCACTTAATGTGACACTTAATTTTGTATATACTGAAATTATCCAATTTTCCAAAAATGAATGTAATATAATTAAAAAAATATCTTAATTTGTAGGGCAATTCATGAAAAAAACAGAAATCGCTGGAGAAGATTGTCCATCACCTTTATCCATCTGGGCCTACTGCTTTAGACTGAATTCAAACCGCTTAGTACACTTGTTCTTCGTTTACTTTTTACAGTTCTTACCAGCTTTAATCATAGATGGCGCCACAACAGTCATTGGAAAGAAACCAATGTAAGTATAGTTAGACATTGTGCTGCCATCTGTTAGTTAATGAAAGAAACATATTAGTTAGAGTTCTATAAGGGAGCGTGTATTTACTATTTACTTACCAGTAATAGACATAGGGGTGGGGGATGGGGCGTGAGGTTAATTCGCCACATTTCTTTATAAAAAAAAATCCCATTTATTTTTATGCCATAAACAATTTTTGCAATATTAATTACACATGAATTATTGATTTGAAAATTAATATCAAATAAAAATACTCTGCCTTGTAAATGCACGGTGCTTCCTCGTGCTAAATTCATCAAAGGTAGTTAATTATTGAACAATTTAAATAAAAACCAATAAAGTATTCAGATGAACTGCCTGTCATTGGTTAACCATTTAATTTTAATAAAAAAATTTAATTTGACATTTTTCTTAATACGCGCCTGGTTATTATGTCGTATATTTTGAATTTTTTGACAATTTCAGTCAAAATCATTATTTTCCTGCTATACGAATGTCAAAATGACATTTAAAACGTCAAAGTGACATTTAATATGTCAAAGTAAATAGCAGTTTTAAAAAAACAAATGACGATTTTATTAAGTCAAATTGAGATAGATCTTTGTAAGGGAATATTTTACAACAAAAGTAGGTAACCTATATTATAGAGAATTGAATGCTCTACAAAAAAGGTTCTATAAAACTTTCACGTAACATGTGTCTTTCTTGAGATATCTTCAAATCAAAAAATAAATATTTTGGGATGTCACCCCTCCCCTTTACACACGATTTTAATACTTTTGAAATGGGACCGTCCGCAAACCAGACCCAACCAATCAACATAGTTTCATCAATATCGGTTTAGTGGTTCATGCGTTAAGCGTGTGACAAGGATTGGGGGACAGACACACAGACAGACAGGCAGACACGGAACAAAAAGTGTTTGTATTGACCTGAAACGGATAAATCCGGTAAAATTTTTACTTCGATATTGCGAGGAAGCAATATTTGACGAGATTTAGGTACATATAAATAAAGTTTAATTTGTCTAGTCAAGATTTCAGACGGTTTCGAATTTAAGTCAATTTTATCAAAATCGCATTTTTATTCCAGATTATACGAAGCATACAAGAAAATTCATAAGTTCTCTGACGTTATATCCTACTTCAGTACAAGACAATGGAAGTTCCACAATGATAATGTCCAGAATTTATACAAAATAATGGCTCCTCGCGACAAAGAAATGTTCAATTTTGACATGTCAGGTCTCAAATGGGACGAATACTTCTATACGTACGTTAGAGGGATGCGAGTCTATCTGGTCAATGATCCATTGGAGACAATCCCTCAAGGGAAAAGAAAAAGAATGATTTTGAAAATCGCTCACTACTCCACACTAACTGTATTGATTTATTTGTTCTATTTTATATTTTCTACGATATTTAAATACTGTTTTTGATTTTTTTTGTAAATTAAAAAATAATTTATGAAATACTGCCATACGTATTTTATAGAATCTAACTTTGGTAATAGTGCTGTGTTCGTCCTATGTACAAATTCTGATGGTACGTTAGTATAAAGGAATATTGGATGTATGCATATATGTGGGACCGCGCATCTAATTCGAAAACAGAGTCGTGTCAAAAGAAAGAGATAGAAATGGTTTGGGATATACTTGTAATTTTTTAAACAGGAGTGTGTCGATTTCATTCTTCTTAGAAAAAGAGATAGATATATCCCAAACGTATCACATCTCTCTCACTGTTTTGGAAAAATGTTACACCAATAACCCAACGTGGTCTATGTGGACCCCCTGGGGGTCTATGAAAGTTTGAAAGGGGTCTATAGAGGGTCTATGGGAAAATTCGTGTTATGAAATTCGATGTTTTTTATGCAACAGAAGAATTTAAAAACTGTCAAAAGAGCAAAAAAATGTCTTTTACAATTTTTAATTCACCAATTTTCAGGAGGGGTCTATGAACTTTATAAAAGGAGTCTACGTGCAAAAAAGGTTGGGAACCTCTGTTCTGTGTCTATGGCATATGCATTTAATGCTTAGATAATAACCATTGCTAGTCCGTACATGAAAGTGTTAATAAAATAAATAATTGAAAGTCTTTCATCTTTTCTATGGATATTTTATTGTCTAAGATTTAATGTCAGCATTTGTATAAAGTACGATCACAATACTGAAATCTATGAAAAACGACTGGCCGTCTCAAATTGGACCAATATAATTTTTAATTAATTATTATTTTGAATGGTGCGACGTTTTACTTAATATATTTTAATATTATAACTAGCTTTTCTCATGTGATGTTAGTTTTATAACTAAAGAACTACTGAATCAATTTAAAACAAAAACAGACTAAAATTTGTCCTACAAAACCCCATGAAAATCGGATCAGTAGTTCTCGAGTTATGTGCGAACAGACAAGCATTAAAAAATAAAATTGGAAATATATTTTGTGTAGTAAAAGTTAGAAAATTTTGATGTTAGCGATGCATTTTTGTCTGTCTTGTGGTTTAGTTTTGTTTTTAAAATTAACGTTTGTTTTTGATTCTGTTTTTGAAAACGAAACTTTACTATTTTGGTGGAAAACCACCTTTTTAAAGATCAATTAAAATATTATTATTATTTTATTTATTTTATTACTAATTCATAAACTATCCTGTAGTTACGAGTGTTATTAGTTTTGTAGATTTTATTTTAAATACTCTGAAAGTAAAATATATTATTTCTTACATTATAGTTAAAAAAATGTTGCCAAGCAATGACTATTTATTGTATTAATAAGCCATTATTATATGTACCTACCAACGGCGACAGAAAGTTTTTAATTGGGGTGAAGGCAACAAGATAATTTGAAAGATTACAGGGACGACTTCTACACGTAAAGAAATGTAATACTAATACTTATGTAAAATTTCCTATTTGGTGGGATGTATGTATTATTTTTTTTGAGAAGGGGGTTCTATTCATTAACCCACCTATTTTAGCCTTGTTCAATCATTACAAAAATCCGTAATCTATATACATATTGTATTGTACTTAAAAAATACTTGAAAAAGTACTTCAACTACTTTTTGGTACATGGAGTACTATACTGTATATTTGAAAACAGTTGATAGTTGAAGTACTTTTTAATTGACAAAAATTATTTGTTACTTCAAGTAATTTCAATTTGTATGTTGAGTTCTTTTACTGGGTATTTATGGCAGCTCTGTGTCAGTTTTGTAACTTGTAACATTTAACTTACGTAGAACAATTCCTGTAGAAATGTATTAAAACTATAAATTATTTAAAAATAAATCAATAAAAGTTTTATACCAAGAAAAAATATTAAGTGTATTTATTTTTCCTCAATATTATTGTAGTCCAGTACCAATCCGACTTTTTGAGGCCAAAAAACAGGAAAATTCTCTACAGGATAGCGATAGTGGGAATCGTTGCTAAAAAAGATTATACATGAAACCGCTTTAAATATGTGCATGGGTGCATTTTTTCCCCTCTTTTTGTAATCATTTTGAGCAACGATTCCCACTATCGCTATCCTGTAGAGATTTTTTTCTCCTAAAAGGCTTTGGCACTGGGCTAATGTGCTTTTATTAGAAATCAAAACTTTTGAAATATTTTTACTCACATGGGAACGTTTTTGAAATACACATTTGCGTTTTGGCAATATTTTTTTAAAGAAAGAATACTATCAGAAGTAACGTCCTGAAAATTCATTACTTATATAACTATAAGTCTTATTTTTCACCCTCTTTTTAATTTTGGGGTAGTATATTCCGGCCGCAGGGGACTGCCAGAATCGACTTTTATTTTTCAGCAGGTATATAAGATGTATTACTTAAATTTTCAAGACTTATGAAATGATCACTCGAAACACGTTGCTGTCTCTTGGACTATAGTTATTGAATCATTAGTTGACATTTTTTTTATTATTCAGGATAACTTTTTCAAGATGAGGCGTCGAAAAAAATTACTAAAATTTACATAAACTTTGAGAGTTATACGGCCTTGAATAATATTTTTTTTGTCATTTCTAATGACTGCTTTTGTAGATTATACTTTTTACTTCAATTTACTGACCATATTTGATTTAGTTATTTTCGATTAAATAATAAGCATAAACCACACGTTTAATATAACTAATTGATCATATAAATATTTCAAGGACAGACGATTTGGAAAACTTAAAGTCTCTTCTTTCACATCCTTAAATGCCCAGTATTATAAATAAATTGATTGAGTGCAAAATCAAATAATCTTCCAACTATGAAGCATATAATAAGGTGTATGAACTATGTATCTCTGTACTACAATTTTTTGAGTCAAAATATGACCCCCGAGCCGGATGGTCTCTCGTGTTCGAGTCAGTGCGCAATAATTGAATGCGCAACCGTATAGCTGTGCGCGTACCCCACCTCATAACATTTTATTAATCAGCAGTCACGCGGGAATACGTTTACAAAGTAAATTTCTTACTTCAGCGCAGAATATCGAAAAATGCGGACCGCCTTCTCTTGGTTCCGTTTTTTGGCCTACCCCTTCCACTCAAGTTTAACCTCCTTATTGTATCTTCATGTTTCCAACTAACGCTATATGCTATATGTGACAAATTGTTATGCAATTGCTCGAGATTTTAAAGCAGTGGTAATAAATGTATAATAATATTTTGATTTCTACTTATCGTGATTACGTCATGGTTATCACATACATATAGGTATACGATTTCATTTGCTACATTTGTGAGTGGTTGTCATTTATATTTAACACCTAGCAGAAAGTCATTTTTAAAATTCTGAGTAAGTAATATTTCATTCGAATGGTAATTAAATAAAATCAATCATAAAATTTTTGTGGTTTTATGATTGACTTGAGGGTCGATATATATAATAATTTTTTTATCATAAAAACTATTGAAGATAAGTGGTCTGGAACACCCTCTATACATGTATCAAAACAAAAAAAAGTATAGTTACTTACTATGTATTTCAAAATCTTTCAAACTATGTATATACATATGTATACAACAAGTAAATATGGTACCGTCAGCATCCTATTATAACATCATATGTGCATATTAAACAAAAAACAATCTATAAAAAAACAACTAAAAGAATAGTGAATATTTCGTAAGACGTGATCGATTGATTTTGAAATGTTTTGAATAGAGAAAAATATAGAGAAAGGTAAGCCACGTCCTTTTACACCTGTGCCGTATGTGTGTCTATAAAGACGGGCCGTCAACACGCATCGGAACACATGTTTCTTTTACTGGACACACATGCAAATTAACGTTTATTCGATTTGTTAGACAATTGGCAATGAGCGCGAAGGTTAATGGCTGTGATTTCCATACGGTAAATCTTTACCAGTATTATGTGTACAGTCAAACAACGCTGTTTAGATCTATTGTTTTTTTTATATATAATTTTATAAGCTTGTACTATTTTTTTAAATTCAGTTTAATTTTTTACGTACATGGTAGATAACAGAGGCGTCTGTAGAAAATTTTCCAAGGGGATCAAAATTTAAAAAAATAAAAATTTGATAGCTTTACCCATATTGTATATGTAATAATGGCAAGGTCAAAAGAAAAAAGTTTTCATTATTAAACATTTTTAAACTAAATACAGTGAAATTTGTTGCGTGGGAAACTTCTACAGCTAGAATTTATACTGAGGTCTCGTCACTTCTACATTGGGTAAATGGGATACCACATCTTAAGTGGTATAAAATAAGTGGTCCCTTGAGATTCCAGCTATCCAGGTTTCAGAAGGTTGAAAACCTTGCCAAAAACATTTCAAACAATACGTTACTGTTGCTTTACATACCCATTTCCCCCCTCTCTCCCTCTTCCTGCGGACACCCATGGTAGATAATATAGAGATACACTCGTCCCTCCGAACAACGTAGGCATCGGTAATTCAAAATCTAACCCCTCTAGCTCACGTTGCTAGGAACGTGAGCTAGAGGGGCACCCATCACCGTACCGACTTTAATGTTCATTGGTAAATTTAAATTTCGCGCAAAAATGTAGCAGTCACGGTAGTATTGTGGTAGGGATAGGGGAAGGTCGTTACATGGAGCGGTTGGTCGGTCGTTTCTCGAAGCGTACGTTAATAGGATGGTCGTTGTTAAGAGATTTGAGTGTAACGAAAAATGTTTCAAACATTTGTAGAATTTAAAACATCAGTTGTGCTATCAAAATTATTTTTCGTAGAGATATGGTTATATCTTATTTTTATTTTTAAACTGGGAGCTTCTATTTTTTTTGTAGGTATATTCTCCGTAAAAAAACTTTTGTTGAAAAATCCAATTTTCGACATATTTAACAATTTAACTTTCAAAAAGTTTACAGAAGAAAATATAAAAACCAAAATTTTACCTATATTTTGATTAAATTAAATGTTATCGGTCCAATCTTGATTATTTTTTGTAATTCAATTTTTTTAATTGAATGATAGTTAATCGTAATATAGTTAAACCGTTCTTGAAATTTTTTGCAACGATATTATAGACGGCAAGTCAAGTAGGTGTTGTCACCTCTAATTTAACACCGGATGCCGGATGCTAGCTAAAGTCAATGAAACCGATAACATGTAATTAGAACCTGTACTATAAACTTTTTAAAAGTTTTTGTCACTTTTTTTCTATTTTGATGTAACTCCGGTCGATGTTCAACAAGATTTTATTGATTTTGAATAAAAATAATCTTATGAGTAATTTGATCCGTATTTATTTTTTGCAGGGGCTTTTTTTCGCTAAAAAAAACAAACATTTTTTTATAAAGCTAAGCTTTAAATAAAAAAATAGACGGTAATGTATAACGTAATTTACCAAATTGTAACATTTTTAAATTTGCCTACTATTGTATTTATTTATTATTATTTATGCACTGAAATTCTAATTATTTTGTAGAGCAACCCACGAAGTGGTAGCACTTATTTGCTCGAGTTTCCGTCCGTCATTCTGTCTTCTACCGCGAGATATCTGCCCCCTGACCACCTAGAGAAGCGTTTCTCAACCTTTTAGTATTCGCGACCGAATTTTCAATCACAATTCTCATCGCCTCCCCTCCCCCCACCCTCATACAAAAATTTCCACTGAAAAATAGATCTCAGCTAAATATAAAAAAAATGCTTAGTGTCAATTTCTAATGTTAAACCTTCTTTCGAAAAACTTTACTCTGCAAGACAGGCCCAAGAGAGTCACTAATAATTATTAATCTTGTTTTTAATTTAATATTGATTAGTTAATTATTAAATACATTGTGCAGTACAAATACAATCCTATAAATAAATGTATTATATATCAGTGTAAATGTAAACGTGTATTTTATTTTTATTTTTTATTATGTCAGAATGTATTTTATTACTTTCCTTTCAGTAAATTAAATAAATTTTTTAATAATATTTTTTCTCATTTTTTCTCGATATGCACCCCCATTTAGTTTTGTGAAAAAATAAAATAAAAAAAAAACGGCTACGTGCAACGATAGCTACATTCATATAGATATTGATAAAATTTTTATTTATTTTTTTCATATAACTCTTCTCGAAATTTCGAGTCGACCATAGAGAAAAATATTTTTTCTGGTCGTCACATCGAGGCTCATAACTTTGTAAATATTTAATATTTTGCAATAAAAATTGTTATTAAATAACTTGAATATATACTTAATAAAATGTCATTGACAATTTTTTGACCCGTCACAGTGGCCATCCCCCTTAATAAAATTAGAAAATACGGCTGAGAGACTTGTCTATCGATCAGAAATCGATTCCGGCTGTCTTTACATGAACGATCAAACAAAATTGCTCAAAAACAACAATATATCATAAAAAATGTAAATTAAAACTGTACGGTTCAGTAACAACGAATGTTTTTACTGCATTAATTGAAATCACTCGTTTTTCTTATCTCAAATTCAAAAATGTCACCAACTATAAATAAAAGTAAAAGTACTTGTAATAAAAATTCAATAATTGGATAAATCACATAAGATCGAGAAACTACGTTACATCATTCACATATACACACATACACACAGGTGACTGCCGCATCATCATCTAAGCATGCGTGTGTGTGTGTGTAGGGGGTGGGGGGACAGGGGGGCGTGGCGGGGCGCAGGAGCGAGCGCGCACGCTAAAGATGAGCATGTTTTTCAGTGCACTATGCTTACCGCGTTACATTCGACCAGCTGCGTGGTGGACACGACCGCTCTAATCACGAACGGTAACTATTCACGCGGTCGCATGTACTACGGTCTGCGCTCGTGTGATAAACACGGCGGCGACCGTCAGTGTCTCGCCGTACGCCGTGTATGTCGGTTGTATGTACTATTCGTAACGCGGGAATTTTGAATACTACGACACGAAACCCATTGTTGTTGTTTTTTTTCATTGTTGCGGTGCTCGTTTGTTTTTAGTTTCAGTTAATTGTGATTGATTCAATGAGATCTGGATTACTATTATCAATAATTTAATTGGTAAGATGGTTTTCCATTATATTTATTTTTATTATACGTATTGCGAAGTGAAATATGTTAAACATAGCTTAGGTGTAACTATTACTAATTGATAAGACTTTGAACATAAGTAAATAAGATAAGATTGCTTTAATTATAATAATATACACACTTAATTAACTGCAAAATATACCTGGATATTGTATAAAATTATATTCTAAATTTTTGTTTATATCATTAAAATGACTTACCTAACTGTACTGTCAATGAGATAATATATCTGAAGTCTTTATGAATTGCTTATCTAATTAGGGTACTTGATAATTAATTGAATTAGATCATCACCGTTATTAAGTTATAATTCAATGCAAATTTCTATTATTTCGTTCACATCACTTGATAATAATTTAGATGTTTATTTATCATTTTATGCTACTTGTGTTTAGTTGAAAAACTAGCATTTTATTTTTATTAACTGTTATGTAAAATTAGTAGAAGTATCACCGGCGAAGTGCCAATGTATTTATAGATTTCTAAATTATAATTCAAACTGCTTTTGCATATATTTGAGAAGTTGATTCTCATATATTATATACATTTATTTTTATTACCTATATATACCATCATATAGAGAAGATTTTATTTTATATTCCGCATTTTTTTCATATTTCGTATACAAACAGTTTGAGTCGTAAACTGTGAAATTTTACGCATTTAAAAAAATTGACTTACTCACTCGAAAACCATTAACTGGAAAAAATGGTACAAATAACATTTTTATCTAATAAAAATAAAAGAAATTCATACATCTCGTTGACCCCCCTTTCTTTCCTACCTACGCCAATGGTACCTGTATAAGTTTTAAATTTCGATTTGGTCGAATTCTTTATTCTTAGAATTTGTAACTCGCTCTAGACATGTGAATCATCAGGAAAGTGACCCAACGATAAAATTTTGTTTATGTTCACAATAGCATAAAACAAACCAGGGGTACTAAAAATTTCCATTTCAGAAAATATGTGAACCCATAAATATTGTTCTTATTATTACCTACCTGTTTTATTATTTACGCTACTTGACTGTTAGATAGGCGCCAGTTACAAAATTACATTTTTCAGACAAAAAAAAAACTAACCTAATTTTCATTAAAATATGATTAAATATAAATGGCATTTTCCCTTCAGTCCCTTCACCCCCTCGTCCTTATCCATGGGCACCTATGACTATATGCATATAGAAGTGAATACGATGGTAGTAGAAAGAGCCACAGGTGGTTGATATAAAACAAAATAACTCATTAGTAAATTCCACCAGTTGCGATTGGTAGTAGCTATCGATATAATTATGATACAAGAATCTTCGTGTATGACATCTAACGTACGCCTACGTGATTTTATAAGTGGATATAGTCCGTGGGAGATTTGATATTTATTTTGATAAATTTTTCTGACCCGTTCAAATAGATTAATAGCAAATTGATATCGATTTTTTTTCTTCAAAAATTTTTATATTTTTTTATAGTTAAAATAGTAGATAATCTACTTGCTATAAAACTAGCGATCCGACCGCGGTTTCACCCGCGTTATATTCAATTCTATGAACATTTATATATGTAATATAATTTATAAACAATTTTTTCTCCTATTCTGTCACTTTTTGTAAATATAAACTTAATATCTTTCGGTTGGAAGTCTATATCGTAAACAATTTTCTATTTATTTGGCAGTTTTTTTTAATAATATGAAAAAAAATCCACTTTTTTATATCTTGATGAACCTTTAGCCCTAAACAATGATTTCTGCCTCACCTTGATTACTTTAAAATAGTTTAAGTTAAATAGGGAAACATTTAAATAAAAATTTGCATAACTGACAATTTGTATTATACGTATTTATTTTTTAATAAAATAAAATTGTTATTACTTGTAAAGTATAATCAAGGTCAAAAAAGAGTCAAACAATTGTTTATTAGGGCATTCAATGCTCTATGGATTTCTACACAGAAAAAAATAATTTGTCTATGTGTTAAAAAATGTAAAAAATCCGTAATCGATTTGGCTCCGATAGAGGTTGTTTCTTAATATGATAATTTTTTACCAATATGGAAATATTCACGTTTATCATATTAATAAATGTATACTTATTATTACTAACAATGTTCTTACCACGGTGAAAAATTTGTTTCGTATTGAAAACATATATTTTAAATACAAAAAATTACTTTATAAATGACATCACTGAATTTACCATATCGAAAATTGTACTTTCACTAGTTGGGTGGTTTAAAAAATATTCACACTGATAAATATTTATTAATACATCCATTATGTTTAATTTATTTGAGAATTTCGTTAGTTGGTGTAATAAATTATTTATTAATTTGACAAATGACAAAAATTTAGATAAACATGAAGATATATTTTTTAAATTAATAAAATATCAATAAGATTTTTTTATTATTACATTGAGGAAATATGTAATAATTTAATAAACGATAAATTTAGGAAGCATTTTTCCATCTCAAATTTTTAATAAGATTGTTTTTTTTCTGTGTAGAGATACTCATAATAAAAGTTCTAACAGCCGTAGTTAAATGGGTTTTCTGAAGTTGAGACTTCAAAGTTGAATATCTTCGCGTAATATATGGTCCGATTAGAAAAAATAAAGTAGAGTAAATTTGCTCCATTTATGACTAAAAAAAAATTAATTTTTGACCAAGTTAGAAGCATTTGAAAACAGGCTATTTTTTAGGTGTCCCCTTAATTAATGTGTTGAGTATAGTATTACATTATATGTTCAATTTTAATTTTATTTTCTTATACTTGCTAAAAATAATACATAGATATCATAACTCTATAAATTTCTAGCCGGATTTGATTCAGTTCGATATAGACGGTCTTCTCTAAGATGAGATTATACTAATAAATAATGTAGAAACAAATTAATTTTTAAATTTTGCAACACTTACAATAAATGACATGGAAATGTTATTAAACGAAACTAAAAAAACAGTATGATATCCTCTATATAACACACATCTATTTGGTTATGGTTCGTGGAAGATTGATTGTCGGTTCTTAGGTTGATGGATTTTTATATTCCGTTAAGTCAAGTCAGGAAATAACTTTTTTTTATCGATTAATGATGACACAAAATTCATCTCATCTATGACTTTCTTATTTTGCACTTAAGAAATATATCTATGTTTTGATGACATTTAAAAATAGGGTTGCATAACGAGATGAGATATGTCTCGTGACCAGGGCCGTTGAGACTAACCCGGGCCCCGATGTAACATGTCAAAAAATTTTTTTTGGAACCCCCTCCCATAGGTTGAAAAATGTTTTTACCCCATTAAGTGGGGTGTCTTTAGATAGGTGTCTTAAAATGCAACAAAAAATGTTCTAGAAACTTTTGATTTTAACCCTTCAGTCACGAGAATTTATATTTTACACTTAAGAAATATATCTATGTTTTAATGACATTTAAAAATAGGGTAGATGAAATATGTCTCGTGACCAGGGCCGTCGAGGCCAAACCGGGCCCCGATGTAACATGTCAAAAAAAATGTTCTACAAACTTTTGATTTTAACCCTTCAGTCACGATAATTTATCTTTTACATGTAAACTAAAAGTTTGATTCGAAATTTGCTAAAAAAAATCATTTTAGTTGATTTTTTTTACTAAAATACGGATTGTTCCTCTATATGTTTATATTTATTTTCTTTGGTTAGAAAAAATTCAGAAAATGATCATATCTCCTGCTTCTTTTGTGAAAACTATATTGTTTCTAACAAGGGGTCTTGTTAAATTTCTATCCATATTAATCATTATGAAAATTTTTATAGCTGTCATCAACAGAATTATTTTAAAATTTCATCATTCAAATAATTTCTAATATTATTATTTAGGTACATATTTTTTTAAATAATAGATTCGGCCCGGGCCCTTTCGTGCTGAGAGCCCCGATTATTTACATGGCCCTCTAGTCTGGCTTGCTCGTGATGAATTTTGTGCGAGGCGAGATCAAAACGATAGTAACTTTATTAATTCATAATAAAAATAAATAAATAATTAGTTTAATAAAAACCATTTAATTAAGTTTGTCGTATAAATGCACCTGTCTTGGTCGCTCCGGGGCAACTTCTCAACTTATGTATATCTAACAGAGGCTGGTTTGTAGTATTGTTAGCTAATAAACATAGAAAACTGTTTGTATTCATTAAATATTATAAAACTGACTGTAAATGTTACAACCAATTATAAATAGAATTATAAATTAATATAATATCGTAAGAAAATGTGCAAAACGTTATACTTCATAATAAAATTTACTGCGTTGCAGTTTCAGATCGTTAATTCTAATTAGGTGTATTAATTTTTTCACTTGTACTTAAGTGAATTAAATAAGAGATTACCCTGGTACTAGTTTTTTAACAAAAGTTAGTTAAAACAAGTGAAGTATAACAAACAGTTATAAAACTCAAGCAACATAGACATAGTATAGGGTGGGCCATGTAAAATTTAAAATTTAAAAAGTCAATAAAAAAAACGTCTTGATATTTTTCAAAGGTCTAACATTTACTTGAAAGGTTTTTTTATGAAATTCATTTGTGGAAAACAATTTCGGACAAATGACCACCACGGCTGAGTTTACAGTAGCTTATCCGATCCACCCAATTTTGGAGTACTTGCTCGATGGTTTCAGGCCTTATGGCAGCAACAGCAGCTTGAATCTCGATCTTTAGATCTTGAATTGTTTCTGGATGGTTGGCGTAACATTTATCTTTAACAGCTCCCCACAGAAAATAGTTAACGGAGTTAAATCGCAGCTTCTGGGAGGCCAATTCACATCACCTCTTTTGCTGATTATGCGATTTCTCACAGTTTGGGTTGAAGACTCACCACTTTGGAAAAAAGTTTTCAATATTTCCCAGTTTTCTTCTAGCGAATAGCGACCCATTTCGTAAATTTTAGACGTTTAACTGAATATCTGTCACTTTCCGAATGGTATTTGACGTTTCCAATATCGAAATATAGATAGTTCAAATTTAAAACGCTAGATGGCCCACCCGTTATATTACAATGGGGATTTTTCATTAATTAAAGCTCAAAAAATATCAAACGTAAAATATAAGAAAAATAGTTACCTTTTCAAGACTGAACCGCTGAACCGATCTTGATGAAATTTGGTATATGTATATTCGGCTTCGATTGAAAAAACCTTCAGTCGGACACTAATTAGTTTTAACCTTCCACTACTAATAATTTAAGAATGAAACTGATCAAAATACATATAAATAATGTTTAGATATAAAATATAATAAATATTCTTACAGACATTTTGTTATAATTATATAATTTAACATTGTCATAAAATTATGTAACCAATAAATGTGCCATTATTTAAAATTTATGTCTTAATAATGAAGACCTCTTTGAAAAATAAGTTACCATTAATCAAAAACAAACAGAATTTTGACTGGAACTAATTGCCTCATTGTAATAATGACCAGTTTTCGGTCTAACGTCTTTTTCACACACGATGAACAATTAGACGCAGAAAAACATTATTATTATAATACTAGATCTCCGTAATGACATGTATTTTAAAGCATATACAACTCATAACCTCCAGCCATATTTTGGTCATAATCGGTACGTCTTTTGAAGTATATATAATTTTTAAACATTGCTTTAATGACCAGTTTTTTGTGTTCATATAATGTACTTTAAAGGTAAATATATCTACAGTTGAGATGTACTAGAGATACTCCAGTAAGAGTTATGACAACGACGCCATTTTAAGTTAAACCTGTTGTTACGCAACCATTAAAAAATTAAATTAAAATAGAACGTAAAGTAATATTTTTTTGTTTTTCTTAAAGTATTGCTCTAAGAAAAAAATGTTTCATATAAAAAATATCCAGAACAACATGTTTTATAATTTTGTGAAATAAAAAATACATTATTACATTAAACAAAAAAAAAGTTACCTACAGAGCACGCGAAGCGAGCGAAGGTTTATAAATTTGTATGCTATATTCTTTTTCACATTAAAAAACTAGAGATATTTTTTATTTGTTAGAGAAATAAATGCTTGGTCCTATAATAATGCTCCACCCTGTATGCAATACTACAAATTAGTTTATTTTGAATGTTTTAAAAACTACTAAAAATAATAATGAAATCAGCTTTACTAAAATGTCAAATTATCAAAATCGTTAAGTATAAGAATATACTTTATATTTGTTTTAATTATTAAACTTTCTAATCAAGTCGAAATTATCCAATTTAAAAAAAATGGTGAACAAAATTTAATTTAAATATTCAATTAAAATAGTAGAAGAGAAGGTAGGTAAAGTGTTTGTTAACATCCACAAAACGGAGATTTAAACGAAGAATGCAAAAAATTAAAAAAAATATATAAATTCCTATGGCTCCTGACTTACGGGACAGCCTATATAAACTATATTAAATATTTTCTCAGCAAACATATTTCTTTGAAATAGCAAGAGGGGGGTTGTACATATATTTTTAATAGCGTCAATTGACATTATGTAATGATTAATACACAAAATACACATATTTCAAGTGTCAAGGGGGGGGGGGTAACCCACGTCTCAATATGTGCCAATATACCCACACACATATATCGCAATTTACTACATATGCATATGATAAATTAGATTCTCTAAATGACACGTAAATTAAAATATAAGTATCTATGTGAGTTGAAACCGCCGGGCATATTTTAGTAATAATCGGTATATGTCTAAAGGATTCGTCATTTTCCATAATCAACTTGATGAACTGTATGTTGAAGGCCATAGTTAAATTGTTTAACTGTAAAAACTTGTCCCCGTAGGCTTACTTTTAGCAAAAGAAAACATTAGACCCTGATTAAATTTTTTGATGTATTTATACTTAAAATTGTTAATTGAAATATTATTAATAGTCCAGTCATTATAATATTTGAGTTAGAAAAAAATGACGGAGTACGTTTTTTTTCAAGAAATTGGTAGATTTCAATGTATATAACATGGTGATAACTCCCCCCCCCCTTCAAAGGGGGGTGCATAACTTTCTAGGAGCTTACAAATCTGTCTTAAAATCAGTTATTTGGGTATACCACTGGGGCTGTCAGTTTTAGAAGAAAACAGGTTTAATAAATCTTAAAGCTGATAAAAATACGAATAAAATAGTGTTTTTAAAAATTATGTATCATAAATAGTTATTGAAATAGAGCCCGCGAAAAAATCACTTAATTAGCGACGTCGAGTTTGGAGATCACGCCTATGAAATGTAGAGTTACGTTTGACTGCTGTGTTTATGTGTAAACATGTCTGTAATTGAATTTCAAATTGAAATTTTAAATTATAATAGAGAAATAAGAAAACAGAAAACAAAAATTATAAAAAAATGTACAATTTCTTTTGTGTGATTATCACATTGTATATTTTGTAAAGGAGCAATTACATCTGAACTACCTATATCAATAAAACAACGAATTCTCAAATCTACAAAGAAATATCCGTTTAATTAAATTATGAAAATAACATATACACAGTTTCATGTGAAAATTGGGTATTATATTATTTACCGGATATGACCGTGTCTGTAATTTCAAAATCAAAGAATTGATCACGGAATGTTTGACTTGACATGCGATAACTTCAGAGAGGTCGATCGTAGGAAAAAATACTTTATTTTGTGCTATGTTATTTATCAATTAAAAAAATAACGGGTTAGTTTTGATAGTAGGTTAAATAACGATTTCGATATAAGTTAAGACACGTCTTGTGCGCGTAACCAAGACCGAGGTCGAGATAAATCTCAATGTTTTTTTCATTTATTCTTGTATAAATAATAAACAAAGAAATTTTTAAATAATATATTTTACTTTCTTTACTTATCAACTACGCTAGAAAAATCAAATTAAATTCAATTAAAAAGTTATACTTAAAAAGAAGTTTAATAACAAACATAAATGTACGAAAAGAACAGAAGAATATAATTTTAGAAAAGTGCGAGTAATGTCCGGTATCATAAAGGGGTAGCAAAATTTGCTAGCCAGTAACCACTCTCAAATGAGGTATTCATTTTGTGATAGTATCTATGGATTTGCTATTGAAATCAGAGCTGCGATATTTCTACGTATTGTAACACAGTTGGCGACTCTGACCGTACAAAATAATTTTAATAATATCACCACTATTTTAATACCACTAGTGTTTACATACAACATGTTCGCGAAACTTGTCAAAGTCTTCATGAAACTCCAAGAGAACTCTCATAGAAGTTTGAAACCTCATTTGAGAGTGCTAGCTAGCAGGCGTAATAGTTTTTATTTTTTTATTTTTTAGTTAAATATTTAACCCAAGTTGTCAGGTTAGCATGCGCTAATAACCTATCAAATAAAAATTAATACATAAATAATAAAATGTTGTTTTTTCTTTTGTTCCAGAGAGCCAACCAGAAACATCTGTTACCTATAGAAGTATCACTACAAAAAGTGAATAAAACTTTTTATAATGCAAAATTAAAATTTACGACATAACGTTTTCGCACTGGCAATAAAATTCTTTTGTGAATTAAATTAAATAGTAAATCAATAATAAAACTATATAATTTGATATTTAAAAAGTCAATTATATTATTAATATTTCGGAGATACGGTGCCTAGTTTGCGAAGTGAAAACAAGCTGTAGAAGAAGAAGAAGAACAAGTTAGTTTAACAACTTCATTTAACTTTGCGCGGTATTTTAATTGCTGTAATTATATGATAAATATGAATTGTAGCTCAAGAGGAAGTGTTTTTTATATAAATCTCTTGACATATGTATGGTGTTTATAAAAAAAAGTGTTTTTTATTAATTTTTTAACACCTTCTTTTACGTTTCGTGTAAATGTGCCTGGTTAAATAAAAACTGTTGAAAAATACTGTGGAATTTGGCAGTGAGGCCCGAGCTCTTTCCGATTTTCCGGGCTGTGTAAAAACCGACGTTCATGGTTTTCATGGTAAGTTGATTTTATATACAATATTATATTTGTTCGAAATTCGACTTTTATTTTACTTGCCTTTTCTGTGCACAGAAAAAAAACTCGATCTTATTGAAAATTTGAGATAGAAAAATGCTTTATATAAATTTATCTTGTTAATATAACAATATTTCCTCAACATAATAATAAAAAAAATATTATTGAGGATATTTTATTCATTTAAAAAATATATCTTCATGTTTATCTACAAATCTTTTTATTTGTCAAATTAATAAATAATCTATTACACCATAACAAACGAAACTCTCGAATAGTTAAACATAATGGTTGTATTAATAAATATTTATCAGTATGAATATTTTTTACACCACCCAACTAGTAAAAGTGCAATTTTCGATATGGTAAATTCAGTGATGTCATTTATAAAGTACTTTTTTGTATTTAAAATACATGTTTTCAATACGAAACAGAATTTTCACCGTGATAAGAACATTATTAGTAATAATATACGTGTGTCAATAAGATAAACGTGGATATTTCCATATTGATAAAAAATTATTATATTAACAAACAACCTCTATCGGAGCCAAATCGATCACGGATTTTTTATATTGATCACACATAGACAAATTATTTTTTTCTGTGTGTGCACATCTATGGCACTGTACCTTCCGTATGATATGTTGCACCCCCTCCCCCCTATAATATATACTAAAAAAAAAGATACGACTATTTTTTGTTGTCCATGTATCAAATATAGATTCTTAAGTTGATGGCTTATTGTCTTTAAGAGGCGAGCGATTAAAGGGAGTCGCCTATGCTCAATACGCAATTCAGTGCTGATAATTACCAACTATGTGGATCTCGGCTTCTGGGTGTAAACCGTGTCTGTTATATATTGATTTCTAGTAGATAAAAAAAATTCTGTCATAAATAATAATTGATAACGCCATATTATGGCTTCCAAACCATTTTTTTGTATTATAAGAACAAACATTTTTTTAAATATGTTTCCCTTTTTTAATAGTTCAGGGTGGCCAGTTTCTGGATAACCGGGAAAATTCAGGGAATTTTGCTATACAGGGAAATGTCAGGGAAAAGTCAGGGAATTTGGTTGGAATTCAGAGATTTTTTTGTAATAATGCAAAAACCACACAAATTCTATAAAGTATTTAAATTTTATCTGTTATTTTTTTTTTTAGGTTTTTTATCTAAATTTTAAATAAAAAACAGGGAAAAACGGTAAAAATTCTCCTGGAAAACCGGGAAAAGTCAGGTAAATTTGTTCCAGAGAAATACTGGCCACCCTGTAGTTACTAAAAATATGTCTATGAGATTTAAGGAAATATTTTCCTTGATTTCTTTACAAAAGATTTGATGGACATGGTGAGTTTTACAACAAACGTACGCTTCGTTTATACAGGATGATCCATTTTAATCGCCCCAGGTTAATTTTTCAAATACGAGAAAAATGTTTCGGATAAAAGATTGTGGGTTTAAAGGGAAGAGGGAGGGGGGTGATATTGCGATAATATTTTTTAATTAAATTATAGTTTTTCTTCAATTTTTACAAAAAATAAAAATATTAGTCTTGGGCAATTAAAAAGGATCACACTATATAATATTATTAGCAAACGGAAGCTTGAGTACATGACGTATGTACTTGGAAAGTATTCGACGTTTCTGTACACAAATAACGTTAACAACACTAGACTGATTGTCACAATTCTCGCACGCTCGATGGCCTATGTTTTACCTCATTATTCGGTGTGTAAACTTTAATCCCAGGGCGTGTCGGTGGCTATAGTTAGTACCACTGTCTCAACAAAGCTTCACACTTATTTATATGTATTATTACCGTCCTAAATCTGTGCAAAACACGTTACTATTTATAGTTTACTTCGTTAATTGGGCCAACGGGAGGAGGGGGAACAGGGGGTTTCCCGGGTTTCGTATTATTATTTATATCCGGATTAAGATTTTTAATGAATGTTATAAGTTGATTATTTTAAATTAAGGGAAAATAAAAATATATTTAAAAATACGACTTCATTCGCGAGGAAGTTGTATTTTTTTAAATCTAATTAATTTTTCGGAATACAAAATCGTAGCCTATGTCCTTTCTCGGGATGCAAGCTATCTCCCTTCCAAATTTCATCAAGATCGGTTCAGTGGTTTAGCCGGAAAAGGGTAACAAATTTAAAACCGAATTAGGGAGCTTTCATTAATTACATAAAGCTTTAAGGGGGAAGGACAGTAAACTTTTCTCATTTTTACGTGAGGGTACGCGAAAGGGGGGTCAAATGTTTTTACGTAATGTTTTTTTTCCAATTAATTATTTTAAAACGCATTAAATAAAAACAGTTTCGTATTTTAAGTCAAATAATTTTTTAAATCAATGTGTTATACGACTACTATAAAAAGAGAGAGAGGGGGGGGTAATTTTGTAACTACTCAACTTAAAAAATCAGCAATCGATCTAATTTTTTTTGTAAGTATATACTTCATCGATTTAAAATGACAAAATTAAGTTTTCTTGACACAAGTACATGGGCAAGGAAAGGGTTAAATAGTACCAATTGATGATTTTATCTCATGTATATTTATGTACTCACCGTATCGTCTGTTTACCTCCTTCTAACTGACATATACAAATATTAGCTATAATGTGCCGCTACACTCAAATAACGTCCTAACACAGATTCAAGGCAATAACAGCGTTGTTGTGTAATTCTGTATGTGTGTCTGTCTGTGGACACATTATTTAACATTAAATATAATCTTCCAGTGTGTATTGTATTTTAGATTTATAAACGAATCAACTCGAATTAGTAAATTAAAAACACAACACATGAAACATTTTTTTGTTTTCATTAACCATGCGCAAATTAAATGAATAAAGCCAAACTTATTAAAATAATAGTATAATCAAACGTATTAATTCAAAAATGCTATATTTAATTGCACTATATAGTATATTAGATAAATTTTATCATTTCTGGTTTTTTTAATGCATAAGGCGAATATTTAATCGTTTTAAAATATAGAAAATCACAAAAATCACAATAAATACATCAAAAATATGTAATTTTTAAATCTGACAGATCCAAATTTAGGTCAAGTGCAAAGTATTATTTTTTTAATGCAAAGTATTTATTTTTAGTGGAAACTATTCATTTAAAATGATATAATTTGTTTTATGTTCAATTTATTTGTTTAGTGTTGAATAGTTAATTTTTCGTGCAGTATATATTTGTTATCAGTTGCACTTATAGAGCAAGATTAACTAATAAACTCTTTATTAAATCAATTGAACTACCAAATTCCGCAAATATAGTTTGTTTTTTAAATTAAAGCTTTTTATTTTGTATATGTTTTTTCTCCAGTAATGAATAAAAAAGTAAAACTAGTAATGGGTACCCAGTGATGGACACTTGCTAATGATTATAAATTATAAGTACAATGACACAAAAGTTATAAAATAAAAAGTCATAAAATTTAAAACAATGTAAAACATTTACATAAAAAAAAATACACTTTTATTGATAGTGTGTCCGAACCGCGATAATTATTTTTTGTCTACTGTTTTTAAACAAGATCATATTTTTTATTTAGAGTTTTGGAGTTTGGGTGGGCTCCGTACAGCCACGACTGTTGTAAGACAGTTAAATGTACCTAAGGCCGGCCACTCACGTACAGTTTTAACTGTACAGTTAAAACTGTGGACTGAGATATACACACACGTGCAGTTAAATTGTTCAATCCTTCAGTTTGTTCCATGGATTTGAGCAGGTCCGACGATTTGGCCGTAGATCTTAAACTGTTTATTTTTGCTTAATCAGATTTCTTGGTCGCACCAGGTTCTAGTTCTTCTAACTTTTTTGCCAGTTTGCTGTATGCAGCATCTTTTTTAGCGCGATCATGGTATTCGGCAGATTTAACTTGCCATAAGCAAAGTTCCAATCTATATATGGCGATAAAGTCAACAATCACTTGGTTTTGTTTACGTGACATGATGATACGCACCCTTGCTCGACACAAACTGAACTGAGAAGTTTCAAAACTGCACAGTTGAACACCCACACACGATCAGTTTAGTTAGTCGTTTCAGTTAAAAATATGAAAAATTTCATATTTGTCAGTTAAACTGTACAGTTGAAAAATCGAGTTGAACTGAGACTGAAATACCCACTCATGTACAGTTTTAGCTTAACTATACAGTTAAAACTTTACGTGAGTGGCCGGCCTTAGTATATAAATATTCAATAATAGCAGTAATCTAATATCAACAAATATTTCTAATTCAGTACATTTAAGTTAAAAATGTTATTGTCCAAGACTGGTGCCAGTATCTTATCTCGTACGATAAACTACTGAGACTTATGACTTCAACATATTGAAATAAGTTTTGAAAGCTTGACTCAACGATTCAGTAAGAAGATATATTCGATTTTCACTGAATATATTCAAAAGACTAAAGTTATTAAAAAGTTTCATTTTCCCATTTCTAATATGTACAAACAAGAAGATAGTAGTAAATGTACCTATAATATAGATAGATATTTGCGTTTACATAAAGTAGTTTATAGTAAACTACTTTTAGTTTCACACGCTTATTGAAATGAAAGTCAAACTTTTATAGCTTGCAATATTATAATAAAACATTTTACGATGATCATATATTACGTAACCCAAAAAAGCAAATACATTATTTAATATATTGATGTATTGTGTAATCATTTTCGAAACGTTTGCAATTTTTCTCGATAAGAAAATAAATATATGGAGAAAAAATTAAAAAAAAAAAAATCAAAACTTTGAGAGTCTGTATCTCAAGAACGGTTTGCAATACGGATATGCGATTTGAAATTTTTTATTTTTTACGTATTTTTCTATTTAAAAAATAACTTTGTATATTTCGCCCATTTACATATACAGGGTGGCCAGTTTCTGGAAAACCGGGAAAAGTCAAGGAATTTATATAAAAATACAATAATCACACAAATTCTCGCAAATATTTAAAGTGACGTTTTTTTTTATCTAATTTTTTTTAAATAAAAAACAGGAAAAAACGGTAAAAATTCTCCTGGAAAACCGGGAAACGTCAGGGAAATTTGTTCCAGAGAAATACTGGTCACCCTGATATAAACATAAATGACTGTACACTGCTGTGCAAAAGTCTTTGGACACTCATTTTTTTGCATATTGTAAATATAAAACTGCAAAAATATAGTTGATAAAAAATCTTAAATGTTGATAAGAGCAGGCTTGTCCAACCCGCGGCCCGCGAGCACTTTTCGTGCGGCCCGCATTAGATTTAAAATAAAAGTCAAATATGAAAATCAGATTTTTTGTCAAAGTTATATCATAGAAATACAATATTTCTAATAAATCTATAAAATATAAATTATACATACAGATATATAAATAGTTATATAAATTAATTAAGCCAACAACGAAAAAAAAAGGTCTTCAAATTTTTTTGCGCTCTGCGGCCCATAAAGCTCAAAAGGTTGGACACCTATGGATTAGAGTACAACTTTTGTAATAATCCTAGCATATCTAAAATACAGCATTTACAATTTTCCATGTTAAGGAAAATTTTTGAATTATATACCTGAAAGGTCAGGTTTACTCAAGTTGAAAGTATTGACGCACAGTGTCTTTCAAGCTAACGAGAAATTGTTTTTTTACTATTTTGAATGCGAGTAAACATATATATTTTGGCGGTTTTTATAGACTGAAATCTGTATATTTACATTCAAAATCACAGGTGTCCGAAGATTTTTGCACGGCAGTGTATATAACATATGTTGCAGCTATTATCAAGTTCACAAAATAATTACATACATAGAAACCATAAGATAGCCTGGTATCATTAAGGTACATACTTTTACATATTATATATTTAATAGCGCCCATACAAATAATTAAATACTTTGTATATATGTATTTAATAAACCATCTACTGCATTAATCCATTTTAATAAGTGTCTTACTACAGTATAATATGCATACATATTAACATAGTCAGCTATTATTATATAACAGCAGTATTCAACAGGTTGTAAATAGCGTGCCTTAGATTCCATTGTTATAATAAGTAGGTACGGAAAACCTGACTTTTTATTTTCATCAACGCAAATGTGTTTAATTAAATTAATAGATGATGTATAATAGATACAATGGTTAATTATAGGAAGTCTATGCTTCTTTTTAATATCATATTATTTATTTAGTTAATTAAATATTACAGTCAGTAATCTTGTCTGACAATGATATGTTATACTTTATGATTTTTATTTTATGATAGTTTAAAACTATGGACTTATATCCGGTATGTATTATAAAGAAGCTAACAAACTTTGAGGTACTAAACTGGGTATCAAACCTATATGGCAGTTCCCTTGAAGTTTCATAAAGTATTTGACAAGTTTTCTCACACGCGTGGTAAGTAAACACTAGGGTAGCCACTAATTTTCTTATTTTCGAATTTCTTAAAGGTAAGAAAAAAATAATGTATACAAAATTTTTAAGTGATTGGATATTATTAACACGTGCCACTGAGCGATCGAATATTAACACGTAAAATGCATTTGATTTTTTCAAATTTTCTTTAAACAGCTGTATCTTTGTGAAAATTTAATGGATTTTTAGGCTTCTTTCACTTTTCGCGATAAAAAAATCGAAGGTACAAAAACAAGAAAGTGTCAGCTTTAAAATGCGTTTTAGAACATCAAAATCCATTCAATTTTCACAAAGATACAGGTGTTTTAAAAATAAATGAAAAAATCAAATGCATTTTACGTGTTAATATTCGATAGCTCGGTGGCACGTGTTAATAATATTCAATCACTTGAAAATTTTGTATACATCATTTTTTTCTTACCTTTAAGAAATTGGGGGGGGGGGGGGTGACCTTAAAAAAATTAGAAAATAAGTAAATTAATGGCCACCCTAGTAAATATCAATAGTATTAAAACAGTGGTGATATTAAGAAATCGGTGGGGGGGGGGAGGCTTAAAGAAATTCGAAAATAAGAAAATTAATGGCCACCCTAGTAAACACCAATGGTATTAAAACAGTAGTGATATTAGTATGAAAATTATCTCGAACGATAAGAGTAGGTACCTAACTAACTTTGAATTTAGAAAATATAAAAAAATAATACTCCGCTTAAAGTGTTTGTTAGCTAACATTTTTTTTGTTAGTTTACTGGGTATTAACTACGTCTTCCCCGGAGGTACTAGAGGTTTTTTTCAAGAGCAGGAATACAACAAAATAAATGTATCTAAATAATACAACATTTTTGGTGACCCTGGTACAGAGCATTGTGTTTTCAAACGAATAAACGAACTTTGAACCCTAGTTTATTAGAATTAATTTAAAACCAATTTAAAATGCGGCTTTACAATGTTAGTAAGTGTTGTATTGTGTCGTACGTGTTAAAAGAAATGAACTGTTTATTTTTGACTGGGAGATAATACGATTAAACCATTTTGCTTATACGAGTTGCTTGTCATAGTTTAATTTAGATTCATTCAAATAAAAAGGAAATAATAATAATTATATTAATTTATTTTATTTTACAAAATTTGATTTAACTACTTTAAGGTTCATTACCTCTTTTTATTTATAATTACAGTAGAAACTGTATCGGTCATATTGGTCGTAAAAAACGGATAGTCGTAATAACCGGTAAAAATGCAATTATATGGGATTCAGTTGGACTTTTATTTTGAGTCGTTAAAACCGATACGTCGTATTAACATATGTCGTTATAACCGTTTTCTACTTTATTATTCAGTTAAAACCTACTTTATATTATAAAATAGAAAAAAAAGATTAGGGGCTCAGTAGCAACTGTTTTTATTATAATTAAATTCTATTTGATAGAACTCAAAAGATTTTTTGAAAATACGGTATTTACGATACGCATCACCATAAAATCAAAATATCTATATATTAGAGAGGGGGGGGGGAAGTTACATTAAACTCACAATAAAAAAAGTGATAAATAAAATCAGGTTCAGATCCCCGAGTACAAGTTTATGCTTAATTTAATACGTTAATAAATTAATTTAACTAAACGAGACCAAGACGAGAGTGTCTTAAATTTGAACGAAACGAGACTGATTACCTTTATTTATACGCCTCGGGGAGTATAGTGGGCCCCCACAGCAACCTAAAAAAGTTTACAATTAAAATTTTATAGCACATGAAAATACTTCAGTTTTTATTTCGGGAGTCCTCTCATACACACTTTCCCCCAAGACCCCCGAGCTTCTAGTTACGGCCCTGCATGTACAAGACAAAACCGAGACGAGATGGCTTTAATTTTAACGAGACGAAACTTCATTTATAAAAACGGAGACGAGATATCAGTTTTAAATTTGATTTAATTTCGGTTTTTCATATTCAAAACCGTACAAGTTCCCAGAAATATAAAAAATCGAGGTAACACATTAACATTCACGACATGGCACATATGAACCGTTGTTGGCGGTATTTCTGAGAAACTTACAACAAATACATACAGATCTGCGATACACGTAGGACCTTTCGACCTATGCAAATCCCTCCGCGACCATTCTAATTCCCAAATTGACCACGGAGCGGTTCGCAAGAAGCGTTCTAATCAAACGACGTGGCCTAGTTTTAAACTAGTTAATAAATAACCGGCAAGAGTGCTGTGTACAAATGCGTATCGGTACTGTGATTCCCTGCATGCCAGTGGCGGCGGGTATATTATATTTATTTAAAAAAATTTTTTTTTAGTTTTGTGAATGAAGATAATAAAAATTTAAATTAAGTCAAAATGAAATGGGGATTATTCCGACCTTAAAATTGGCCAACACATCAAAATTTTGTTGTATCCTAAATTAAAGCCAGTGGCGGTGGCTATATTATATTTATTTTATAATGTTTTTTTATATTTTGTGGATGAGGATAATAATTATAATTTAAATTAAATTAAAATGGAATTGAGGTTTTTTTTTCCTTAAAATTAGCCAACACGTCAAAATTTTGTTATACGATTTTTCTTCGCCGATATTTTGATATTTTCTTTTAATTCAATCATGAAATTAGACAAATTTTTTTGAGATTTAGATTTCACTGAAAGTATGTTTATTATATTGAAAATGATATGAAAAGTTTAATTTTTAAAACCGCAAGTCTGTATCGCAAACAGTTTTTGAGATATGGCTTCTGAAAATTTCAGTTTTTTCAAAATTTTGAATATAAATGCCCATAGCTTTTGAACGTGTGGTCGGAATTGATTTTCGTTGACAGATTTGAAATCAGCGTGTCAAAATCTATATATTGACATATATAATACTTTAAAATCCGGAAAATTATTTTTTGTCAAAAATCGACATTTTTTTAAGGTATACCCCTTTGAATTTTTTCGATTTTTCGCAAAAAAATTTTTGTTGAGTTTTGAAGTATTATATATGTCATTATATAGATTTTAACACGCTGATTTCAAATTCGTCTACAAAAATCAATTCCGACTACACGTTCAAAAGTTATTGCCATTATTTTCCAAAATTTTGAAAAAAACTGAAACTTTCAGAGGCTATATCTCAAAAACGGTTTGAGATACAGACCTGCGGTTTGAAAAATTCAACTTTTTCTAGATCATTTTCAATATAATAAATGTACTTTTAACAAAATCTAAAACTCTAAAAATTTTAGTCAAATTTCATAATTCTTAATTCACTTTTCATAGAAATTTCATGAACTTGTTTCAACTTTTGATTTTTTGTTTTTCAATATTTGAGAAGTTAATTTTTAACATATTTAATTTTTGCGAAAAACTTTTTAAAAAATGTCCATATTCGACAAAAAAACATTTTATTAAAATCAGGGGTGTGGAGTCGGAGTCGGAGTTTTAGTAATTTTGGGTGGAGTCGGAGTCGGAGTTGGAGTTGGAGTCGGTAAAAGTACAATGATTTGAAATTTTCAATTCTGGCCGGAACCAATATCACCGGAATTCACTCAAATAAATTTTGCCCGAAAACGGATTTTTTTTAAATTTTTTGTACAGTAAAGAGTCGGAGTCGGAGTCGAATGTTAGAAAAATAAAGGACTCGGAGTTGGAGTCGGAGTCGTAGGACTCCACAACCCTGATTAAAATGCACGCTCCCATACCTCCGCAAGAAGTAAGATAATATAATATAGTCCACATAATATAAAACTAATTGAATGATCAAGCAATCTGAAATGAACTCAATGACATCTGACTTACGGAATCTTAAACCTTTAATACGCTTATTCAATAATCACAGACAGACACACACACACATACTGATTGCGAATTTTAACGCGTGGGCGAAACACGTGGCATCTGCAATATACGGATATGCATATTTTTTATCAGTTATGCAATGAGCACACGTTTTATTATCATATATGTAACATGGGTGTGGATTTGAATAGTTATACCATAGATAAAAGTATACAGGATGTCCCGAAGGTTAGGATATTATATTGTTATCTTGCTCTCAATAGATTACGGAACTTTTTTTATAAGTAGATTATAAAATATAAAGAATACAATATTGCATCAGTTTACTCCATCTTAGGGGTGAAGAAGGAGGGGTGTACTTTGTTTACCCTTCTCTGTGGAAGCCCTTATTGCTAAATATAAGATTTTGATTAATGTGACCATGTGGTAGCTCTTATGCAGTGTTTACACCGAGAAAACAAAACAGAAACACGGTGTTTTTATGACCAAAAAGTAATAAACCCTATACATTTTTAAATACGAAGTATTCTAAAGATACGATGTTTATGTTTTGTTTTTTTCGGTGTAAACGCTGCATTATATGCTCGATTTTCCGACTGTTTGTTTTCCACTGTGAGATCTCGACCCCCTGACCACCTATAGACCTCGGGTTTTTGTTAAATGGTAGGTCTGTGGCTCTAGTTCAACCCATTTTAAGAATTTTTCCGGTCATGACCCTCCATCCGGCCACGGACAAGCATAATTCCATTTTTCATACAAAATTTTTCATATATGGCTTCATGTACTTCGTTGGACTCGGGATTGATTCACGAATCGATTGGTAAGAGTATTTTTTGAGTTGTGTCCATCAAGTGGTTTGCGTGGCAACATCCATGCGTGGGTTTTGATAAATTTTTATTTATGGTTCAAGAAATTGTTTCTTTTATTTTCGATATTACAAATAGCTTCTATATGTTCTTCCAGGTCAATTCAAACGGTTATTTTACTATATTAACATGAATCTAGTATATCGTCATTGTATGTATAAAGAAATATTTGCTTAACGTGCAGTTCAAATTTGAAGCAAATTGGTTTGTATATTAAGCCAATAACTCGCGAAAAAAGCTATTTTGAGAAATTGTCTTGTAAACTGTTTAAGACTCATAATAGCGGCAATTTTATGAATTTCGGCATGAAATTTGTATAAGTATACTCTTAAGAGTCTTAATTAGAAGATTATGTAAAAAATTACCCCCCCCCCCATGAATCGAGATCTAGTATATAAAATTTTTCCCATATTAAAATTTGTATATGTATAGTGTATTATACATAATTTTATATTGTATACTTTAATACTTACTGTACATTATTTTTATGTTTAGTACCTATTATATTACTCTGATACAATCAGTCTAAAGTCTTCATATATGTATATGATTCAAGTTCATTTGATCGCTCAATTAGTTTTATATTATAATGAACTTAATAAATTACATATGTTGTTAACTGTGCAGAACATGAGAGTCTAAGAGTAACCATTAATTTGTGTAACAGCGTATGCAAATTTCAAGAGTTGTTGACGTTTGTTTATAATTTTTTTTGAGGTTATGTTGATTGGTTAAGTGAAGTCATGTTTATTACATATTTTAATGAACGGTTGTCTCTGAGGAATTACAAATTGCGGTGTGGTTTTTTCATGTCTTGCAGGTGATTTTGTCGCACTGTTTATAATAATGGATCGATCATAAAATTTAATTGTATAACGTTGCGTTGTCTTCTTTAAAGATGATTGCTAGGAATTTGAGTGTGGTGTCAGTGGCATTTGAATCAGTGGCATGTTACTATATAGTAAGCAACTGCCTAGGGCTTCAAGGTAAGGGAGGTGGGCGTGATTGAGATAGCAGTTAATTTTTATAAATATATTTTCTATGGAGGCTACGAAGTTTTCAATCTATTTAGAGCAGGGGTTCCCAACCTTTTTCGTTCATCGACCCCTCTTAAAAGAATGATTTTTTGACAATATACAACATAATCATAATATTAATAATTGCACTATAGTATTGACTCTGTTTAAACTTCCATCGACCCCTGAGTGGTCTATCTGGACCCTATTGGGAACCCCTGATCTAGAGTTTAGAGCCACCAACTTTCGTAACCTGCTGTTGGTCGGATTAAGGAGGTATTAAATAATATAAAAATAGATAAAATAGATAAACGAAATAAAATTAAAAAAAAAACATTAAAAAATATTGAGAATTTCCATTTTTCAATGCTTCAAAAATGTTCTATATTTTTTTTGTGTCAATTTTGAAAGCGTGAACGGAATTCAAAAAACAATTTAGGCAAAATTTCTTCAAGTTAATCGAAAGTATAGAATTTTAGCTTCAAATTCCTTTTTTCAAATTCGATTTACATCTTTTTTCACAAAGTTATTTAATATCTAAATAAAATTATCATTTTAACTTTGTAAGTGTGTAATGGGTAAAATTATCATCAAAGGATATTCGTTAAAATATGTGAAAAGCTTTTCTCTTTAAAATGCGTTTATTCATATTTTTTTGTATCTATACATTTCTCAATTAGAAATATTTTAAAAAAAATTTAAATTAATTTGATCGTGATTTTTATAATTTCCATTTGAAGTATGTATTAAGTATTAATTTAAAGAACTATCTATACATATTAATTTATCGAATGCCACCTTTCATCAAATCAATATCTACAATTCAAATAAATATAAGTTTACCTTTCTATTTATGTATCTCGGTCAAAAATATATTTCTGTAGTTTGAATAGAAAATAAAAACAAAACTGATATGGTTTTAATCTATCTGTACATTAACCGCTTCCGTTTTGTGTTCTTTTGTTCAAGTTTTTGTATGTTTTGTTTTTGTGTTCAGAGGTCATGTTGACGGATACAATTATTATTCTTTTATATAATCGCCGGATAAAAACTATGAATATTAACTTAATTTTAGTACGTTTTTTTGTTGAAACCAACTGAATAAATAAGTGAACAGTAGCGCACCCAGAAAAAAATCGACGGGAAGGGGGGATTTTTTTTTGTAATCCATACTAATATCATAAATGCGAAGGTGTGTCTCTCTTTCTGTTTGTTACCTTTTCACGGCTAAACTGCTGAACCGATCGTCATGAAATTTTGCAGGGCGATAGCTTGCATCCTGTAGAAGGACATAGACTATTTTATATTTCAAAAATTGTATCCCGAAAAAAAATGTATGTGAGATTTGTTTAAACGTGCGACTTGTTTTATCGGCTATAAAAGAAATCTGTATTACCTAACCTTCTTCTATTTCTTCTTTACTAACCTAAATTCTATACGAACCATATACATCTTAATTATGTATGGCGTGAATGAAGTTACGAGTAACTGCTATATATAGTTACCTATAAATTTTATTTTGGATACAGTTGAAATCAGGGCTGTGGAGTCGGTACAAAAACCTACGACTCCGACTCCGACTCCTTTATTTTTCTAATGTCCGACTCCGACTCCAACTCCGACTCCGACTCTTTACTGTACAATTTTTTTTTTTTTTTAATTGTTTTCGGGCAAAACTTTTTTGAGTGAATTACTGTGATTCTGGTTACGGCCAGAATTGAAAATTTCAAATCATTAATATTAAATGTGTAAAAAAGTAAAAACCATTATTTAATTAAAGGAGTCGGAGTCGGTATCTTTGTACCGACTCCGACTCCACCCAAAATTACTAAAACTCCGACTCCTCGACTCCGACTCCACAGCCCTGGTTGAAATCGGTTATAACGATATCGTTTAATACAATTAACATAACAGTTTTAATGACTCAAAATAAAAGTCCCGACTGAATCTCATATAATTGCCTTTTACCGGGCAATAACTGGATTTTACGACCTAATATGGTTGGTCCCCTCGATGTCGTTATGTATATTGAAAAATACGGGGTGGAGGTATTTATGAAAAAATAATTTATACTTTTTCATGAAAATTAGGTGAAGAAAATTGTATACAGGATGTCTCAAGAAGAACATATACAGTCATCATTGATTTTTTTAATGGTACATACTGTACATTATGCCTTTTTTTAATTGTACGGTAAATTCTGAACACTTTTTGTCTAAAATCAACGGTTTTTGGAATAATGGCGTTTGAAAGTGATAAATGAACAAAAAAACAATGAATACCGCTCATTTTAGAGAATGGTATGTTCAGAATTTACCATACAATTCAAAAATGGCATAATATACAGATTGTTCCATTTAAAAAAATCAATAATGACTGCATATGTTCTTCTTGAGACATCCTGTATACAATTTTCTATGGTCAAAAAATCCGCAACTAAAAATATTAACTAATCGACTTGTCCGTGCATTTTTGCACAAAATAATATCTGAATTTTAAACGAAATTGTTCATTTCGTTCATTTTTTGATAATTTTACAATATTAATTTTTTTCAATAAAAATCACTCGACACAATATACATACATAATTACGGTTGATTTACTTTTCAAGTGATACGACGAATGTAAAATAGTCATTTTTAAATTGTACAGTAAATTCTTAACACTTTGGTACAGCATACCATGGCTCTAAAATCAGCCGTTTTTGGAATAATGGCGTTTGAATGAGATAAATAAAAAAAAAATAAAAAAATGAACGCACTGTAGTAAATTAATTGGCGATTTTGATTACTTGATTTGAACACTGTATATTTCAATAGTACAAAGTTGAAGGTAACAAATATTTTCATCATCGGTAAATCACTTTCTCCGCCACTGAAACATACGCAGGCAGGCAGGCACGCACAACGGCGGCGGCGATAGGGCGCGGTCGCGGAGATCGCTGTACACATTATATTTTTTTGCAACCTCCCAGAAGAAGCCTATTCGCTGTTTTATTCACGATACGTGATCTACATCCAAATTGACTGATTCTCTTACGCGCACCATCTGTGGACTGACACGCTGATTCTATATTGCACTAAACACTTTCCAATCACTTGATAAGCGTGTGTACTGTTAGGTTATATATGTATGTATATGACGGCCGTCGATAGCCATCTCTGAGGCTTCTGTCTCACAGTGGTCTCAATTAATTATCTAACTGGACAAAATTTAAAATATTAAATTGGCTACAAAAATGTATCTATTTAACAACGGCTTATACTTAAATGCACTTTTTTTTAATAATAAACAGTTTTTGTTTAATCATTTTCACTTATAACAAATATATTGCCCAAAAAATTAATTATTTAACATTAAACAAATGTATTTAACTTTAAACAAATTATATCACTTTAAATGAATAGTTACCACTAAATATAAATACTTTGCACTTATCCTAAATTAGGACCTGTCAGATTTAAAAATGAGATATTTTTGATGTATTTATTGTGATTTTCTATATTTTAACCAAATCTAAAAACTTACCAACCTCCTGTCGCCCTAATAGATTTGATATTTTTAATGTGATTTTTGTGATTTTCTATATTTTAAAACGATTAAATTCGATTAGATTCGCCTTATACATTAAAAAAAATATTATTTACGTTCATGTGTATAAAGTGGATACTATAAAATTTTATGTGCAAAGTATCAAAATTTACGTTCGATGTACAAAGTGAATACTATCTAATATATAGTGCAATTAAATATAATTTTTTAACAACCAGATTAGGTGTATATGGATATTATAATCAGACATGTGCTTTTTTATATTTTAGAAATATATTATTTCTAAAAATGGAGCAAGTAAAATTTATTCATTTAATTACTTTTGTCCAGTAAAAATTTATTTGGAACTACTGTGGACTGTGCCTCGTGATTACTGCTTGATGCTTCAATATGGGACAGTAGTTATTTGTTATATAACTGTTTTTCTAACACTTTTTTAGGATTGTTTTTAGATCGTTGATTTCTAATTAACGCGCATGCGTTGTCATTCATATAACCCGTACTGTAATTTATATTTGATACCTCGAAGATAGCGAACTTTTTTGTTCAAGACCTAATTCTTTATAATACTGGACATAAATTACGAAAGACAACGGAATACGTTTTTTTAAATTAATTTTTACTAATTGCAAATACGAGAAAATGTATATTAATATTAAAATATCCGCCCCCCCCCCCTCCTTCGTTGTCCAGTGACAGTATACCATTCCTTTATGAAAGTTATATAGTTTTTAATTCAAGACAACAAAATTAAAAAAATAATAGATATTATAGGAAAACACACCTTAGGCCGCCTTTTAAAGAATGGGCCCGCCCGCATGGCTTATCCTAAGGGCCTGTCAGTCAGATCCAATACCTTCTATTTATTTTATAATACAATACCGTACCTGTTTGTCGTATCTACAAAAAAACACACACACACGAAGGCGCGTGCGTGTTTCCGATAAGTATATATATGTACATATGTGTATTGTACAAATGTGGAATTATTGCGAAAACCGCTTCGTCTCCATATTGATATTTAAATGTGATCTCGGTGATTAGCTCAATGGTTTTATATCGGTATAAGGTACTGGCTCCAGTCTTGAACAATACCCTAGTGTTGAACATTTAAAAAATAAATATACTGAATTAGAAATATTTGATTTGATGATAATAGGGTACTTATTTGACAAAATTTTAAAATATATTGTAAATTATGCGTATGTATGTATATTTTTTCCAAAATAATGCCGAAAAAACGCTGAAAACAATATTTTTCTATTCAAATAAAAAAATTCCAGCTAACAAAGTCACATGGTAATATGGTATGCGTGACGTAATTGTCTTCTAAACAAACTGATATCAACAAATAAGGATCGAGTATTCTGACATTTTTAATGTGTTCTGACGTCATAGTTCTGTTAAACGCGTTTGGGATCACATGACAAATAGGTTAAATAATACATTTTTAAAGGTTTATTATTAAAGTACTGACGTGTTTCACGTAAAAAACACAATTCTGCATAGGTGGGCACAGTTAATCGAAAAGTTAACTTCGTTAATCGTTAATCCGTTAATTAAAAGTTAACTTCGTTAACCGTTAAACCGTTAAAATTCTGAAAATGTAACGGAAGTTAAAGTTAACCGAAAATTTGAAAATTTAACGAATGTTAAAGTTAACCGTTAAAAAGTTACCCATCCAAAATGTTTGAAGACCTTTTTTTTGCTATTTCGACAACTTTCTTATGTCCTTTTCATCAAACAACCAATGTAACGGACTAAAGTTAACGGAAGTTAACAAAAGCGTTAACATTTTTTTGAGTTAACTTAAAAGTTAATCCGTTAACCATTTTGTTAACTTCGTTAATTAACGATTAACGGATTAACGAGTTAATGCCCACCTATGAATTTTAGTAATGTATATTTTACTATCAACAACATTTATTTATTATTAATAGTGTCAAAACACTATTGACAATTTTGTTCAAAAACAGTGGACAAATTTATGAATAAGAAATCACCCCTCCCTTTTACATACGATTTTTATATGAGATGTTAACTTTATAGACTTGTACATAGTACAGAGGCGGCAAATCGTATTTTAACCTTCTACAATTGTATTGGTTATGTATGTAGTGAAAATTGTTATTGTTGTTACTAGTTTGTACGTGTGGGTTTCCCTGACCATTTTATCGTTTGTTTATTTTATTTATCTGTCAATGATCTAATGTTACATTCAATACTAACAAAAAATGTAACTAATATTACTTCTAAATGACACTGATTATCACTATGCAACAAAAAAATTAACAGAAATTTGAATAGGTGATTTAGAAGGTATTTGTCATGCCTAAACCGAATTCATTGCCCAAATGATTCCACCACGTCATGTTTTTTGGATATCCGAACCTGAAAGTCCCAAAAATGACGATTTTGGCAATGTTTGGGAATTTATTACTAAGTAGGTATTTTTTTTCTGAAGTTCTCTTTCATGATTTCTAATAGTACTATCTTTTCTCTTTAAAATGATTTTTTACATTTTACTATGCGATTTTTCTTTACCGAAATATACTACTTTGAAGATATATGTAGTAAAGTTCATTGTATCTACTATACTACATTCTACTAACAAAAATATCATATCTTCAAACTAGTACATCTCGGCTAAAAAAAATCGTACAGTAAAAAGTTAAAACTCATTTTAAAGAGGAAAGATAATACTATTACCATGACCGAAAACTTTAGAAAAAAATTACCTACTTGATAATAAATTCTCTAACATTGCCAATATAGTCATTTTTGGGACTTTTAGGCTAGAATATCTCAAAACCCTGACGTGATGAAACCAATTGGGCAACAAATCCGGTTTCGGCATGCCAAAAGCCTCCTAAATTTTCTATTCAGATCTCTGTTATATTACAAATGTATTTTTTTGTTGAATAGTGATTATTTATATGTAAGTTCTTCTTTTTCTTCTTCTAAATGCATTCTTGTCTACTGGCTTAGCCTTTTCTGATTTTAATGCACTCAGCATTTTTTACTTTTTAAGTAATATTTTTGTGTCGCAACTTAAAAGGTTCTAGGTTTTGGGTCGGGCGTTTATGAATCAGTCAATATTAATTTTGTTTATCTAAAAATAATCGTTAAAATGTATTCCAATTATATAATTATCAAGTAACTTGATCTTAAAATTCGTCTTCCTGTATTTACTGAATAAATAAAATACATTATGATAAAATATTCTGTATAGAATTAACATAAAAATGGCATACCGTAATTTTATAAGATTAAATCATGTGATATGTGTTTAAACATATAGAAATAAATAATGATTATAAGTAATTGGCACATATGAATGTCAGAATAACCGATTCCCCAAAAGTTATAACCAGTAGTTATAGGGTTTAAAAATATAATATATACTGTAATGTCTTTATTTATGATTTCCCAAACTAAACAAGGTACTTTTTTTAAGTATATAATATTTGAAATTGTTAACTTCTTCATAACACAAATAATATATGCAAAATTGATTGACCGATAATTTGAAGCAATATTTTTGGATAGGTATCAAATTGCTTACAACTAAATTATCTTTTTATAAATCTATTAATTTACAAATTAGTATTTTTTCTCGGTTTCATGTGAAGAGGGGGGGGAGGGGGTAGAACAAACGGTTAAAAAATTAAAAATTTAAAAATAGAAAGTTGACTAAAACATTTAATTTCCTATTGTTTTCTGAGTAGCAAGTAATTGATATTTGAGATAAAAAAGTCATAAAACTATTCGTAAAGTAAGCATTCTTAGCAGTTATATTGAATTTTATCTGATGATGTCTTTAGAAATTAATAGTTTACGAATTTTATTTACTTAGACCAACAATTCCCATACATTTTTATAGTTTAGCTTATCGGTTATGTTAAAAAAATATACACGATTTTGTTATAAAATGTTTTAAATTATCACGTTTTTATAATAAATGAAACCTCAAAACTAATTATAAAAAATAAATAAGAAAAGCAAAGAAATATAGATATCCGGTATCATAAAGGAGTTAGCAAGCACTCTAAAATGAGGTATCAAACTTATATGACAATTCTCTTGGAGTTTCATAAAGACTTTGACAAGTTTCGCGCACGCGTTGTATGTAAACACCAACGGTATTAAAACTTAAAACTGTGGTGATATTATGAAATTTATTTTGTACGGTCAAAGTCGCCAACAATACGTTGAAGTACACTCAGCACTCTATAAAACGACCCTCTACTTAACGACCGCTCCATGCGACGACTAGCTGACAGTTCTAACCATCGACCTTCCCCCGTCCCCACCATAATACCACCGTGACTGCTATATTTCTGCACGAAATTTAAGTTCACAAATTAACGTTAAATGTGGTGGGTGCCTCTCTAGCCGTCGACTAATGGAACTATTCAATTAACGATGCCATCGTATTATAGAGTACTGAGTGTATCATTACTCTAAATTTCATAGAAAATCTATAGACACTATCACAAAATTCAAACCTCATTTGAGAGTGTTTGCTAGCTAGCAATTTTTTCTAGCCTCTTGTTGATACCGGACGAGAGTCTTTTTCATAAAGACATACACAAAAAAAATAAATGACATAAAATTGATTTTTATATTTAAATAGTACATTTATTAGATGGAGCCACGGGCAGAGCTGTCAAAAGTACTTAGTCAAGGTACTTCAAGTACAAGTACCAAGTATTTAGTGACAGTACTTCAAGTTTCAAGTACATTGCGCAATATTTAAAAGTACTTGAAGTAAAGTACTTCAAGTACCGAAAAGTACTTGAAAATTCAAGTAACTTATTTGAAGTACATTTTAAATTTTAATTGTTAGAACCATTAAAATACAAAAAAAATGGTAATTTTAAATATTTATATACATATTATCTTCATTACCTAACAAGGGTAGTGTCAAGTATTCGGATAAAAAAAATACTTAAAAACACGTGAAAATCAGCTGAGCTTTTGGTTGCGGGCCGCGGCCACATATTATTAATAAATTATGTTTTTATTATGTGTTTTTTAAGTATTGGATATTTCAGAATGTATGAAACTGATTTTAATTTCTTATTGTTTCTTAAAAATAAATTTTAAAATATTGTTTTATTTATGTCACTCAATTAAAAATTTTAATTGTTAAAACTATTTTTTATAATAGAAAATAACATATGTGGCCTATTAGAACCCATCTATAGATTTATGTTGTGTATTTTGAATTATCCGTATTAGAAATTAGAGGGCTAGGGGGGGGGGGGGGCTTGAATAACGACTTTGAAAGCAAATATCTCGTGACTGAAGTGTTAAAATCAAAAGGTTCCAAAAAATGTTTTGTTGCATTTTAGGAAACCTATCTAATAACATTCTGGTCAATGCAATGGGGTAACTAAAAAAATTTCGTCTATCAAACTTTTTTTTTAAATCTCATAATTTCTGTTTTTGGACCATCAATCTACGTCATTTATCCCAATTTTTATCTTAAAAGTTATGTAAATGAGAGAATAACAAAAAAAAGTTTTAAGGGCGAGGGTGTATACCGAGTCACGATTCCTACCGTCAAATCCCCGGCAACCGCTGCAAACTTAAATAAAACAGACTATAGGTAGTAAGTAGGTATATCGTAAATAATCAACGAATATACCTCTTTGATATCTTTTTAAAGGCTTTATAAATTTCTTTCCATGTTTTTATAAGTGATAAAATTAATTATTTTGTTTAAAAAAAACTTTTCTTATGGAAAATCAGTTTATTAAAGTAAGTACTTGAAAAACGACATAGTGTATTTAAAAATATACTTGAAGTAAAATACTTGAAGTATTTTACTTGCAAAATCAAGTACTAAATTCAAGTATTTTTAAAAAATTACTTCAAGTATCAAGTACATTGCGCAATTTTCAAAAGTACTTGAAGTAAAGTACTTCAAGTACTTTTTGGTACTTGAAGTACTTTTTCAAGTATTTTACTTGAAGTATTGACAGCTCTGGCCACGGGTAACACAGACCTTTAACTTATTCCATTTTTATTTTGAATCTTTCACTTTTAAAATCTGATTTATAGCAAGTGGAAAATTGATGTCCAATTAACTTAAAACAAACAAATTGTTTTGTATACCAATTTTAAAATAAACGATTCAATTAGAACTTTATTATAGTCACAAAAAAATATATTAGCATCTAAACCACTATTGTTTGTACATATCATATTTAAATAAATTCCAAACCCATAAAAGTAAAAATCGAAACTATGACTTTTTTTACAAATGATCTATTAGTGTGTAAGAAATATTGAATAGTTTAATAACATAATCCCATATTACGTCAGAACATGATTTATATGACTGAAACATTGTTAGATCTTTCTAATCAGTACCTCGAAGCACTCAAAGGTATACTTATATCATAAAATTGATTAAATAGCCCACACGTTTATTTTTACATATTAACTAATTAACTCACTGCTCAAATGTTTTAAGATATAACGTGATGATATATACTTTATACCATTCATGATATTTCAAGGAACAGATTGGTGCAAGTTTCATCAAAATCGGTTCAGTAGTTTTTAAAATTAAAATTACATCAAATACATTTTAAATAATAATTAATAAATTTTGTATATTTTTTTTTAAATTGATCTGATAGCTAAAAATAGAACATGTAAAATTCTTTACTACATTGTTTTGAATTTACCTACATGCACATTGCACCTGTTAACATAAGTATTGTATAGAACACTTGTTTTAGATCTCGTTATAGCATGATATAGCGTTTTTATTCATTCGCGAAATTCAAATGGTTGCTCAATTTATGTAATTAATTATATTTAAATTCTATTCACATGTTATTATTAAAAGTGCATTGTTGCAATTATAATCATTGAAATAATGTTTATTTGTTTAAAATTTAATATCAAATTAAAAATATTAGGTTACTCGGCTTTCTTTTTACTTTCTTATACTTATATCTATATGAAATATACATACATATAGTATAAAGCAGGGGTTCCCTACCTTTTTTGCACGTAGACCCCTTTTCAAGGAATGACAAAGTTCATAGACCTCCTGTAATTTTTTGCGAATTAAAGATAATAAATTACCTTTTTTCGTGTGATTGTAAATTACCTTTTTTTGCTTTTTGAACTCTTTTTAAACTCTTGCATTACATAAAAAACATCAAACAGAACATACAAATTTTTCGTAAACCCCCTATAGACCCTTGGTGTACAATAGACCCCTTTCAAACTTAGACTCCCGGGGGGTCCACATAAACCACGTTTGGAAACCCTGGTATAAAGTAAAGCCGATTTTTTTCGAAATACGGTTTTTGATGGAATTATCTATTTTGACCTTCCTTGTATCTATTCTGACTGTTTTCGTCATGATATCTGTGTGTCGGTCTGTCTGTCTGTATAAGTGCTGTAACTCAATTACGACAAATCGTAAAAGGGTGAAATTTTATATTTAAGAATAATTTGAAATATTTGAAACGATAAATTTTATAAAAAAGAAATTATACATCAACTTATTTAAGATAAGAGCTCTGCAAATATCAACTAGAAAGTGTCACCGTCAAAGCCGAAAGGGTTAAGACATTTATTTTTGCTAAAAATTTTATAAAAGAGTTTGTCTTTAACCACTCACTCACTCACTCACTCATTCATCAACGTACAGCCCAAACCATTGAACCTAGAAACGTGAAATTTTGTAGGTGTCTTCCTTTTATGATGTAAGCACCCACTAAGAAGGAATTTCCCGAAATTCAACCTCTAAGGGGATAAACGTGGGTGTAAAAGTTTGTATGGGAAAACATTTCTTTTTGGCTTTTATTTTAAACTTAGTATTGGTACCTACTCTACAATATAAATAATTAATCGCGTATTTAAGCACTTTTCAACCGCTAATGGGTTGTAAGGGGATGGAAGTATAATCGCTACCAAATATAGTTGTACTTTTTTTATCTTTCATAAATAGCACAGGAATTCAATGAGTTTAAAAGATCACTCATTAAACATGTATCTATTACATATTAATTATTTACAAAAATGTACATCCACAATTTATTATTTATCATTTCTAAATGATTAATTATTATTGACGAAATATTAATTCATTAGATAAATCGTATGGATAGATTCAATATTTTAAACGTTACAGATTCAAAACTGTTAAAAGTATTATTAGCATCAATCATAAGTAATTTAGATGTTATTTCAATCACATGACTCAAAATGTGTCCTTCACATATGGAAACATGTTTCATTCTCGACCGTTCAAATCCGTTATTAACAATAGGCTATTTTTATAAAGAGGTGTGCATTTTTTTTTAGTTTGTATGCTAATTTTCAGTTAGCTTTTAAAATATGAAAAGATAACATAATGACCTTGGTGATTTGAATTAGGTATGTCATTTGTTGTATGATTATGTAATTGGGATAATTGATGGAAAAAAAATAAATTATTTATTCTTTTTAAAATTACTGTGATGGCTCAAAAAATTGTCAATGTTTGGGAATTTTTTTCACAGGAATAATTAATTATTTTAGGATCAGGTAGAGGACATTTTATTAAGTATGTATTCAACTTATTTAACACCATATTTTATTTAAAAATATTCAAATTTTACAAAGTTATGAGTCTCGAGGTGATGACCAAAAAAAAAATTTTTTTTCATGGTTGCACCTAGTCGTTTTTTTAATTTTTTAATTTAAATTTTTTATTAATTTTTAAAAACTATTTTATAATTCAAGCGGTCTTAAAAAATAGATTTTTAATCGATTAATTAGTCTTTGAGGAATTTCTGGAACCAGATCGAAAAAAGTCGATTCGAGAAAAACGCATTTAATGTTTTTGAGGGTCATAACTGTGCTAAATTGACTGTAATTCATGTCAGGCAATTTTCGGAAATTTAACTTATTTTTTTACGTTTTCGAACATGTATATTTAAAAAAATGCATAAAAATAGATTTTCTTTCGTCACAGTGGGTTTTCTCCCTTAAGTGCGTTATTAGTTTATGAAGGCATATTTTAGTGTATTTTAAGTTGCAGTCAGTTTTTCCTTGTGGATGGTAACTGAAATAACAATTGCAAGTAAATTACTTAATATACAGGCTGACTCTTAAGTCATGACTACATATAGCATTGTATATTGCAGATACAATGGCTGATTTTGAACAAATTTTTCTCCAAAATTTTGAAAAAATTATTTGAGAAGCCGTATCTCAAGAACGGATAGAGATACAGACCTGCGATTTGAAAATTTCAATTTTTCATGTGATTTTCTATATAATAAACATACTTTTAACGTAATCTAAAATTACAAAAAATTGGTTATATTACATACATCAAACTTGACTTTGTTATAACTTACTAAATAAATAAAAATCTTCCGTGGAATCACAATGATGAGGGTGATCACCCCCCCCCCCCCTCGGATAAAAGAATTAATTCAGACTAAACATTATATGGACCATTTCATTCGTTTTCGTCCGGATCGATGTTGGACAGTATCAGTGCATACATACGTTTCATTTAGCACGTCCAGTGGTGCCACCTGTTGGCAGTCTAACACATGTTACTACGACTGTGATCTAGTGTGCCGCATGTATGTCAACTTGTTAATACGTGTGTCTAATGTCTCTACAATTAATAGCACAGAACAGCGCGCGTGTTGTATGTACCTAGTGTATCTTAGTGCGCTTTGTAATTACTGGCCACGGCCGACGTTGATGATTAGAGAACAAACACTATCAGCGCCGCTCTATGGTTAGTGATGCAACTAGAGGTGCAGTAGGTATGCAGAAAGGAGTGCGAGAAAAAAATTCGCGATGATAAATACATAGATGGTAAAACTTCAATAATAATTAAAATACTTGACGGTAATTTCTTTCTGGTATGTGTACATCTAACATGTATTAGATAAATAAATAAAACGTTTCCTAATTCGTGGCAGTACTTATACAGTTATTATAAATTACAGAATCATGTAGAAATATCTACATATGCCCGGTATTAAATAAAGGATGCGGCTATTTACACTTACAGTATGTGCATGCAATTGGCTATTTGCACATACCATATATGCATGTAATTGGCTACTTGCTATTTGCACATGCCGTTTGTGCATACAATTGGCTATTTAGACTTATCACAAACCTAACGTACACTAACCTACCCTAATTTAACAACCTAACTTAATTTAGTACATATACAGTAAGTGCAAATATCCACATTCTTAAATTAAAAACTAGAATAATCCTTTAAAATTTAGACGTTAATCATTTGCTTGCATTGGATTTAGATATTTCCAACACTGGTATATACTACATAGTAGAGTCATACCATTGCATTCATTAGAACCGTTAAAGGGTTGTCATTTATAAATAATACACTGCAAAAATTTGGCTAGGAAGCAAATTCTTTATAATACCAGGCATTTGCCTTGCATTAAAAATGTTTCGAACAAAACAAAAGTATTATTTTTTTTAATTTAACCATCTCAAAATTTTTGTCTGACACTGGCTCAAAATTTTTAGAGGCGCTACTGAGCTCCTTCGCGTAAAAAACTGAGTATCTGTTATAAATTTGTTTTATAAATATAGTATTTTAGCAAATATCATCACACTTCAAGATCTTCAATATTTAGTACAAATTAACTGTAAAAACTACATATGTTTCGAAGAGGTTACATACTTATGTGTTTCTAAATGATAAATGAAGTGCTATATTGCTTGAAATAAACTTACTTTATAGTTTTCGTGGGTTTTAATGTATGGGTGTTTATTTATAGATTGTAGAAAGCGTAAATTTTTAAACAATCTAATGATCTTCCTAAAAAGATGTTTAAAAAAACGTTTAACAGGAAACAGTTGCCATATTTTTTTATTTGCAGTATTTTATTGTAAGTGTTTGACTACAAAATAGTTCACTCCTACAGAAAAATTATTTATGTATTGTGACCATAAAAGGGGAACCTATTGATTTCTAATTTTTATCAATTCTATAATAGTTTTACTTCCTCGTCAAATAGAACTATATACATACATACATATGTGATCATTTTTGAAAGCAGATGTGTCTGCCTGCCTGCCCTGTCTGTCCTTTCTTTCTTTCGAATTCTTACCATACGTAAACTCATGAACAGCTCAATGGATTATAAGGAAACTTGGTCAGTTAATTTTTTTTTACTTCTTCGTCGGATAGGAGGTATACATAATACGTATACATAATACGTATACATAATACATATATGTTATCATCTCTGAAAGCAGATGTGTCTGTTTGTCTGTCACATGAATCTTAACCATACGTAAACTCGTGAACAGCGGAATGGATTTTAATGAAACTTGGTCAGTTAAAAATTATGTTTGATTGTATGATTGAATTTAATTGTATTTAATTTTTGATAGTTCCATATAAATTATTACATGATTCTATAGGACTACATGTCGAGACGAAAGAGTGTTTAAAATTTAGACGAGACGACTGATTCAAGATTCGTTATATTTCAGAATTTCTGTGTTTATTATACAAGAAAGGAAATAAAATGTAAAAAAAATTTCTCGATCTCTTCTCGTCTCGGTTATGTCAAAACAGACGAGTTTATTCACGAGAAAAGACGAAACTTACCGTTTTTTTTTACTGGATAGAGGTAAATTCATCGGCCACACCTTGAATATAGATAAAACCAGTGATATAATTAAGTAGGTTTTCCAAATCAATAATACACTTATCTATTAAATGCTACTGATAAACATTAAACAATAGTTTTTTATTTTAAATTTTATCGATAAGATAAAGCTTACATATAGAAAAATCGATAAGTCAATCGTTTCTCACATAAAATGATACAAGAATATATAATATATACCTTCCTTAAAACTTTCACGAAAAAATAAAAATTTAAATTTTATTTCTCCAATCAACATTTTTAACTTAATTTGATCGTTATCACGTATACATAAATATGATTGAAATAAATATTTGTCAATATTATTAATTAATGAATTGAGGGTGGGGGGGCTTAAGGGATAATTGAATAGAGTCATGCCCGGTATTATAAACGATCTAACAAAATTTGCTAGCTAGCAAGTACTTTAAAATAGGGTACCAAACTTATATGACAGTTCTCTTTGAGTTTTAACAGATATTTGCATGCGCAGTAAGTTAGTTTTTTACCGTTTTTACTCACAGTTAGTAAATATACTTTACATATCTTTGTTTTTACTTCTTATGCATGAAACTATCTGTCAAAACCTCCAAGAGAACTGTCATATAAATTTGATATAAATGCTTGCTAGCTAGCGAATTTGTTACCTCCTTTATAATGATATGTAAAACTAGCCCTTTCTCATTGGATTATACATTAGTAATAAACAAATGCTGCCTTGTGTTCCCGGGACTTTCTTATACGTATTACCGACAGTAAACAGTATACATGTATCACGTATCAACTATATAGAGTAAACTTATTTCTGGCTAACTGAACTGAGTGCTACATTAACTAGGTATAGAAAATAATCTTTTCTATAACATTTTCTTTTAATTTCCTTATATCAGTGGTCCCCAACCCTATGCCCGCGGGCACCATTGTGCCCGCCGACTGTTTTACGTGTGCCCGCTGATTGTGAACGATAAAAAAATTAAGTTCTCAATTACATGTGACAAATATGCGAACTAATTATCCATCTACACATTGTTTATTGGGATCCGTAATTTATTTTTTATATTAAGTCACTAATTAGAGAATTATAAACGTATTTATTTGAAAAAAATATTTGTTTATAAATAAATTATATCATTTTACATTTATTCTCTCAAACACGTATACCGTAAAGTACAACCAGAAAAATATGTAACCATTTAATCTTTTTCTGGCTGTACACAATTACAAAAATCACATTAATTTTAAAGATAAATTAGAAATATTTTGTTGATGTTGATTTGTTAATAAAAAACATTTGTACGTATATCAAACATTGCACAAATTCGTTCAACAATATTATAAACAATAATCAAAGTTTTATCAATAACATTTTTTACCAGTCACGGCTTACGTAAGAACTAAGAAATATATGAAAAAATGCCTCTGAACCTTTTTGTAGATTACAAAATTTTCCATCAAAAAGTCAGCGAGAGCATAATAATATGTCTGATTTTTTGTGAGAAACGCCTAAGTGTCTGAATCAAAATCGCGATTTTGATGTAGGCACCTTTAAAAAATAAATGGTGCCCGTCGACCAACCGCTATTCTAAAATGTGCTCTTAGGTACAAAAAGGTTGGGGACCACTGCCTTATATTATGTATTATTAAAAAATCGATTATTCCTAAAAAAACTTTTTTGAAATAATTCGAAAAAGAATAAACACCCGTTTCCGGTTGTATGATCTTTCCAGACGAATATTAATGAATTTAATCGAAAGCATTTGATTACAATATCACAAAATAATAACTTAATTTTTAATCGATCAAAAGTTATGAAAATAATCACTATCTATACAGTGACCAGCAAAAAACTACAACTCTATTAGTAGAGTTGATAGCTTAATTTCAAGAATCCAATTATATTCTTATTTAATATTCATATCTTTGATATAGTCTTCACTGCCACTTTAAAGATAGTTTTATTTTAATTAAATCTATTAGTTGCTATATAATTAAAATCATTTTTGGTCGCGGTTCGAGCTAGCAGGCGTGACCATTACACAGCTTACTTAATGTAACATGTATATATTGTTTTTGATTTTCGTTTAATTTTTTTTGTTGCCTATTTCGGCTTTAAATTTACTCATCGAGGTGAAAATTTAATTTCTATTAAATTGCTTTTTTATTGGTTGCAATTAGATTAGTTAACGTTAATTTATGGTTATATTTAATTGAAGGTGCCTCAATGTTTTTGAATTTTAAACCAGCGGTTCTCAATAGATATATATTTTTATAAAATACGCTATCGATAATTCTTGTATGTTTTATGAAATTATGAACTAACTTCAAAGGAGATTATTGAATTATTTGTATTCCTTGTTTCTGACGTCACACTTTGAAAATATGAGGTATCAAAATTATATGCCAGTTCTCTTGGAGTTTCATGAATACATTGACAAGTTTCGGGTACGCATTGTATATAAACACCAACGGTATTAAAACAGTGGTGATATAATGAAAATTATTTTGTACGGTCAGAGTTGCCAACTGTGTTATAATACGTTGAAGTATTACTGCTCTAAATTGCATAGCAAATCCATAGATACTATCATAAAAATTAAACCTCATTTGAGAATGCTTGCTAGTTAGCAAATTTTGCTAGCGCCTATATGATATCGGAATATAACCCCGGAATTTATAATTATTAAACAATAAAGAAAGCACCAATCAATAGCTTATTTAATCATCCTCCCATCAACCCTTAAATATACGTTGTTGCGTAAGTTTAAATCATTTATGTCTGGTATTATAAAGAACCTACCTAATTTGCAAGCTTGCAACTACTCATAAATGAGGTTATTAATTTTGTTATAGTATCTATGGATTAGTTATGGAATTTAGAGCAGAGACACTTCAATGTATTGTTGTACAGTTGGCGACTCTGACCGTATAAAATAATTTTCATAATAGCACCACTGTTTTAATACCGTTAATGTTTACATACAACGCTTGCACGAAATCTGGAAAAGTTATCACAAAACTTCAAGAGAACTGTCATATAAGTTTGATATCTCATTTGAGAGTTCTAGCAAGCTTGTAAATTTGATAGCCCCTTTATAATATCGGACATTAGAATTTGTTTCAACATTAATTTTTTTTTGGAAATGTACATCTTATGCATAAAATGGTGGGCAATATTAAAAGTAAATTCACCGCAATTAACGGTTTTAAGTCTTGATGTTAGGTCATTTTTTTATCGACGTGTAAAAGTAAGGTTAAAATAATAACTTTTTATGGATTCATTATTTCATGATATTTGAAACAATAAATGGAATTCTGCAGTAAGCAACTGACGGTTTATTTAAAAAAATATAAATGCAGAATATAAATATTAATATTGCACGTAACTTAACACAAACATTTTTCAAAAATAATGATAGTACGTTGAAAGCCATTAAAACAGCTATAAAAGTGAGAAAAACACACTTGTTGGCATAATATTACATCTAACATAAATATAATATACATTCTTGACAAGAATATGGCTAACAATTGCTTTAGCTTACAGTTAATAATATTTTAGTTTTTATATAAAACGTTATGTTCTTGATACTTACATTTTTAATGGAACGTTATTATTATTATTATTATTTTTCCTAATGTGATTATTTTTTATTAGGTAATAAATCAATTCTATTTCTACTTTTTATAAATACTTTTACACTTGGAAAAAAGTTGAAGTATAAACATGGATGGATTATATTAAAAATAATTGGATTTTGAAATATATACCCCTTATTTATGTATAGTAGGAGTGTGAGTGAGAGGGCGTTATGAACGCGTTTAGTTGTTAATTAAAATAAAGGTGGTTGACGGTAAGAATCTTGAAATTGAAGTATACCATATTGTTAACATTCATTTGAAGATTATAGAAAAAATTATTAAGTATGATGACATTAGTTTTAAAGTGTACATTTTCATGATTGAAAATACTCAAATTCAAGCTTTTATGAAGTTTTAAAAATTTATAACAAATAAAGGAGTAGAGTTACAGTTATAAGTGTAGTGCCATTTTTATGCGAAAGGGCCTAAAGATGATTTAAAAAATCTTTTTTTTCTCTTGTAAGGCCAATGTATTGACTAGCACATTGGATTTTTAAGTTCTTTAAGGTCTCAGGTATACGAATCTGAACATAATTATATTAAGCCCGCCGCACACGACGCTATTTTGTCTGCTGGGACTTCTGCTGGCTACTGAGCTGGCTGTACTGCAGGCTGTGTTACGTGCATGCATGCTGGATACTACTGATAGAACATGTGCTATTTTTCGTGCAGGATTACTTGCTTGTTTGAGTGAGGACCAATCGGAAAGCAGTATTTTATCACGTGGGTGACATGCGGATGAACTGACAGATGATATCATAATATATGTATCTTATGTATATTTTAATGCTAGTATTTTTGAAAGTGAAGTGTTTGCTGCGATGAGTAAAGAAAATACTTACATTTTGTTACATATTTTTGTTGACATCTGAGCTGTCACTGTGCACGCAACAAAACCAGCTTCAAAATCCAGTTTTGAAACTAGCATCGTGTGAAGCAAATCGTAAAAAACCAGCACGACGTCTAGCGCCACAGTATGCTTGAAACCTAGCAACTAAATCAAGCAGACAATCCAGCAAGCAAAATAGCATCGTGTGCGGTGGGCTTTATTTCCACTCATTATCTGCTAGCACCTCGTCTAGTATTATAATTCTATGTAGGATGTTTAATTTAATTTAATTTTATATTTTATCTTTTTTTATTTAAAATAAAAACAAAACACTATTCACTTATTGAAAATTTATTCAGTTTCGAGTCAGTATTTCAAAATGCACCAATCAGGCGTCGATATATTTGTCCAAAGACTACTATATCTGCAACACTTTTAATTCATTCCATGTTAAATTTCCTATGGCAATTACACTCTAAGTGTGAAAAAGTATAATTTTTATAAAATCCAATTAGCGGTGTTGTTATTTTATCAACCGTTACATTAATTCATACGTATAATGGAAAAAAAATAGATTTGATTTAATTATTTTTTTATAATGGCATGTAAACAAGCGATTCGTGTTAAAAACTGAAACTAATAAATTATATTTCTTTTTACGTACGGGTTAATATTTGATAAATCATATTGTAAAACTGTAATTAGTGTCATAAATAATGTAAATCCGGTGTCCATCATGCGCGAAACCAGTACAATTATATTGTTTGCAGGGCCGTTTTTATATTATTATGTCGTGCGTATTAAATTTTTAATGATTTAATTATGGCGTCTCTAACTAGTGATTTTTTAAAATAAACAATTATTTTTTTTCTATGTAATTTTTTTTTGATGTATCAACCCACAAAAATATTATTTTTGAATTTTATTTAACCATTAGCTGCTAACATACCTGCCACACTGGGGTCACCTCGTACCCCAGACACTAAAATGCTCACTACTTGTAAGCTATTTTAATTCAATAAAATTCCTCTATCATCTACGATCGATACGGAATGCACTCCAATCGGCTATTTAAAAAAAATGTAATATATAATATATTTAAAAAATTGAAAACCTTGTCAAATTTAAATAGCTTGCATTGAAGTTGAAAAAATGTGGGGCGCCTGGTACCCCACAGTGGCAGTTAGCAGATAGCAGTTAGGGGTTAATTCGAAAATAGCTCATACCTTTAAAATTTATAATCTACTGGAAAAAATTATTAGAAAGAAAAATGATATTTTTCAATGATCATTGTCTAATCAACCAACCTTTTTTCATTAAAAAATCACGATATGATACATAAGTACATAACAGTGTCCATTTAATAAACGAACAAGTAAAAAAAATCTTTAATTGTTGATGTAAAAATGAATGTCAAATAATTTTTAAATAACTTTTGACAATACAAGCATTATATATCCGCGGGGTGATCTTGATATGGCTTCTGGGTAGAAGCCGCGTTAATTTGGTTGCTCAATCGGCCAATGTGCAATGAAACGTTGACTAAATAGATGCGGCTTTTACCCAGAAACCAAGATTAATCCTTGAAACTGATTGACGTTTTTTCTCTCTTTACTTCTCAAAATTTTGTCTTTTTCCTGGTTGCACCACTAAATCTCGTCTCATGTCCGGTATTATAAAGGACATATCAAATTTGCAAGCTTGCTATTACTCTCAAATGAGATATCAAACTTATATGGTAGTTCTTTTTGAGTTTTTAACAGATAGTTGCATGCACAGTAAGTTTGTTTTTACCACTTTTACGCAAGGTTAGAAAATACACTTTAGTAAATATACTTTACATACCTTTTTTTACTTTCTATGTATGAAACTATCTGTCAAAAATTTCAAGAGAACTGTCATATAAGTTTAATACCCCATTTAAGAGCGTTTGCAAGCTTGCAAATTTGTTAGCTCCTTTATAATACCGGACATCCATATAGTTTGTATAAAATCAAAATAAAAAAAAGTTAAAAGATTTTAGACGTCAAAAAGAATAAAACACGGTACTGCTTATTAACTATATCAACAATAAAAAATTGATCTGTTTTCGGGTAAACACGTTTATAAATAATCGCACATCAGTCCAGATAGTTAGCTACTCTTTGTTACTGTCCAGTGGATATGAAAAAAGCGTGTATAATCTGTTCTGTGAGTGCATACGCATGACGATGAAAAATTATGCTTTTTTTAAATTAAACCACACGGTACATCATTTCCTGCACTTGTTTTCTACATTCAAACTAATGCAAGTAAACGGTATTCTCTGTGTCGAACGATGACCCATAACTGATGAAAAACTTTACGAAAATGTCATTTAGAACTCAAGTAAACAATTTTCAAGAAATGTTGATAGTTATTAAAAAGGATGTTGAAAATAATTAGTAATGAATTCAAATTTATGTAAGTTAAATATACCATTAAAAACTGCATAAAGCCACACCAAATGGTGTATTTAATTTTATTGGCCTTTATTGACACCTACTTCAAAAACTGTTAAATTTAATTATTATCTATACATTATTTTTCAGTGGTTCGATTTTTTTTCATCCCCTTTTGATTGGCGTAGTAGTACATGGTTCAATTCTAATGAAATTTATATGGGACCACCTCAAAAGTATACTCTTCAACAAAAAAAGTTTCACCGAATAGGTGCATATTTGTCAGTCATGCCCGAAAATACATAAAAAAATTATACAGAAAATTTGAAAACACCCTTTTTTTAAAGTCCTTGGACAGATTTTGATAAAATTTAATTGGAACTATACCTTGAGAGTATATTCTTCCAAGCAAACAAAAACACATCCAAATTGGTGCATATTTGTCGGAGTTATGCCCGAAAATACATAAAAATTGAAAACACCCTTATTTTAAAGTCCTTGGACAGATTTTGATAAAATTTAATTGGAACTATACCTCGAGAGTATACTCTTCCAAACAAACAAAAAAACATCCAAATTGGTGCATGTTTATCAGAATTATGCCCGAAAATACATAAAAATTGAAAACACTCTTATTTTAAAGTCCATGGTCAGATTTTGATAAAATTTAAATGAAACCACCTCGGGAGTATATTCTTCCAAACAAACCAAAAATTGTCCAAATCAGAGTTATGCCCAAACAAACATAAAAAATATACCTATCGCTTGAATTGAAAACCTCCTTTCGGTTAATAAACCTCCTGCTTGACATATTTACCCACATACACAAATACACACACACCGCCATTCGACACATATATGTACACCTCACACATACCACAATGATTCGATATATTTCGGACCCTATAACAAAAACACTCGCACAGATTAGACATGACAGTAACAAGTTTTTTTTTTCGTATCCTAACACGATACACCTATCAGATATGTCGCACGGTATATTATGTTACAACTGTGGTCCATTCATTTGTACGATGATAAGCTGTTTTTAACAACAAAGCGATAGTCGATTGTTGTTAAGTGTGTATGCTCACACCGATTTGTTGCAAGATTGCTGTTGAATGGCGTTGTCTTGTTTTATCTCGCGTGTATCTGATTTCCCGGCTCTTTTTATAACTCAACCTTTCTCTATCACAATAGAACACTGTCATTTGAAACACATGCCGAAAAGACAAGAGTTTTTGCATCTATTTCTGCATTTATTTAATCCAGTTTAAATTTTTTAAGGTGCGTAAACTTAAAGATACTATAATAAGATATATGACAACGTATTATGTATTATAGTTTGCAAGCATTAAAAAAATGAATACAGATACTGGCACCAGTCTTGGACAATACCATTTTATTAACTTAAATGTACTGAATTAGAAATATTTGTTTGATATTTCATTACTGCCATTACTGGATAATTAATCTATATACATTTAACTGTCGTACAGCGTGATTCAGGGACGTAGATAGGGGGGGGGGATTAAGGAGATCAATCCCCCCCCCCATGAGTCCAATTTTTATGATATTCATAACGAAAAATAAAGATTTAATACTGTACATACACCCCATGAGACTGACACTGTGTTATGAATGGCTAAAAAAAATCAAAATTTTGGTGATGACTAAAAAAAAGGTCTTCAAAATTGGTAATGACTAAAAAAAAGGTCTTCAAAATTAAAATTCTGCCCCCCCCCCCAATCGCAAAAACTTATCTACACCACTGGCGTGATTTGATGATAATTGATCATTTTGTTTAAAAATAGTGAACAAAATAATTATCGCGGTTTGACACACTATCAAGAAATGTATATTTTCTTATGAAAATGCTTTACATTGTTTTAAATTTTATGTCTTTTATAATCATTAGGAAGTATTCATCACTGGATATTCATTACTGGTTTTTCTTTGTCCATTACTGGAGAAAAAACATATACAAAATGAAAGGCTATAATTTAAAAATAAACTACATTTGCGCATTTTGGTAGTTAAGTTGATTTAATAAAGGACTAGTTGTTTTATTAGTAATATGGGTTCATGAGTATTACAAAAATAGCCCACCAAGACTGGTGATATTGATTTATAAAATCAGAAAATAGGGCTGTGAGTGAAACTTAGCTATAAAAAAATCAAACAGAAATCGATTCGAGCTGTCAGAACTCTTATATACTATATGAAGTATTTAAAAATAAAGTGTTTAAATGAATAATTGGCCTCAAGAAGAATACATGTATTTAAAAATAAATGCAGCTTTAAGGTAGTTGGTCCGTAAACATGTTTTCGTCAGATTTTGTTTACATTGCACAGGAATATTCCCTAGACTAATATCTGAAAAATAGCCCATTTTTATTAAAATTGACCATCTCAAAGTCATGAAAAACGATCTCAAAAGTTTATATTTTTAACACAGCTTATATGGACTAACCGTACACTAACGTAACGTTTTATTAGATAAAATTTAAACTTAGCGTCAGATTTTCATAAAACACTGACATGTATATTTATATGAAAGAAAACAGTATACAAAAAATTGGAATTATTTACCATCCCGTTATTAAGATTTAACCAGATTTAACTACCAAACCATCACATAAATTACAGTATTGTTGACAATGTGGCAACAACGTATTCATTTGATTATAGTAAAAAATACACGAAATAATGAAATAATTTTTTACAAAATATGATAAGTGGATTGAAGGGAATTATAATCGATTTCATTAATTATTAATATATTCTGTGGTAGTTTAGATGATAAAATATAATCATTTGACAAGTAGTTAAGAGTAGATAATGTACAGCGTTGCCATGATCATTTCTCTAAATTAAAAATATGTACTCATGGCCTAATGTGATCACATTATGATGGACCAACTACCTTAATAAACAAAATCTAAGGTAATTGAAGACTAAAACAAACATTTGTTTCGAGGTGGCATGGCATTTTAAAATGCACCAATCACACACCTTTATATTTGTCCAAAGGCTACTACAACACTTCTAATTCTTCCAATGTTATATATTTCTTGGCTACATTTTGGAATACCCTGTATATTGAATCATCGATTCAAATCAATCCCGATGAATGTTCATTGATTTTTTTGATGTGAACTTTTTCAATGATCTATGATTATCAATATAAAAACTATAGATCCAAATTAATCTCTACCAAATTCGGATTATTGTTCATATCTATTTTTGTAGTGAACATCTTCCAGGATCTAAAGATTTCTTTAAATTGAAAATGATTACAAGTCAATCACGATGAAATTTATTATTTTTACAACTCTTAACCAATAGCAACTATAATAATCACATAGGTGTGTATTTAAGTATGTATGTTTCACAGCTGGAAACTGATGAGGTCAACAATAACACATAAAGTATATCAAAGAGAAAGATAGTGGTATTCTTGTTGACAATATTACAATATAGATAAATAAAATAAATTGTTATTACGTACAATTTAGATTGTAAACTTTATTGTGATATTATACGGTTTTCATGTTGGGCTAAAGAATTTTTTTAGTAAAATTAGAGTTTTTGATATTGTTATTTTATTAATGAAATTATAGAAATTATTATTATTATTATCATAATTAAACTTAATGGTTTGTTTTTCGAGTTTTATGGCCATAATTTCTATCTTTTTGTAGTACTGGAGATGGTTAAATGTGAGAGGATTCAGTATTTTATTTTCTGTCACTTTCGGTTGAACCGGAAGTGATTTAAAAAAATGGGAATGTACTCTCTAAACCTGAAATAGTGAATTTTCACTAATTCACATTGTATATTCACTATTTGCCACAGCTAAAAGTCGGCCACTTGGAATTAGTGCATATACACTTATGTACCCAGTGAAATTCACTGTTTTCATAAGTGCATCATTTCACTGGGTACATAAGTGTATATGCACTAATTCCAAGTGGCCGACTTTTAGCTGTGGCAAATAGTGAATATACACTGTGAATTAGTGATAATTCACTATTTCAGGTTTAGAGAGTGGATAACTGAAAAAATTATTAATATTTATTTATCTAAAAACAACATATAAACTATAACAAAATAGAAAAGTATGGTAAAAAGATATAAGCTTACTGAGAGTCATTGTAAGATGTAAGTAATGCATATTACTTACAATTAGAATAAAAGTGAGGTTAGGTTGTTTATTAGCCCACATAAATTGCCAATTCTTCTTAATGGAATGGTAAAAGATTCTAAAAGTTTATTTACATTGAAGAGCAGGCAGAAATTTTAATACTTTAACATAATTTTTAATATTAATTCTAATATAATTTTCATAAACATAGTATGGAAAATTTTGAAATACACAAATGAGGTTAGAATCTATTTTCGCGTTTAAATCATTAGTATGTTATATCTTTATTTTATTGGGATTATTGTATTTACAACAGTGATTGTTGTACAAACAATAAAGCGACAAATTCCAAATTAGAAAATATAATCAATTCTAGACATCTTAGCAATCATAAAATATTATGAACATAATATAGTTATAAATATGAATTCCATTGAAGAAACTATAAATGCTAATTATTTTACACAAAATTTAATTAATTTTATGTTTTATAAAAATCATGAGTTAATTTTATATTTACATTACAAATCATTGGTTATAACCTATAAATAATGTCCACTGATGATTACATTTAATATAAATTTCCTTCTCATAATAAAAAATAAATAAATGAATAAAAGCTAAATATTATATAAACCATATCATGATATTAATTAGAAAAACAAATAACTTACCTTATTAATCACGCACGATAAAAGCACTCACACAATGTAATCGTAAAATGGATGCCAGCAAACTGTCATTTACGACGCATGCGCAAAAAAGTCACTGGTTTATCAGTGGTTCCAACTTTTTTCCAGTGAATTAGTTGATCACTGGGAAAAACAGTGAAAATTTCACTATTTCAAGTTTAGAGAGTATATTTTTTATTACGTTATTTTATTTTACGAGAAAAATTTTATCTTAAATAATTTTTTGTTCGACTTTTCCAAGATATTAAAAAATATTGGACTTTCAGGAATTTTTTATTCGGAAACCATCAACTTTTAAGAAAAAGTATAAAAATTTATTAATAAAATTAAATTTTATTTTTTTATATTTTTTTCTGTAAAGTTGATGGTTTCTGGGTAAACACAACTTGAAAGTTCAAATAATTATTTTGAAAAATTGAATTCGAATCTAAAAATTATTAAGGACAAAAGTTATTTGTTTTTCTTTAAGAATAATATACAATAATAAAAAAGTTCATAAATAAAATCTTGATATCACTTCCGGTTAAACAGGAAATGACAAAAAATACTATCTTAAAAAAGTACTGTTATAAAAAATCTTAAACTTGGCATTCTGCATAGTAGTGATATAGTATGATTTTATTTTCATGAAGTTAGTTACTCTATGTCGGATATTACATGACACAAATGAGTCACAGAACGCGCGTGCTTGTTGTGGGCGTTACAAGCCCGTAGCGGAAACGGGAACACAGAAGCCATGCTGTTATCTTGGACGCGGAATCGCCCCCGTGACGATAATCAGATGAACCTCGATCTGAACAACTCGTGTGTCATTCACATTGTCATGTAAAATAAAATAATGACGTAAATTTAAGAATTTTCTTCTTTTTAATTATATTATTGGCCATCGGGCTTCTTTACCTGTCAGCCACTATTGTACTTACTATTAAATGAAAACGAAGTTACGCATATTTAATTTATATTTTAGTATTATAAAGGAGCTCACACAGTTGGTAAGCTAACGAACACTTTCAACGAGGTATTAATTCTCTAATATTATCGTTGATACCTTAACTTATTATAACTTCAAAACACAGTGGAAACTCTGACCGTACGATATAATTTTCATATTACCACTGTTTTAATACAATTGGTATTTACTTACCACACGTGCGAGAAACTTGTCAAACACTTCATGATACTTCAAGGGAACTGTCTTATATGTTTGATACCCTATTTGAAAGTGCTTGTTAGCTAACAAATTTTATTAGCTTCGTTATTATTCAGGTGTTTAGAACGGTTTAAGATTACAGTCAGGGCCGGATTTAGAATTTTGCCGCCCGTAGGCAGTTGCGAAAGTGCCGCCCTTTTTGATTGAATAAAAAAAAAGTGAAGTTTTTTTATGTTAACGACCTTTTTTTAGGTCCTCAAGTAAAAATTTTACCAATCAAAATCTGAAGACCTTTTTTTTTCTTTCTTTTTAAGTCTTCAAGTAAAAATTTTATCAATCTTTTTTTTACGCTAAAATTTGCCGCCTCTAAAATTTTGCCGCTATAGGCACGTGCCTACATTGCTTGCATGGTAAATCCGGGCCTGATTACAGTTGAACCTCTATAAGTCGAAGTTCAATAGAAACGCTTGAAAAATCTAGTTAAAGTGGTTTCAAAATATAGAGGCTACAGTTAAATAAGATCTTCAAAATAAAACATTGTTCACTTCGAATGATAAAGGCCGCAAAATTATAGAAATCGTAATTAGTTTGAGTAAGGGTTAATATTTCAGATGTTTTGAAGCCTGTAAGAAAGGAATCTTTGACTAATAGAAGATTTCAACGTATCGATGTTCTACTGTAATAACTTTTTACAAAAACAAATGAAAATCGAATTTTCGGCGAAAACTGATTTTTGTACTTTTCTTTTCTTCCACCCAGAAGGAAGATGACACCAATTTCGTTGGAGGTGGGAAACTAAAATTCAAATATAAATTCTAAATGTTATCTACTGCACCTATAAATGGGAATTTATTTACACCATTTTAAACGAAACTCCGAGTAATACCAAAATTTACGGCCGTTAAGAATTACAATATAAATAACTATATACGTTCGTTATAAAGTATACTTTGAAATGTCACAGGACGGCTAGAACAGGCGTAAACTAAACCAACACATAATTGTATTTACTCTCATACGTTCAATTGTAAACAATTGGATTGGTCGTTACATGTTACAACTGTCGATATAGAGTTAAATTTATTTCTGTAAATAATCACCGTAGTATGTTTGTAGTTTTTTTTACGTTGGTACCAGTGAGGTGTTTACGCCAATAGGTTGTAGTAGGAATACGTAGGCTTTTGTCATTTCTATGTGTGCAAGTTATTAGAGCTGTCGATGTAAATGTGGAGTTATTATTTCATGAAGAATTTCTGAGTGTGGTTTTATTTACTAATGTTTTTATTTTACGTCGAAATAGAGTTAATGATGTATTGTAAATTGGGTAGTTACTTCCTAACCCAACCTCGTTGGTTTGATAAAGAATCGCAAATTTTTAGCGTAACCCACGAAGTGGCAGCGCTTATATGCTCGATTTTCCGTCCGTCCGTCTGTCTTCCACCACGAGATCACGGCCCCTTAACCACTTAAAGACCTCGGGATTTCGCTAAATAGTAGGTCTATGGTTCTAGTTTAGCCCATTTTAGGAATTTTCTCGGTCATGCCCCCCCCTCCCTTCAAAAATTTTCATATATGGCTTCATGTATTTCGTCGGACTCGAGATTGATTCACGAATCGATTGACAAGGGTATTTTTTGAGTGGGTTGCGCGGCAACACCCATGTGTTGGTTTTAATAATTTTTTTGACAAATATTATTATGGTAAGTTGTGCAGCTAATTTCATGCGTTACGTATAATTTGGTAGAAATTTTGAGTTCAAATTTTTATTACTATACTATAGTAGGTACCTATGTAAAAAAAGGAGTAAAAATATATTTGTTTATAGATTGCATTATATGTGTACCCCCCCCCCCCCCCCCCCCGTCCCCCAGATTGATTTAATTTGTTAAAACTATTATCTAATATTATTAAATATCATCTTTTTACTGAAATATTATTTAAATTTTGATAAATCAAGACGAAAAAGCGGCAAAAATTGATGTCCAACCCATTCATTTCCCACTAGAAAGGCAAGAATTGTTTATTACAACCCCTTATTCACACTAGAAAGGCAAAAATTGATTATTACAATCCTTTATTTCCACTAGAAATTCCGACCTGTAAGAGGGGGAATATATTAGGTAATCTGAATTATTTCTTTTTTTTAACTATCACTTGCCTTAATCGTTAGTAATTTTTTGTTAATTCACCTTTAATATTTTGACATAAGATCCTTTATGATAATAGCAAATAATTCATATACATACAATTATCCAAAAGCATTGTTGTATTCATGAAACGTCCGGCAATAAATATGACTCTATTTGCAACTGCATATGAAAGCAATAGCAAATACTATTAAAAATAATTTATATAGCAACATTGTGATTAATAAAACATATCCGTGCACAAGGTTGGAGTTATCCCCGGCCGACCGTCTGTATTTGTCTGCGGATATTTACTGCGGAATTAATGAGACGTGCGTTCGACTCTGGGACAGATTTGTACACTTGGTTCTTCTTCTTTTTCTTACAACAGTGGCGGGTCTTATATAGTGTATTCTAGGTTAAACCATAGGAAAAAGATTGGGTGAATTAGAAATGTTGTAGTTGCCTTTGAACAAATATAACGGCATGTGATTGGTGCATTTTGGAATCTCCATTCTGTCCCGAAACTGATGAATTTTAAACTAGTCAATAGTGTTTTGTTTTTAAAGTATTTCTCGGTAAAATGAAAAAAATCAAATTTTGTAAATAACTAAAAAGAGATTATAAGAAGCTCAATTCAAATAATTCAATTCAAGATATCGTCAAAATAAAATCAATATATTGCTGGCAATTTTAAATTTATTGATTTTATTTTGTCGATATTTTTGCTGACATGTGGTATTTAGAATCATTTCATGATTTTAAATAGGGCTTCGTATAATCTTTTTTTAGTTACTTATAAAATTTTGGCGTAGGTATTCTTGATTTTTTTTAATTTTCCGAGAAACTTCACAAATATTTCAGGTTTAATGAAACTTGTTGCTCATACAGAAAAACTTTTATTTTATTTTAAACTAATATAAAACAATAAACTCTGTTTGCCCCATTGTCTGACCGCCACTGTTTTTACGTAATGAGAGTCTGCGAGTGCTCATGGTATTTACAAATTGCCAACTAGTTTTTGCTGATATTTATTACCTTTTATACATTATTCTCTTGCATTATAGAAAACATTTACTGAATCTGTTTCTTTAATTACTCGACACATGCGCAGTACACTGTAAAAAATAGATTTTTTTATTGGAAACCAGATTGAATCTACATTATTAAATTCAATTTTTTTTTTATAAATTTTACAAAAATTCAATTTAGATTTTATAGTTACTTTCAATTAATAACCACAAATATTCCGTATACAAATTTTATTTTGATGTAAAACTATCTCTTTCCGGAGATCTTTGAAAGCCTATATCTCCGGAACTATTTATCATAGAACAATAAATAAAACACCAATTAGTCCCATTTTCAACCCTCCTTCTTTCAATCTTTTAATACAATAGCATAAAATTAATTAATCAATTTTATAACATATTTTTATAATAAAAAAAAATTGCAGCTACTAAACCCTTCATAATTTTTATATCTAACGCATATTTTCCTTTTAGGACAGTTGTCTGGGGACCATAGGGACACAAGATGGAATAGGATGTTGCTAATGGGTCGATTATAGCAGTTTTTTTTTAATATTACTAAAAGTGTACTGCATAGTTTTAGTTGGCCAATTAATAATTTTTAAAGATATCCATCTAAAAGATGTTACATAATATCAATCTAGATTACAAAAAGTTAAATATGTGTACATATTTACATTAAAATTATATCAATCATAACAGTATTAATTGAAAAAATTATATTTAAGTAACATCCAAGCAGATTTAGGTGTGCTTTAATAGTAAATCATCTTAAGAACAACTTTTTTTTAAATTGGATATTCTCATTTAAATAAAATATATTAACTTTAATTAATGTAACATTAATAAAAGAAGACGATTCGAAAGGTTATATAATATATTTATATCCTGCTGAGATATTTCTGGAATGTTTTTGCTTAAACAAGTTAAATATTTAAAGGTTATATGTGACTTAAGTATTATGTCGGAATCAAATTAAATGTTTTTAATCAAAACATTACATATTTTAAATCCAAAGTCAAATATATCTCTAGTTAACAGGTTTTTTTTTATCTTTTATCTTGGTATACTTGTGTTGTACTAATGTATCGGATGGGAAGTTGACTTTATGTCTATCAGAGCAGGATTGAACAAACATAATGTTTTATTATTTTATTCTATTTGTATTTTTTGGCTTTTCATTGCTAATTTATTCAGAACATTTCCTAAAACTTTAGGCTAGTTTTTCTTTTAATTTTCATTATTTTCCATTTAAATTTTCATTCAAATCACATTTATTTAAATATAACGCTTTAATGAATACATTCATAGACGTCCATATAAGGGAGGGGGGAAATTAGCAATCGCTCTACTAGGCGTGATTTCACGTGAATTTTTACACTCTTTATTTGGAATGTTATATTTAAAAAAAGTTGATTTAAATGAAAAATTATATAAAAAATAATTAAAATAATTGTTAACATAATATCATGATGTCCATTCTTATTTTCTTTCCTTTATGTTGATATTTCTTTTAATTCTGTCATGAAATTTGACTGAAATTTTTTGAGTTATAGATTTTTCTAAAAGAATTTTTGTTATATTGAAAATGATGTAAAAAGTTGAATTTTTCAAACCGCAGGTCTGTATCTCAAACGGTTCTCGACATATGACCTCAAAGTTTAAATTTATTCAAAATTTTTGAGTAAAATAGCCGTAACTTTTGAACGTGTGATCGGAATTGGTTTTTGTTGACATATTTGAAATCAGCGTGCCAAAATCTATATAATGACACTTTAAAATGCGACAAAAATTTGTTTGCCGAAAATCGACATTTTTTTAAGGTATACCCCTTTGAATTTTTTCAATTTTTCGCGAATTTTTTTTTTGGTAACTTTTGAAGTTTTACACATGTCATTATATAGATTTTGCCATGCTAATTTCAAATTCATTAACGAAAATCAATTCTGACCACACGTTCAAAAGTTATGACCATTTTTCCCCAAAATTTTGAAAAAAACTAACTTTCAGCGGCCAAATCTCAAGAACGGTTTGATATACAGATCCGCGGTTTAAAAAATTCAACATTTCACATCATTTTCAATATAATAAACATACTTTTAACGAAATCTAAAACTCAAATTATGAAAAAATTTCATAATTCTAACTTTTCATAGAAATTTCATAAGAATATCAACTTTAATATATTTTTAAATTTATTAATTTATTTAATTCATATACCTAACAGAAATATTTGTGACAATTTTTAATTTATTTAGAATTAATTCAAACCGTTTTTCTTCTAACTAAACCTATTCAATTGTTTTTAGAAGTGTACTATTTACGAACATTCTCTATAGGATTTATTAGAACATTTCGATCAAAATAATTAGTATCAACTCTCAGTGTGGTATTTACAATAATATATACATTGGAATAATCGGTAGCAAATTTTACAAGCAAATGCTAGCGAATTAATTACAGATCATGTATGTAATGTGTCTAAGACAAAGACCCAAGGGAAATATATAGACTTGTAAAACTTGTAGCTCCTTGTTGTCTCATGTATCTGTTATACAAATGTGGTTCGTGTGACATAATTTTAACTCGGACAAACTGTTCGGTTTATTGGATACTCTCTTTGAATGATATGAATGTATTGCAAGGAGGTCTAATCTTTTATTGTAGTATCAACATGACTCCACAAAAGGGGGGGGGGGGGGTGACAGGTTTCTAGCATATGAACCTCGGCGTGGCTAGACAACAATATTATTTTTGGCTTCGTCAATTTTTTTTTAGAAATTGGATAAAAATAAGACAAATAAATAATACTTAATAAATAATACTTTTGTAAAATAACACAGATCTGAATAGAAAATTTAGGAGGCTTTTGGCATGCCGAAACCGGATTTGTTGCCCAATTGGTTTCATCACGTCAGGGTTTTGAGATATTCTAACCTAAAAGTCCATTGGCAATGTTAAAGAATTTATTATCAAGTAGGTAATTTTTTTCTTAAGTTTTTGGTCACGGTAACAAATAGTATTATCTTTCCTCATTAAAATGAGTTTTAACTTTTTACTGTACGATTTTTTTAGCCGAGATGTACTACGTTTGAAGATATGATATTTTTGTTAATAGAGTGTAGTATAGTACACAATGAACTTTACTACATATATCTTCAAAGTAGTATATTTCGGTAAAGAAAAGTCGCACAGTAAAATTAAAAAAATCATTTTAAAGAGAAAAGATAGTACTATTCGTAATCATGAAAGAAAACTTAAAAAAAAATTACCTACTTAGTAATAAATTCCCCAATATTGCCAAAATCGTCATTTTTGGGACTTTTAGGTTCGGATATCTAAAAAACCTGACGTGATGGAATCATTTGGGCAACGAATTCGGTTTCGGCATGGCAAATACCTTCTAAATCATCTATTCAAATATCTGAGAATTTTTTTTGTTGTATAGTATAATCAGAAAGAAATTTAATTTCTAAATACTGAAAAATATATTTGACGTTAAGTATTTAAGAAGTGGGCGATATGAGGGGGTCACCTTTTGCATTAAAAATAGAAATTATTGTGAACGAAAGAAAATTCTACATTTTCTTTATGTTTTGAAGGTAGTACAATCAAAGTCTGTTATGATTTTTCAACGGTATTACCTACAATACTTCCATTTCTTTCAGAATATCGAACTAAAAATTAGTTCATGCGTGTGTAGTAAAGTCATGTGTCGGCCACATAAGTATATTTTTTATTTCATGTACTTGACGAGCCATAAATATTGATCTAGTTAGTAACACACGATAGGTATGTTATATATAAATAGACACTAGCGCAGCAATTATAATATCTTTTGTCCACCTTGTGTCATAAATGTTGTTAATGTCGAACAATGATAAATGCTTCATAAATATTCGTTCTCGTTTTTTTCATGCATCGATAATATCTCAGCATGATGTTAAACATAAGCTAAGAATTAATAGATCGTTAATTTTATGTTTTAATATTTGATTAATTTGAACATAAAACCGTATTGTTTTTTCTCTGTTGATAGTTTGTATAGTCGGTTTAAATTCTTATGAATATTTTGAATTGGGTGTTGGTTGATTTTTGAATATCATTTGTAAAATATTTGTATATTGGATAGAAATGAGAGGGGGGGGGTCGTAAAACATTACGAATCCTAACGCGGGGTGAAGAGAGGGAGAGGGAGTGTTACCTACGTAAGTTTTTTTTAACCCTCCGATAGGCGCGCATAGAAAGTTACATGAAATGGGTGCGTATGTATCTCACAGATACATTTCAATATTTTCATATTAAACACCTATTAATTCAAAATGCTTTATTTGCATTTAGTTTTATGAAATATCAGGTATATAAAACACTTAAATACATATAAATTAAATAAATGGTATTTCTATAAATTGAAAAAAAAAACTGGTTGAAACAAAACTGAAAAATGCATACTTTGGTAAATTTCGACTCAAAAAAAATTTTTTTTAGAAATACAATCTGTGCAAATTACTGAACAATGTCAAAAACTTTTTACAATTTATACAATAATACTTTGAAAGACGGGTACGTTTTGCGCTGTATAGTAGATAGTAGTATAGTAGGCGTGTATCTGTGAGATACAAAACAGCAATATATAAAAACCTCTGACTACTTTGTAATAACCACCACGGGAGCTAGGAAGATACGTGGGAGGAGGAAGGTCTAACTTTTGAAACGTGTCCGTTAGAACCAATATAAAATCACAATGTATCTGTAGGATACATGCGCCCATCGGAGGGTTAAATCAATCTTCATACTTGCAATGTTAAATTTATTGATTTTATTTTGACGATATCTTTGCCCATAGATGGTGAATCTTTTCAGGAATTTAAATGAATGTATTTTTTTATTTGTTTACAAAATTTGGGTTTATTCTAATCGTGCAATATTTATTTTTTTCAAATATATAGCTAACCTTGTCGTTCACCGAGAAAAACCTTTATCATATTAATGTTTAAAAACAGTTAGACTATTTGAAATATATGATATGATATGATTTTGAATTGACTATAGATTATTTATATGACTTGTTTGTTATATATCTGTCAATTTCTTTACAAGCTAATAAATATGTATTATGTGTAGAGGTAGTAAAAGTTCTTGTAAGGAAATGAACAAAATAGCAAGATTGAATGATATTGTATTTGGCATTTAATAAAAAATGTATTAATTTATAATATTGGTCTGATTGTAAAATATTATGAGCTGACAGCTTACCTTGTATTTTTTATGTTTTCTAATCGCCTAGTTTTTTTTCAACAAGTTTTGGGCGCAGGTTCCATACCTTAAACATATTTTATAAATAAAGTATTAATCAATTAGTATAGGTTTATTGTTCTATTTTTCTGCACTAAAAGTGTATGTATGTGTGTGTGTTTGACCGAAGTAATCTCGAAAACTGCTGGGCCGATTTTGATGAAACCTGCACCAAAGTGTTCCTTGAAATTTCAAAGGTATACCTAATATATATCATTACTATATCACTCTGAAAATTCTTGATTTTCGTAGTACAATTTTTTTATTATATCATATTTATATAAATAAATGCGATAGTGTGTCTGTCTCTCTATTTGAAACCTTTTCACGGCTAAACCGCTGAATCGATCCTGAGGATTCTTTATATCCTGGAAATTGTACCCAGAAAAATCTGTTAAAAAAATAGTGATAAAAACTGGGTATAAATTACACATTTGTACGAGGTACCTGTTTTATCGACTATAACAGAAATTTTCTTTACCTACTGATCCTTTTTCTTTTTCTTCTTCTCTATGGATGACAGTTCCTACCTAACTTAAATTCCACGCAAACCATATACGAAGTTGCATTTAACAGCTAGTATCATTATAATTTTGAATGTATTCTGAAAAAAAAAATTATTATTCAAATTTTGATTTCGAATAAAATAAAAATAATTTAAGATATATTCGGATCCAGATCGGTCAACGTACGTAAAATTATTTTTGATAAATATCTTTTTAGTAGTAACATGTATAGAAAATTTACATATGAAAACATATTTTGGATGTTATATTTTTTGTAGTCAATTTATATTAATAATTTATAGAATATAAGATATCATTAAATTAATTTTCAGAATAATTGTTGTTATTTATCAATTCATAAATATTTTTGTATGAAAAAAATTAATTACAATTTTAATGATTCTATATTAGGGATGGGTTCTTTTTTGCTCTAAATGTTTATGATTTCCGGATATTTTTTATCTTTGAAAGTAAATAATGTATAATTTATTAGTACGATATAAATAATGTCTTGTAAAATGTTACGAGAAAATATCATTTGCATATTATAATATATATCTTTATTAAGATTTTTTTTATTTGATTATATTATTAGAACACTTATTTATGTATCTATTACTAGCAATTTTCTCAACTTATTTGTATACTAATTATTTTAATTACACTTTGTCATTACAAAATTGAAAAAAATATTTGTATCTTATAATACTCATCAAAATATTTCTACATATATATAATAAACTGGGTGATACTCAACGCTTTCTAATTATTTTAAAAAATGGTTGTAGATCATTAAATAAAAAAATATTTAAATCTGTACATCAATAAAAAGTGAACTTTGCAAATTGAAATTTAATTAATTTTTCTGTAAGTTATGGGATTATAAAGCAAAAAAATAATTTAATAGGTACTAAAAAGTATAGTAGTGATTTTAGTTTGCATTTGTATTTATTTCTGCACCGTTATTTTTACCATAATTACAGTTTGAATATCGCCCTTTTTTCTATCAATATTCTGATTAATTTGATGGAGGTATTTAGAAAATTGATTAAACTAACTAAGTTTTACAATACGCTGCCTAAACCGTTAAATATTGAGCAATATAATGTAAACGTAGCAAAAAATTGTGTAAAATAAAAAAATATACATTTTTTCAACTATATTTTTCAAAAATCCTGAACAATAATTCCTTGATTCACGCGAGCGAAACCGCGGGGACAGCTAGTGTTAAATAATAATAATTATTTTTACTAATTAAAAAGTACAATAAAACAATTTATATAAATAATTCCAATAATTTGTATTATTTTATTTCAAATGATATAAATAAATTAATTATATTGAAGTAAACATTTGAGCCATATTTCTATTTAGTTATTTTATTTTATATTTAACAATCGACATCGGCTGTTCTCATTGTTTATCAATTGCAGAAATGCACATTGTTTTCTTATCAACATAGAACAAATGGCCCAGGACTGAAACAATGGCTATCTGAGATAACATGGATCGAAACTAATACAGTATTATGTTATTGTAGAGCAGGGTTGGCTGACGAATTTGTATTTTTTCCAGAAGTCAAATCTATTAAATATACTGTTTCAGCAGTTGAAATTACCTTTTAATAAACTGTACAGTACGAAAATTAGGCCCCGAATGTAAGAAGGGGCCTCAAATCATCATGACAGAGATTTTTTCTTAATTTATTTTAGAAAAAAAAACATTTTTTTCATTACTTTTTAAGGATCATTCAACAAAGGGACCTAAAATATATTTTGCTAAGAGCTCCCTAACAGTTATAGAACGCCACTGCTTTAAATGTTATTTCATATTTTGAAAAATATTATTTATGAATTATTTATTTACCTATACGTTTTTTCTTAGAAACAAAAAATAGTTATTACAATCGACTTAAATTACGCCCAATAGGGGTCCCCCATCTTACATACACTATAAAAGGTGGGATGGGAGTCAAATATTTCAAAAATAATCCTTGCACAGTTAATTTTATGTTATTTTTACTCGCGAATTTTAAATACCTAAGCGATTTTCAAATCGATTTTTCGTGCCAAGGATATTTTAAATTTTTTATGCGTACAACCCTGTTGGTATAATTTTATATAAATATCTATATACCATTGTCCATTCGCAGCTGCACTGTGATTTACAAAATAACATTTTATTTATGCGTATAATTGAATAATTTATAGTTATTATGTGTATTATTATTTTTAATTAATAACAATTATATTTAATTAAAATATGTAAACCAAATGCAGCAACACTCAATTGTTATTATATAAATATTTATTTATTTATGAAAATAAAATAGTACTCTGAGTCATTGAAATTATTAAGAATTCTATATTTTTTTATAATTCAGTTTGTAGCTGATGAATTAGTTAAAATTTGAGAATTCTTTACTAAAAGGCGAAACAATCACTTTAGCGCAACCCACGAAGTGGTAGCGCTTATATGCTCGATTTTCCATCCGTCCGACCGTCCATCTGTCTGTCTTCCACCGCGAGATCTTGGCCCCCTTCTAGTTTAGCCCATTCTAGGAATTTTTCCGGTCATGCCCCCCCTCCTCAATATTATTCATATATGACTTCATGTATCTCGTTGGACTTGGGATTGATTCACGAATCGATTGGCAAGGGTATTTTTTGAGTTGTGTCAAGTGGGTTGGGCGACAACACCCACGTGTGAGTTTTGATAAACTTTTTATATTCGGCTATTCGGTTGCATTTTTAGAAGACAATAATGTCTGTCTGTTTGTCCACGTAAAGCTCTCGAACCACCGACCCGATTTTCATGCGGTTTTCTTTCTTCTAGTCAATATTTGATTAAATATTTGGATGTGGCTATTTGCACATACTGTATGTGCATGCAATTGGCTATTTGCACATACCACTTACTTAACGTAAACTAATCTACCCTATTTTAACAACCTAACCTAATTAGGTACATAATAATTAATCATTCTATATTGACTTAAAATAGAACCCTGAAGAATCCACTGCAAAATACGATGAAACTTTGGCCGATGAACGACAATTTATGAAATTTGTGAGCGGTCTCTTAAAAATTTGAAATAAGTATATGGCTTTTTAAAATATAAGAAACTAAATTTTCAGACTACAAACTGGCTTTACATAGATTTACAAAGAACTTCTTTATATATATAAATAAATATATTTTTTTATTACTTCCAACTCAGTATCCACTTCTTCACGCAAGAAGAAATAAAAATCTGACCGATAAAACAGCACTTATATTCTTCTATCGACGAGCCAGATGGTTTGCGGATCCTCTACAAGAAGCTGGCTGTTGAGATCATATAATTACATCACAGATTGCTATTATCGAATGTGCCTTACGTGGCGACTGTAATAGACCATTTCAAAAACAATTATCATTGTAATGAATGATATCCGACTGCCGCCCAGGAATATTGGGCGTTGGTTGGGGTGGGGCGATACCATGACTTCATCATCCAATGTACCTTTGTCTGAAAAATGCAGGGGTGTAATGTTTATTTTATCTCACAAATTATTTTTTGTCTTCTCTGTAATTTTTTGGTTGCTGAATATATTCCTTTTCAATTAGCTCCTAAAATAATGTTCCATGTTTTTACTTTATTTTTTATTATTTTTCAAGTCTTACCTTGGGTTGCATAAAGCAAAATTAACCAGTTGTTATAGAACCACACGGAGAGAATATTCTTTTAAAAATTAACAGTAAATACTGTGAACCTGAGGACAGAATCAACTTCTGAAAAAAATTAACAGAAAGAAAAGTCGGTAGAATTTAAAATAAAGTAAATGAAAAATTACAATGACATACTGGTAAATTTTAACATAGTAGTCATAGTACCTACCTAATAAAATTTATTTACTCTGAAAAAGTAATATACGCTATTCTTTAATTTAATTTCTTGTATATGAAAACTTCACGTAGGTACATTCTCTATAATTTTACTATGTTTCCATATTACTTTTCATATCTGGCCTATCGCCGACATAGAAACTGCTATACAGTAATACAGTATATTGAATTGTAGTAGACGTTCTTTTAAATTTTACCATGTCGGGTGTTAAAAATTTCTAGGATCAAAATTTTTTTCATCAATCTGTGCAATTTTTTCTCATTCCTATATACGCATCGTAAATAAATAAAAATGTTAATGAATTTTTTTCATCTGACTATTAATAACTTGTTAAAATAATTATTTAAGTTTTATAATAATAAATCTCGCCTTTTCACATGCATACGATATAGTAATTTTAGATACTGTTGGTATGAAATATTACTACGTTACCGATTAATTTTTCACAGAATGAAATTTCGTTCTCCCGTTGATTTTTACGTTAAAAATTAACATTAAATTTTGTTAATGCATTATTATTACGTCAATTCTAAAAAAAATCACGGTTATGATACATTTTATATGGTATAAAAATTATAGTATTTAGTGAATTGTTAATTTACAAATTGAGATAAAGTTTAGAATTAATATTAATCATGAATTGAAAACAACTGATTAACTAATAGTGGTTAATTTTGCTTTATGCAATCCAAGTTTTAGTTTAATTGGGTGGGCAAATACTTTTGGATGATAGTGTACATTGTACATACTTAAACAAAAAATACCATCTCATTACAAAAATATTCAAATTAGTTTTATAAATACATTCCATGGCAAAAAAGTATGTTTCGATTATGTATTTCCAATCATTAAGCTACAAAATTACGTACAATACTTACAGTAAGTAAAGTATCTTTCACTAATAGGAATAATTTAAAATTAATCAAGTTTATATTAGTACAATAATTCCGTTTGTTTAAATTAATGTACACAATAAATTGTAATAGCTGCAGAACATGTGGGTGGTCATGCAAGACGTATTTAGCGTAAATATTTAGTTTAATTATTCTCATTATTAATTCTACACAAACTTGTGCCGGCTATAATTTCAATAAGTAACAGCCCGGGGGTGTATACCAGCGGTCATCAACATTTGCGAATTGCTATCATGTAATAGAAATTATCTTTTTTACCTCTACATTTTTCAGGTAAACTCGAAAATTACTGAACCGATTTTTATGTGGTTTTCATCAGTAGTTAGATAATTTTTCAGTGAGTAATTTAGCTATTAATATTTTATGTAACCCTAATCAAAAGACTACAAAAATCTCAAGTCGTGTTTTGTTTCCATAATGCCACAACAATACAAGTGTCATTTACAAAAACAGTTGGCAATTAATAAATAATTCTTTAATTTATGGTTTAAATATTTTATTAATTTAAGTGTATAATTTATGGATATTAACCCGGGTAACACCGGGTCAAATGCGCTAGTTGCAAAGATAATATTTTGTTTTTAACAAAGATAAGAAATTTATGACTAATATTTTTTTTCAGACCGTAGTTTTTCTTTATTATATATTTTTATGGGCTCAGACTTACGGGACACCTATAGGTAGGTTCTAAATTTTGAGTAAAAATATTATTTTTTATTTTCTCTATTGTAAATTTTGTTTCGAAAATATCTATATATAAAAGACATTTTTTCGCTCGCTGAAATTTTCATTTTTTATTAGAATATAATTTTTTGTAAATAGATTGGGGGGGGGTCTCTTAAACTGAATTTGGTAGTCATAAGTATGATACCACTGGTGTACATAAATGAATATCTAAATAAGAATAATCATTTGTAAAATGCTTAATTGACTTTTATAGTTTTTATGTTGTAATTTCAACATCTGTAAGAAAATGTAATAAATAAATAAATATGAATTTATAATAGAAAGCAATAAAGTACAGAAGCTTTCGATTTCAAAACGCCGGTAAGTTTTTATAATTTTTCTGCTGTAAATATACGAGTATATGATAATAATAAAGCAGTTGTATTAAAAATTAAAACATTTTCAACATCACAGAAAATAATCGTGGCTCGTATTTTTTAGCACCTGTTGTGTATTTGTTTTATGAGTCGCGTGTAACTGAAGCAGCTTTAATAACCCTTTTATTATTTTGAAAATAATTACTGCCCGCGGATACGTAAATGTGAAATGACGAATACCATTGTAACTGGCATATTTATTACTTTTAATCATGATACAATCGCTTTTAAATCGTACCTGTTACAATGGTGCATTAGTATCAGTTAGATGTAATTTAACAGTAAGTAAGTAGACCAGTGGCGTAACCAGGGGCGCAAGGGAAGGTGGTTATTTAAAATAAATAAAAAATTCGATACATCAAAAAAAATAAAAATTCCAAATTTCTTTAAGGGGTTACATACAGTCAGAAGACCAAAAAAAGGGTTTTTTCAAGAATTTTTTAAGAGAAGACTTTTATAATTTATTAATGTAAAAATTTGTACACATATTATGGTCACTTTTAATTGTATTTTAACATTTTCAGCCGTTTCCGAGAAATCTTGGTCACCGACTGTAAAAACACAGATTTGAGAAAAACGCGCTGCCTCCTACATTTAAACGCTCTGAGACGTCTTTACAAATATGCGTGTAACTTCAAAAACAATCGCCGGATTTATTTGAAATTTTCTGTGTGTGTATTTAAAAATATGTACATTGCGAAAATGAAAGAAAAAAATTCGTTTTTTTTGAAAATTCTAACTGTATATAACCCCTTAACTCAGGCCTCCTACTTTCAAACGCTCTGAGAAGTCTTTACAAATATGCGTGTAACTTCGAATATAATCGCCGGATTGACTTGAAATTTTCTGTGTGTGTACTTAAATATATGTACATTACGAAAATGAATAAAAAAGAATTAATTTTTTTGAAAATTCTAACTGTATGTAACCCCTTAAGGAGATTCACACCATAAAAAAGGGATTTCAATGAAACTTTGAAAAAAACATATATTTAAAAAATCCTTACAAAATTTCAAGGTCATTAGGAGAATAATTTGTTATGAAAACCGCATAATTTCGAGACATGACAGGACTTTTCAAAATGATATGACAGAGAAAATTTGATTAAAATTTGAGCATACATTCTTTATTAATTTTCAAAGATATCTGTAAATTTTCTATGATTAGGAATCGCATGCGTGAAAAAAATAGAGATCTATGTGATTTAGTTTATACACAGGCTTATGCATGTCCCACACCGTCTGCCCCTCACCCTATAGTTAACCTCTTTAAATAGCAATTACTTTCTTGCCAAAGGAACCTTAAGAATTTTTATATCACTCTTAGTTTTCGAATTACTAACTGTAACTTTATAGCACGTATGAAAAACTTATCACTTAAAAACGAAAAGTTATTAAAAATCACCCCAACAAGTCTTATTTTGTCGCCAATTATATTTTACCTTGAAGGTCGCTGTGTAGAATTGTAAACAATTAAGTAATCAAATCGATGCGCGCATTAGAAATACTTTATTATACAAACAAAATAATAAAAATATAGGTAAGAATAACCTATCTAATTTAATTTAAGTATTAAAATTTACGATGAAATGCTACGTAAACTTCAATTACATATAACATGATTCATCAAAAACATACATATTTAGTATTTTTGTTAATTAACACAAGCTATAAAAATGTTTTCTTGTTACATAAAGCACTTAATCGACTAGAAATGCATGTGTATAAACAATAAATCATGATTAAATTAAATATTAATTGCCCAGAGAGTAATAAAATATATATGTATTTATCTATCAACGTATATGTTTAATAGAGTACCATATTGGAATACTGGAACTTGAAATCAGTGAGTTTGTGGCGAGATATTACTTATACTATATAGGAAAATCGTCGCCATCTAGTTTCAGTTTAATCTAAGGTATGTAAAGTATAAGGTAGTCTCATTACTCGGCTCGAGAGAGGGAAGTATGTCATCTGGGGTGCCAAAATGAGGAGAAGAGGAATGATAGGACATCATTTGAGGTGCCCAAGCTGACTGGTCAAAAGTTAATGAGGCAACCTGTGTATTTACTAACCTTGCGTTTAATCTATGTTAAATTTTTAAATTTTTATTTTTCTTCTTCATATTCTCTTGTTTATCCTTATTGAATTGTCAAATAGATCTTCTAGTTTAGGGGTTGGGGAGAGGGGGACTTTACAATAATTTAAAAAATGGAAATATTTTTATAAATTTTTAAAAAATATTAGTTTAAAAAAAATTAGATAAGGGGAGGTGTACTTAACTAATTTTCATTGAGATATTCTCTTTTGACAGTTCTTAATTTTTTTCTATTAGAAATCAATGGTTTAATAAAAAGTTTAAAAAAATTGGAAATGATAAGCGAAAAACAGTTTTTTACACTTTCAACCCCCTGTCAAACCATTCTTGCACTCCTTGCTCGACTTATTGTTAGTTCATTGGTTTCTTTAAGTGTAGGTATAAATCTACCTCTATGCCAATTTTCGTTGATTATTGAGTTCTAAAAGTCATACATATGACGTCTTTTTTAGAATTGCTTATATATTTTCCAATTTCATTTAATATGAAATTAAAAAAAAATTAACTGATTGATAATTTTTTAAAAGATTAACATTAATCATGGATTGATAACAACTGATTAACTAATCGTGAATTATTTTGCATTGTGCAACCCGAGGTAAGTGATTATGATATGGATCTTGACTTCTTGGTATAAGCAGCAGGTGTATAAAAGATTTTATAAACTTTATAAAAACGGTTATAAAAACGGCGAAACCTCGGACGGATCGAAAAATGCAATTCTGTATAAGTGGACACAACAAATTCAAATACAATCGTATAATAATACAAATAAATATAATAATTATCAAGGAAATGACGTGTGTAGTTATATACAAATTTATAAAATAACAATATAACACAATACTGCATCACTATTGAGGATTTCGAATCTGACCCCAAGTTATTGTTCTGTCAACAGCCAGATCACCTTGCCCGTTTTAACCTCTGGCGTGCCTCGTCTCTCACCCCGCGTACCCCCTTCCCAACCGTCACGGCTCATCCTCCGCGTGGTTACCAACTGTGGAAACCTCCGCCACGCCCAACCTGTTGTGAAAATACTGTTCACACTTATGTAGATAAACAGGTGTTTCGGAAATCGTCTTCCATGGAAATTTAGATTTTTAATTGTTTTGTAATAGGTCACTTGAATTCTGATTGTGAGTATAGTTGAGATGTATTTTTTGGAAATAAGGTAAAGTAGGGTAAATGCATACATATTGAATGTCTGTTGACAATAAAATAAATTATATTAATTGTGAATTTTATTTTACCCATAATGCTCTTGAATATAATTGAACTAGTAAGTGTTACTACATCGTATATACATATTTGTTTAATCCATTACTTCCCAGTGTCCTATTTATAGGACATCATATTTTCTAATTTTTTTCTTTGACATAATAACTAGAGATGAAACGGATATCCGGTAACTATCCGGTATCCGGCCTATCCGGCCTTATTTTGTTATCCGGCTTAGTACCGGATAGTAACGCATTATCCGGCCGGATACCGGATATTTAAAAATTACAATTTTTGATTTAAAAACTGCAAGAAAAAAATATTTGTGAGGCAAATAATAAGAAATTGACTTGTAAAATAACGGTTTTTATTAAAATAAGAAATTCAATCACAATCAATTTTCAATTTTTTCCCTTGATAGAAGAAAAATAAGGGAAATAATTAACTACTCATTAGTTTTGATTATTAATTAATAGTTCACAACACAATTTACTACTACCTATACTGTATTTCATTTAAGAATGCAGTGGTTGCCGGAGTTTTGACGGTACGAATCGTGCATTTTACCGTCAAAACTGGCCGGATATTCGGCCGCCGAATATCCGGCCCTTCGGCCTTACAGTTCACCAGATATTCGGTATCCGGCTAAAACACTATCCGTTTCATCTCTAATAATAACGTTATTAATGTTTTTTACATTACTATAATTATTCCAGCTAGCTGACATTTATAGTTGCATTTTTTCACATAATAATGCTTTTTTAATTCGACGAAACTATATATAAATATAAAATATTACTAATGAGGGTGTAAAATAAAGTATAAAAATATCAATAATTTCAAAAATAAATCCAGGTACAGATTATCGTCGTTGAAAAAAGGTATGTCCTATAAAAATAGTCTGCGATTGATAATAAATTATTATGACTTGTATTGAATTTATCTTTTTGGTCATATTTTCAACAAGAATTGAGAACTTGATCAAAAAATTCGAAGAAATAAAAAATCGGGAAGTAATAGGTTAACTCACAAATGTAGCGAATGAAATCGTATATATGATAACCTTGATGCATGCGCGATAAGTACAAATCACTTAAAATAAGTACTGCCAAGTATACCTCATAAAAATGCATAGTATTTACATTATTATACATTTAAAATCTCGAGCAATTTCATGACAATTTGACACCTTAGCAGATAGTTAATTTGATTTTGCACTCAAGCTAATTATTTATAATACATGGAATTAGAAACTTATTTAAAAATAAATTCATTCCAGTTAAAAGGATGTTTGCATTTACCTCACTTTACCTTACCTTACTTCATAATAATTATCTTCTTTATATAAGTATCTTTTTTGTTTTAATTTTCTTCAAGAACCCCTGATGTATGTGTTATGTGATATTATTATGATATTTATTTAGTATGTCGTAGATGTGGTGATAATGTTACGAGACATCCTTCTAGTGTCATGTTTTTGCTTACAATCTGTCTGTGAATTTCTTGTGTTTGGGTTTCGACAAAACAACGAACTATGCGGTTATTTTGCAATACATAAATTTAAATTAATTAATTTAGTATTACTGCTGTATTATGATACCTCCCTTTCTTAGTATATAAAAAGACTTTCTTATACATAGAACATTATATGTATCTATTTTAATAAATTATAGAAAGTAACATTATTTACAACTTATGTTAAAAAAATATTTTTGAGAGGAAAATGAATGGAACATAAATTATAGATAATAAAATTCTCTACACTTTTTACTAGTAATATTTATTTCTAATAGGCACCGTTTCAAAAAAAATTAAAAAAATTGACAAGAGTAAAAAAATCATATTCTCTTCGTTTGCGATTAGTAGTATCTACAGACAGATAGACACACAGACATTATACCGAAAATTGCTAGATTTTAGGATTCTGAATAAAATAATTTTAAAATTTTCGTTGATTTAAAATTTAATAATATATTTCTTTGTACGGATATAGAAGTATAGGTACATATAATAATGTATGTATTTTGTTATTTATTTATTCATTTATGTTTAATTAATTACTATTTATATAACATAATTGCATTACAATATAATTATTATTACAACGAAGGTTAACTTTAAATAAATGAATACATCAATTTTATATACAAAGATAAAAAAATACATGTAATAATATAACCTTAGATTTATCATTTCATGTCTTTCAAGTGAAAAAGCCTTGATAATTTAATCAAAATATCATAAACCAAAGTTTTTAAATAAAATATTACAATAAAATAATATTTAAATTTAATTTTCACGACTAACTTTCGTGGCATTTGTTGAATAAATTAAATATTTTATCTTAAATAAATCGATTGTAATCTGTAGCATGTCAAAATAAAAATAATAAATTGGTTTTTATTTTTTATTTATATTCATCATAATTTCTTATTTTTGGAGTGATGCAATTTATTGTTAAATATTGTGTTATAATATTAGGAATTAGGTGTTATAAAAAATATTCACGTATTTCATTATTTGCTCACTGCTGGCACAAAATTGAATTTGAAGAAGGGGGGGGGGGGTAAGCAGGAAGTGCTGAAAAACTTTATACTAGAAATTTTAAATATATTTGTTTTTTTGTGTCTCAATTTCGCCAAAACTTCTAATTTGAAAGTTTTATCATTTTATATCAAAATAGGGGAGACCAAAGATTAATTCATATGATATTTTTTTTAATTATAATTTATGTACAGGGTTTTAATTTTCATCAAGTACAATATAATGAAAATTAAGACGGGTGTGCTTTATAGACTTCCACCTATATGATAAAATATTTTTCTATGACTAATGTTACTAAGATTGTTTTCAATGACATCATCGTGTATTTAGGTTTGATTTTAATCCTTTGTAACATATAAATTAATTGTTTTCATACCTTTTAGCATGTTCATGGTCATATTGCAATCACAGGTAATATAGAAATGATATAAGTTCTATGTGTTTGCAATGATGATACTAGGGCTGCCCATGAGACGAGTAGTACAGTCAATGTACACAAAATTTCTCAAAATCTAGAAAAAATTCGATGGTAAATGAGATTTTGAAATTATATAGTTAAAACGTTAATCTATCAGAATAAAAGTCTTTCTCCACGACTTTTCACCCCGTTTTTGCAAAAAATTGCAAATGTTTAGAATTTTTAATTGTTTAAATTAAAATATTTTTAAAATTTTAAAATATGAAAAACAGTTTCAAACAAAAGTTGTAGTTTGGGAATTAAGCTGCAAACTTTTGTTTGAAAAATTTTTCAATACATCAATTTGCAATCAAAATACAGCCGATTTTCAAAAAATATATTTTTGACTAGTGCGCATGCGCAACGTTTAAAAGTTCTCTTGCTTTTTCAATCATCTGCTCCTTGATTAATAAAATCAGATAGAAATCTATTACAGAAAATTATGAAATCGACATTATTTATTAAAGAAAGCCAAAATTTTTGAATCATAACATTTTTATAAAGATTTGAAGCATTTTTCTCAACTAAAATTCAATTTGAAATTGGGCTTTTTATTTTCGCGTAGTATACACACATTATTGTTCATAATGATTTTAATAATAACTAAAACTAATTTTCCTTATGCAAATTGAATCTACAATACCTACTTTATCATTTTATCAAAACCAAACTTGTCTCATTTACAAAGAGGAAAAAATATTAAACTTTTAAATTTGACTAATTGACTTAAATTTGATACATTTATATGCAGTATTTACACCGAAAAAACAAAACAGAAACATCGTATTTAAAAATGTATAGAGTTTATAGCTTTTTTATAAAAAAACTATTGCAATTTTGATAACTAATAGGATAGGTATTTATATTTGATAATTACAATGTACATATAAGAGAACATCCGTTAACCACGTAACGCTTTTTCTAGAATATTTGTACCCCCTCTATCCCTCATGTAACATTATATAGACAGTAAAGCTGTACCCCCACCCCCCCCTAAGAAAAAGTATAATATAATGTTCTAAAGACTGTTTAATTCGGTACCACTGTTTTAATTTACCATTAGACAAAAGGATTCACGCGGACGCGACATGTTCGCGGTGGGGTCAAGGTCGTCAGACACACACACACACACAGCCACACAGGCAGACACACGCGTGCACGGATGCGGAGCTGCTGGTTTGTCGCACTAATGTCTATCGGCTGATTTGGTCTGTCACCGCCTGTCTGGACGGATAAATTAACGTTTATAATGATTTAATCTAGTGTTACATATGTATGCATGCAGAGGCGGACTTAGACCTGATAGGGCCATACCTAGTTATGAAAATAAAAATAAAATAATTTCTCCCTATTTTACTATTTGTGATAATATTGTTGAATTGAGTATACATATGTTATTAGTAGTATCACCAAAACCTTTCAAGCAAGTCCAGTTAGAGAGGAGGGGGGATTAGAAATACTAAAATGATATTTTTCTTTTAAATGACCATGCGCACGAATATGTCATATAATGGAGAAAAGTAAAAAATCAAGTTTTTTTTAATCGGATAAAACGATAAAAAAAATTTTCTCGTTTTAAAACGATCACAAAGCTCGTATTTTCGATATTGCGAGGAAGCAAAAAAAAATTGTATAACATATTTTCTAAGTAAAAAAAAATCAATCTGTTTTGTTTTCTCGGTATAAACACCGCATTAGATATCGAGAATTCGCAAGAGATATAATATTTAGATTCTATTGAGGGGAATCTAAAACATATTTAATGTCCTTAATCGGATAATTTGTACCTGATGTATGATTTTTTTCGATTTAAAAAACATCGTTAAAATATTTAGTAGTATTATTTCAAAAAGCATTTTTTGTTTAACATATTTTTCTAATTTAAAAGAATCAACATTGGATATCGAGAAATCGCAAGAAACATAATATTTTAATTTTATTGAGGGGATTCTAATGCGGTGTTTACACTGAAAAAACAAAACAGAAATATCGTGTATTTAAAAATGTATAGGGTTTATTGCTTTTTTGTGATAAAAACACCGTGTTTCTGTTTTGTTTTCTCGGTGTAAACACCGCATAAAACATATTTAATGTTCTCAATAGGATAATGTGTACCTTTTCAATTTAAAAAAAATCGTATTTTGTACTATTATTTCAAAAACATATACCTATTAGAATCTAATCATAATAAATCTACAAATAAATTAATTGCATCAAAAATAACCACAGCATATAATTTGTCGAAAATCTCAGTTGTTATTTTTTGCATTACATTATGTTTGTAAATAAAAAATAATTAGTCAATAAATAAGAAATATAGATGTGCTTAAAATTTCGCATGCTATACAAATTGTCTAAACTGGTAAGTTTTATTAATTAGAATGATTTAAATCTATCTAATTATATTGCAAACATACATTAATTAATACCGAATTCTTATTTTAATTGGCATATATAGAATATGTAATATCGCTTACAAAATTAATTTATTTTACATCCTATAAATGAATTTTTAAGTAAATGTCATAGAACAAATTATTTATGTTAGAATTATATTTCCAAATAGGTTGTAAACCACAGACACGATATAGATTAGGAACAGCCAAAACAAATATTTCTAGACAAATTATTTGTACGCACAAATAGGAGACCTTCGTTCAATCAGCATATTTTTTATCTAAATCAGTGAATCTCAAACAATAATACTGATATTAACAATAGTAACATTTTGTCGTTTTATCAAAATATTTATCATAAAGATAAAATTGAGAAGTACCTTTGTTGATACAACGGAGGGGGGGGGGGGTCAATATAAAACAAATATGACTAAGGGGGTTACCTCGGGAGCACTAATAAAACGAAAATATTTCAGTTATATTTCCAGAATTAATAATAATAGAGTAATAAAGAAATTCATCTCAGACCTTAAATGCAGCAGCATTCTTACATACACTCAGCGTTCTGTAGGACGACCATCCACAAGACGACTGTTCCGTAAAATGTTCTAACACTTCTATAGAACGTCTTTCCCCAACCCCCACCATAATACCATTGTGACTGCTATATTTCAGCGCGAAATTTAAATTAACAAATTGACGTTAAAGTCTTCTATGTAGATTTTACACACAAAACTTGTGTTTTGGTGTGGCTCAATGTGGAAAAAAAATGAAATTCAATACAAATTTTCGTTGAAATTGAAATATAATAAATAGATTAAAAAAGGAAATAACAAAAATAAATTATTGGCATATGATTGTATAGAAATCTATACATTTTCATCCAGTATTAAAGCAACGAATAACAATTGTCTAGAGTTCAATTCTAAAAAGTATATTCTAACCTATATTGCATAGGAGCCGAAATATTTGCGATTTGATGACAATAAACATATAAATAAAAATTATTATGGAACTATCTCCCCTTCCCCCCCCCCCCCCAACTAAAAATCCTTTAACATGAACATTTTTTCAGTTAACAGCTTTTCGAAATAATCGATTTTTATTTTTATTCGATGAAAAATCCTAATAGATTAATAGTAAAAAGTTTGACGGTCACTGTTTCAGACACTAAATACATTGATAAATAAACGGATCCTCTAATACACATAAAATAACACATGTACAATGAATGTACAAGCGTTGGACCGAGGCATAATTTACATTGATAAATAAATCAGATCAGCTCTAGCATGTTTCAATTAATTTGCCTTCAATGTTTCAGATAACCACTTATCTTGTATATACTCTCATTTTTTAGTGTGTATGTCCCTGTAGAGATGCATTATCACTTTACGTGGTCGTGCAATATATTTGTAATTATATAAACTTATCTATTAATAATTTATTTACGTTGCAAAAATATGTATTGGAATTTTGTTTTGTTTTTCACGGTTAAACCGCTGAATCGATCTTGATGAAATTTGGCAAGGAGATAGCTTGTATTTTAAGGAAGGACATTGGCTACTTTGTAATCCGATTTAAAGAATGGGTGTCTATTTTTACTTCCATGTTCAAAGAAATGGAAGTATTGTAATACCGTCGAAAAATCATGTCCGAGATAAGACCAGATTCTGATTGTACTAACTTCAAAACGCAAGAAAAGTTAATTTCCGCACGGCGGCTGTGCGTGTGTGTCTGTGTGTGTGGCTGGATGTAGAATTTTTTTCCGTTCACGATAACTACTGTAAATATGCACCGATTTGAATTATATTTGGAAAAATTGTTGAGTACTCCAGTCCTATTGATTTTGGTGCTAATCGGATTAGGGGTTTCTGAAATATTCGACATTTTGTACCAATTATCGTCTAAAAAGTGAGTATTACCTCACCAATTTTGACAAGACTTGGTACACTTCTAGTTTAGTCCAATCTAAGGGGCACTTGTTTTATAAACTTGTAAAAATAGCCACTGAATGGGTAAAAACCACCCTCAAAATTTTAATTTTAAATATTAATAAATTCAAATTGCCATGGAAACTAGCGCAGTTAAATTCAAATGTCAGATAATTATTATTCTACAACTGACATTAGAAAATTAGAAAACTAATATTTATAAATAATACAGAGGTGAGTTTTATATTAAAAATTATTGTAAAAGATATTATAGAACATGGAAGTCATGTATGGTTCTCCATACCGTTATTTTATAAACGTGATAAGTTTGGTTAGTTTAGTGACATCTGGCGTGTAAATACAAAACTAAAAAAAATGTTTTTACCGACTAGCATAACAGAAATCTATATTACCTAGCCTGTATTCTACGCAGATGAGTATAAATTAAATCAAAAAGTATTAATGTATACTCATCTCAGAATAATTCACTATAAATAACCGAAAAATAAAAGATCCGGGCATTCCATTGTTAAGTTAACAAAGACACAGAATAATTGCCCGAATTATAGTTAATTAGCTGGAACAATACAAGAGATTCACAATCTCGACAAAGTGAGCCAATCATTATCAATTCACAAACAATTAGATTAATTAATGTAATTAAGGAACGACAAAGAAGTGCCATTTCACACATGCAACTCGGAGAAAGAAAAGGAAATTAACGAAACATTACCTGTCAAAAGTTACATCGTACCAATTAATTGTACGACCAGTGATTTTTTATATTTATTATCTATATAATCATTATTATACTTATCAATTGTTTAAAAACCTGGCCTGATATGCACAGTGGCAACCTCCATTCCAGTTGTAAGTCTCATAAATAGAAAATTAAATGGCTGAAATACTTAGAAATTGGTATATTTATTAGGAAGGGGGGAGAGGTCTTTCAAATCTTTAGTGGCAGGAGGGGGGGGGGCTCAAAACATTATTTACTTAAGGTTTTATTAAAATAAAATACGTTCAATTAAGTCCATTATATTTTTTTAATCATTGTTTTTTGTTATAACTGTAAAGATGTAATAATTTTTTTTAATTTTAACTTTATTGATGCCCCCTTACGTCTTCCCTATATTTAAAACCACTGTGCTATACGTAGATGCAAATTATACATACATACAATAATGTACCTTTAATTGTAACCTTTATTTTTTTAATTTGCCAGTGGGAAATTCGTATATATTCGTATAAATTCGTAAATATGATAGTCATTTATTATCATTTTGATAATTGCTATAAAAGATGAAAGATAAAAAACGGTAATGTACAGTATTATTTTAATATATTTTTTTTTCAAATTTGACCTCGAGGTGGTTAATATTTTAGGTCATTTCTGCACGCTACAAATGAAATTTGACATGATAATACATATGTGTAAGTAAATTGTGATTGTAAATGATTTTTGGTTAGAAAAAAGACAACATTTATTATAAATTATTTAGCTATAATTAATGATAATTTTAATATTATATTGACTTTTGTCATACAATACTTTCCTGTCTTATTAGGAATGGATTTTTTGAGGTCATATCCGCGTATTATTTTTTATTTAAGTTGATTGTTATACGAGTATGTGTGATTTTTTATTAGCCATCTTCGATGTATCATCATTTTATTTTTACTTATTTCAGCACTGCAAGTTTAAAAAAAAATTATATTATCTTATATTTTTTAAAACAGTACTGCTAATTTATTTATCATTCAAACGGTTTTTTAAAATGAGATTTCAACATTTTTCAGCATCGCAAAATAATAAACAAACTATACCAATATAATTTTAGAATTTCTGGATAACACTTAAATTTTGTCGAAATCGGTAATAACGACACCGTTTAATACAACATATCGGTTTTAACGGCTATAATAAAAGTCTGACTGAATCCCATATAATTGCCTTTTTACCGGTTATTACGACCTAATGTGACTGGCCCCCTCGATGTCGTTATAACCGATTTTGACTGTAATAAAATTATCTTCTATTTTGCTCCTCCAAATTTTTTTTTTAATACGGTTTTTAAACTATGTATCATCGTAAATTAACAAAAACTAAGGAGAGTTTTGACTAGTACTGTAAGAGTTATAGAGTTCTACCAATTTGACCCCCCTCCCCCTCTCGTTTTTTGAGATTAAATTATGTTTATTTTGAAAACACAAAAAAATCTAGAATTACATGCATTTCTATCCAAAACTAACTTTTTTTTTAATATCTATAAAAGTAATTTAAAAAAAATGTGGGTTATAATTTATAATAATTGGTACTTTTTGAGTGCTTATTTCTTTCTTTCCTACTGAACCGATTTTAATCAAACAAGCATTAAACGATTTCTTAAGTCGTGGAGGTGATAAATAAATACAAAAAACTATTCAACATCCATCTAAAGCAAATATGTAAAAAAATTATATAAATTAAACCAAATATAATTTCACTATTCGTTTTGCTCATATTATATGATACATACATATAAAGGATATACTTTTTACTTTTTATCTTTATTATAAAAAATACCATACCGGAACTGAAGTAAATTGGTTAACTATAATAAACAAGATTGCTTAAGGCTTAAAGTAGATGAGTAAGTAACTATACATGATGTACTTAACATATCATTACATTATATGACAGATATAATGATAAATTGTATCAAATTATCGACAAAAAATAGATTATGATGTAGCGTGCATGTCTTATTTTGCTTAATTTGTATACAAGTATGGTTACATTACATTGATGTTGATTTTTTTTAACTTTCTTATACTCATATACATATATTAAATACATATAGTTTAAGTAAGTATTGTTAAGATTATTCGATCATTAGAGCAATTTATAGATAAGAGTCTTAAATTTTAATATGATATTTATGGTTAACTCATATATTTTACTAATTTTTATTTAAAATATTGGACGTATGGTTTCTGAGTAATTGGATATTAAAAATAGAGTTTTTAACACACGATAAATGAGAGAAATTGCCGAAGTGCTCTATTTATTGAAATTCTACACAATTGGCAAAATAGAGACGTTTTAAAAACTATTTATTCTAAACTTAAATACTATAAAAATTACAAAACAAATATATTCACGTGTAATTTATTCAAAATAATGAAAAACTAGCTCGTTATACCGTTCTGTCTATTTCAATTTTCAAATTAAATTAAACTTTTTTTATTTTTAATAATTAACAAAGTAAAATATTCAATTAAATGTAGGTACATGTGTTCTGAATATAAATCAATTTTTTTTGAAACCAAATCTTTTTTAGTGTGCTAGACGTATAACCTTAAGCCAATTTATTTTCGAATTCTAAATTTTGATGCAAATAACCACTTTGACCATTCCTGAAACCATTCTGAATATTTTAGCCATGATGTCCGTGTGTCTGTTTGTAAACGCTGTAATTTAAAAACGCAGAAAGTTGAAATTTTATATCATTAGTTAATTTTTGAAAATCCAATATGCATATATCGATAACAGTCCATACAGATGTCCGTAGCGTGATTTACACGCCGCAAGCACGTATGACGTCACACTGTTCCAACGCCATCTGCGACAACACGGTTACTACAACCAACAAATCTATAGTATGTAGAGAGATAGATTAATCGACCATAGGTACTCCTACTTGTATTCCGTCGCCGGAATCGACATTGTAAAGCCGCGGGAGGCCGGAGTTCTCTTGCGTCTACCACGAGGAAAGATCATATTTATCTATTTCATATGTGCTTCTTTACAAATAGTACCTAACTATATACATAAATGTGTGATTTTATAAGTATATAGAGTAGATAATTTTTTGAGGCTTATTTTGGAAAAAGAACTTGTTTTAGGGAGGGGAACGGGGGTAAATTATACAATTAAGCTTTATAATATGTATCATATAAGATTCATTCATGGTTTTTGTTATAAGGGAGTTTCTTTTGCGAGGCAAGTAGTGGGGTAGGACGCAGTGTTCGCTGTTGCCAAAAGTATTACATATGTCTTTCTCACTCGAACTCATTTTACTTGTTATTTTACTATGCTAGCGCTTTTGCCATATTTAAGCATTAGTTTCAAATATTTATAAACGAAATAAAATAAATAAGTATATGAAATTATTAATTAAGAAATTTTCTACAAAAAAGCCAAAAAGCATTTTTTTGTAGAACTAAAAATACAGGAGTTAACTCGCCCCAAAGTTTGTCATCCTCTATTTTTTCATCATTTTTTGCTCATAACTTTTTATTATTAATGAAACACCAAAAAGTTTTTATTAATAGTTACAGAGAATTTGTATACCTATACAAAAATGCCATTTACAAAATTTTTGTCCGACTCACAGTTACGGAGATAAACAAAAAAATTAATTGCACCCTTATTTTCACAGTCCCACAGTCCCGAAAACTCAGTGTTAGACTCACGACCAACCCCCCTACGAAACCCTCTAAAAATATCATTGCCTACCCAAAATGCACGGTTAAATGACACTTTGACTGTACTAACATCATTTCACACATTTTTAATTTATTTAATACTATGTATTACAACTGAACTTAAAAAGGAGTTGGTCAAATAATCTGAAATTTCAGTATTTAATTCATTTTGAGTGTTTAAACAATTGTAAGAAATTTCGACTTATTCCTACTGGTTTAACGTACCTACTCAATCTCCTTAACAAATTGGTTGCTTGCTCGAATATTTAGAACTTATTTCAAAATAGCCTTGATCGGTACACTTGTATTAACTTTAAGTAGTAATACACATACATTTACTATGATATTTACTTATGCATAAATATAATAATAATCTCTAAAATTGACAGCTTAATAACATCATTTCAAAATAATACTGATAAAACATCAGGTATCACATAATTAAATATAAAAATAGTTATTAATTGATTTCCTAGCCAATATTGCACCATATCATTGGCCAATAACTATTACACCAAAGGCTGTTCCCACTGAAGCACAAAATTAGGTGGGAAATGCTACTCTTGTAATGTAATATATTATAAAATTCCGTAATATGTTAGTTGGCTCCTCCCTTTCGTTGTAACGACTGTTTTCCACCTCATGACCAGATCTTATCAATTAATTTAATATAGATAAATTTAATGCTCTATGTACACTGTGTTCAACTAATGAGATAAGTTTAAACTGATTGGGAATTTATGTCCTTCGTAGATCTTAAATTTGATAATAAATTAGTGGGATGCAAAAGTATTAATCATTTTATAAAAATCACTGTGGCTTATTCCGGTTTGGATATATGTTAAGCTGGGATGCTGGAGATGACTTTATGACCTGCAGATTTTAACTTTCTTGATTTATTTATGTGCATATGCAGGTAAAGAGTTCAACTATATAAATAGTCTAGTGAGTTAATTGTATATGTAGAATATATGCTTTTAATATTGAATTAATATCTTTATTAGTTACTATGCTTGTAGAATTTAATACTAAAAAATAGTGTACGTATAATTAAAGAAGACCGGGCTTAGCAATATAATCACATGTCACTATACATATGAAGCTTCTTACTCGAAATGTTATATTGTCTGTTAAAATATAGAGTATTTTTGTGGGCCGCTCTCTTTATACTAAATGCAAAGGTGGGCTCAGTTAATCGAAAAGTTAACTTCGTTAATCGTTAACCAGTTAATAAAAAAGTTTACTTCGTTAATCGTTAAAGCGTTAAATTCCGAAAATTTAACGGAAGTTAAAGTTAACCGAAAATTTAACGAAAGTTAAAGTTCACCGTTAACCATCCAAAATGGTTAAATACCTTTTTTTAGCTTTTTCGGCAACTTTCTTATGTACTTATCATCAAACAACAAATGTAACGGACTAAAGTTAACGGAAGTTAACAAAAGCGTTAACATTTTTTTGAGATAACTTAAAAGTTAATCCGCTAAGCATTTTGTTAACTTCGTTAATTAACGATTAACGAGTTAATGCCCACCTATGACTAAATAGTATAGTCGACCGCTTATGTTGTAGTGTTAAATGTGCGACGTTTTCTATTGAGTAATGAACTGGACGATTCCATTGAATCAAGCTAGTTGTGGATAGTTCAATAATGATTTTTAATTTTTAATTGTAATTTGAAATTCATATATTCTATAAATAAATTTGTATTTAACTACACCTATGAACTGACGTCAGTTCGAATTTATTTCCCCTGCTGCACTGATATTTTTAATGGAATGAAAAATATATGTTATTGAGGTACTTAGTTGAATGGAAATTTTATCGTATGAACCTTTGAATATAATATGTATAGTATTAGTATTGTTTGAAATAATTAATTCTACAAGTCATTTCCGATATCATCGATTGGTTTAAAGTCTTTAGAGCCACGTGTTTGGTGTTAACAAATCGTTTTTTACTTCTGTTGTATTGTATGTAGTTTCCGGTCAATCTTAAGAGCATATTTCAACATATTCTGTATGTTGAATTATATATTATATGATCTATATGTTTATGATATTATATAATTTTTGTTTTAATTTTCAATTGGTCACGTCTCGTACACGTGACCGAGCCCGAAACGAGAAAATTTCAATCTTGTGTTTTTTTTTTCTCATTAATTCTTATACTTGTATAACTATACCAGATAACTTTTCCAGCATGGTGATCTCAGTATCATTTATAAAAGATACAGTTAAATGAGATAAATTATTTGTAAGGAAAGGGTGATTGCTGCAACTTACAAGAAACCGCAGACAAAAAGTATCTATCTACTTTGACAAAAAAGTTATAGTCATTAAAAGAAATTTTAAGTTTTTAGTTTTATAGATAAAATATATATATACAGTAGAATCCGGTTATAACGACATCGAAGGCACCGGTCGCCGGTCATATTAGGTCGTAAAAGCGGATAGTCGCAATAACCGGTAAAAATGCAATTATATGGGATTTAGTTGTACTTTTATTTTGAGTCATTAAAATTGATACGTCGTATTAACGATGTCGTTATAACCGGTTTCTACTGTATTTTAAAAAATTTATGTAGTAGTACTTCACCCCTTCCATACAAATAATTTATCTTATTTACTTAAATCTGAATTCCTTGTAGATAAGACACTTTACTTATTAACTTAAAGATTAATATAAAAAAAAAAACATTAACCCTCCGTTAGATTACATGCGCAAGCCACTCTTTTAAACACTGTATTTGCTTCGCTATAACTCACGATATCGTACTAAAACACTTCAACTTACTAACTAAGAATATACAAGGAAGTGTTTTTAACAGCTGCTCAAAAGGGCACATATGTAAATAGGATAGACGTATTCGTTTTAACAGTTTTTAAAATAATGGTTTACGTATGTAATCCGCGCCTAACCAAGGGTTACTTATTTATTTTCTTTTAAAACTGAGAATTTCGACGAGACTAATAAATAAAGTCAATACAGTTTCGGACTCGTCTCGTCTCGTCCGAATTTAATGCACTCTCGTTTCGAGAAAGTATCGTCTTTTGAAAATCTGTCGATTTCATTTAACGCGTCAATTACCGGAACAAATCTACTGAGTAAAACAAACACGCAATGCAATTACATACAGTTAATACTGTCTCGATCTCGTCTCGTCTCGTCCGAATTTAATGCACTCTCGTTTCGAGACCGACAAATGCATCGTCTTTTGAATATCTGTAAATTTCGTTTAACACGTCAATTACCGGAACGAATCTACCGCGTAAAACAAACACGCAATGCAACTACATACAGGTGCAAGTTTGCGATGTTTGATTGAGCGTGTGAAAGATGCTCGGGGCTGTATCACACCTTCTATGCTCTAGTTGTTCATGCGATGGTGTTGTGATAACGTCGATGATCTATGGAACATATGTTTCAGCGCCCGATCGATTTGTGGGCGGAGGAGTCAAGAAAAAGACTTGCTGATTGCTTCTTTGAGATTAGTTTTGTAAAGCAGCTGTAAAGGATATGTTGTTCATAATCAGATTAACTGCGAAGAAGAAAATCCAGTATATTTCTTATCGATGTTTTCTTATAAATAATTTGTCATGTGCGAATCGAGCCTTGTGTATTAGTGAAGATTTAAACCTTTAGCAAAGTAAGGAACCTAATCAATATTATCGAAGATACGGGAAGCTTTGTGATCGTTTTAAAATGAGAAAAAAATTGTTCTCCGATTTTAAAAATGTAACGTGATATTTTTATTTCAGGTAAAGACAAACACTTTTTGTTCCGTGTCTGTATGTCTGTCTGTGCGTGTGTCTGTCAGTCACACGCACAACTCATGAACCACTGAACCGATATTGATGAAACTTGGTTGGTTGGTTAGTTGGTTGGGTCTGGCTTGAGGACGATCCCATTTCAAAATTATTAAAATCGTGTGTAAAGGGGAGGGGTGACATGCCAAAAGATTTTTTTAAGATATTCCAAGAAAGACACATGTTACGTGAAAATTTTATAGAATATTTTTTGTAGAGTATTAAATTTTTTATAATATAGGTTGCCACAACGTTTGTTTTAAAATATACCCTTTCAAAGATTTATCTCAATTTGCTTTACAAAATATTTTTTTAATGTCATTTTAACGTTTTAAATGTCATTTTCACATTTGTATTGCAGAAAAATTTAGATTTATGTAGATTGAAATTGTCAAAAGATTAAAGAAATACGACATAATAATGAGGTGCGTATTAAGAAAAATATCGAATTAATATTTTTTATTAAAATTGTATGAAAATTAAATAAATAACCAATGACAGGTAGTTCCGAATACTTTATCAGTTTTTATTTAAATTGTTCAATAATTAACTGCAGTTGATGAATTTAGCACGAGGCGAAGCACTATACATTTACTTGGCAGATGTTTTTTTCCGATCAGTTAAAAAATGCGCATGCAAAAAAAAACATTAATAAACTTTTTGATTTATTACCGTAGAAATTATAAACGAATAAATATACAAAATTTCTATATAATTATAATTTTTTATTATTTAATAGACGTAATTTTACAGTACTAATTAAAATTTCATTATTTTTTTTAGATCTTCATATTTTATGAAAACAAGTATGACGTAATAAATATTTAACTTATCTTGTAACATTCAGACATAGATAAAAACAAATTAAGATACAAAATATATATAATTTAAAAATCATATAATTGAAATAAAATGTGGGTGGACACAAAAAGTCAATTCTATTTATGTACAAAAGTGTTTACTAGTTGAAAAGAAAGTTGAAAATAACATATCTTTTAAATACGTTCTAACTGTACGTATTTGGCAAGAAGGTTTGTCCTCCGGCTATATTTTAATTGATTCAAAATAGAATAAAACGAACAAATTCGTATTGTTATGATAATTACATATCTAACTCTATTCTTGTCATATTGGGCGTGTGTGATCAGTGACGGCTCCTTAAAAGAAACAGGGGGAAGAAGTCGTAATTTTCATACACGTATCTACTTATTCAAATTGTTATTTATGTAATCTATGATTTGTAGAAGACGGTTTTTATGTGATTTTGAAATGTATTAGTTACTGATTAATTTAATTAATATAAAATAGGTGTGCTTTTTTATTTGTATGAGAAAACTTCACAAAATCACAAAATGATAATTTTGCTAAGATGTTAAATATCGTTGTGACAAAAAATTGTAAATCAAATTTAAAAAAAGCATTTTGAATCTGAAATTTTACGCTTTCAAATAACATAAAAAGATTTTGTCTTATAATTTTGTTTAAACCCTTACATCCTTTCGAAATTTGCAAAAAAAGTATGCATTTTTTTGTTAATTTTAAAACTAAACAATCTCCCAAAAAAAAAAAAAATTCATCTGTCAAAATCATTGAAAAGTAGAGCTTTATTTATTTATTTCTATACATTAATGTCTTCCATAATAACCGAGCTTTTAATATTTCTTTTATTTTGCTTTGAATTACATTTTTTAAATTAATTAAAAACCGAGATTGTCGACAAGCCTCATATATAAAATTTATAATGTCTCGTCAAAATATTAAGTTAGAATCTAACCTAAAAAATTCAAATTGGTCCATAGAGATGTAATATAATTAGATAGATAACTCCATTTTATGACTGTGTCAGTAGAGATAGCTTATACTAGGGTACCGCACTTCTTTGTCTAATGAGCTAAAAACATTGAAATGGTAGTAACCACATTGAAAAGTTAGAGTATACATAGAAAACTATCTTTATCAGTGCACATTGCCCATTAGAGTTATCTCTCCAGTTCTTCTTCTTCTATGTGTTTATTGTCAGCTGGATTGTCTCCTTTTTTGACAGCTCCTTCGTATGATCATGTATCTCTCCAGTTATATTACAACTCTATGGATTGGTCTTAAAAACTTTATTCGTTAGATTTAATAAAGATTTTAAAACCAATCTGATTTTTTTGTGATTGCCAAAAATGAGACATTTATATATGTCCATTGTCTACCCTTTATGTGATGTTTATTAAATATTCTAAATAGTAATGAATAAATAAATGATTTATTATTAAAAGTTAAATGTTTAAATATTATTTAATTGCAAGTAAATTAATGTACATATATACAGGGTGATTCAGCACTGTCGTGCCAAACTTGAACAGTAGATTGAAAAAAATATTTTAAGCAAAAAACTTCCAATAAACATGTGTCCGGAAATTATTCCTTAGGGAACTACGGGCTTCCAAAGATTTTACTAAAAATGAGTTTTAATTTAATATCTAGAGAACCCATTGTGATAGAATTATGAAATTTAGTATTTGGTTTAGTTATAATATGTGTTATCGATTTCTAATATTAATCAATTATATTTTAGGCCAGGGCTGTATGGGACCAGTGGGCCCAACGATTTTGATCTAGTAGTTGTTTGTTCCTTATTTTTTTCCTGAGTTGGTACTTTTATAAGATTCTATGACACAAAATACACAAAAACATACTTTGCTTGTTTATCATAGGATAAACCGTTTTCGAGAAATATCGATGGAAAAGAAAGCATGCAGAATTTAACTTAATACGGATGTTTGAAATTACAAAAAATAAATTTATATTCTTTTTCTATGATTAAAGGTAACAATAAAGTTCATATAAATAAACCTCCTAATATGAATCCTGTAAGATCTATAGCCAGTTCTTTTACTGTTACATGAATTTTATTAACATGACTAAAAAACAAACTAAAAATGGCTATTTGTTGATATGGGTGCATTTTCGGAAGTATATTTATATTAACTTTTTGTTTTATTTTTTATCATGAAATAAGAATATAAATTTATTTTTTATAATTTCAAGCATCCGTATTAAGGTTAATTCTGCATGCTTTCTTTCCCATCGATATTTCTCGAAAACGGTTTATCCTACGATAAACAGGCAAAGTATGTTTTTGTGTATTTTGTGTCGTATAATCTTATAAAAGTACCAACTCAGAAAAAAAATTAAGGAACAAACAATTACTAGATCAAAATAGATGGGCCCACTGGCCCCATACAGCCCTGACCTAAAATATAATTGGTTAATATTAGAAATCGATAACACATATTATAACTAAACCATATACTAAATTTCATAATTCTATCACAAAGGGTTCTCTAGATATTAAATTAAAACTCATTTTTAGTAAAATCTTTGGAAGCCCGTAGTTCCCTAAGGAATAATTTCCGGACACATGTTTATTGGAAGTTTTTTGCTTAAAATATTTTTATCAATCTACTGTTCAAGTTTGGCACGACAGTGCTGAATCACCCTGTATACATATTAATATATTTTATTTATTGATTCAAATATGCAGATATTATTATGATTAAAATGTATATGTTTGTAATATCCTTATAAATTATTATAATCATTCCGCCACTGCCTAGTCATTAGGTTATAATTTATGTTTAATAAATGTATGTACGTTCATACATAAGTATGTCTACATAACAAAACATTTTAACATACAAACTAGCTGTCGGATCCAATTTTACCCGGGGATATAAAATTAAACTATATAACTTATAATGCTGTGGGGTGCGATCCTTTAGGTCCACACAATCAACTTCCCAACATGGTATGACTTACAATACTTGAATACTGATTACTTATTGTTTCCATAATTAATATTATTATGTTATAGTTTGTAAATTTTTTTTTTTAATATGCATATGAAAAATTTTAATGGAATTTATCAGAAATAAAACTCACCCTTTGTATTATGAATATTAGTTTTCTAATATCCTAATAATGTCAATAATATAATGCACATTTTTAGAAAAACTAATCTGACAGTTTGAATTTTGAATTGTGTTGTTTCCAAGGCAACATGAATTATTAGATGTATTTATTAGTATGAAATTCAAATTTTGATGGTGGTTTTCATCCCTTTAATGGCTGTTTGGACCCATATAAAAAATAAATACTAAATACACGTTTCATTATTTGTATTGTATAGTATTTATTCTAAGTTCCGACTAAATTCGACCAAGAAAAAAAATAAAAATGAAAAAAAACACCCTTTTTACCCCCGTAGGGGTTGAATTTCGAAAAATCCTTTCTTTCAGATCATATTCACGTCAAGACGCTTCGATTAGCACCCCAACGAAGTCAATAGCATTTTTTGTTCGCGAGATTTCGTCCCGGAAAAAAATGACACGTACGTACGTACGTACGTACGTACGTACATACACACACACACACACACACACAGACATTTTTCTAAAAATAGTGTCAATATACTCTAATGCCCTTGAAACATGAAAATATGTTAAAATTTTTGATTTCGATTTTCGGACCAATTACAATAACTCCCTATTGGGAAGTTAAAAATGTATTTCTTTGGGCGCCTATCACAAAAACTGGCCATTGTGGGTTACGTACAATTTAACAATGGCTTTCGTATAAGTTTGGGTGTGGTAATTGTTATTTGTCAAATTCTTGTTGAGGTCTTCTTGACTCCTATGATAATGAATATGGTATTTATTTACTTTGCAGCTGATAATTTATAAGATATTTATTTGAATTTATGTCTGTTATGATTCTTAAAACTTTTTTTTTAAAGAGCATTAACAAAAAATATTTTACTAATTTGTGTTTTCTTTTTTTTTTAGGTAAGTGTCAGAATTTGTTACAATTATCTTCAGGTGAGTATTAATTAAAAAAAAAAAGGTTTAAGCAAAAATAGTAAATTGTAGTAAGAGAGTGTCCATTAATAACACAATGATGACCTTGCAAGAGTATGTTATAATGTAACACTTGCCTACCCAACTACCTTAACGTAATGTTTTTCTTAAATAAATATATAATAAATAGAAGCTCACTTTTCGGGCTGTTGTCCACGTTGTCTTATTCTTTCACTTGGCGTTTCGACTTTCATGTCGGAGTCTTCTTCAGAAGTGATTCTGAAACTGAAGAAGATTCCGACATGGGAGTAGAAACGTCAAGTGTAAGAATACAGCAACGTGGACAACAACCCGAAAAGTTAGCTCCTATTGACAACGGCCATGAAAGCCTACAGAAGAAAAAAAATAGATAGTAGCTAAATTCATTAATAAAATAAATTTACATTTACTTTTAATAAAAAAAAACGCACAGTTATAAACATACTTTAAAATAATAATTAAATAGAAAAAAACCTAACGTAAGTAACATTTTTGATCCCTCCCCCCTATCCATGTAAGAATTCGTGATAATTTATAACTCGTAACTTTCTTATCAAAACAAAACCACGAAGTTTAGATTTATACGTGTTTCAATATCAATAACAGCGTCACTAGAGTCTTAAAAACACTATACCTAATTAACAAAATGTTATATTGAATTAAATAATAAATTCTAAATTTTAATTTAATTCATCGAAAAACGAAAAAAAAATCAACCATTAAAGATGTTATAGCTTGAAATTTAAAGTATAATTATATCTTAAACCAAAAACGTATGTTTATTTAAAAATAAACATCGAATCTCGTTTATTAAAATAATAAAAGTAAATCCTATAAAAACATTAATCAAATTTCTTCAACATCTGCGCTACAACTGATGTTTGAAATAATAAAGATAACAGAACTAAAGAGCGCAGTTTATTTAAAAGTAAGAAAACCGTAATTTTCATATAAAAAAAACTCGAGCAAAATCTGTTCTGCTTTGAATCAGAAACACAGGCGCCTATAAGCAAGAATGACGGGGAAAAAACGTGTCATAAATTCAATTGAATATGGCTAAAACTTTTTCTCAATGGATCTAGGATGTTACTTTAAGAAAACGACTTCATAAGAAAATGATTCCTAAAAAAAGTTGTTTAACATCTAAGAAAGCATAATTGTCATTTAAACTTTGTAAGTTAACAAATGTGTAGCTGAAACCTCTAACCTAGCTTTTTAAAACGCATTTTCATACCTTTTTTTATTAAGGTGGAAATTATGTAAATAAATGCATCAAAATAACCCCCTCCCCTCTAAAATTTTGCGTTTTTAAATCCAGGAGTTTGATGGGAACTATTGCTATTGCCTGAAACTCACCTTTATAATATAAAAAAACAGTTAAAAATCATCCCCCCCTCCAAGGCTTGAAATTCGAAAACCCCTTATTGATAGCATCTCTAAAGATTTCACGTCGAGAGGTTTGGGCTGTGCGTTGATGAGTCAGTCACTCAGGGCTTCTCACCTTTATAAATTAAAACACGTATAAAAAACAGTTAAAAATCTCCCCCCCCCCCAAGGCTTGAAATTCGAAAACCCCTCATTGATAGCATTTCTAAAAGAGAGGTTTGGGTTGTGCGTTGATGAGTCAGTCACTCAGTGCTTCACTATTTATGTTTGTGTGGATATACCCCTTTCAAGAAATCTTTATTACGTCTATGTCCTTATTTTATATGAACGCATCGTTAAAGTGGACTGAGAGCATCTTTAAATGTAGATAGCTGTCTCATTAAATTGAATCAGAACTTTGTCGCATGTGGAAATAACAACCTGTTTTTAAATTGCCCGCCAAGTAGTCAAAAGATTTCCGTAAATGTTATTTGTTTGTGTGCATATTGGCCGCTTTTGTTTAATTGGGAATTGCCTACTACAAGAGTTGATTGTCCCTTTAATTAGACACAGTTACACAGTCGTTGGATCACATAAAATATAATTAATAGTTTTATACTTATGCTAGATATTAATAAGTTTAACTATCATGTAGCTTAAATCTACGTTTAAATATTGTATCGTATATTATAACTATCAACTATTATGTATATTTTTCTTTGAGAGCCTACACAGAAAAATAGATCTTATTGAAAATTTAAGATGGAAAAATGATTAATAAATTTATCTTGTTAATATAATTTAATATTTCCTCAATATAATAATAAAAAAATCTTATTGAGGATATTTTATTAATTTGAAAAATATATCTTCATGTTTATCTAAAAATCTTTTCATCAAATAGATTAAACATAATGGTTGTATTAATAAATATTTATCAGTGTGAATATTTTTTACACCACACAACACAACTAGTGAAAGTGCAATTTTCGATATGGTAAATTCAGTGATGCCATTTATAAAGTATTTTTTTGTATTTAAAATGTTTTCAATAAGAAACAAAATTTTCTACGAGATAAGAATATTGTTAGTAATAATATATATTTATCAATAAGATAAACGTGAATATTTATATATTGGTAAAAAATTATCATATTAACAAACAACTTCTATCGGAGCCAAATCGATCACAGATTTTTTCATTGATCACATTTTTTAACACATAGACAAAATATTTGTTTCTGCGTAGCATTTAACTAAATTTATATTATTTTTATGCGGTCTCCATTTACGCAGTTGATAAATTTTGGAAGAAAGGGTGGAAGTGGAAAAACTTATAAAAACTTATAAAAACACAAAGAAAGGAAGCAATTTCTTGTTGGTAAATTGCAAACATGATTTAAATGTAATATGATAATATTTACAATCATATTTATACTTAAATGCTAGACTTTCATAGAAAAATGTACATGATATGCGTTATAAATATATAGATTAGCAAATTTAAAATCTCTTTAATCAAATATATTATACTTGGATTTGTTGATAATACGATACAAAATTTTGAGTAGATTTAAGCTAAATGACAGTTAGTTAATTAAAGGATCATTTAGTTAAACTTGGTAGATACAAAAAAATATAAAAAAAATTAAATCATACAATCATATTGTACTAAATTCATAACTCAAGGTTTCTGTCAAATATTCCATTCGTGTTTTTGACAGTGGATGTAAATGTTAACAATTTTTGACATTTGTTTTAGAAAAGTTTGAAGCACTAACAAGGTACCTTGCATGTCAAATAAGGGAGTGTCTTGGTATTTTTAATCGGACATCAAATACATGTCTATAATTCGCTCATTATCCAATTAGAGTATTAGACAAATGCTCGAAGCTTAAATTTTTTTCTTCTACAAAATTTGCACAAAATAGATCAGTGTAAAATATTAAATATTAACCTTTCATTTGCAGTTTACAAACTTTTGAATATTTTATATTTCGGTGTATTTATGAAAGATATAAAAATATTATTACTAACTGTTTGTATATTTTAAATCACTTTTGATATAGAACTACGACAACTACGTTAGGGATACGGTGAAGATTTCTGACAATTCGAATCGATTTTTGCTTGATTTTAGTAGCTAAGTCTCCTCACATCCGTTTTTTCTGATATTAACTATGTATTTGATGAGTTTCTCAATTTTTAGAGATATCATCAATAAGGGGTTTTCTAATTCCAAGCCTTGGAGGAAGGGGTAAATGATTTTTAACTGTTTTTTTATACGTTTGTTATATTATAAAGGTGAATTTCAGGCAAAAGCAATAGTTCCTACCATTGGTATATTAAGGGGTTACATACCTACAGAATTTTCAAAAAAAATATTTTTTTTATTTCTTTTTCGTAATGTACATATATTTAAGTACACACACACAAAATTTCAAGTCAATCCGGTGATGATATTCGAAGTTACACGCATATTTGTAAAGACGTCTCAGAGCGTTTGAAAGCCGGATAGTTAAAACAGTGGTGATATAAAAATTATCTCGTACGGTCAGTCACAAATAAGTTGACGTATCACTGATCTAAATTCTGAAACAAATCCATAGATAATAACAAATTAATACCACGCTGAAAGGGTTTGTGAGCTAACAAATTTTATTAGCTCCTTTATAAAACCTGTCATTAGGGGGGTGGGGGATTTTATATAACTGAAAGTCTATACAGTTACAAATTAGTAATATTAGCCAACTGTACTTTTACAGGTATATTTATAGTTTTGAATTATGCAACATACAGTAACCGGTAAAGGGTTAAGTGGTAATTGCAGAGTGTGTTTATTTTAAAGTAATTAATAAATGAATGTACATGTACATGTTTTTGTTTATATAACGTGGACTTGTTGATTTCTTGACTACGCAAATTACTGGTTTTTGCAATAAATTACTCCAATAGAAAATGTGATAGTTATATTTCCTATCTCATTTTGTTTATATATTTATTTAATTCATTAGTTATACAAGCTGTACCACAAATAAGGTTAATAATACCAATAATTTTTTCTATAATCCCTGACTTACGGGACAGCATGATTTGTTAAAACAAACATTTTCAAACAATGATACTTATCACTGCATTTTACCTTAGCACTACACTATATGTTTAAATTGTTTAAATATATAAGTAGATGAATTAATCATTGAGTTGTTACGTCAATAAACATAGACTAATATATTTTAAAAGCAGTATACACTTGGCATTTTTTCACACACCATTATGTCGTAGCCAAAATTTATATAATTGTATAGCTACCAAAAATGTGTAATAGAACAAGTGGGTATGTGGGCGAAAGTCTTTAAATTATTCTTTACAAACTAGTAGCTTAATCTTCAATAAATCAGACTAACATAAGCGAAAAAAAGCTAGCTTACATGATGTGTGAAAACTTGAATACAGAAGTAATTTATTGATTTTTTATTTTGGATGTATATATTTAGATATATTATATGTACATTTTGTACATATGTATGTATATTGTACATTACAGTGTGTCAAAAAAATCGTGATTTTTTTTCTTCGCTCTAGTTAGGAAATAAGGTAGTTTATGACCCAAAATTAATCCCCTCCACAAATTTGTATTAAAAGTGAAATAAAAATTATGAAATTTGACTAAAAAAATATGAGTTTTAGATTTCGTTAAAAGTATGTTTATCATATTGAAAATGATGTGAATTTTTTAAACCACAGGTCTGTATCTCAAACCGTTCTTGAGATGTGTCAATAACTTTTGATAGTGTGGTCAGAACTGATTTGAAATCAGCATTTCAAAATCTATATAATGACATGTATAATACTTCAAAACATGATAAAAAAAATTTCACGAAAAATTGAAAAATACCTTGAAAAAATGTTCAAATATGAAGTTGCTTTCCATTTGTAAATTTATATTATCTACTACTATTTTATAACTACCGTATTCAAATGTAAATTTCATGTAATAAATAATAATTTATTTAAAAATTATTAAAATACTATTTGAATATAAACGCAAATATTGCCAGTATATTTTACATAATTTAGTGGTTCTCAAAGTGTCTGCAGCAGTGTCCTGAAGAGCCGCAGATCTGCAGGCTCATCCAGCATCCCATTAATTTAATGTTAATGCAATTGTTTGTTCATTACAAGTTAGTCATGATTTGACTTACAATTAGAGAAGGTTGCCATGGAAAAACCTTAGTTCAAAAAGGACACCGCGAGTTAATAAGTTTTAGACCACTGTTATAATATGTATATATTATATACAGGCCATTTAGTAGCCAAAACAATAAAGTCTACTAATAAAATTCGATATTATAAAAATTAAATTATTTTGGAAAAATGTGTTTTTTTTTTAATTAAATAGCAATTGTTTAAAAACATATTTTGTTTTCTTAAAAGTACCTATTAATATAAATTTACAATTAATCTTTCACAATACAGAAACTAAAAAACTATTAAAAACATTTTAAATCATTTTTAACATTTTATAAGATAGTAACAAACCGATAAAATTTGTAAATGGATATAATATATCATAGTATACATTGATATGTGTGTAAAAATTTCAATTGTATGTCTTTTTGAATATATCAAATTTGTATACCATATATGTAGATATATTTCAGGTAATAAATCTACTCAAATGGGCAATAATTCTTTAGGATTTCAAAATATTTGTACAGATTTTTTATCAAGAGAAATACATAAATTTTGGCGAAACTTTAGATTACGCTGTACACAGAGATTCCTAGTTTTGTTTGTTTACAACATAGTGTAGATTTAAACCCTTAGCAATGTTAAGAATCAAATTAGATTAGTTTAAATATTATCAGAAAACAGCATAATGCATTTTTCATTTACGTTAATATTTTTATTATCCTTGAATTTTTAACTTTAATTTGATACTCCACTCGCTGGTAAAAAAATATTTTTGGTTACCCTTTTACCCCCTTTCAAAAGTTCATAAGACTTACTATTTTATTTTTATTAAACAGTTATATTATTGGTCTACCATTTACTATAATAAAGCCAAATATCAAGTTTATAGGTAAAACGTTTAGAATGCTATGAATGTATTTTTCCTATTTCGGTATAAGCTGCCTCAATGATCCAATAATACAAGGTCTGCTCGGCAGTTCATTTATACTATACTGTGACGTCATCGTCAAGAAATTTTTCTAATTTGTGACAAACGGAATATAAATAAATAAACGACCAATACTGTTTACATAATAATTTTTTTGTAATATTTTTCTTTGATTTAATTTTATTTAAATTTATATAAAATGAAGGCTGTAAAAATATCCAGAGCAGGGCCCCTATTCTCGAGCTCACTCGAAAATATGTAGATTCGAGTTTTTCGTTCGAGATTTTAAATCTCGCATGCCCAGGAGCAGTCGAGATTTTTCATTCGACGATTCTATAGAAAAAAGATTGCATCGAGATTCGAGAATACGGTATAATTTACACAATCGAGATTCTAGTAAATAACTTAGTGACTTTTAGTATTAGTTTAGTAATCTTGAATGAGAAAAAGTCGAACGAACTCGAGAATAGGGGCCCAGACCTTGTTTTATTAGATCATAAGTTGCATCTAGATATTTTATTGCAACTGAATTCTGAATGCATGACTGAAATTGCAAATAAAACAACGCATATATAAATTAATTAGTTCAATTAACAATATTAATCGTTCTGCATATCAATTATTTAGTAAACAAATTGCAGTTTGTATGTAATAATTCGAATCTGGTGTAAAAGGAACTAGATTTCAATTTATATCTTTTTCCATGCCCATGTAAAGTTAATGGGGTATACAAATCAAATGCAGTCGTATCTACGTATAATTAGTTCCTTAAGAAAATGCTATTTAATTACCAGTACGCCTACAGTATTTCTCTGTCACTGGTTATTTGTTCGAATCAATATACGATTAGAATTATTTATAGTTTTGATATCATTTTGTATGTTAAGTAAGTCGTTTGATTCTTGATATCATTAACGACTTTTGGGAGCGTTCATTAATTATATAAAGGGGGGGGATGTAAAATCTTATGAAGGCTTTGTGGGTGCCAGGGGGGGCGAGTTCAGAGTACCAATATTTAAAATTAATTTTTTTTTCAAATAAGTATAATAGAAAAATGTTAAAAATTACATTTTTTCTTGCATCTATGTTGTATTGTTAGAGATTTCGAATATTTCACTTATTTTGGAATTAAGGAATGCTAACATTTATATAAAAGATGCGTCAGAAATGTTCATTGATATATTTTCTCTTTTATGAGATAGTGGAAATATTTAAAGCATTTACGATATTATAGGTAAAAATAAATATTATAACATTTTATGGAAATATACAGAATGGTCGCGAAAAGAGTGTGTAATAAATGATATTTTTTAAATCAAACGTTATTTAATTCCAATTAATGATGTATTTACAGAGGTACAATATTTTTGAAAAATGTTCAGGGATGAATGAAAAAAATATTTTTTTTAAATTGACATTATTTTGAAAAATCATTATATAGCTTACAATTAATTTTGGAGCTTTATTCTTGCATTTGCAAAACTATGCACTACCTAAAATACCTATATGTCGAATTGAGAAAATTTTGTATAATAATAATTTGTCCTTTCCCTTAGTACTCATTAGTTAGAATACTCATCCTGTATATGTATTAAACCGACTGTAAAATTCCGTCCAATATATCCAAAAAAATTAATAAAGGAAGAAGGGACAGCAGAAACTCGTAAAAGATCTCCAGTCGAAAATTAAAAAAAAAACATCCGTGTAAAATTAATGCGTGCTTCCTTTATAGAAAGTGAGAAATAATCATGTTTGTTTTTATTTTTCTTCTTCTATGTTCTTTTTGCCAGTTGGATTGTTTTTTACTTTTTTATACATACATGAAATGTAATGTATAAATAAAGTATAGTAATCACGAAAAAATTCGAACTCGAGATTTTAACGGAATTACATGTTTTGAGCGTCCCTGAATCATATACAACCATTAACTCAATGACGTCTGTGTGTGTGTGTGTGTCTGTCTGTCTGTGTGTCTGTGAACGCTCTACAGCTAAAACTGTAATACTTACGAACATGAAATTTTAAACTTAAGGTTCTTGTATGCTCTAGATGTGCACCTCCTATTTTTGAAAACCATCACTAAACCGGAAACGGATGTTTACTGGTGTCAATTTTTGAACTTTTCGAATTATTTTTGAAACGGTGCGCAGTAGAAAAAAATATTTTATATTAAAGTTGTAGAAGAGACTTTTATCTATAATTTATGTTCTATTCATTTTCCCCCCAAAAAATTGTTTTTAGGAAATAATCGATTTTCTAAAAAAAAATATTTTTTCGATTTATTTTTTAAACGGTAGGTATTAGAAAAAAATGTTTGAGATACAAGTTGTAGAAAATATTATTTTCTATAATTTATGTTCTATTCTTTTTTTTGTATCTTATGAATTAACCAAAAAAAATAATTATTTTAGTTTTAATGGTTTTAATTTAAAAATGATTTGAATAATACAAAAAATCTAGTTATCTATGAAAATTTTAGCATTTATTATTAGAAGTGTCAAAATTGAAATTTAGCAAAATAAATACTTGTTAATACAAAAATCACTAATCTTAATTGATTTCGTTTAATATTTAATGTCAATATTAAATAGAATGTATCAATTTCATTAACTGAAAATCATTTTGTAAGTAAAAAAATTTAAAATCAAATATTAAATTATAAAAGTAATCACATATTAATACTTCGGTGTCATGATGTATAAAAAAGTCTTGTGCCTGCCAAGGCAGTTTATTATTGTTTGAAATACCAAACTCAATTAAATTAACATTAATTTATTGAACAATTACATTATAATAAATATATTTTTAAATAATATAATTATATTATAATGACGTCACAGTGTTATGTATGTATACTGTATACATATATAAAAGTAGAGCTAAATGTATATGATGGTAATAAATAAGAGAAATGTCAATAATAAAATAGTAGTTTGAAGTTGCTTAGCTGTCATCATTTTGTATGAATAAGTAATTTTTTATTTAATCAATGCTATATCGTGTATTGAATAAAGCTGGAAATATCGATCTACAAGGATCTACGTCAGCTATTGCCTTTTCTGAAATGTTTATAGCTTGTTTAAGAACTGAAGACATTCAGCCTTAATGTCAATGCATATGGATGTTATTTATATCACAGTATATATTTATGATTGTATATAACAAAATCATTTTTTGCAGTTAATTTTTCCTGATAGCTTTTTTATCTTTGGATCCATTTAGATCAAGACCAAGGTCTTGAATGGATAACATTTCGCCGATTGCAAATCTGTGTCGATTATAATTATATTACAGATAATTTATCTCCGATGTAGATTTTTTTATTATTTTCTTTTCCTATCACTCAAAATCTATATTAAAGTTTTCATTTTTTCAAGCAGTGGTGTTTAACTCATACATACTCGAATATAAACACCATCAAATTCATATTCCTTGGGCTGCACCCCCTCCCTCCCCAATTAGGAAATATAAGAAAATTCTTTAAATGAATTATTATAAAATTCTGTGCAATAAAATTTACTATTAATAGAATTCAAAAAAATATATTTCTTACTAGAAATTGAGCATCTTTTGGAAAAAAAATGTTTAAAATGTATGTTTTTATGTTATTATATTATATTTTTATGAATTCAACATATGGCTGGCAGATTTTAACTACAGGGGTTATTGTAACAAAATTTTAGAGCAAATTTGTACAAAAAACTGAAACTTATTATAGAAAGATTTAGAGGCCATGGCCAAAAAAGAAAAAGAGGTCGCAAAAATTGTTTTATATTTGAAATATGAATAATATATTTATGTTTGAATTTTGAAATAAAACATTGGTTTCAAATTTCACTAGACAAACGTGTTAGTTGTAAAGAAAACGAGATATTTAACTTATTTTCTTCTGTAGGCTTTCGTGGCCGTTGTCCATAAGAGCTAACTTTTCGGGCTGTTGTGCACGTTGTCTTTTGTTTCTTGACGTTTCAGCTCTGAAATCTTCTTTATCCAGTTTCGGAAAAACTTCTGAAGAAAACTTCGACATGAAAGTCGAAACGTCAAGAAACGTAATAAAAAAAATTGTAAATCTGCTCAGATCTCGACAGATCTGCATTTTGAGACATTATATTTTTCACTGGTTTTTGATCTGCAGAGACTTCCAAAGAACTTCAACAGTTTAAAAGATCTAAAATGATCTACAATGATCTCTGAAGATCATTGTAACATTGAAAATTAATGATTTGTCAACGTTGGAAATTCATGAATTTTCGAAGTTTTAATCTCTATCACGCTCTTTAGAGATCTTTGTAGATCGTTTAAGATCTTTGTAAGTGATTGTAGATCTTTGCAAATCTCCACAGATCAAAAACTAGTGAAAAATATGATGTAGATCTGAGTAGATTTCTGCAGATCTACAATTTTTTTCCGGGACGACAAAAGCTCTTACTTCTTGTTTCAAATGTAGGCTTTAACATTTTATATAATATAAAAACAGCAATAAATTCGACATTTCTTTCTGGTACGTAAATTAAAAAAAATAACAGATTCTAATCTCACTTTCCCACGATTATACTGGGTGCGTCAAAAGGACATAGACTAGAGTCTAGAGCACTCAAACTAAATAAATGCAATGAGTAATCTTCATTACCGACAGAAAGTTTAAAACGTTTTATAAATCATCTCAAAACGATTTATTAAAAGAAGATAGCTATATGATAGAATCAATGATCGGTATATTTATATCTCTTTCTCATATGTTCGCATATTTTAATTTTGCCAATTGTAAACCGGTCATATAAATGTAATATTGTGTAATATGGTTAGATATACTATCTACATTCGTTGTGTGATGTATTTGTTGGTAATTATTAATAAATACAATTTTATTTACTCCAGTTTGTACACCACTTTGGGATAATTACATTAGTAATAACATTTTTTTCTGCTTATGTATTTTATGGTATTTATTTATTCAAATTTCACTTTTTATTTTGATATAAAAGTTATCAACGATTACGTAAGATACCATGTTTGTTTACATTAAGGTTATATGCGTAGCACATTGCAAAAAAAGATTTTGTTTTTAATTTATATTCAGAACACATTTACCTACATTTAATTGAATATTTTACTTTGTTAGTTATTAAAAGTAAAAAAAAAAATATTTTATTTGAAAATTGAAATAGACAGAACGATATATAATAGTAACATGTACTAATTTGCTGTAAAGGCAGAGCTAATTTTTTATTGTTTTGAATAAACTACACGTGAAAATATTTGTTTTATAATTATTATAGTATTTAAAAGGGTTGAAGTTTCGAATAATTAGTTTTTAAAACATCTCTATATAGCCATTTGTGTAGAATTTCAATAAATAGAAAACTTTTGGTAAGTTCTCTCATTTACCGTGTGTTAAAAACTCTATTTTTAATATCCAATTACTCAAAAATCATATGTCCAATATTTTAAATAAAAATTAGTAAAATATATGAGCTATCCATAAATAACATATTAATATTTTATACTTTTATCTATCAGATATATTTTTGATTTACAATAAAAATAATTTTGCAAAATAATTTGTAGTTTCTGTTCCTAAATCAGAAAAATGAAATCAAAACTTTCTGTCACAGAATTCTTACCATTTGGTCTAGAACGCTTTTTGACGGGGGTTCAATCAAATTAATTCTAGCGATTGGGGTGATCAGTTTTTGTTTCTTATAAAATAAAAATCATTTTTTTCACGTCCATATTCTTATGATATAAATACGCCATTGCAGTAATGTCATCTAAAGAATATGTTTAACATCTTCTGTACATGACCCAAGCCAGTATGACCTATGGAGAAGTATATATGTATATAACTGTCCATCTTTTGAAAGTGTTCTTTAGCCTTAGGCTGTCAATTCACCTAATTGGCGACTGTATGTATTGCTACTTTATATAAATAAATTAAGTACCTGAATTGTAAATAAATACATGTATTATGTATGTGTTGCTGATATAGCAAGAAAGAATTCAATTTCACTTTTTAATTTTATGAAGGATTCGAAAGATCAAGTGGTTTTGGTTATAACTTAATTAAATGATACAAAAATGAATGGCATGCTATTAACCACTTTAGTTTATTTGATTATTTAATTGGATGTTTATCAAAAGAAGTGTGTAGAAAAATAAGTGAATCAAATTTAATTTTTTGACTTTTAAAGATTTTTGTAAATCTAATGTAATATTAGTTGAAAATATTAAGTTCCAGTTAAGGTTATTTGATCATTAGAGCAATGTATAGAAAAAAGTCTAAAATTTTAATATGTTATTTATGGATAACTCATATATTTTCATAATTTTTATTTAAAATATTGGACGTATGGTTTTTGAGAAATTGGATATTAAAAATAGAGTTTTTAATACACGATAAATTAGAGAACTTGTCGAAAGTCCTCTATTTATTGAAATTCTATATAATTTGCTATATAGAGACTTTTTAAAAACTAATTATTCGAAACTTTAACCCTTTTAAATACCTACTATAAATATAATAAAACAAATATATTCACGTGTAATTTATTCAAATAATGAAAAACTGCCATTACAGCAAATTAGTACATATTACAATTATATACAGTTCTGTCTATTTCAATTTTCAAAACTTTTTTTTTACTTTTAACAATTAACAAAGTAAAATATTCCATTAAATGTAGATACATGCGCTCGTAATATATATTAAAAACAAAAGTTTTCGAAACTAAATCTTTTTTTACAGTGTTCTAGACGTATAACCTTAAAATCAATAAATTGGGTATCTATACATACATATAAACGCGATTTGTAGATTTGTTTATTTGTGTCTCAATAACGCGAAAACTAATAATTGGATTACCTTTTTCTTTTTTATCAGAGCAAAATGTGCCCCTTTTTGAGCGCTTGTAGCTCTGGAACTGATAATCGTAGTGTCATAAATTAAATACTTATGTAGTCCGTTTTATGATAAATTAAGTTTTAACCCCCATCTCCCAACTCTTAAATACAGTAACGTAAAAAAATAAGCTAATTCTCATAAGATTTTAAATGGATTCAATATGGCCTCAATCCATGATTAGGGTGACCAGGTCTCAGGTTTTGTCCCGGAGTCTCAGAGTTTTGTATACTGTTTCTCCGGACTCCAGGTTTCGTTACAATTTCTCCAGGTTTGGTAAAAATGATGAAATCAATATAAAAGGCACAATAGTAAAACTAAAAAAAAAAAAACAGTAAAAAAATAAAAAATATTTGCGAAAAAAGGTCTTGATTTTTATCTCGCAAAATCAAACATTTAAAAAAAGAAGGTCTTCATGTATAAACGCGGGCATTTTTTTTCTCAGGGTTTGTCAGGTATGGCGTAATCTAAAATCAGTGTTTACATGATCTGAAATCTGGTCACCCTATCCATGATCGTCTCAATCGATCCATTTTTCTCAAACAAAAATCGGTTATGACCCATTTTTTGTAGAAAAAATGCGATGTTCTTTAACTGTTGCTGACGTCTCCATTAAAAACAACTTATTTTTATTAATAGCTACTTTATTTTTTGTAATTTAAGACAATACATTTATACCCACGGTATATGGCTAGAGACAGTCCAAACCCGCTTATCTTGGAAGACAAATGACCATGTCCAACATGGTAACTTTCCAACTGTCCATAATCTAAGAGTTGGTTTTCAATTCTCATCGTAAGAATAAATGATTAACACAAGTTATTACGCGTCGCGCGGTAGCTTGGCTTCACGGCCGAATGCTCCCGTCCGAGAGTCCAGTGTTACACAGTAAAATATCTAATACATTATCAAAGATTTTCGATTAACCATGTATTTCTTGAATTTATTATGGGGAGCACAGTGGTGGGTTGTAAACAAACTGATTTCTGTGATTAAATAAAGAATGTGGCTATATGCACACACTGTTTATGTACATAATAAGGTTAGGTTGTTAAATTAGGGTAGGTTAGTTTACGTTTAGTTAGTGGTATGTGCAAATAGCCAATTGCATGCACATACGGTATATGCAAATAGTCCTACCCTTAAATAAATATATACATATTTACATAATTCATTATTCTAGGATTGACGGAAAGATACCTTTATATTAACACATTTTTTTATTGAAAAATATTGAAAAACTAACGCATCCGGTGCTACCCGGGGATATAAATTTTAACTGTAATAAACCTATTAAATATTGTTTTTTCACTTATTGCAAACTAACGCAGCACACGCGAAAACAACTCTGACAATTGTTTTTGTTTTTCGATAAAATTTACACAAAATATCTACAAATTATACACCCCAACCTTCTTTGTGAAACACTATATCCATTAATGAAAACCGGAACAAAATCCGTTCAGTAGTTACTGAGAAAATTGGCGCAAACAGATAGGTACATTGTTATATACCATGTATAGATCAGAAAGAAATTAACTCAAAAATTAAAACTAAACAGTTATAATATTGTTCATAATAATAATTATACAGGGTGTCCCATTTTAATCTATCACCCCCCCTAAATTTTTTATCTATCAATTAAAACAAAAAAATGCTTCAAATAAAAGTTGTTTGGTTTGGAGGGGGACCCAAAATGGCGTTATTAGTTTTTTATTTTTTGGACGTCTTCATAGGCCCAACTTTTTTTTTCCAAATGGAAACCTATATTTTTTATTACGGTATCTTATTGTTTGGAAAAAACAAGTAGCTTTTGTTTCAAAAAATTTTTTGTATGACTTCATTTTTTTTTTTTAATATTAAACAAAATAATTTTGGATTTTAGATTTTTACTAATTTTTTACTCGAAACCCATTAACTTAAGAGGAAAAATGTAAAAAATAAAAAATATTTATTTTAATCTGATATAACTAGGAAAATTATATCAGGATTTTTTGTTAACTTTTGCTTTTCAAAATATTAAAGCAAATTAAAAATAAAATAAAAAAATCTGAAATAATTTTCCTAGTTATATCATATTAAAATAAACATTTTTTGTTTTTTACACTTTTCCTCTAGAGTTAATGGGGTTCGAGTAAAAAATTAGTAAAAATCTAAAATCTAAAATTATTTATATTATTATAAATAAATATTATATTCTAATATTAAAAAAAAAGTCGTACAAAAAATTTTTGAAACAAAAGATACTTGTTTTTTTCCAAACAAGATAAAAAAAATTAGGGGGGTGATAGATTAAAATGGGACACCCTGTATACTATGTATAGTCTGATTACAAACATATTAGATACAGAAGGGTGGTCCACAACAGTATTATATGAAAAAATTTGATATATTTTGTTAACAAAAAATGGGACGGGGGGGGGGGGGGGGGGGGGGGGGGGTAAAAATCAATTTTATGACGTTCTCTTATAAATCTTTGTACCGCAAATCATGACATAACTCGATATTTTCTGAAATTTTATTGAAATTTCTATTATTTTGCGTATTTGATACTGTGTAATACTGGCCTCTTGTAGCGCCGCTAAGTTGTTACCGATCTGACCGATAGGGGTCTGGTGTACGCCGTCATTGTTTACATAGACCGCGCTGATCCGTCGGCAGATATACAGTTTGTGCATAAAGAAATTAATTATACTGTTCGTATACGCAGACGTTTGAAATATTGTGCGTTTTATAGAACCAAGGACTTCTTGTAAACACACAATTAAATATGCTTACATATTTCTGTATTTTTATTAAAAAAAAAAAACAATTATGTTTTTTTTTTTTATACAAAAATTACTATAAAAATATCGAATTTCAAAAATTTTCTGCAATCAGAAATGACAAATTATTTTCTTTTATAATTACTGATTGTTTTATACAACGTATTTACTTACACTGTCGTGCAAAAGTCTTTGGATACTCAATTTTTTGTGCAAAAATGGTCGATAAAAAATCTTAAATGTTGATAAGAGTACTTAATAATAACTTTTGTAATAATCCTAGCATATTTAAAATACAGCATTTACAAGTTTCCATGTTAAGGGACATTTTTGAATTAAATATATACTTGGTAGGTCAGATTTACTCTCGTGAAAAGTATTGAAGCACAGAGCACAGTGTCTTTCAAGTTAACGAGAAATTGTTTTTTTTTTACTATTTTGAATGCGAGTGAAAATATTCTTTTCGCTATTGAGGATTTTTACTGGCTAAAATCTGTATATTTACCCTCAAAACTTTTGCACGGCAGTGTATAACTTAAAAAAAAGTTTGTTTTTTTTCATAAAAATATAACCTAATTTTTCTATAACCACCTTACCTTTCTAAATAAAACTCCATAACGTTTTATGTCAAACATGTATCTAAAAAAGTCTATAAATATTGTTTAAGTTTTTGTGAAATTAAAAGAGAAAATAAATAAATATTTTGAAATGCGATTTATCTTTGCTAAATTGATATAATAACTATCATTCAAACGATAATGAGAGCTATTATTGTTAATCTACAAAGATGACATAGTAAAATCTAAAACTATAGCAGTTAAGCATTAATTTAGCATAGTTTGCATGCAGTTATCAGTAAAGAAAAAACAACTATTTCTGAACTATATAATCATTATAATAATAATTACTTTACAGTGCAGTTTCAATAAGTGGCTTGCGTCTCTTACATGCATTGAAGTCTCCAATATCCGTTTTATGCCATATAAAGTAAATACCTATATATTTTTTACTCTTTTCACAGTATTATAATTTAGATACTGTAAATATTTATGTAATTATAAACTCAACTTATTTTTATCTATAGTATATAGCTTGATTATAAAGTTCGTAATATATGTATTTTTGTTAATAAATTGTTTGTATTTACTTGGGCATACCCCTACCTGCAAGTCATCCGTATTACTCCAATAATGTAAGATAACTGGCCAAAAAGAAGGGAGGTGGGGGTAAAATCAGTGCAATTTACCTTTCAGTAAAACTATGAGGCCTTTGTAGGTATACATTGATGTAAATGTAAATTTTAGCAACTCATAACTCAGATATTTTTATAAAATTGACTTTCTTAAGACCTTAAACTATAAGATTAAGTAATTTCGTTTACTTGTAAATTATGATAAATTTAAGTTTTTCAGGATTTTTTAAACCATACGGTTGTGCTAACAGACCTAACTGGGCTTAAAAAATTAATTACAACACTTTACTAGCCACTGTGTTAATAATTTAATTTGGTCTCTGTTTTTTAAACCGGATACGAATCACAATTTTCTGTTTTTAATCTAACAGTAAATAAAATATATCACACAAAAAATTTACACGGATATTTAAAAAGCCAAACACACTTATATAAGTGATATTCTTCATCACATTGAGCACGTTCCTGATGCCTACACAAAAGTTAATATATTCAGATCACGATTCGATCCAAAAAAATAAACCGATACCGTTTAGAATAACACGTGTCGTACATCGGATACGAATTATATTATACCTACTCAAGAAGCGATAACGTTGATCGGTAACCATGACAACCGGTGCTTGGATATTCATTAAAAATGAAAGATCTAGGAACCACAACAATACTATAACTGAAACCAGTGGGCTCCGCAGAAATGGGCTCCGTAAAATCAGCGGCGTGTTAATTTTACTATTTATTATGTTAATTTCTGACTTCTTGCAATTATATGAGGTTAGGTTATGATACTTTTTTACAGTAAAAATTTCAATGATGGATTATTATCAATAATTAATAAATAATAATGACTAACTTGGAACACGTATTCAATAACATTATTATTATGCGTGCAGTAATTAAATACATCAATCAAGATCTAGGTAGTACCTGTACGTAATAGATTTACTATATTATCAAGTATATGTATGATGTATTCACCGATTTATAAATGTATAGTTGGTGTATTAGAAGCCGTTATTATAATTATTACAACAACATACAATGATATTCATAACAAATTACGCGTAGCAATACAATTATGAACTGTCAGATGTTTTTTTATATTGTAGGAGGAAGTGTATTCGATTGTTAGGTTATAAATGTTGACTATTATTTAGATAGATTAGCATAGTAGTATTCACTTGTATGTGAGGTTGAAATCAAGAAGAGAAAAATAAATCTTAATCGTTAACAATCCGTTCTGAATATGGATCTGTACAATAAATAAATGTTTTGACGAAAAAGCGTAGAACTACTTTTAATCCGATGGAGGTACTATGAAGCCACTGTGATGGGCCGCAAAATTGCTTTTTTTTAATTTTTTTTATGTATAAGTAATTCTTTTAGAACTGAGGGAAATATGTATTATTACTTAATTTAATTAAGGTTACTTTAAATTATGTTTATACAGTTTTTTATTGAAAAAGATTAGAAATAAAAAATCGTCTCCACATTTTACATCTTATGAAAAAAAATTATCAAAAACCCACACGTGGGTGTTGCCGCGCAACCCACTTGATGATCACAACTCAAAAAATACCCTTGCCAATCGATTCGTGAATCAATCCAACGAGGTACATGAAGCCATATATGAAAAATTTTGTATGAAAAATGATATTATGCCTGTCCGCGACCAGATGGTGGGTCATGACCGGAAAAATTCCTAAACTGGGCTGAACTAGAGTCAGAGACTTACCATTCAGCGAAAACTCGAGGTCTCTAAGTGGTCAGGGGGCCGAGATCTCGCGGTGGAAGACAGACGGACGGACGGAAAATCGAGTATGGGTTGCGCTAAAAAACTATTCTTAATCTGTGAATATAGCTATCATTAATTCCCGGTATTATAGGAGAGTTTGCTTCAGTGTAAAAGCAAATTAACTTCCAGCTAACACTATCTGCTAGGTGTCAAATTGTTATAAAATTTCTCGTGATTTTAAAGCAATTAATAAGATTTTAAATCGGTTTTCATATGGACAAATTTGAGAGTCGTTTTGAGAAAAATGCGTATTTTTATCTGTCTTAAATTGTATTTTTTTTTTACTTTCTAAAATTCGTCAGTTTAATTTTTTTTAATATGACTTTTTTGAATGCACGAAGAAAATATAAAAAAATCGATTTCTTGAACCATATTGCAGTAGCGTTCTTCTTTTCGATATTGAGGGATTATAAGCCCCTTATTTTTTACACTACGCCCCTGTTATTAGCGAAAGTGTTAATTGTAAGATATAGCGCCTGCACACACATGAATATTCCGCAATCGATATAACGTAATGAGTGAAAGACGAGCTAATGAATCCTCATTTAGTATTCACTAAAATAGATCGCGGCCATCACACCGTGTCACATCACCGCCGGCGGTCAAAACGAAAGTGAAAACGTGTCGAATGCTCGGTATCATCTTCGCCGCCCCGCGTTTGCCAATTGACATTCCACGGCAATCTAGATCTTGGAGCGTGATGGTGTCTGCACCTATCTATCCCATGCTGTTTGTATTATCAGTGTTGTTTGTACATTCTCTTCTTGATACAACGATCTAGATTGGCTTTGACACTCATAAAAGGTTTTTATACAATTATAAGTGTTGTAGTAGGCTTTGGATAAATATAACGACGTTTCATTGGTGTCTTTTGAAATACCCATACCACCTCGAATAAATTAGTCAATAGTGTTTTGTTTTTAATTTTAATATCGTTCAAAAAATATTATTATACTTTTATCTAGGATGTGTAATTAATTTCATATTGCTTTTATTAAATTAAAAATAAAAACACTATTGCTTAATTTAAAAATTATTAGTTTGTTAGGAGGTGGCATTTCAAAACGTACCAATTACACGTCATTTGGCCAAATGCTACTACAATACTTTTTCCACCGCTATATTTCCTATGGTTTAATCCAGGGATTCCCAACGGGGTCCAGGTGAAGTTTAAAAAATACTTTAGTATTCAAGGAGTCTATTATGGGTTTATGATAAATTTTTCTGTTTTAAAATTTTGAATTGCAATGTCCTTTTTTTGCTTTTTTACTTTTTCGACAAGATAGTAATATATTTATGTTTTCTAGAATCTAAAAAAATGTAAAGGGGTCTATAAAGAAAATCATATTTTTAAAAGGGGTCTATGTAGGAAAAATGTTAAGAATCCCTAATTAATATAGTAATGAATGATTTTCTTTTTTTATTTTCTTATTTGAAACTCGATATTTCTAAGACAAATTGAAATTTACTATACCTACTCCAATTAAAAATGATAAGTATAAATAAATTAAATATACTAATCTATATCAGTGTTTCTACTTAATTAAATACATAAACAAGTAATGTAAAAAAAAACCTCTATATTTTTTGTCATACAATATAATCCCATTACAATCAGATTACAAAAAGTTATCCTATTAAAATAAACAGTGTTATGAATGAATGTAACACCGGAATGATCTCGATTCAGCCGCGCCAGTAGCTGGACCAACAAATCCCAGTGATGATCAAACAATAAAGCATTAAGAACATGATTTTTTTTTATTTCATGTTCAGTTTTCAAGTACTTCCATCAACGTATAACCTAAACCCCTGGACCTAGAAATGTGAAATTTCGTAGGTGTCTTCCTTTTATGATGTAAGCACGCACTAAGAAGGGATTTCCCGAAATTCCACGGGGTTAAAAGGAGGTGTCTCTACTATGGAAATGGGGGGGGGGGGATTTTGTTATATTTATCTTCATAACTGTTCATTATATTAAAGTAAATTTGGACAAATTAATATTCAATTAAAAATAAAAGTTCGACATTCAACCCCTAATCTGCATACCTGGTTTAGTTATAAAAGTAAATTTATAACTAAATATGAATAAATAATGAATAAAAATCAATGTAAGAAAAATGTAATATGTCATCCCCTATCACGTATGGAGGGTTGTAATTAGTTTCGAAATTTACGTGAGCGAAGCCACGAGATTCCGCTAGTTACTTATATTTAAGAAAGTGGCTATTTGCACTTACTGTACGTATATGTACCAAATTAAGTTAGGTTGTTAAGTTAGGGCAGGTTAGTGTACGTTAGGTTAGTGTAGGGGTCGGCAATCTTTTAAGTTGGAAGAGCCAAGTTGTTAAAGAAACAGGATTGTAAAGGTATTAGAGAGTTATAGATTTTTAAAAAATTAAAAAAAAACGTGATAACTCCAAGATTTTTATTTAAAATTTAGTTATATAATAAAATTGCCAAAAAATGTGTTCTGCGGTCTTGCTACCTTGATTTTATTTTTTATATGAAAGAGCTGAGTATATGTATAAAAAAATATTCCAGCTAACTGCTAAGTTTAATTAGTTTTAATCCGCGGTGCACACCTGTTTTTATAATAAAAGTTCCTCAAAAATGTGTTTCGCGGTCTTGCTACTTTATATTTTTTTGGTAAATAAAAAATAATTTTTTGGAATTGAATAAATAGTTAAAGTAACTGAAGAACCGCAAACGCCAGTGCAAAGAGCCGCGGTCTGCCGATCGCTGGGTTAGTGGGAAGTCTAAATAACCAATAGGCTATTTGACAACATTGAAAATATACTACAAATTGTGGTCATCCTATCAGATAATAGCATAAAAGAACATATTTCACATTATTTTAAAATAAATTATGTATATTTTTTGCAAATTACACGAAAAAAAAATATAATAATTTTTGAAATTTTATCTATGACGGTAACGCTATGTGATTGGTTGCAACTCTAGTGACGTCACACGCATGTTGAGTTCGCGTTTTGTGCTTTCTGTGTATTATATCAAAGTATTATATTCGATTTTTCAGCTATTTTTGAAGCAGTTTTTAGATAAATTTTATTACTAGTGGCATAAATATTCGTTTCGAATTTCAAAATGGAATTAAATTTTGTGCGAGCTGATTATAACAACCTATCTAAGGTAGACGCTTTTATGGTTGCACTTTTTTTTAAGAATAACGCTGATTACTATGCTGCGGAACTTAAAAATGTGAAAACAGCAGTGTAAGTATCACATAAAACATTTGAAATCCTATATGCTGCAAGATTAGGCCATATTAAGAGGTTAGGTACCTATTAAAGATGTTGGTTAATACGGAGTGTACGGGTGACCGCTGTCAGAATTGTCAAAAATCACGTGTATAGTAGTATAGTTATTCAGAAAAGATGTTATTTCGTTTTATAAGAACCGATATTTTTAGCTACTATCTAGTTAAATATTACTTATATCAAAGTGATCTTCACACATAAAAACATTTGTATTCAATAAAATACTCGTTGGATCTTTTCAATTATTGTAACCACATTTTTCGTCTTTTGGGATTCTTTGGAACAGAAACAAACAGTTTGTGTGGACTTTTTATAGACGTATTTATACATTGTGGCACTACACACCATTTATACACCATTCTATCCACTAAATTTGAAGATGAAATTCACTTCAGCTGCACTGTTTTATTAAGGTAATGACTTATTTACATGCGTGTGACGTCACACGCGCTATATGACCAGCGCCATGATAGAAACAGCGTTTCTGACGCAGTTTTGGAAATTTAAACTTTAACATTGATTTTTATTGATAATACAGTAGATCTCCCCGAAATATCAATGTAGTGTGCTTATTATGTAATAAAGAATAATTTAAAAATATTTTCTAAAATTAGTCAAATAGCCTATTGCATGCACAAACGGCATGTGCAAATAGCAAATAGCCAATTAAATGCATATATGGAATGTGCAAATAGCCTCATCCTATATTTAAACAGTAGTTTGAGAATCTCTGGTACGTATTATGTGTTGAAACGATGGAATTAAAGATAAAACGATATTGTTTTCATTGCTTTAATGGCGTACGATCCGTTTCAAGATAACAGCGTTGAGTAGTGTTTGTTATAGAATATACAGGATTAATAAATACATTATTTCTGTATGAAGATTATGCGACATAGCTTTCTTGATGTAATACAGCTGTTACTTACTTCAATTTAAAATACACATTGTTAATGAGATATTGATCATTGTTTTAGTTATTTTCTGTCTGATAGACGTGGTAGATGATATACAGGATGATTGTTTTACTCGTGTCATAAACATTTTGTAAAATGTTTGGTATTCAATATTCTTAAAGAACTGTGATATCTAAATACATTTTAAGGGATGATTTATCGAATATTAAAATATGTCGAGGTCATTCGAATTCTCGAGTCTCGCTAACGAAGATTTACTTAAAAAAAATACAATTCTAGAAATGTGAGTGCGCTCATTTGCATATAAATGCATATAGGGGAAATAGACATAATCGTACTGCCACCTAAATCATACCACAGCTATTTTAGAGGGTTTAAATTAGTTTTTATTTGGTCCGGTGTAAAAAATACCACGGGGGTGGGGGTTTTAGGATGAAAAACAATCCCCTATTTCGCATAGGAGCCGAGATATTTACAATTTTGTATAATGAATAAAAAACAAAGCAATAGACAAATTTAATATTTCATCCCCTGTCGCGTATGGAAGGTTGTATTTATTTTCTAAATCAGCTAGTTTATTTATAAAATGTTAGAGTTTCCAATATTGTATCAGGCATTGTTGCCTAAATCATATACTTAAAAACAATCGCATATAATAATCAAAAACCCTTTTTTATTTCCTGATGAAAGGCCTAAAAAAATTAATTAAAATTTAGCGAAAAAACATTTCTTAGGAGGCCCGCTAATAATTCCAGATAAAAAAAATGTTACATTGATGCATTTTTTTCATCCATTTTGAGTGTATTAGTATATGTAGTACGAATTATGGAACATCAGGTACGAATTAGGAAACTTGACTCTAAAATCATACCGTTTTAAAAACTTTAATATTATGTATTTGTGAATACATAAAAAATGAAACTACGTAGAACAATACAAATTTTTGCAATAATCTATTAATTGAGTCCGCTGGAACGAAAAAACGAAAAAGTGGAATGATATTGGCAACCTTCCCCTATACAGGTGTGTTTATGTATGTATGTATAAATATATTTGCATGTCTTCAGCACTTGTATGTACATCATCACATGTAAAATATTGCATATATACAATTGCAATGTCATATTTAGCGATGCGTGTTCACTCTTGGAGATTGGTGTTGTGATACATAGTGTGGATGTTATTCAAGCACTACAACCACGATGTATCGTTTATCATCATTACTGAAACAAACTGGATATAATAATATTAACGAACGAAACTACTCATGTACTTAAACAGAGAGAAACATATAGGTATACTCCATAATCTCTGCTCTAGATATTTTGACAGCCGCCATTTTATATAAATTTCGTGTCGATGACGTATCAGATCGACAAGAAATTTATGTGTGTTGTGCATGGCCGTAACTAGAAGCTTGGGGGTCCTGGTGCAAAGTGTGTGTGAGGGCCTCCCCGCTATATGCAAAATAAAAACTGAATACCGTTTTTTTTCGTTGTTACTTCAGTAAGTGCTATTAAATTTAATGACCTTTTTTCGTTGGCACATAACTATTTTTGCATCTTATTAATTATAACCTTTTTTTACGCTTCTGTGGGAGCCCCCTACGGCGCTGGTGTTTGCTTCAAAATAATACATCGATAATTAAATCAAAGAAAACAATTTAAAAAAAACTATTATGTAAACAGTATTAGTCGTTTTTTTATTTATATTCCGTTTGTCACAAATTTCATGGTGATGACGTCACAGTATAGAACAAATGATCTGTCGAGCAGATACTTAACTCCAATGGGAATTTGAAAAATTCAATCATGCAACCCAAAAACAAGGACATCTTATTTAGTATTGTTACTATTGTGCTCCGAAAAGTCAGCGGCGTATCATTCGAAACTTGAATAGCGATTGAGTATTTTGACTGTGTAGCTGTATTCTGATGTCATCACGTTTGTAATTACGTGACAAAAAGGTTAAAAATTACAATTTTCAAATATCATATAGATTAACATAGAAACGTCTTATTTGGAACCATATATAATAAAATTAATATCTGATATATGAGACAACCTGTACATAAATATATAACAAATTAATGCCAACAATTTAAGTTTTGACAGTCGAAAATAACAACCAATAACACTTAATTTTATGTGTAACCGAAAAATAATTAATATTATAATCCCATTAGAAAAGGATGTACGTTTATATGAACAGATTGTGATATAGTTATATTTTCCATAGATCAAATAGAACTGCTTATAGCCAGTAATAAATATAAGTAAAGTGTGATATTAAATTATTGATCTGTGGTTATAAAATGATAGACATACTTGATCCGGCAAACGAGTTTAACCTACAAGTAACTAACATTAAACGAATGTACGTGTTTTTGTAAGTATTTACTAGTGTGTGTGTGTGTGTGAAAGAGAGAGGGGTAGATCATATGTACTTGTTTATTATTAATTATTTATTTTTGAATATATTGTTTTTTTTTTTTTTTTATAAAAAAAATGCATTCAAGATTGTTAATTAAGAGAACGCTGGAAATTTGGGTGATTTTCGGAAATTTTTTGGAAGAAAAATACTCAATGAAATATTTTGGGAAATTGAGAATATATTTAGCTATATTAGAGGTGTATTCCATAATGAAAAAAATGATTCCGGACGATGGAGTAGCTGAAATTGAAAAATGACTTAATGTCGTTAAACTGGAAGGTATTTCCTGTACGATGAACTAAGATTTTCGAAAAATATCAAAATCTAACAAAATGGCCGTATTTTTAATGCCAAATCGTCAATTTTCATCCAATCAAAAATATCATAGTTCATCGTAGAGTAAATATATAGAGTACTTAGTTCAAATTTCAAGTAAATCGGATAATTGCTCTTTGAGTTACAATGTCAGCAAATTTGAAAAATCTAATTTCGAGAAAAACGCATTTAACGTCAGCTCCTGGACATTTCATATCTGCGAGCGGTCGCTCTTTATAAGGCTGCTGTTTAGAGAGTATTAGAGATACGGTCTTGAAATTCTCACAGAATATTCTTGAAACTATAAACTCTCCAAAAAGGTAAAAAAATTGATTTTTTGAAATTTTCACACTGGTATGGCCCCTTAATACATACCTACTTATAATGTTATCATTCATATAGGTAATATACTTATAAAGCTCAACGTCTATCTGTATATCCGATAGTGCGCTTTTAACCCGAGAACCACTTATCCGATTTACATGTTTTTTTTAATTCATAAATACGTTTTCTTGCCATGTTAAATTTAATTTACGAAATTAAAAGCGTTTTTTGGTTGATAAAGTATAAAAAGAAGCCGCCGAGAATAAAGAAGGAAAATAATTTATTATAGTTTTATATTTTATTAAATTTAATTATAAATATAGCTGCTATCCTTGATTTTAATCATATGTATAATGTATATATAAATACAGTTACTTATATTGACTGTTATTACCCTATTATTTTTTGCCTACTAGTTACCAATAAGTAATTGATTCCTTTGTTAGATGAAATTCATATTTACCAATTTACCACACTGCTCGATTTACAATTACTTTAATAGAAAATAAATGAATTTATTTTCAATTTTTTTCCTTATAGGAACTTATACGTAAGTAAATTAGATGATTAGTTACAATATATTTTACCATATTAAATATTAGCTTAGTTATTAAAACACTGCATATCATACACACGAACATATTTTATTAACCTATGTTCGATCAGCATGGGCGTCCGTTGGGAGGGGAAATAGGACAATTCACCCCTCTCCATCCCCCAAGATATGATATAACCTTCATAAAATCCCCCCCCCCACCCCAAAGTGTATGTAACATTTAGTTTAAAAAAAATCCACCTCTAAAACAATTTCTGCGAACGCTCCTGACAGTTGGTTATTAAAAGTGAAAAAATCACTTATTCTCGATATATTTTTATTGAAATTTTGTTTATATAAATTGGCCCCCCAAAACTAAAAAAAATAGTGAGATATAAAAGGATTAAAATTAATAGACTTAAGATGCTTTGTGTCAATTTTCTAAATTTAAAAAATCTCTATTTAAGATCTAACATTTGTACATTTTCTTCAGGCAGAAATGTGATAAAATAATAATAATTAAAAAGTTTCTTCTTCGTATTTAATTCTAGCAGTGGTATTTATATTAATTATTTTTGATGTTTTAAAAAACCATGGGGTCATTGACGCCTTAGAATGGATTTCATATTTTTTTGTTTTGATAGTTTAGTTTGGTAGTCTTTTTACCATTTTTTAATTGCTTCTTTTCTAAAAGTTGATTTGAATGAAATATGAAATACATACATCGTGAGATATGAAATTCTATAAGCTATTTATTCAATATTACTATTACATAATAAATATACAGAATTCTTCCCATTTAAAATAATTAATAACGAAATCCGCTAGCATACGTTTATAGTATCGCACCTAACGTTCAGTTCATTACTTTAATGACGCTTTATAAAATAACCGTAAAGTTTTAACGCGTTTCCAGTGGCGTAACATAAAAATAAAATATTGTATTTAAAAATGAACACATATTTCTGTGTATTTTGTGTCATATAACCTTATATAACTTCCTAACTCAGGAAAAAAACTAGATGCCCATCTGGCCTTTGTTTGAATTATAATATTATTGGTTGATATTGGAAATCGATAACATTTATTTATACCAAACCTTTTATTAAATTTCTTTACTCAATTATAATAGGTTCTCAAAATATTTAATAAAAACTGGTTTTAAGCAATATCTTTGGAGGGTTGTAGCCCCCTCACGTAGAATTTTCAGACATATTTTTTTACTAATAAAATAATCCAAAAAATTTAAGAACTTACAAGTTGAACCCTTAGCTGATCCACTACCCAAAATAACATAGCTGCCACATTAGGGTAACCTCGTACCCCAGAAACTAAAATGCTAACTTCTCGTAAGCTATTGAATATTTTTATTCAATAAAATTCCTCTATCATCTTCAAACAATACGGAATGCACTTCAATCTGTTATTTAAAAAAATATATAATATTTAATATATTTAAAAAATTAAAAACCTTGTAAAATTTAAACAGTTTACATTGAAGTTGAAACAATGTGGGGCGGTTACCCCACAGTAGCAGCTAAGGGTTAAACATCCGTTTTCTTTCTTGAAGAAAATTGGTTCTAAATATTTTGTTTTGTCGTTCTTGTTACAACATTAACACACTGACATGCAGCCAGAGTCAAAATAGATACTTCCATCAAGTTATAAATAATCTGCTCTTTGTAAGAATAAATATCACGCCACTGTACGATTCTAAGATAAAATAATAACTTTAGTAATATTCGCAAACGAAGGCAATTTTTCTTTGTCCGAAACATAATGTATAATAATTAGAGACGGTAGAAAAAGTAAAACATTACAACTTAATGCTGGAACACATCGTTTAATTATACATACAAATGATGATGTTTTCCAATTTAGTTTTGCTCGAATTGTTAAATTTATTATCATGTTTTTTAATTGTACATAAAAATTTTTTTTCACGTAAAAAAACTCGTTCATTTTACGCATGCTTCCTTAATAAATGTATCTCTTTGCTATTTTAAAAGCGATATATATATCTCATCTTGATTTCTATCTAAGTAATTTTTAATTTATGATTAATTTTATTCGATGTATTTAATACTAATGACAGTTTTATGGTATTTATAAATCAGCGATCTAAAAGAAGTGGTGATTGATTTACGCCATTTATGTCCAACTCGTAAATGAACTCGGGCTATCCTTACCATAGACTTATAGAATGGACTGAGCAATAGCCTTACAAAATTGACCACTCTCACTCAGAGACAAAGCGATAAAGTAGCCAATACCTGTCTCTTTTCTGTAGGCCTGTAATGACTGCAAACCTGTTACTTGACCAATTGGAAAAATTTAATAATAATTTTTTTTTTGTATTCACCGAATGAAACATGGCACAAGTAGGTAGGTACTCTACAAGACAAATATCAGTTACGAAAATTGAAACCCTTATGGGAATGGGGGGGGAGGGGGGTAAATTTTGATAATTTATCTTCATAATTGTTCACGATATTAAATTTAATATTCAATTAAAAATTAATGTTCGATCTTCAAACCCTAATATGACGGGGACGAGGATGGATAAGGTAAATTCGGGCAAAATAGTCATCTATTAAAATAAAAATTTCAACATTCAACCTCTAATGGCGGGGGTAGACAGGGTCTGTGTTTTTGAAATGTTTATCTGCATAGCTTACGTTATAGTGGTGGACTCGGGCAAAATAATCTTCAATAAAAAAATTCGATAATCAACCCCTAATGTAATATCCGATACAACCCTTAAAACGTAAATATCCGAGATATTAACGTTTTTTATAGGTAGGTAATGAATAAAAATCAATATAAAAAAATGTAATATGTCACCTCTATCACGTATGGATGGTTCTAATTAGTTTCGAAGTTTATGCGAGCGAAGCCGCGGGATTCCGCTAGTTTATAATAATTTAACACCTCGCAGAAAGTGTTTACTTTGATTTTTGTATGAACGAAATTATTTATGACACCGGGCATTAGTAAATTAATTTCCAGGTATAGTTCTCATTCGACTAAATGTTAAATAATGATAATGTTTTAAAACCATTAAATTTAACAGCTTATTTGATGACCTGTTATTAAACAAAATGAGATTTGTAAGAAAATCACTTGAAGGCAAAGAGTTCTTTCTTACAAATATCAATTTCAAATTAGTTTATTTAAATTTACGAGAAGACCCGAGGAAATGGTGCTTATTTTTTTTTAATTTGCGTTCGACGTCCACCCACAACATAACTGTGCTAAAATAGAAAGTCACATTCTAATCTGTTTCATAGAGAAATAATAAAAATGTCAAGAGCCGTGCTTTTTGGGAGAGATGATTTGTTGAATAGGAAATTGTTTTTGATTTTTAGCAATTGCTTTTTCAATTAGACTATGCAAATATCATTAAAATTTGTATTTTTGGATGATGAGAAATATGCAACTATGAAATATATCGGTTTCATGGAACTTTCTTATTAGTTATACAGGCTGTCTCGTATATCAGGACCAACAGAAAAAAATTAAGAATATTAATTACAAAACTATTCAAAAATGAATAGTACATAAAATTGTAGCTAATAAATTCCCTACAATGTTTACTTTAGTTGACAGAAGAAAATATCCATTTCCGGTAGTCAGATTTTTCGCAGAATGGGCGTTTTCTTCCGAAACTTATAAAAATACGAATTTTAAAATTGCATAGTTCTATGTTACATTTTTAGCGACCAGTAAGACCTATAAATTTGTTGGACAAAAATTATTTCATACAAAAGCTTAGTTTTCCCGATAAAATAAATAACTAATAAAAAATATAGTCGAAAGCGGTTATAATGACATCGGTTATTACGACGTATCGGTTTTCACGACTCAAAATAAGAGTCCAACTGAATCCCATATAATTGCATTTATACCGGTTATAACGACTATGAATTTTTTACGACCAATATGACCGGTCCTTTCGATCGATGTCGTTATAACCGGTTCCTACTGTATAATTTCCTATTTGTTCTCACTTCCGTTTAAACCGGGAATGACAAAATAATAATTTCGATATTTAAAATATTCAATCCCTTCTCATTTAACTATATTTTTATCTCTGATAATGAAAATGATAGCAATGGTGGTCATTTTAAGTTGGACACGCTGTATATTACAAATTACATATTTTGTAAATATTTAAAGTTAAAAAAAGTTAAATATATACTATTTAGCAATATGTAAATTTGATACATGCACCTGATGATACGTTAACGCTTATGAAGGGAGTTAATAAGTATAATTTTACTGATATTATTCAAATTAGGATTAATTATTATTGTTTTGGCGCACGTTTAGACATCCTTGGGCTCAATGACGTCACTGAAGAAAAATGATTTTAGTTAAAAAAATTAAAATAATATATCTTTATGCAAATTTGTGTAAACCATAAACGTATGATCATAATTTTTACTGTAATTTGAAGATACAGATGTAATATGTGCCTTTAATAGACAAAATTATAAGTTTTCACTTATCTTTTAAGTAATGTATGTAATTTAAGTGAGTAATAAAAATTAGATTATTTTCAAAAAACAAAAATTTTTACATTACCTTTCTAAAATTTAAGTTGGCAGAGTAAAAAATTGTTGATCAGGAAATATTTAAAATTAAATGTTGAATCTTTAAAAATAAAATCGTATTTTATAACATATTTTACATATTCAGTAGCGGCGCATTCATATAGACATATTTTAATTTAAATATTAATAAAATAACTACACTTTTTTAGTTGAGATATTATAGGCACGTTCACGAAAACTAACGAACCGATTTATATGTGACTTTCACTATTATAAAGCATAAGACTTAATGATAATACGTATTAATTAAAATTATACAGTATATTTATTTTTGTACACGTCCGCTACTGTACATTTATTTATATAATGTCATTTGATTTGGCAGATATTTTTACAATTAATTATATAATTTTGACACACCTACAAAATACAGACCGTCCTCCAATAAACTTAAATGTGTAAAAAAAAGACATTATCATATACCTACATATTGCATGAGATCCAAGGATAAACCAATAAAAATAAATTTAGTAAATTCTAGTTTCTTCTAATTAGTAATCAAAGAAAACTAAATGTTGTAGTTGTAAATATCGGAACTATAAAGACATCGTGTTATGTTCCAGATCAGACTCCAGTCAGAATTATGAGACAGCTTCTGATTATTTCTCTGATATCGTTTTATTAAACCATTTGATTTTGATTAATAAAACAGTATTTGCGTCCAGTGGTACCTAACATTTATTAATTTAATTTAATTTAAATACTATATAAGTATTTGTATAAAACAAGTAAGCAAGATGAAGTACTAATTGAACAGTCATGCTGTTTTGAGTGATAGTGTGATTATATGTACGTTGGTGAAGGTTTCATCAAAATCGGTTCAGTGGTTTTTGAGATTATCTGGGAAAACCCCACACATATTAATTTTCTTCTTTATTATATATATGCACTTTTCTTTAGATATTCTTCATTATTTTTTTTAAATTAATACTGTATATAATATAATATTTTTTATGTAGATATTTGAGTTTTCCATTTATTTTAACCCATTGATGCCCAAAGGGTTAAATTAAAAAAAAAATTAACAAATCATTTGTTTATATGTTTATTTATTTAAAAAATAAGCTTATTTGACAAAAACAAATTTGGAGGGGGGACATGGTTATTTTTTAAACACAATAATCAAAATATAATTAAAATCATAAGATTATTGTTTTTTAATTGTTTTTTTTTACGTGGCTATTAGAAAACACTGGTATGAAAGAAAATGTAGAAAGAATTCTGATGAAGCAATGTATAGATACATACATATATGTATGTATAAATATGTACGTAAAAAATCGCCGTTGGCATATTTTTATGAACTCTATTATAATACAGATGTTGTCTTGACAGTTTTCAATATAATAATTTTGTCAATTTAAATTATGAATGGTATATTTATATGTAAACATGAAGATAAATATATTTATAATAAAAGCTAAAACATAAATTACAACCAAATTTAGCTACTGGTAATATGTATACATACATTATATCAGAAATAAATAAATAAATAATAAAGTAATTTTTTTAATTAAAGCAAAATGTGGTAACTAAAGATTTATTTTTAGTAACCATTATAGATCTATTATGGCTTAGGTATATCAATAAGTGTTTTGGGGCTCTTTTAATTGTCTATTAAACAAAGCGGATCCAATGCTAACTAAATATATAATAAAAATGTTATGATGGAAAAAAATAATAGAATGAAATGTATTTTTAAATATGTATTTCTCAACAGTTGGTTACGGTTATTAACGTGAATACATGCGATCCCCTCTTACCGCCTGTTTCTCAAAGACTGTACCCAATCTTCTTAATTGTAGTCGGTCTGGATTTCAAAAAATAATTAGTATAAATTCAATTTAAAATCAATATCACAGAAAATCTATAAATTTAAATAACTTTCTTTCTTTTCAAACATATTTATTACCGGAAACATTTTTTTAAATAAAATAAAAACTATTGATTATTTCTATTTTTAATTTCCTATCAATTAAGGAAATATCTTAAAACGAAACTTATGCATCTAGATTTTTGTATAGTCTGTGGGAACGTCCATAAACCACGTAACGCTATTTAAAAAATCCCCCCCCCCCCTCCTCACTTCTACTACGTAAACGGAGTACCTATTTGTTAAAGTAATATATTTGTTTGTTATTTGTTTTTACCTTTTAAGCATAAATTAAAAATTGTATAAAAAAATATTTGGCATTTATTTTTATCAAAAAAATGTTACTAAACATTTTAATATGACCCCCCCCCCATTCTCTATGTAATAAAAGAGCTGTATCCATTTTATAGTGGATACGTTCAGAATAAAAAATGGACCAAATAAATAATACCGCACCTCCGCAAAAAAGTGTCAACTCAAAAAATGTCATATTTGAGATCAATATATAGAATGATTCCAAATTACTATATATTTCTACTAAAAAATTGTCATTAATGTACTTCGTGTACCTACCGTCAAAACTAGCATATTCTAAAAAAATGTCACATTTTTTAAATACTTAATCACTAATGCCCGGTATTATCAACTAATTTAAAGCTCCTTTAGCGCTAAATGCTCCTTTAAAGTAAATTTGGTGTATTACAAACGTGATTTAAATCAATATTTAAGCTCTCAATGAAAAATAGACATAATATACGTTGTAAAGAAATACTGCAGATAATTTAAAATCTATTTAATTAAATGTATTATGCTTGGATCTGTTGATAATATGACAGTTAGTTAAAGGAGCATTTAGTTAAACTTGATAATACTGGGCGTAAGCGTTTTAATAGTTACTATTTTTCAAACATCACAGGAATACTGAAATATTTAAATTAAATACTGTATATCAGTCCTTTTTCTATACTGCCTTTACAATTTTGATTTACCTAAATAATTATAATTTCATTTATTCTTATTTCCTCAAAACTACATTTTTTAAGTTATGACACTTTTTTTGCGGGGGTACAATATATAAAATTATTTAATTAAAATGAAAAACACATTTTTTTAAATCAATTTCCCCCAACTCATGAAATGTCCTTAACCAACCATACATAGAAAGGTAAAGGGAGGCTACACCTGTAGAACCACAATTGTATGTTGAGTTACATTGGAGTATGTTGTGACATTTTATAATAAGATAATAATATAAAAAAAAAACAAACAGCATTTCTACATCTCAATAAAATAAAATAAACTCTTACATCGAGTTTATAACAACATATATACCTTTAAGGTAAAGTATTCAATGCAATAATTTACATTTTTAAAAGAATTATTAATCGAATGTAGTTACATATGTACTGACTTTACATTTCCTTTTTGATTTTTTTAGTTTTATGAAAATATACACCTCATATGATGTGTAAGATGACTATTTAAAAGAAATTATAGCTTGCAAAAGTTCACCTTTAGGCAAATATTTATGTATAAGTAGATTTAAAAATTCTGGAATGTAATCATTGAGATAAATGTTGGAAGCAAGGGTGAGTAAACTCTTTTTGAAAAGACGATTATAAAAATATTGCTCTTAAAGTCTTGCGGAGTATTAAATATTTAAATGGCAACCCACTGACAGTTCTAATCAATGGTATGGTAAATAAGTTTATATGGATGACTGATAGAACAACCAAATCGACGCTATTTATACTCAGAACTCAGAAGTGAAGATACATGTAAAGAATATTATTAAATATAATTAATGAATAAATAAAATAACTAGATTATCTAAACGTCAAAAAATATAATGAGCAAAAATATAGAGCGAGCTTTCGATTCACAGAATCATCTTCAGGCTAATAAAAGGGATAGTGCGAGAACGATGCTGTTATCTCAATAATATTCCATTAGCTACTAGTATATTATAATTTATGAATATATATTTTTGAATGTTTCTGTATTTTTTATTTAATGTAATGTTTTTTTTTTCTGTTTGTTTCTAGGATGAGTGCCGGGTTGCTGAGAGCACGCAGTGGCCCGGGCGGCCGGGAAGTCCTCGTCCCCCAAAGCCGCCCTCTTCGCCCACCGTCTCCGAAGTAAATAAATTTACATTTTTCTGATATAATATTACTAAATACACCGCGTTGTAAAATAGATATTGTTTATATTAATTAAATAAACAATGATATGGTTAATTCATTATAAAATAAATTACATATCTCAAAAGATCATAAAAAGTACTTACTAATTACGGTGAACAACTTTGAAAAATATTTAATTAAGATTCTGCAATTAGTTGTTTTTAATAACATTTTAATTTTCATTAATTAATAACTAGTTAGTGTTGAATTTTTGCTAAAAATGTGTAAAAGTCAAAAACGGGTCGAAAAATTCGTTATTTTCTTATAACTTTTCGAAAATGACATCGAAAATTTCGTAATCAACTTAATATTTTGGGGATATAATTAAATACTGTAACTTAGGGGGGGGGGTACTATTTTGTAAAAAAAAACAGGTGGTTTTTTTATTGGTTTAAATCAGTGGTTCCCAACCTTTTTATGACCAGGGACCACTATGATTTCATTATTATTAGCAGGGACCTCAAAGTTAAAAAAAAAATTTTTCTAGATTTGAAAAAGGTATTCACATTTCATTTTTATGTTTTTTATAGTTTGAAAAATCTCAAAAAACGTCTTCACATTTCACTTTTAGATAACTCTAAGTTCATTCAAAGTTTGAAATCTTTAACAGGGACCATATTTTACCCCTCACGGACCACTAGTGGTCCGCGGACCACCGGTTGGGAACCACTGGTTTAAATCGAGGGTTCTTAACCTTTTTTTTTACAACATCGACTCTTTTAAAAAAATAACGATTTTCTTTATAGACTCTCTTACGTTTTTAGATTTTAGAAAACGTAAATATAGTAAATACTTGTTAGGTTAGGTATATACAGGGTGTCCCATTTTAATCTATCACCCCCCTAATTTTTTTTATCTATCAATTAAATCAAAAAATGCTTCAAATAAAAGTTGTTTAGTTTTGAGGGGGACCCATAATGGCGTTATTAATTTTTTATTTTTTGGATATCTTCATGGTCAAATAGGCCCAACTTTTTTTTTCAAATGGAAACCTATATTTTTTATTACAATATCTTATTGTTTGGAAAAAAACAAGTAGCTTTTGTTTCAAAAAAATTTTTTTATGACTTCATTTTTTTTTAATATTCAACAAAATAATTTGAGATTTTAGAATTTTACTAATTTTTTACTCGAAACCCATTAACTTTAGAGGAAAAGTGTAAAACACAAAAAATGTTTATTTTAATATGATATAATTAGGAAAATTATTTCTGATTTTTTTATTTATTTTTTATTTGCTTTAATATTTTGAAGAGCAAAAGTTATCAAAAAATCCTGATATAATTATCCTAGTTATATCAGATTAAAATAAACATTTTTTGTTTTTTACATTTTTCCTCTAAAGTTAATGGGTTTCGAGTAAAAAATTAGTAAAAATCTAAAATCTAAAATTATTTTGTTTAATATTAAAAAAACATGAAGTCATATAAAAAATTTTTTGAAACAAAAGCTACTTGTTTTCTTCCAAACAATAAGATATTGTAATAAAAAATATAGGTTTCCATTTGAAAAAAAAAAGTTGGGCCTATTTGACCATGAAGACGTCCAAAAAATAAAAAATTAATAACGCCATTTTGGGTCCCCCTCAAAACCAAACAACTTTTATTTGAAGCATTTTTTGATTTAATTGATAGATAAAAAAAATTAGGGGGGTGATAGATTAAAATGGGACATCCTGTATACAAAAGAATCATTTTATTTGAGCATTTCACGAAAATTATTGTACATTTAAAAAGATAATACCATATGGTATTATTTATTTGTAAAAAAATGTGTACCACATATTTCAAGAATACACCTTTTCATTTTTACATGACTTGCAAAATCGGTAATGTTTTATATTATATTTTTTCTTACAACCTCGGTGGTCTTGATCATCACGGATAATATCAGAGGTGGTTCAGCTGCCAAAATTAATCAAAATCATGAAATTTATTACACATATAAGTGTTTTTCCGTCTAAAACGATCGTATGTTCTATATTTCAATTAACTCTTCAAATTTCTTGGCGTGATATTAATTAATATTAATATTCAATTATACAGGGTGATTCAGCACTGTCGTGCCAAACTTGAACACTAGATTGAAAAAAATATTTTAAGCAAAAAACTTCCAATAAACATGTGTCCGGAAATTATTCCTTAGGGAACTACAGGCTTCCAAAGATTTTACTAAAAATGAGTTTTAATTTAATATCTAGAGAACCCTTTGTGATAGAATTATGAAATTTAGTATTTGGTTTAGTAATAATATGTGTTATCGATTTCTAATATTAACCAATTATATTTTAGGCCAGGGCTGTATGGGGCCAGTGGGCCTATCAATTTTGATCTAGTAATTGTTTGTTCCTTAATTTTTTTCCTGAGTTGGTACTTTCATAAGATTAAATGACACAAAATACACAAAAACATACTTTGCTTGTTTATCATAGGATAAACTGTTTTCGAGATATATCGATGGAAAATAAAGCATGCAGAAATAACCTTAATACGGATGCTTGAAATTATAAAAAATAAATTTATATTCTTATTTCATGATAAAAAATAAGACAAAAGTTAATATAAATATACTTCCGAAAATGCATCCATATCAACAAATAGCCATTTTTAGTGTTTTTTTTAGTCATGTTAATAAAGTACATGTAACAGTAATAGAACTGGCTATAGATCTTAGAGGATTCATATTAGGAGGTTTATTTATATAAACTTTTTTCTTACCTTTAATCATAAAAAAAGAATATAAATTTATTTTTTATAATTTCAAGCATCCGTATTAAGGTTATTTCTGCATGCTTTCTTTTCCATCGATATTTCTCGAAAACGGTTTATCCTATGATAAACAAGCAAAGTATGTTTTTGTGTATTTTGTGTCATATAATCTTATAAAAGTACCAACTCAGGAAAAAAATTAAGGAACAAACAATTACTAGATCAAAATCGATGGGCCCACTGGCCCCATACAGCCCTGGCCTAAAATATAATTGGTTAATATTAGAAATCGATAACACATATTATTACTAAACCAAATACTAAATTTCATAATTCTATCACAAAGGGTTCTCTAGATATTAAATTAAAACTCATTTTTAGTAAAATCTTTGGAAGCCTGTAGTTCCCTAAGGAATAATTTCCGGACACATGTTTATTGGAAGTTTTTTGCTTAAAATATTTTTTTCAATCTAGTGTTCAAGTTTGGCACGACAGTGCTGAATCACCCTGTATTATTAAAAAATAATTATTCAAACAATAATTATTTTTAAGTACCCTATTACTTCTATTTTGTGCGGCCATTTCTATACCAAGCGTCAGTTGGGAAATCAATCTAGATTTATTAAACTAGTCAACAGTTTTATGGGAGTTCCAGTGGTCGTTAAAATGTTGAATAGTTTTAATTAATATTATGTTTTCAAGGCAAATGTTTTAAACAACTATATGTGGAATAAACTAATGTCCGGTATTATAAAATGGAATTTGCTTTAGAGCAAAAACTAAGTTATCTGCAGGGTGTTTAATATAAATGACAGTTGTAATAAATGGAATGGTTTAAATTATATGATGAGAACACGTACATTTTTAATACCAACTTATATATAGAACCCTACACATTTTTTTTGCTTAAGGAGGTTGAGTTGATACCATAGGAAAATAACAGAGATTTCAATTTTGAAAAAATAAGACATTCATATTTAAAAAATTCTTGCAAAACAAAATCATTCGGAGAATAGTTCAAGAAATATTAAATAAACATATTAACATACATTTTTGAGAGTGGCTATTTACACTTACAGTTTGTGCATGCAATTGGCTATTTGCACATACTGTATATATGTACCAAATTAAGTTAGGGTAGGTTAGTGTACGTTAGGTTAGTGGTAAGTCTAAATAGCCAATTGCATAAACAGACGGCATGTGCAAATAGCAAAAAGCCAATTGCATGCACTTACTGTACGTGCAAATAGCCTCATCCTACATTTTTATAAGAACTGTATATTTTCAATACATGACAGGACTTTTCAAAGTGATGTATTTGAATTTGGGCATACATTCTTTATTAATTTTCAAAGATATCTGTACATTTTCAGAATGATTGGGATAACATTGTTTAATAAAAAAATGATGTGTGTGAAAAAAAGAGAGAGAGACGCATATATGTGTTATCGAATGCTCCAGATAGAGACACACTTCACTCGCAAAACCAGCCCCGCAACTTATAGTGTCAAGAACATAATGTTAATATTCCTTGAAATTACCAAAAAACTGACTGCAAAATGTTTTATAATTTTATTTTCATTAATCTTTCACAAAATTATTCTTTACCCAACCATATGAAACCATATTACCATTCTCTCTATACCCCTTTCCCGCCTCCCCCTTCATATGCATGAAATATAATTAGTACTTAAACACAAAATACATACATATAACATGAAAGGATTATGAAATATATCCAATCAATCATGTTAAATGAAACAATCTTGTCTCAGGATTTTTTTAAAAATAAACCATACCTATATATCATAATTAAGTAATACACCGTCGACATAGAACGTACATATATTTAGTCTATGCGCTAATTGTTGTCCTCTATGACAGGTTGCGTTTTAATTATCAGTTTATAGTTTTAATTACTGCAGCATAGCATCTTGTATTCTGTCGATGGAGTGTTGTGTTTTTTATTTATTTTTTATTGTTTTCTTGAACTAGTATAGTGAGAATCGATGGATAATTGAACAAAATTAAGTATAATTTACAGATTAGGTTGTTTTGTGACATTTGTTGTGTATATTTATAATTGTTATTATGCTATGGGAAATATTTTAAGTATCTTCTTGTAGTTTTAATTGACTTTTTTGAGTTGTTTATTTTTTTATAAGAGATGGAGTAATTTCTGTCGTTGTTTCCATTTTTATTTTTCTGAATAAATACACTGATGAAAAATGATTGAAATAATTATATACATGTATACTTGTATACATATGTACTGTCAGTATTGTATGATTGATTTCCCATAAATGAAAATGTGTAATTGAAAATGAAAGACTGTAAGTAACATTATTACAAATTACTTTCTTATACGGCGATTATATAAGTATGAAATATCCATTTTACTTTCCCAGAATACTATTTTCGTTATGGTGTCTGACTGTCGGTCTGTAGATGCTGAACCCAAAAACAAACAATACACGGACGAGTTAAATTTTATATTTAGTATCAAATTTTTTTTAAACTTTTTGAATTATTTTTAAAACGATACGAATTTGGTTAATACCAAAAGTTGTAAAGAACATTATTTTCTATAAATTACATCTTGTACATTTTTGCTTCCTCACAATATCGAAGGTACGAGAAGCTTTGTGATCGTTTTAAAATGAGAAAAAAATTGTTCTCCGATTTTAAAATTTTAACTTAATCATTTCGTTTCAGGTTAAGACAAACACTTTCTATCATTTTTCAGTTAATGAGAAAGATTTATTTTATATAACAATATAAGAAAGTCATAATGGTAGCTGTATCATAAATTTGTTGTTAATTTTATCAAATAATTTCAAATGATTATTTTAATTCATGTTCAAAAAGTTTAGTGACTCTCGAAAATTTAAAAATGCATAGGTTTTGGTGCCATTTTGTCAAAAATCGATGATTTTTTTTTGTGAAAATTCATCATAGAAAAAAATATTTATTTAATTTTTTATTGCAAAGAAATCTAATAGGTATTGTTAGAAATTTATTTTTAAAATTTTAATTTAAAATAAAATTTTTAATATAATTAAAAATTTTGATTTTAAATGATTCACATAAAATTTTATACAACCCTGATTACAAACACTCAACAGCTGAATTTACCTACCAACAATCAAAATAAAGACGTTCTATCAAAACAATTATATCAAATATCCCGAAGCTATATACACACATTAGCGACTTTCGTTAAAATAATCACAGGTACCTGTAGATGAGGTAAATGATTTTAATAACAAACATGAGTTTCTTAAACCTGTCGTGTACACACACATATACACACATACACACACGGGTAAATGTGTCGGAATGGAAAGGAGGCTGTAGGAGAAGATCAGCGGTATTAATGTTTCTGCGCGCATCTCCAGCCCAAGGCAATCACGATTTCATAGCTAACGGTGTCTTCCTTTATACAGATACGTACTTCATCTAAAGGGCTGAAAATAGTCACTCAAAACTTACCAGATTACGTACAACCAGTATCTAAAAAGTACTCCGTTGTACAGTGGTCTCAAATTTGAATTCTAACTATATCTATATCTATAAAAGAGTTTGTCCTTAACCACTCACTCACTCACTCACTCACTCACTCATATATCAACGTACAACCCAAACCCCTGGACCTAGAAACGTGAAATTTCGTAGGTGCCTTCCTTTTATGATGTAAGCACCCACTAAGAAAGGATTTTTCGAAATTCAACCCCTACGGGGTTAAAACGGGGTGTCAAAATTTTTATAAAAAAATATTTTTTTTGTTCGTATTTAATTGAAACTTATCATAAATACTCTACAATATAAATTATGAAACAGTTTTTTCAGCACTTTCAAAAATTTAACCCCTAAGGCAGTGATTTCCAAACTGGGAGGCGCGCCTCCTTAGGGAGGCGCGGACTAGTGCAAAGGGAGGCGCGAAAACTTTAACAGAAATTTAATTTTCATAACATCACATTACCGTGTATAAATAAAAAATATATAATTATAAATAAACTTTTATAACATAACATTATTTTTGTATACATACATACTATCTGTTTCTGAAAGAGACGTTACTGTATAGTTTTTGATTGACAACTATTATTGAAAAAGCAAAACTGATAGAATTATCATAAAAAAAATCAGAGTGAAATCATTCCCCTTAAAAGACCTAGATTTAAAGAAGTTTGTGCTAATAAACAAGCATATTCATCGCATTAAAAAAATTATACGCAAAAAAATACATTTTATACCTTTTTAAAATATGTCTATAATTTTATTAAATAAAGGGGGGGGGGGAGGCGCCAGAGATAAAAATTTTTTAAAGGGAGGCGTAGTCACATAAAGTTTGGAAACCACTGCCCTAAGGTGTCAGGGGGGTGGAAAAATTTGTAAGATATTTTTTTTGTATTCACCGAATGAAACACGGCATAAGTATGTAGGTACTCTACAAGACAGATAGCATTTACGAAAAATCAACCCCTATGGGAATGGGGGGGGGGTAAAATATTGGTATATTTATATATTCATAACTATTTATGATTTTAAGGTAAATTCGGACAAATTAATATTCAATTAAAAACGAAAGCTCGACAATCAACCCCTAATAGCATTGGGTGTGGACGGGGATGGTTCTAGATATGTTTATCTGTATACCTGCTTAAATTATAAAGGTAAATTAGGCAAAATAGTCATATATTAAAATAAAAATTTCGACATTCCACTCATAATGGCGGGGGTAGACAGGGTGTGTATTTTTGATATGTTTATCTGCACAGCTGCTTATGTTATCATGGTGGAGTGAGGAAAAATAATTTGCAATAAAACAAATTCGATATTCAACCTCTAATGGTCGGAAGTAGACAGTGGTTGGGTTTTTGCTATTTTTAACTAAGATCCGAGATGTTTATGATTTTTTATAGGTAATGAATAAAAAACAATTTAGAAAATTTAATGTCATCCCCTCGAAATTTACGCGAGCGAAGCCGCGGGATGCCGCTAGTATAATATATATTAACAATAATTTCATAATAAATGTTTAAAATATAAGATTTTTGCTAACTTATGATAAATATTATATTTAATTCACTTACCTGAAGATCTGTAATAGAAACACGCCAATAATAGCAAGAAAAGTATTTTATCTAAATTATCGAATTCAATTTGTCAAAATGAGATTCACTTCAAAATACGCAGGACATAATCAACTAGTAACTAGTAACGTTATCTATATTTTTGATAACGTACTAAATTTATGCGTTGGTATGTGATAGATAAGTTAATTGATTTAATATTGTAAAATTTACGACTTTAGTTTTTGGTAGGCTCTTTTCGGGTGTAAGACACTTACAAGGAGTTATTAAGGGTTAAAAGAATAAATAAATGACCTCAACTGACAGAGAGAAGGATATTAACGATTTTTTGTGTATAAGAAAGCATTGTTATTTATAGTCAAACTAGCGGTGTCTAGATTTATTCAAAAATAGCTTAGGTATGTATTATTTTTAGCAAGCATAAAAAATAAATTTAAAATTGAATATTACATTGATTGATAAAATCATAAAATACGACTGTAACTGAAACATGGTTGGCTACCAAATTAATTAGGGATTTCAGAACTGTATTTAATATACACAGAAAAAATAATTTGTCTATGTGTTAAATAATGTAATCAATGTAAACAATTCGTGATCGATTTGGCCCCGATAGAGGTTGTTTGTTAATATGATAATTTTTTACCAATATGGAAATATGCACATTTATTTTATTGATAAATGTATATTATTGCTAACAATGTTCTTATCACAGTGAAAATTTTGTTTCGTATTGAAAACATATTTTTAAATACAAAAAATACTTTATAAATGACAATTATCATATCGAAAATTGCACTTTCACTAGTTGGGTGGTGTAAAAAATATTCACACTGATAAATATTTATTAATATAACCATTATGTTTAATCTATTTGAGAGTTTCGTTAGTTGGTGTAATAAATTATTTATTAATTTGACAAATGAAATTTTTTTTAGATAAACATAAAAATATATTTTTCAAATGAATAAAATATCCTCTATAAGATTTTTTTTATTATTATATTGAGGAAATATTGTTATATTAACAAGTTTTTTTCTATATATGATAGAATAAAAATTTCGAAATATCAGTGAGTCCACCTCTGGCACCCTTCTCTCACGCGGCGCATACACTACACAAAATTGATTAATAGTAATAGTTGTTGGCTAGTTACAGCAAATTGGGTACAAAGATTCTTTTTACAATCATTACGTGTACTTGAATACATTATAACCCCGCGCGCGTGAAATGAATAAATTTTTATAGCATCTGTTTTTTTTTCGTTTTTGGAAAGTGCACTGCTATCAATTTATCTACAGTGGCGGTAAATGCTTAGAGTAACGGGGTTATATAAATTTAAAAAAAATGGTACAATACAAAAAAAAACATTTTTAACACCGCTGACTTTACGGTGAACATTTTTGTAGAGCGCATTGGTAACAATATTATGAGTCATGTATACAGGGTCCTCCAATAGTGTGTCCGGCATTGTTTTACGCCCAAACTATTGAAGATAGAGTTTTAGGATAAAAAATTTATTATATATATCGACCCTAAAGAATTCCAGGAAAATATTTTCAGCCCCCTAAAACCGCTCTTTGGGGGGTAGTTTGAGGGGTACATACTCGTTTCTCAGTAAAATCAAATAGAATGGTATATCAAAAAGTACATATTTGTAAAGATCATAAAAAAATAAGAAACTTTTATAAAACAAAATTTTTTATACTTTCAATTGTTTAAAAAATATGGCGACTTGTTCGCAAATTTTAGGGTTTTACTAAAAGTGCTCTAATTTCGCTCAATATTAATGGAATTTTATTATTTTTTTAAATTCAGAAAGAAGAAATAATGAACTTTGTAAAGATGTATCATTATTTGAGATTTTAATAGTTTAATGTGTCATACTCGGCATACCAAAAATTGAAAAGTTCAATTATGGATAATTCAAAATTTTTAAATACAATGGTATATCAATTAGTACTTTTTCTTAAAGAAGATATGTAAATAAACAACTTTTGATAAAAAAATTTAAAATTAAAAATTTTAATTTTCAGTTTTCAATTTTAAAATTATAATTTTAAATTTTCTTAACAAAAGTTGTTTATTTACATATCCTTTTTAAGAAAAAGTACTAATTGATATACTATTGTATTTGAAAATTTCGAATTATCCCTAGTTGAACTTTTGACTTTTTGATACATCGCGTATGACACTTTAAACTATCAAAATCACAAATAGTCATACATCTTTACAAAGTTCATTATTTCTACTTTCTAAATTTGAAAAAATAATAAAATTCCATTAATATTTAATGATATTAGAGCACTTTTAGTAAAACCCTAAAATTTGAAAACAAGTCGCCATATTTTTTAAACAATTGAAAGTATCAAAATTTTTGTTTTACGAAAGTTTCTTATTTTTATATGATCTTTACAAATATGTACTTTTTGATATACCATTCCATTTGATTTTACTGAGAAACGGGCATGTACCCCTCAAACTACCCCCCAAGGAGCGGTTTTAGGGGGCTGAAAATATTTTCCTGGAATTCCTTAGGGTCGATATATATAATAAATTTTTTATCCTAAAACTCTATCTTCAATAGTTTGGGCGTAAAACAATGCCGGACACACTATTGGAGGACCCTGTATATGTGTTGTGTAAGAGTTTATCATAAGATTAAAAATATACAGGCTGTTACAAAAATATATCGGGAGTTTAAAACATATAAAAAGAAAGAATCCACATTTAAAGATGCAAGATAATCGTTTTTGAATGGCTTTTATAGTAATTGCCGTGAACTTATACTGTTAATAAATTTTGTGTTTGTTGATTCCCGTAGAATTGGCTGTTCATCTTCGATTGGCAATTAGGTGTTGTTTGATTGCTACTATATACCTAGAAGATACTATGGTATTAACTATAGAACATAAAATATAACAATAATTAATCTTGTGACAGAGGTGGCCTTAAAATGGAAATTAATCACTTTTCTAATTAAAAAAAACGTGGATACCTTTTTATTAACATACTTAAGAATATGTCTTTATTTATAAATGTTAAAAATAAATCAATATGCATTTTAAATATAAATAATATGTTGATAATAAATTTAATTAAAAAATTTCACCATAGCTCCCACAGATGGAGCTGACAAAAAAATTTTTTTTCTTAAGGCGGTTGACACTATATAAAAATAACAGAGATTTCTATAAAACTTTGAAAATAAAACATTTAGGTATAGATAAAAAATCCTTGCAAAATTTCAGGATCATTAGGATAACAGTTTAAGAGATATTAAATAAACAAATTAAGAAGCATTTTTATGAGAACTGCATAATTTCGATACATGACAGGTTTTTTTCAAAGTGATGTGACAGAGAGAATTTGATGAAAATTTGAACGTACATTCTCTATTCATTTAAAAAGATATCTGTAAAGTTTCAGAACCATTAGGAATGAAAATGTGTGGAAAAAAATAGAGAGAGACGCATCTATGTGATTTTGCATGCTCTAGAGAGAGGCACACCTTGCCTTCAGTCTATACTTATCCACAGGTGTTTTCCCTGCACCGTTCCCTGCAAAGCCACTCCCGCATCCTATAGTGTCACTCTTCTAAAATTACTTGTGCTTATACATGTTTTTTGCAAAGTTATAGCTCACTAAGAAATTCCTTAAGTACTTTGTTTGGCAAAAGTAATTGTACTTGTGCAGCTTTATACAAAATTCAAAACATAAATTAAAAAAATATATTAAAGCCAGTTCTGATGAATAGATGATTTGAAAATATCATATCCCATCATTGGTAAGATTGAGCTATAAATATTAATGTTTAGATTTTGACACGCATGGATCAATTAAATACAACATTAACGTCTTTAATTATAAAACTCTATTAGTGTAATTAGTAACGACTCAAGCAAAAACCTATCTCCATTCGGTATCCCTCGGGCAAATGCATTAAATATAGCTGAAATATATGTGATTGCATTTTTTATATGTAATGAAATAATGTTTTAATCACCAAAAATATTAATGGCTTAGAAAATTTGAAAAGATACCTATAATAAAATATCAATATGGTCATAAATTTAAAAAACAAGGTCTGCGCATTTTGTATTAACAAATTGTGTAAAATTTGGTTCACATAAGTGACGATAGAGCATATATAAGCGCTGATAAAGATAGTTTTCGACGTACCAATACTCTCTGACCTAAACACATTTTAGCTGTTTCCATGGTTACCACAATTTCAATGTGTTTAGTATAAAGAGTCGGTTCACGCTGTTGTCAGCCAATTAGAGCTCGTTAGACAAGGAAGTGCGGTACTCGAGTATAAGCTTTCTCTACTGACACAGTCAAAACTTTGAGTTGTCACTCCAGTTATATATGATAGAAATATAACCCAACCAATACTCTATCCTTTTTTTCAATCGTGTTTAAATAAAGACAAACATAGACTCAATATACGCTCCATCTTTTTTTAGTGAATACTCGATTTTTGAACCAGATGCTCTATTTGTATGAATACGGTATGCTAGCTTAAAAGGTTATTTATTATAAGATGAATATATCAAAATTATATTTTGTATAGCCCTAAAAAATTAAGCATGCACTCCATCTATAAGTTTATTAAAAAAATCATTTGAATTATTCATTTTAAAATGCTATGTCCTCAAGTCTTAGACTAATTTTATATGCATATCATAAACATTAGTGATATTGATAATAACAAACAATTATTTTAATAGCAGTTAAAAATGTGTCATAATTACAGTATTAAATAGCTATTTAATTTAAAGACATACATGTTTAATCTGCATACCAAAAATAAATAGCACTTACATATATTTTTGCATCGATATTATCATACGATATCACGAAATAGTAGTTTAATTTCTACTTGTGCAATAAAAAAATGCATCAAAAAATATATTGGTCGTTTTTTTGGGCGCAGTAATTGGTAGATGTAATATAATATATGAATTATAATATTTATTATATAAAACCACCCCCAGCTTCGCCAATGGTCATTTAAGAGAAATACGTTCTATTTGACTTCAATTTGCAATCATACTTATTTTACCTGGTATTTTTTTATTAAGTAATTATTTGTCACTGAAAATTTTACGAAAATGCATAAAATATGTATAAAATTATAGTTTTTGTATTATACCCTGCAGAGATGCAGATAAGTTGACAACAACGGTACCAAATTAAATTAAACATTAACTAAAACTTAAGGTTAAACGTCTAGCATACTAAAAAAAGATTTGGTTTCGAAAAATTTTGTTTTTAATTTATATTCAGAAAATCAGAACACATGTACCTACATTTAATGGAATATTTTACGTTGTTAATTATTATTAAAAATAAAAAAAAAGTTTAATTTATTTTAAAAATAAAAATAGACAGAACGGTATATAATAGTAAAAAGTAGTAAATTTTCTGTAATGGCAGAGCTAGTTTTTTATTATTTTGAATAAATTACACGTGAATAAATTTGTTTTATAATTTTTATAGTATTTAAAAGGGTTGAAGTTTCGAATAATTAGTTTTTAAAACGTCTCTATATCGCCAATTGTGTAGAATTTCAATAAATATAGCACTTTCGGCAAGTTCTCTTATTTATCGTGTGTTAAAAACTGTATTTTTAATATCCAATTACTCAAAAACCATACGTCCAATATTTTAAATAAAAATTATTAAAATATATGAGTTATCCATAAATAACATATTAAAATTTAAGACTTTTATCTATACATTGCTCTAATGTTGGAATAACCTTAAGTATCAAAGAAAACCATTTGCAAATCGGATCAGTAGCTCTCGAGTTGTATGCGAAGAAACATACGGAAAATTTTTATGTAATAATTTATTTTTATATGAATATAACTTTTATTTTAATTATATGGTTATTAGATACGTTTAATTCTTTTTGAATTAAACTATACTTTATATATTATGTAAAACTGTATCGTGTGTAGAGTTCTTTATTCCTGAAAGCATATAAATCATTAAAAGTAATAAAACAATTACACAGTTACTGACTGTAAAAACTCACAAGCGCTATGGAAACTGGTTAATGATGAAGGCTTCACCAATCACGAAATACTAACTTCATATTCTGTATAATGTGAAATTTATTTATGATTTTAAGCAAACAAGTTAAATTTCTAGATCAGGCAGGTACTTTACTAGTACCAGCGTGTATAAATAATTACATTTATACCTACCATACTGATATATAGTACCTATATACAGTAGAACATCTATAAGTAGTAATCCTGTATTAGTCCACGCCCTAAAACTTCCATTACTCGAAGTATGAATTTTTTATATAACTCGAAACAATTACAGTATTTTAAATTTTTTTTTACCCTTTATTACTCGAAGTTATTTATCTTGGGTACTTTTTAGTTATTAAAAAAAATATTTTTAAGTGTTTCGAAAAAACCATTTTATCGTCCATCCGTCTATTCCTATGAGTCAAAGCAAAATAGCTCGTAAATTATATAAGCTAGAACCTTGAAATTTTTACTCAACATGTAAAATGATGTACTCTAAGTAAAAAATATATAATTTTTTGAAAAACATTTTAAGTGGGGCGCTAAAGAGCTAAAGTTAAGAAAAAATACACCAAGGTATGTGACATTTGATCCTTTTTCTTATTTTTTTATGTCAAAAATGCACCTGTAAGTGGCTTCAAACAGTCCACGTAGTACGTACTTCGAAATCCTTATACTTATGTCTTGACCGATTTTTTTATTTAACAAAGAAATATCTTAAACATTTTCAGACATTAATGTCCGGTATTATAAAGGACCTAACAAAATTTTCTAGCTTGCAAGCACTCGATACATGAGGTTATTAATTTTGTTATAGTATCTATAGATTAATTATGGAATTTAAAGCAGTGACTCTTCAACGTACTGTAACATAGTTGGTGACTTATAATAGCACAACTGTTTTAATACCGTTGGTGTTTACATACAACGCTTGCGCGAAATCTGTCAAAGTCATCAAAAAACTCGAAGAGAACTGTCATATAAGTTTGGTATCTCATCTGAGAGTGTTAGCAAGCTTGCAAATTTAATAGGACCTTTATAATTATGGACATAACTCTTTCTTTAAATATCAAACTAAACAAATCAATTAAATAATCATATGACATTGGTTGAAGTATTTTTTATATTATATTTTCTCACATACATTAGTAGTAACTATTCATAAATATAAGTATATTAATAATTGACTATTGCTAATAATCTAAATTCTATAGATTTATTTCCCAACATAGAGACAACAGTTAATTAAAAATGCATATATATATATATAATAGGGTATATAAATAATTGCACGGACTAATACGATACATATGTACTTATAAAAACAAGTCAAAAGATTTTATCTGAATGTGTATATATACATACATATGTAATTAGCCCTAATACAAAATTAATAACTATAATTATAATGATATATTATGTATTCTCGATTCATCAATAATATTGTGGACATTGCTATAAGTATGTATTTTACATTTTCATACAAAACCGTTCACTTATAGTCATTATTATTGTAAAAGGTAGAGAAAGAACTACATACATACATACATACAAACATACAAGTATACGGTCCAAATGTATGCTTGTGAAGTAAAAATCAAATAATTTAGTTAATTTAATATTTTAATAAATGTTTTTATAATAAGTGTTTTGTCTGCAACTTTTCCCCTCATGGAAAATTTCCTACCGACATTCCTGCCCTTATCTCCGATACTATATAAAGGATATAACAAATATTTGTTAACTAACAAGCACTTTCGTCGGGGTATTAATTATGTGATATTATCTATGGATTTGTTTTGAAATTTAGATCAGTGATAAATTATCTTGAACATAATTCAAGATAATTTAAATTTATTATAGAAACTTCAAGGGAATTTTCATATACATAGGTTTGATACTCGATTTGAAAGTACTTGTTAGCAAAGAAAAGTTTTATTTTCTATAATATTGGACATTAAATCGTCATTTATGTTATTCCTGAAATAATTATCTAAAAGGAAATATATAATAATAATTATTTAAATCAGGCTTGTCCAACCCGCGTCCCCCGAGCACTCTTCGTGCGGCCCGCATAAGATTTAAAAAAAGTGAAATATGAAAATTCGATTTTTTGATAAAGTAGAAATATAATATTTCTATTTTATAAAATATAAATTATAGGTACACATATATAAAATTTTTTATAAATTAATTAAGTCAATAACGAAAAAAAAAGTTCTTCTAATTTTTTTGCGGCCTTTAACAAATTTGTTCGCTATTTTTTTACGCTCTACGGCCCACGAAGCTCAAAAGGTTGGACACCTATGATTTAAATCATTGCAAAAATTACAATGAAATACCCGGGAAAAAAATGTAGCTCTGGATCTACTCAGATTTCGACAGATCTGCATTTTTGGACAATATCATATTTTTCACAAAGATCTAAAACGATCTACAAAGATCTCTAAAGATCGTTGTAGATCGTGATAGAAATTAAAACTTTGAAAATTCATGAATTTTCAACGTTGAAAAATCATTAATTTTTAATGTTACAATAATTTTCAGAGATCTTTGTAGATTGTTGGAGATTTGTGTAGATCATTTTAGATCTTTGTAGACCATTCTAGATCATTGCAAGTCTCCACAGATCAAAAACCAGTGAAAAAAATTATGTCTCAAAATGCAAATCTGTCGAGATCTGCAGATCTACAATTTTTTCCTGGATATTTATTACCTACCAAAAAAGTCTAAACTAAAATCATATCACAATAATGAAAACATACACCTATATTTATGAACTCCTATCACTAAAATATTCTAATTTTAGATAGACATAAACATATTAAATGTCATACGATGACCTTTTTCACTATGTCCACCCAAACATTTGTAATATCAACTCGATAGCAGCCATAACACTTCTAGCGCTGAGTTTAATGACTATTTATGAGATATGTGACCCCAAAAAATGACTTAATGACTTTAATAATAGTTCAAGAAATCAAACAACAGTAGCTCTACAGACAACTCGTTATATTATATATCATTAAAAGAAGGTTTATGGTTACATGTTTTAGTTTTCTTACCTTTTGTTAATTACCTGGTTATTGATCATTATGTTCGTATCGATCATTTAAATGATTCTTGTTCTATTAATACAATTAATTGGCATTTAATATTAAATGGTACTTTCATTATATATTAATGTTATTGTTAGATGTTGTAAGAATATCCTTTTATATACGTAACGGTTTATGGGATGGGGGGGGGGGGTCCACATCTGTCTTTAAAAAAATAAAAATAAATTATATAAAAACACTTTTTTAACTTTTAAATTGATTTTAGGTTGCTTGAGGAACAAAATAAAGATTCAGGTATTATGTGGGCAATTTTTTTTTTCTATTAAATATTTTTTTTCTTATTTACAACACAAAATAAATTTTCATATATTATTTCATAACGGACCGCTAGGAGATGAGAAAGGCTCCATATCAAATTTGTAGTACAAAATACAAATTATAATCAATATTTTTAATTTAATAAAAAAAATTTATTAATAATTACACTATGCAACAAAAAAAGTTCGCAGAAATTTGAGTAGGTGACTTAGAAGGTATTTGTCATGCCGAAACCGAATTCGTTGCACAAATGATTCCATCACGTAAGGTTTTTTAAAAGTCCCAAAAATGACGATTTTGGCAATGTTACGGAATTTATTACTAAGTAGGTAATTTTTTTCTGAAGTTTTCTTTCATGATTTCGAATAGTACTATCTTTCCTCTTTAAAATGATTTTTTACATTTTACTATGCGATTTTTTTTACCGAAATATACTACTTTGAAGATATATGTAGTAAAGTTCACTCTATTAACAAAAATAACATATCTTCAAACTAGTACATCTCGGCTAAAAAAAATCGTACAGTAAAAAGTTAAAACTCATTTTAAAGAGGAAAGATAATACTATTTGCTACTGTGACCGAAAACTATAGAAAAAAATTACCTACTTGATAATAAATTCTTTAACTATATTTAGTAATTTTTGGGACTTTTAGGTTAGAATATCTCAAAACCCCGACGTGATGAAACCAGTTGGGCAACAAATTCGGTTTCGGCATGCCAAAAGCCTCCTAAATTGTCTATTCAGATCTCTGTTTATATGACAAAAGTAATTTTTTGTTGAATAGTGTTATTGGCCAGAAAGATTTGTTTTATATAATTTGATATACATACACTCTCAATACTACGTATAAGAAAGTTTTATGGTACACACGAAGGCCTTTCTTTTTCATTATTGCGTTATTTTTTTTTATTAAAACATTTAAATGAAGTAAATGTATTTTTAAGTATTTCCAGTAAACTGTATACTTTATTTAAGTGACCTTGATTTTTTTTAGAAATCTAAGTAAAAATATACGTTTAACTAAATCGAAATTGTAACGGAAATGAAACAGTTATAGCAATTATATAAATTTTTATATTGTCATTAGACTGTTACGTTCTCTGACGACATCTAGAAAAAAACAAACCTTATCCCATTTTTTTTCTCTGCAATTTAGCAAAAGATGAAGTTTTGGGTAGACATGAAAAAAAAATTAAGTCTGCTTCACACGAATGATTTTCTTTTCAAAAATACTTATAAACATTGATATTAAACAAATTATTTCGTTTTTAATAAATTGTTACAACCATTTCAAAGCTCTATTTTCTATTTTGCTTATGTTATAATAATAACAATTAGTAAACTTTGTAAAGTATATAAAATACTTTGTCCTCACTCACTGACTGACTCATCAACGCACATCACAAACCATTGTACCTAAAAACATGAAATTATATAGATGTCTTCATTTTATAACGTAGGTACCCACGAAGAAAGGATTTTCTGAAACTCAACCTCTAAGGGCGGGTAGAAAGGGTACTCAACTTTTTTTTTATACATTCATCTGCGTAAGTTTATTTATATTCGATGTAAATAAAAATAGATGGAGGGGGAGGCGTTTTTTATACATTAATAAAATGGTGCGTTTGGTTCATTCATGTATAATAAATAAATTAAAATTTGACTTTAAAAAATGGTCGTGTGAAGTGGCTTTTACACATGTTAACAAATGACTGTCCATGATAGGACGGCTGTTTCCGTTTTGGCTTATAATTAAATTTGTATTTAAAGACCTACAGTACAAGATAATAGACTGATACATTATTTTGCTGTTGATTTAATTATATACTGTAACTGTTTTAAATGCTATTCTTTTATATGTTACAAAAACTGTCAAAATACAAACGATAATAAATTCTCGATTTCCGAAGTAAGTTGCGTCTTTTTCGTTGTATTTTCAAACTTCCTGTTACAGTAAGTACACACATATTGACGGACGATATATTTATCTTAACAAGTTCGGTTTTTGTGACTGACAGTCTCGTCTCAATTTCATAATAATTTATATCTCGAGTAATTTTTTTTACAATAGGCATGGTCATAAAGTTTTTTCGTAAGAAAGCTACATTCTGTCCTAAATATTATTAATTGATAGAACAGGGGTGTATGGGTTAAATAAAAAAAAATACATTATACAATTTGAATAGCCTGGTGACCTTCTGTACTCCCTGCGGGCTAAATAACAGTATTCAACAAAAAAATACATTTGTAATATCACAGAGATTTGAATAAAAAATTTAGGAGGGTTTTGGCATGCCGAAACCGAATTTATTGCCCAATTGGTTTCATCACGTCAGGGTTTTGAGATATTCTAATCTAAAAGTCCCAAAAATGACTATATTGGTAATGTTAAAGAATTTATTATCAAGTAGGTAATTTTTTTCTAAAGTTTTCGGTCCAGGTAGCAAATAGTATTATCTTTCCTCTTTAAAATGAGTTTTAACTTTTTACTCTAAGATTTTTTTAACCGAGATGTACTAGTTCAAAGATATGATATTTTTGTTAATAGAGTGTAGTATAGTAGATACAATGAACTTTACTACATATATCTTCAAAGTAGTATATTTCAGTAAAGAAAAATCGCATAGTAAAATGTAAATAAATATTTTATAGAGAAACGATAGTACTATTCGAAATCATGAAAGAAAACTTCAGAAAAAAATTACCTACTTAGTAATAAATTCCCCAACATTGCCAAAATCGTCATTTTTGGGACTTTAAGGTTCGAATATCTAAAAAAAACTGACGTGATGGAATCATTTGGACAACGAATTCGGTTTCGGCATGCTAAATACCTTCTAAATCATTTATTCAAATTTCTGTGAATTTTTTTGTTTTGATACTAAACTTTATTGATTGATACTAAAAATCAATATCACAAATGGGTTCTTCAGATATTAAATAAAAATTAATCATTTTTGAGGGGATGTAGCTTCCTCAAGAAAATTTTTCAAACACATGTTCATATGAAGTCTTTTACTTAAAATATCGTTGTGAATCATACTGTATATAATATATGTAGTAAGTATATAAAGAATGAAGAAGCAATCGTTGTTTTTAATAGGTCGTTCACCTCATCGATGTACCTACTGTATTGTTTATAATACAGTAAATGTTTCTGTTTATAGTATCTTTATAGGCCGGACTTATTAGAAATTCTAATATACATTGTTGTTTATAATCCTTTGTAGGACATAAGTCGTTCTATATGTTATATCTAGTGCTTCACTTTTATTACTCCAAGAGTAATTTATTTCTAGTTTATGTTTTATATTTATTCTTCATTTATGTATCGCCATCTGGACTTTACCTTTTATGATAACCCCTTGGTGAGATTGTGGTATAATATTTAATACAATTATTCACACACTTCTATGTTTATTGTAACTGAAAATAAACATGTTTTTGAGAGCTGAATTTTTTTGAAAATCATCTAATAAATATTTTTTCCCGTATAATTCTTTTCTAATATCTGGTATCGAAATTTGCTAGTTAGCAAGCATTCTCAAATGAGGTTTTAATTTTGTGATAGTATCTATGGATTTGCTGTGGAATTTAGAGCAGTGATACTTCAACGTATCAAGTGTGCGAGCTTCCATAGTACCCATAGTATCTGGATCGTTCGTGCCTTATCGTACGTGTTTGCACAATTCAAATTCATACGAAAACGCGTTAAATGTGCGGCAGGCCTAACACAGACTCTAAAGCTACGGTTTCCTAGAAAAACGGTACTGTTATTTAACGGCCGTGATATAGCAGGAGTTTTTGACGGCCGTCTTAACGGTAACAAAGTCATGGTTTCCTAGAAAATATTACCTATTTAACTGAAAAATTATAATTGTAAGATTAACGTATAATAAATGTCATATAATTATTATTTGTGCAATACTTTTTCAGTTTTTGTATTTATTTATTCTTTTGTGACATATTCATTTAAGAAAATAATATTTTCAAGTTATAATTAATACATTTTAAGAGGTGTGTATTTCACAATAAAATATATCCTTTAGTCACGATATATTTGCTTCTAAGTTATTATCAGATCGTCCCCTCCTCTCTATTTTCTAAACTATCGATGTAAAAAATCTGAAAAACATTCAGAATGTAGCTTTCAATTAGTTCTTTCAATGAAAATTATAACGAACACTGTAAAAAAATTTGCACCCCCCCCCCCCCCCCATTTATAGACTGGCCGTTTTATTGATGTATAATTCCGAGATATTGTTCCATAGATTTTGTTTTAACTGGGTTTCTCTATACTCTTTGCATTTACTTGTATAATGCTTCATGATTTTTGACAAAATCAAATTTTTGTAGGTCCAAATCACGTTTCCACTCATTTTTTGCAATGGAACGTTCACCGATACACGTGAAAAAACGTTAGACAAATGTTCGTCACCGCTATGGCGACCGTCATATAAATGACTGCAATGCTATTTAACGTTACGTTCACATTCAACGCTTTTTAGGAAACCAACACCATTGGTTTTCCTAGACAACGTTTTGGTGACGTCACCAACCGCTACATTACGGCCGCTTTATAACGACACCGTTTTTCTAGGAAACCGTAGCTTAACCGTTCAAAATAATTATCATAATATCACATTTACATACAACGTGTGCACGAAACTTGTCAAAGTCTTCATGAAACTCCAAGAAAACTGTCATATAAGTTTGATATTTCATTTAAGAGTGTTTACAAGCTAGCAAAGTTGCTGATACCGGACATAAGGTATCAAATTATATACTTTACATATAACAAATATGGTTAGTTCTTATTGACATGTAGACAACATTAAATCTTAATATGTAACAATATTTTCATAACAATTTCATCAAAACCATTGAACCGGTAGTGGCATGTTAGCGTCAACACATTTCTAACAAGTACATGTCTATATAAGTGTAAACAATATCCGCGGTGGTGTCCACAGATGCAGCGGGAGATAAACGTTGGACAGACCGACAGCATCAGAAGCAGCACGCGGTGTCCAGCCAAAACATAATTAATTAGGCGTGTCGGTTGCGCACCATCGTCAAGAATATGTCGTATGTTATTCCACATCAACCACATCGGATTTGTGTCATGTTCAGTCGATGTAACTTGAAACTATGTCCAGTATTATAAAGAAATAGTTAGCTTGTAAGCGCACGTTGAAATGCGTTTTAAACTTCGTGACAGTTCCATGACATTTATTGATAGTTTATTTAAAAAAATATAATCCATAAGTACAAATATTATAAATGCGAAAGTATTTGTCTGTCTGTAACCTTTTCACTGCTAAACTGCTGAACCGATCTTGACGAAATTTGGAAGAGAGATAGCTTGCATCCTGCACAGAAAAACGCGATCTTTTTGAAAATTTGAGATCGAAAAATGCTTAATAAATTTATCTTGTTAATATAACAAGAATATTTTTATTTATTTGAAAAATATATCTGTTTATCTAAAAATCTTTTCATTTGTCAAATTAATAAATAATTTATTACACCAACTAACGAAACTCTCAAATAGATTAAACATAATGGTTGTATTAATAAATATTTATCAGTGTGAATATTTTTTACACCACCCAACTAGTGAAAGTGTAATTTTTGAAATGTTAAATTCAGTGATGATTTTCATCGTGATAAGAACATTGTTAGTAATAATATACAATTATCAATATGATAAACATGGATATTTCCATATTGGTAAAAAATTATCATATTTACAATCGGAGCTAAATCGATCATGGATTTTTTACATTGATCACATTTTTTAACACAGACAAATTATTTTTTTCTGTGTGAAGAAAGACTTCGGTTACTTTGTATCCTGGAAAATTTATTAAATTTTACAAAAATACAAATTCTGTAGAAAGTAAATTTTATTCAATTTAATTTTTTATAAAAAAATTAATGCTCTACAAAAAAAGGTTCTTTATAATTTTTACTTTACATATTTTTATTCCATAATATCCAAAGTGTAAATGATTCTTTTCATCATACAAAAACTACCTTTTGCATTTGTTGTAATACGTAATCACAAATTCTTAATAAGTCGATACCTTTTATTAAAAAAAAAACATATAGGTACCTACAAATTATGTCGGATAGTTTTTGGGTATGGTATATTTGAAACACGTATGTTCTAACGGTTAAATCATGCACACACATATGTAGTATTTGAAACAATAATTACCGGATTGAAATCGCGTGTTATGTACCCCACATTTCTCATTCATTTGAAGATACAGTCACGGACTTTGGTATTTTAATATCATCAAATCCTCACCATCCTACAAATTACATTAAAATGTAATGTATACACTTCAAATTCAAATACTGTAGATTCCACCCAATTTTATTAGGGGGGGGGGGGGGGGGTAAGCCAGTAAGATCAAAATCAGAAATCGAATCTGTCTAAATTTTTAATCAGTTTTTTTTAGATATTCTAACCTAAAAGTGGTAAAAATGACAATTTTGATCATAATTAGGATTACATTACCAATCATGTAATTTTTTTTATTCGTTTTCGTTTCCTTAACTTTTACTTTCACTATATGATTTTTTTTCGCAGAGATAACTTATTAAATATCTGGTATCTTAGAAAATTTCGTTTAACCAAAATCAACCCAAGCCTGGAAAAACATTGCAGATATCTAGAGATCTACACCGAATCGGTCGATTTGCAACGAATTACAGCGATTTAAGTCAATAATTCAACTTAAATCATTAACCAAAAAAAATATTTTAAAAATTAAATATTTTTCACTGATTTTTGATCTGTGAAGACTTGCAAAAATCTACAACAGTCTACAAAAATCTAAAACGATCTCCAAAGATCTACAACGATCTACAAAGATCTCTGAAGATCATTGTAACATTGAAAAATGAATTTTCAACGTTTCAATCTCTATCACGATCTACAACGATCTTTAGAGATCTTTGTAGGTCATTGTAGATATTTTCAAGTCTCCACAGATCAAAAACCAGTGAAAAATATGATGTTGTCTCAAAACGGAGATCTGTCGAGATCTAAGTAGGTCTCTGCAGATCTACAATTTTTTCCGGGAGGCATTTTTCAATTATGAATAACTATAGTCCGTTTCGTTTAAGTTTGCAGTGGTTGCCGGTGATTTGACGGTATGAATCGTGAATCCCTGGCAACCATTGCAATCTTAAATGAAACAGACTATAGATAAAAATCAGTATCTAGATTCTAAAAATCAAATTCATATTATAATAATAATAAAATTAGAAAATATAGTTTCTAATAGTAAACAAACTTTTTAGATACCTACCTATATACATTTTATTTATATATCAGTATTTTTCAATGTTTCCACATCACAATCCATGATAAATTTATACCAATGCTAATTTATTAGATTGATAAACAAATTAAAATCTTTATTTTCAAAATATATTTAACATATATGCCTCGAAGCAGTTTCTTCACTTGTTTACCGCCGGCTCTGTATGTAAGTACACTTTATAACTTATAAACATATACGATACACGAATATACCATTAGATCTTCATAATTTCTCTATTTTTTCAATCCACCTCTTCAATGTAACAGCAACTATGCATAATTCAACTCGATTGATGATTTACTTTAAGAAAAAACTTCCAGCCAGTATGAACCCGGACTTGAACCACGTACAGACGGAAGAATCTAAGGTTGCCGTTTTAATCGACTGGCGATAGTCTTACGTGAAATTCATTCGTCACTTGTCAAGATCAGATATACCTGTTGCTGTTTGCAGTGACGTAGTATACAGGGGGTATGAGGAAGATGGAAAATCGTGTCCTTAAATATATTAATGTATAAGGTACGGGCACCAGTCTTAGCTACTACCCTCGTGTTAGGCAATTCTATTAAATGTACTGAATTAGAAATATTTGTTGATATTTGATTACTGTCATTACTGAATATTAATCTAAATACATTTAACTTTCTTAGAACGTGATTTGATGATAATTGATCATTTTTTTTTAAAGTGGATAAATAATTATTGCAGTAAGGCACATTATCAAGAAAAGTGTATTTTCTTATGTAAATGCTTTACAGTGTTTTAAATTGTATGACTCTTTATTTTATAACTTTTGTGTCGTAGTACTTATCATTTTGTAAGCAATAGCGAGTGCCCTTCACTAAGTGGCCATTACTAGAGAATAAACATATACAAAATAAAATACTATAGATAAAAAAAAGTTAATTTATAGATTTTAACCATTAGAGCGCCGGGATTTCAGAAGGCCCAACTGGTATAAAAGGTATCTTATATCATTGATTGATCATAGGCAAAGTGTCGATCACGTGGGGAGCCAATATATTGGTTTTTCGACCCGGAAGGGAACAGCCCGTGTTAAAAATATCAAATTCGAAAAAATATTATTTTAAATAGTACATAACCATTTTTTATTATATAAACATACGTTTACGTTTTCGATATATTTTTCAACGCTGAATCTAAATCTGACGTCAAAAATACAGTAAACCCAAAAACAACTCCTATAATAGGGTAAAAACTACCCTTTTGCCTCGCGTGAACGATTTTTATTTATTTGGAAGTGCAAATATGTTTTCGATGTATTTTAATCTAAAAACAAATATTGAAGATTTTCTGGTGCGCCAAAATATTGGTTTTCTGACCCTCTAGAGCAGGGGTCTCCAAACTTTCCAGCCTTAGGGCCATACTGATTACTCCAGTAAGTTCCGAGGGCCAAAACCATATTATCATTGTTGCCGGTGGTAAAAAGTGAAATAGTCCACTGATGAAAAAAAAAGTTCGAAAAAGTACGCAACGTTTAAAAAATTTTAAAAATTCATTTCAATAATTTGTTAGTTATTATATACTGAAGTTAAATTTTCTGCATATTATACATGTCTTTACTCATTACAATTCTGTGTTTCTTTATCCAACTTATCACAAAAACAATAACAATAAGCCTACAACAATGTTATGAGTAGTTAGCCCATGACCATATCAATGTAGATGTCATATTAATAATTATTCAACATAAAATTAATATACTTCAGTAAACTAAATTTAATTTGCTATAAAAAATATGTTCTCTAAAAGGAGTTTTCAAGTATGCTAGCTCTCCGCGGGCCGGACAAAATCTGTCCGCGGGCCGGATGTGGCCCTCGGGCCGTAGTTTGGAGACCCCTGCTCTAGAGGTTAATAATTAAATTGATTTAATAAAGAGTTACTTGTTTTTTTAGTAAAATATTTTAACTACTAAAAAACAGTATCTGGATATTTTCCTAAATAACGCCACTGCTGCTATAAGTTCATAGCACACTAGTACCACATTTGTAGTAGGATATGTGTAAATTAATTACATATAGTTGAAAGAATTCTTGGAATATACTAGCGCGCGTATATACATGGTCTAATTTACATTAGAAAGTATATAATATGTACATAATTACACAGATCTATTGGCTTTTGGTACATTTTTCATATATTCCAATTGAAAACTAATTTATGTTGAGAGATGAGCAGGTAATTGATTATTACCGTGCTAAAAACTCGGATCGTGGCGTGCCTGAAAGTTTTAAATGATGGCCATACAATGTAGTGTGCTTTGGGTGCTGGAAACAAGTCAGATTCGTGTGTGTTTATGTAAGAATTAGTAAGCGCACGTTTGGACGTTCACTGAAGAAGATAATTGATTTATTCTTGAGTTGAGTAATTTATAACGTGATTTTTCTGGTCTACTTGATGTATTTAGTAATACTCTGTTGATTTATCATTTTTTTTAAATATATTCAAATGTAAACATAATAAACAGCCTAAAATGATTTATCTATTTGAAAATACAATTTTACCAAAATTAGGTTAACGAAAAAAACAGGATAACAATAATTTATGTTTTAACTGGACTTTATTTCTCTTACGTATTTTTGGGCATTGAAAACGAATTTGGCAATATAAAAATAAACACGCTAGCCCATACAATTTTCATCAAAACATAAAAAAATTATATCAATTTTGTGAGCTTCTACGGACCATGATTCTTTTTTTTAACAAAATTTAATAAATGATTTTTGTAGATCAGATTTTTCTTTTCAATTTGCTTTTTTTGGAACGCAGTACGACCATTTATGACCGAGTTATTTGCGATCAAAGTAAAAAAGGAGAAAGCTCAAAGTCTTTTCTTCAAAATTCGATCAAAAATGGATGTACAGCGATATAAAAAAAATTGATATAAATTTTATATTTTTTGACGATAGCTGTGTAATTTCTTATTATGTTCATAGTAAAAAATATTTTTATTTATTTATAGCAAGCTGATGGACCACCAGTACAACTGGAGCCGGTGGACTTGAGTGTAAGGACCTCCAACAGATCTCTTGCAGCCTCCAGGCCGCCTAGATCACGTGGAGGTCATCTTCCGTCCTATCACCACCATCTGGCACTACTGAACAATAATAACAATAACAACGTCGTGCTGAAACACGACAAAAGGCGCGCTGCAGCTAGCACCAGGTTGCCTACGGAATCGGTATCGTTCACTCCACCAGTCGTGCTGCAGGTACCCCGGTTCTCATCCAGCAAGAATGATAGAACAATAGGTAAGTTTATTTATTATTTCAACCCTAGAGTCGGCTATATGATTATTTTGCCACCTTCGATTTTTTCAACTGTTCGCTCGTCAAGATCAAGCTTCTCAGTAGCTACCACCCATCTCTTCACCTACCTTTATTGTTAGTTTGAGCTTACTTAGTGCATGGTGACCATCAGAACGAGAGGGTTATTACCATAGTGTGTCACGCGGCGGCAATTTGCTTACCAGTAATGGTCGGTCCTCTGATGATACAAAGTGGGTGATTTGATTCCTAAATGGTCTACTTTACTAAAATAATATGCAAAAACATATAATTTTGTTTTATTTTTCCGTTTTTGTTGATTTTATGCTGGTTAAGACAAATATATTCCTAAAAAAAAACGGCAATTCTACCAAAGATGATTCAAAACTAAAGTGAATTAAAACATATTACATTGAAATAATAAACATTACTTTTTCCAATAGTATATATGCTTTATTATGATCCTTTCATAAACTTTTATTAATATATTTTGTGATATTTGAAAATAATGCATTTTAGTATAGGCGGCAAAATGCTCACCACGCGCCTACTCACGTTTTATGGAAAGACTTAAGGGTTAATAAACACCGTGCTTAGGTAAAAAGCAGTAAGATACTAAATCAATTTAACCTAGAATTGAAGCACACGCGGGTGAAACCGCGGTAAATATTTTAGTGCTGAAATCTGAAATAAATATATTTTAATATCATAGTCTAGTTTATGTCATATTATATCCATCTAAATAAAAAGTACCCCTTCTTTGTACCTCACGTTATTTATGTCCATCTAGCTAGTAGATTATGTAAACAAAATCGTGATATTTCTATTCCACAATAACCTTCATGAATCAACAACGCACAAGACTTGTTCTGCAGTAGTATCGTGAGTATGTAGAAAAAATCACCAACACGAATATTGCAATAGGTAGTCAATGTTTGCTGCTTCGCATTCTTGTCGCAGTGCTGACAAATATAAGAATGTAAAATACCTACATGAACAAACAAAAGATGATCTATTTTTTAATTTTATTGAACTTTAGATCTTGTAAAACTTTAATCGAAATAAACCATTGGAAAAATTTAAATCTATTTAAAAAAAAATGTAAGTGTCCAACTAATAATTATTATAAATAACCATTCTTTTTTTATTCTTTTAAAACATACACTACCTACTTTCCAAAATTCAATTTACAATATACACCATATCAAAACAACGACAAAAAATTCAGTACAACCAACTATACGAAAATTTAATTACGCTAACGGAACTCCGTACATCATATTTTTAAATATTACTGACGATCAAGGTGGTCTTTGGAAAAGTGCCAAATCGAAACAAGTAGCGACCGATCGGAACTTATGTGTATACCATCGCCAACTCGATCGAGTGAGCAAAGACAGTGTAGTCTCAGGATTGACTACTTATATAATTATCGATGTACCGATATCTTGGCGACGCCCTCTTCGATCATAATTGCACATGTGTAATGTACACATATGGGATGTGGATGGAATATTATTTACAGTGATATATTACACGGATACTGATCAGTGGCGTGTTGTTTAATAATTGATTGATTTGAATCGATAAAGTTTAATTTTTAATTAAATTATTTAAAGTGAACGATTTTCGTTTAAAAGAGTGATTCCCAACGGTATCCAGGTGGACACTTAGGGTCTATGGAAGTTTTAAAAGGGTCTATAGTATTCAAGGGGTCTATAATACATTTTTCTGTTTGTTTTTATCCTTTTTTGCTTTTCATTTATATGTATTTATCCATATACAGTATAATTGCTTGTATATACTATGTATTGTTTGTAATTTTTCAACAAGATTCTAGAGAACATAAATATACTACAACATTGTAATGGTGTCTATAAAAAAATCATTTTTCTAAAAGAGGTTTATGAAGGAAAAAGGTTGAGAATCCCTGATTCATATAGTAATTTATGATTTTTTTCCTAGTCGATATTTCAATGACAAATAGAAATTTGGTGTATAACATGCAAATTACTATAAAATTTTTAATTTTAGATTTCGTTTAAATTATATTTATTTTATAGAAAATGACGTGAAAAGTTGAAATTTTCAAACCGCAGGCATGTATCTCATAACGTTCTCGAGATATGGTCTCTCAAAGTTATTTTTTTTTTTTTTTAATTTTGGAGATAAATGGCTGTAACTTTTGAATGTGAGCTCGGATTTGATTTTTGTCGACGGATTTGAAATCAGCGTGTCAAAATCTATATGATGACATGTATAATACTTCAAAACTCGATAAAAAAAATTGGTCAAAAATCAGCATTTTTTTAAGGTATACACCCCTTGGAAAATTTTCGATTTTCATAAAACAATTTTTTTTTTAATTATCAAGTATTATACATGTCATTATATAGATTTTGAAACGCTGATTTCAAATCCGTCGACAAAAATTAAATCCGAACCCACGTTCAAAAGTTACGGCCATTTTTCTCCAAATTTTTCAAAAATCGAAAACTGAAAGGCCGTATCTCGAGAACGGTTTGAGATACAGAACTGCGGTTTGAAAATTCAACTTTCCGCGTCATTTTCTATAATGTAAACATTATTTAAACGAAATCGTAAATTCAAAATTTTATAGTATTTTTCATGCACTAAGCATCAATTTGTCATAGAAATATCCACTTTAAGATAAGAAAATAAAATGGAAAATCTTAATATATCACCACTGTAATGGGATAAAAAATCGATTTTTTAAAAAATATTTTCTTGCTTTCAAAAAATATTTTTTACTCAAAATATTAAAAATTGACAACGATAAAAAATATGTACTTGAAAGTTTTTTTTTTCAAACTAGTCCAAGCGAAAACTTAATGAAAATATGAAATTTTCAAACCGCAGATCTGTATCTCAAACCGTTCTCGAGATATAACCACTCAAAGTTTTAGTTTTGTCAAAATCTTTGAGAAAAATGTCCGTAACTTTTGAACCAGACAGTTTGAATTGATTTTACTTGACAGATTTGAAATCAGCTTGTCAAAATTTAAATAATTTTGAAGTTACTTTTTCAGCTTATAAATGTGCTAAAAATTTAAACGTATATGTTAACTACGCCACTGTATGAAGCATAGCTAATAAAATTTTATAGCTTAAATTTTTCAAAGGTGTTAAATACAAATATTAATTACCTGTACATAATATTGGGTATAACTAAATATCCTTATAATTTTCTTTATGGACATGTCAATATATTTCTATCTTACGAACTAAAAATGCATAATTATATAGAATACATGCCAGTCTAAAGTGTGCTATGGGAAATTATCAAATGATTTATAAATTTAAATTGTAGTGCCTCACAAATAATTTGAAGTTGATTAATAAATTAGAATTAATTTTAGTTCTAAATATCGTTTATGATTGGTTCAGTGAATATTGAGAGAATGAATTAAAAATTATTGTATTGCTGTATAATTACGCTACTTTTGATAAATTTATGTCTGAAAAAAACTTCGATTATCGAGCCAAGAAGTTTTTAAACGCGTCTTATTAGCGAATTTTTCGAAGAAAAATATAGCTATTGCTATCACCATCATGACGCAACTTCGGAAAAAAAACTATATATCTTTATCAAACTTGATCTCGAGATCACGAAAATGAGGTTCGTTCAAAACTGTATGTATATATATATATATATATATATATATATATATATATATATATATATATATATATATATATATATATATATATATATATATATATATGTATATCTGCCGTTTCGAGTGGACTCTCTAGCCTTCCAGGATTACTTCCGATCTTTTTGAAACTTGGTTGAAAAATCGATCTCACGAATACCTCGGTTAAGTTCGTTAGTCAGCGAAATTCCTTTATTGATTTCAAAATGGCGGCCGTTCAAAACCGAAAAAAAATCATATCTCGGGTATTAAATATCAGATTGATAATATCAAATATGTTTTGGAATCCTCTCAATAAAACAAAATTATTGTGTCTCTTGTGATTTTTCGATATAAAGTACCGTTTGGTTGATATTTTAAAAACAAAAAAAATTTTGTAGAGATTGTAAACTAAGAATCTCGAGTTCGAGTCCCGATGTGGAAATTTTTTTTTACAAGCTTTTTATTTTATTTTTTGGTTTATTATGTAGAGTAAAAAGTTAATAATCAATAAAAAATTTAAAAAATTTCAGAGCCAACTTATTTTTACACATTTAATTTATTTTTTATTTTTTTTTTTATTAAATAAAATTCGCTTACCGCGGTGGTTGCGCGGACAGAATATTTATTATTTTTAAACTCTTTACCTTTCTCGCTAAGTACATTTATAATACAGTGAAACTTGATTAAGTGGGACTTGGATAAGTGGGAAACTTCTATAACTACACGGAGAGAATATTCTTTTAATAATTAACAGAAAATGCTGTGAACCTGAGGACATAATCAACTTCTGAAAAAAATTAACAGAAAAGTCGGTAGAATTTAAAATAAAGTAAATGAAAAATTACAATGACGTACTGGTAAATTTTAACATAGTAGTCATAGTACCTATTCAAATTTATTTACTCTGAAAAAGTAATATACGCTATTCTTTAATTTAATTTCTTGCATATGAAATTTTGACGTACATTCTCTATAATTTTACTATGTTTCTATATTACTTTTCATATGTGGCTTATCGGCCTATATTGTAACTTTAATAACACGTGGTATAGCAAGAATTACAATATTTTGGGCAGTTTCAAGATTACTACGTCAAATAGTAATATTTCTTTAAAAATTGAGTGATTGTTATGTAAATTTTTTTTCCGTGTAGATAAAATTTAAAATCTCTTTTCGTGTGATTTTTCTCTTAAAAATTATTTGTATATTGTATTTAATTGTGAAATAAATAAATAATAAATTTTTTAATACAGATTGCATTTTATAAATTTTAATTAAAAAGTACTTGAATATGAAATTTATTAATAAATAATTTACTATTAACCTTTTTAAAGAAAAGATTTCACAATTTAGTTTAATTACAAAACTTATTTAAAAATAATAATTTCATTTAAAATCGTTTAATTATAACCAATTTAATCGAACCGGACCGTTTTCAAGAAGGTATTAATATAGCTGTATAATGACTTTTAATTAATATGCATTACCGTACTGATTGCAAAAATGAAACAAAAACTTATCAGACAAATTAACCCAATTAGATGACCCATACTTAAATAATATAACGTCTTTATTTTCTTACCAAACCTTAATCAATGGAAATCATATTTGCTTCTTTCATTTCACATTGTAATAAATTAACAACAGTGGCGTCAATTAGAAACGAACAAAACACTATATTATTTTTTTGTACTACATTTTCCCCTCCGCAGCGTTACGACCCATTCAAAAATTCAATTAAAATTGAACAAAATGTATATGTATTTAATAATATTGATTAATAAAATCAGAAAATACAGCTATGAGTAAGCCTTGGTTACTACAATCAATCTGAAATCGATTTGGGCTAGCTAAACTTTGACTATGAGAATATCTAGTCGCCCCTAGTAGATATATATCTATAAATAGCTTATTTAACCCTCTATTCCTCAACCCATAATAGGCCATAATGATGCCAGTAATAAAGTATAATTTAAATTATGATTTTAAATAATGAAATAGGTTAAAAAAATTCTAAAAAATGTATTTATTTTTATATTAAAATGGTGATTAATATAATTTGTGCTAAAATAAAAATGCAAAATACAGCAATCCACCATGTTAAATGAAACACCAATCAGAGCGAATGACGTCACGCATCAGTAAACATCAATATGATTGACTTTTATTTTAGACAAATATCAATTCCTTTTACAAGATTATTAAGTACACACCTTATTTAAGAACTTATATACTTTGGAATTCATTTTTAACACACAAAATAATTAAATTATTGTCTAACTCTGAATGTTTGATTATTGCTGACAAGAAATGTGACGTCACAACTCTGAAATGTAACCTGCGAGCGTTTTGGCGTCAAATTCAAAATTAGTTTTAAAATAGTCAAGTTTTGCGAATAAACCTTTATTTTCTGCAGAAATAAGTTTTTTTTGGAAATAGGAGACACTTTAGATCACCATAGAATAGTTTTTTTTTTATTTAATCGTTATACCTATTATAGTAGACTAATAAAGTTTAACTAATTTATAGATACATATAACCGAATTATCATTAGTTGTGACTATAAAAATTGTTTTACGTTTATTGGGGCAGAATTTCTTATATTGTGCCCTTATTTCGATAGTATATACAGGTGAATCATTTTAATTAATGCACTGAAAATTGACGTCAGAACTTTTACAATCAAATAGGCAAAAAAAAAATCGGAGATTTGCAATGATAATTTTTTTTTTGTAATTAATTAATTGGTATTAAATACCTCTTGATATTTTACCAATATACACCACTGTTTAATTCTCATTCATATTCATACACCTTAAATTATAATTGGATATCAACGGACTAATGGGATCAGAGTTAAACGAATTTTTTGCACCGTGTTTAATCAATTTTCAAATTAAAATTACCATTGTTTTGATTGACTTTAAAAACATAATTCAGACCATATTGACATTTTCAAGATGAATTACTTTTTAAATTAAATGTGTAATTTTTTATACGAGCATTTTTGTTTACAATTGTATTTTTAACTTTCTTATATGGCCTTATATTTAAAAAAATGTGTACTTATAGTTCCTATCAGAAAATATATTTATACTAAAATATTATATTTTATAGATTTTTGCAAAAAATTTATATCAATTTTGAGAGCCTCCTCGGGATATCATCATTTTTTTGTACTAAAGTTTATAAATGGATTTAGCACAATTAAGCACAACTTTAAAAAATTTTGATTTTCAACAAAAGAGCGACTGGTGGAAAATGTATTTTTTGCTCTGGGGGGCTAAAAAATTATATTAGAGTATTGATATTTTGAAACAATGTTAGGAAAAATTAGCACAATTTAGCACAACTCTCAAAAATATGAATTTCCAAAAAAAGAGGGACTAATAAGAAATTGTTTTTTGTTTTTTTTTAGTGTTGCTTTTAATTTAGGGGGAAAACATTTCGGGGCAATGTTGAAAATGTATAGTTATAAAAGTATTTCAACAAAAGGGGGGCTAACTTTACACAGGTATATTTTGTTGGTATCAAATATATTGAGTCAGCGAATTTTTAGTGTTATCAAATTCATTTTTAGTGCTCAAAAAATGCACAGTTAAGAGTTTTGCGGAGATATACATTTAATAAATAATTCAAAATAAAGAAAAATAGTACCCCTTGCACCTGTTTTCAAATTAATAGTTAAAATACAATGTTGCAACATTGAAAAATAAATTATACTGATATTTTCTTTATATTTGATCACATCATATCACCAGATACTGAAATTAAGATTCTTTTCTTTGTAATTACTGTGCCATTTAAAATTAAATTATTCTCATGAAGACAGAATGAATGATGAGCTTTATATTAATCGAAAATGTTTTTTGGTCAGAGAAAGTGTCAAAATGGATTGCATTACCTAATTATTTTTGGTTTTTTAATTTATTATATGTACGATCGCCAGTTCCAAGTGGCTTATTTCGTATTATGAAATGTAAATATTGAAGTAGGATTGAATAAAGAACAAGTAATTTATGTATTGAAAAAATGTCGACATTGTTTATAGTACTTTACATTGGAGTAATCATTTTTTTAAATTATATTCACAGCATGTAAAAATTAATATTGAGGTATTATTAAATTCCCGATGAGGGATTCTTGTAAAGTTGAAACACGTGTCGAGTGACATTTTATTGTTAAAATATGGCTTTAGGGATTTTATTATTTAAAATAGAAAAAGTCGTCTATCCATTTCTCCTCTTAACTATGAAATCTAAAGGTGCCTTTCTGTTATATTGTTAACATCTATTATGAAATGATTTTCCGAATTCGACACCTCTGTAAAACGTTATGCATAACTCTGTATTAACAAACTTCAAAAAAAGAGGAGGTTCTCAAATTCGACAATATATATTACTAGTATTTATGTATCTTCGGATTTAACACCGACAAATATGCACCAATTAGGATGTTTTTTGTTTGTTTGAAAGAGTACTCTCGAAGTGGTCCCATATATATTTTTTTTTTTCAAAATCTGACAGCGGATTTTGAAGATATACCACTCGGAAGGGAAAAATAGCAAAACTTTTTAAGAAAAAATAAAGTCGACTTAAAAAAAACTTAAGAACACTGAAAAGTTTATGACAGTCAAAATCAGTTTTTAAAGACGATGCCTAGCCAATAAAAAAAGTTTTTAAGAAATAAAAAAATGAAACATCAAAAACTGTTAAAATTAATCATAATATACTTTTCAAAGTTTTTAGTTTTTTTTTAAACAGTTATTTTATTTTAATTAAGATTTTTTTATATTATAATGGTAAATTTTACGTGCAGTTTTTCAATATTCAAAATAAAAATAATAAATAAAAACGTAAATTACTTAAGTAAATATAAATATAGTATTCACTCGCTTTACGCCCTTTTTTCTTAGAACCAATCTTTTACGTAAATGGAAGGATTATTTTATGTGTATTTCTATATTTCGAAATAAGTATAATTAATTATCTAATAATTATTAATTCTTGTTTTTCTTATTTGTATTTTTTTTTCATCGAATAAATGCAAAGTTATGTCTTAAGATACCTAAGTCGGCTTTGAACTGTTGAACTTAGTAAGAATGTTAAGTATTCTAAATTAGTAAATTGCATCATTAATAGAAACCGAGGCCCAATTATTTACAGAAAAATAAATTGAATGTAATCGATCCTTGAAATTTTGAAACGATTTACGTCTCACGGTAAATTTTAGTTCGTGTTTTTTTTAACTACATCAGGATATTATTATATTAATATATTTACAAACTTGTAAGGCTTCCACGGTGATTTTAATATAGTTTTTGGCTTCTGGGTATATCCATAGGTGGGCATTAACTCGTTAATCCATTAACAAAAAGATTAACGGATTAACTTTTAAGTTAACTCAAAAAAATGTTAACGATTTTGTTAACTTCCGTTAACTTTAGTCCGTTACATTAGTTGTTTGTTGACAAGTACATAATAAAGTTGTCGAAAGAGCAAAAAAAAGGGTCTTGAAACATTTTGGATGGTTAACTTTAACTTTCGTTAAAATTTCAAAATTTTAGTTAACTTTAACTTCCGTTAAATTTTCAGAATTATAACGCTTTAACGATTAACGAAGTTAACTTTTTTATTAACGAATTAACGATTAACGATGTTAACTTTTCGATTAACTGTGCCCACCTATGGGTATAACCCAACGTTTCGTCACACGTAAGGTTAGATTTTTTTAAACAAAAATTTATTTTGAATAGTTTATAATTTTTTAATTTCATATAATGTTTGAAACAGTTTCTAGCTTATAAATTTTATTCATTTTTTGTGTGATACTATCCATAAATTTATATGCATCAGATAATTTTATATCAGATATAAAATCTAGAAGTATATTATATTCGATAAAATATCGTTTGTAAACATATTCAAAATTGAAAAGTAATAAATTTAAAATACATATAAATATTCAAATGAAAAATTGAAAATTCTTCACACCTCCGTGCACAAACACTGACGGCTATTTTTATTTCTTTACAAAAGAAAAAAAATATGACAGACACATATTTTAATAAACGGTTGAGTATCCAATCATGAATTATCCATGGCAGACTGCTCGGCAATTTGTCAGAACGATGCAATTTTGCAATAATTGACACTAATTTATACACTTTGGGCCCCATATGTTGTGTGTGGCACCGTCTAGATTATTAATTCTGAGTCACATTTCTTGAAATTGATATAATAATATTGACGACGATTTTAACCTGTTTCCAACCGATTTGTAAATTTCATTTTAATAATTTTTAAGAGTTCGTTATTTGTTTTGTATTGTATAATTTTTATCTATGAATGTACTTGCCTTAACGAATTGATATTTTTAGTTTTATTCACAAAAAATTAAGAAGCACATACTATATTTGCAAAATTCACGTTCCGTACTATCACCCCCCCCCCCCACACACACACTTAAATGATTGTAAATTTTTAAAATCATGTAAGAACAAAAGATGTTCCTTACATCGTGTATAATATTTTTAAATTAAATTATTAAATAATTAAATTGTTTAGGTATAACAATTGATCGCGTCAGATTTTTTTAATCCTGATAATTTTGACTCAATTTACACCTAATTCTCAATGTTCATGATTTTTTCAGAATTATTTCAAAGATATTTTTGGTGACATTGGAGACAGCAATTTTTAGCGGTTTTCCCGAAAAATGTTTCAGGAAATGCATAAAAAAATAATGATATACATATATTATTGAATTCGTGCTTCAATACGCTTTAATTTGACACCCTAAACAATGCCCTTGATTTTTTTTTTCAATTTCTCTATTTACCTCCTGAAATTAGCCCCCATAATGAAAATTCAACTTTTACTTCAAAGTTTCAGAGAAAACCGTCTGTGACAAACAGACGAACGGACATTAAAGTCTTCTTCTTCTTTCCTGGGTTTTATGTCAATTGGATTTTCTCCACATCGAAATGATTCCATGAGTGTGAAAAAATGACCTTTTTGACATTTCTATCGTAAAAAATATTCAATTTTTTTTTCTTTTAAAATTATATTTATGTAATTTCTTTAAAATTGGATGTAGTACATGAAGAATGCCCTATCATTTTTCAGAATTACCTAAAGAAATATTAATAAGTAACGCTAACCCCACAAAAAATGTACGTACAAAAATATAATTTTTAGTTTAATTTTAATTTATTTGTAAAAAAACAAGTTGTTCATTAAAGGGTTAATTTGTCGTACGAAACACTTTTCGAAAGCGATGAGTGATTATTGCAATAGATGGTCACCTGCACGCAGAGATTCGAAATGGCTTCGGGTACAGTAATAAGTATAATTCGAAGTGATACTGATGTTAATTTAAAAAGGCACAATTGCATATTAAGTACTATACCAACGTAATATAAGTTTTATTAGCCGTAATACGGTAGCAAGAACGATCATACTAATTTACAACTTTTACATCTCATGTATAATAATAAATATATATGATTTTTTCGTTAACAAGAGTGTGGAGTTGGAAGTTGTTATATTGGTTTTTATTAGGGTTTCCCAATATGGTCTATGTGGACCCCCTGGGAGTCTATGAAAATTTGAAAGGGGTATATAAGGGGTATATTATGAGAAATTTGTATGTTTTGAAATTCAATGCTTTTTATGCAATGCAAGAGTTTAAAAACAGTTCAAAAAGCAAAAAAGGTCATTTATAATTTTTAATTCACAAATAATTACAAGAGGGGTCTATGAACTTTGTCATTCCTTCAAAAGGAGTCTACGTGTAAAAATGGTTGGGAACCCCTGGTTTATATAAACATACAATAAGAATTATGATTGGTTTAGTGCAGTGGTCCCCAACCCTATGCCCGCGGGCACCATTGTGCCCGCCGACCGTTTTACGTGTGCCCGCCGCTGATTGAGAACGATAAAAAAAATTAAGTTTATGTAATTTTTTTTTTTAGTAACTAATTAGAGAAATATAAGTGTATTTGTTGAAGAAATGATTTGTTTATAAATATATTATATCATTTTACATTTATTCACTCAAATTTAATGTATACCGTAAAATACAGCCAGAAAAATATGTAACCATTTAATCTTTTTTTGGCTGTACACAATTACAAAAATCACTTATATTAATTCTAAAGATAAATTAAAAATATTTTGCTGGTGCAGATTTGTTAGTAAAAAAACATTTGTGCATAGGTATATCAAACATTGCACAAATTCGTTCAACAATATGTATATAAACAATAATCAAAGTTTTAAGAATAGCATTTTTTTCACGTACAAGAACTAAGAAATATATGAAAAAATGCCTCTTACTTTTTGTAGATTACAAAATTTTCCATCACAAAGTCAGCGAGAGCATGAATATGTCTGACTTTTTTAGTTTAGGCGTGAGAAACGCCTGGGTGCCTGAATAAAAATCACGATTTTGATGTGGGCACCTTGAAAAAATAAATGGTGCCCGCCGCCCAACCGGTATTCTAGAATGTGCCCTTAGGTACAAAAAGGTTGGGGACCACTGGTTTAGTGTTTAGATAATTGAAAGTAACAAAAATAAAGGTGAAGCTAGATACAGAATTGAATTAATTTATTACTTGTAAATGACATTAATACTAGTAGCATGGTTACGCATTTTATATGTACCTATATTCATTATAATACTTGCTATAGTTTAATTTTATTATCTAATTATTATAAGGTTGTTTATTTTTATGTTTTAACTACTTGTACATATTCCTGTTCTGCAATATGATATATATTTTTTATTTGCTCAGAAAAATATGGAAAGAATAAACCAAAGAAGTAATAGTTTGGCTGATTTGAAATATTATATTGTATACTGCCATCGAAATCAGTGTTTTAAGCTGCATCGATTTGTATTTAAAAAATTCAGATCGGTGCATTTTTACAGAAGTTACAGGGAACTAAAGAAATTCTACATCCAGACACATAGGCACACGCATAGGCTCCATATAATCTACCCTTATCACATACACGATTTTTTGACTGTATTACTATACTTCCATTTCCTTCGGAATATGGGTGGTAAATTTTCTATCAAAAAATAAATAAAAAATATTTTTTTCATTCTTCCATAAAGTTTAGTAAATGTCGCTTATTTGCTTCAAGTTTTCTGGTAACAATATTATGTGCAATAAATAATTTTCACATTTTTTTAAAATTAAATGTAGCTAGCCTAAGATAGTTTGCGGGTTGTAACTCCCATCTCCCTCTTAAAATAGCCTTAAAAATAAAATTTCAGCAAGCAAAACACATTTTAAAACATATTATAATTGAATTTATAAATAAGATTTTACGGGCCGCGTATTTAGATACCACTTAAACGGTTAAAAATGGTAAATATACTTTTAAGATACGATAACGGAGTCTAACGCATCGATAACTGATTTCTTTAGCGCCATAAAGAACCAACTTCCCGATTTCCTTTATTCAATGTCAAAGCTATCTTAGATAAAGAAATCTTAAAACCATAAACAAACACGTATCCATTGCTAACTTTGATCCGACGATATTGATACGGATTCAATAGATAGTTATATACAGGTGATTTTCAAATATAAGACCATTTGTAACATTATTTAAGCCGAGTACAAGTTGTCCCGTAAATTAAGAATTGGGTTAAAACTGTTTAAACTATGTCTTGACTTATGGTATGTATATCCTGTAGTAAGCTAAATACTATATAACATTAGATATTTGGGTCATTCAAAACTCAATGTGATCTACTACATAAAAAAATCATTAAAATAATATATTTTTATAAGCAAACTAAAAGGTACTTAAGTTAAGTAAAAAAAACACAAACAAGTTTTGTAATTTATTCATAAATAAATAAACCACAAAAATATGGTATTGCACACTTAACTGGAGTAGGTATATATTATTCTTACGTATTTTTGGATGTTGAAATAGAATTTGACAATACAAAAAATTCGCTAACTCCATTTTATTATTTTCGTCAAAAAATAACAAAACTTTATAATCAATTTTGAGCCGTGATAAATTTTTTGAACAAATTGAAGACCAGAATTTTCACTTTAATTTACTTTTTTTTATATCGCTGTATGACAATTTTTGATCGAATTATATATAAAAGACTTTCAGATTTAAAAATCTACTTTTTTACGAAAATTTAAAATTACGGTTTTTTCTTTGACCACTAATAACTCAGTCAATAATGATCGTACAGAGTTACAAAAAAAAGTAAATTGAAGAGAAAAACCAGATCTACATAAGCCATTCATTAGATTTGATCCAAAAAAATGATCACGGCCCGTAAAGGCTTTCAAAAATGATATAATTTTTTTTTTGTCAATTCACAAAAAAGCATCATAGTCCAGTTAAGAATGTAATCTCTTATTAAACCCTGTAAAGTTTTGAAGTAGTTTTTAAAGTGAACATATATTTAAAATAAATAAAAAAACACCCGATATACGTGTAAACAAGGGCCGCCTGTGTTCATATCTCTGGGAAGATCGCAGTGTGCTGTGGGTCACAGCCGTCTATGCAAATCCTAGAACGGGAACATCTTCGCGGCCGATGCATCAGCGTACGACGACGTCACGAAGTTGAACTCTCGCACGGTCTCGTGTGTATGCGGTACCATCTTCATCTGTAACACCTCTCTGTCACACTCCATACAACTTACCGTATGTGCGAGTGAGATGGAACGGTGTAAGATATGATGTAAAAATGTTTAGACTCATCTTCATGTTTTTCTCTTTTTTTGAAGGAGTGAGAAAGATAGAGGACGAAAGGGCTTAACCGTTTAATGCATTCACGTGTATGGTTTTGGTGTTTTGTTTTGTAATCTATCTTAGATTAGGAAAATTTATAGATGCATAACTAGTAACCTAGTCCGTAGATGTGGCCATCTTTTATCCAAATGTCATTTTCAATTATTTTATCTCATAATTAATACAAATATGTTTAAGATTACGATTGAATATAGTATGTAATGGTTCTATGTTTCTTAGATCTAACAAGGGAACCTTTTCAAGTCGAAAATTCATATCGAGCTTAAACTTTGTAGGTATATAGTTAAAGGAGGTCAAGATAAGTAAGAAAAAAATTATCTTAGCTGCGGTAGAATGGTTTAAGGGGGTGAAACACCCCTATAAAAATATGCAAAATAATCATATTTTTTTCAAATAACTCTGAAACTAATGAAAATTTAAAAAAATCTAATATACAACTTTTTCATGATTTTTTATGCTCTTTCGAATGGCGATAGTAAAAATTCGAAAAAATTAAACCTATGGAATGTGTATGGGAGGTGGGGGTTAACGGTTTAATTTTTTCGAATTTTGACTATCGTCATTCGAAAGAACATAAAAAATCATGAACATTTTGTATTGTAGATTTTTTGAAATTTGCATATGTTTCAGAGTTATTTGAAAAAATATGATTATTTTGCACAATTTCATATGGGTATTTCACCCCCTTAAACCGTTTTACCGCAGCTAAGATAATTTTGTTCTTACTTACCTTGACCTCCTCTAACTATATACAAAGTTTAAACTCAATACGAAAGGTTCCCTTGTAAGTATATAGATCTATATTAGTTGACGTAGATCTAAAAATCACAAACGAAAATAAATCCATGGTGTCTATAGACCTACAGACATACTGGCAAGAATAGTCAGAATGGATTCAGGGAACTTCAAAATGGATATTTTCATTAAAATCTCAAAGTTAAAAATTAAAATCAGTACAAACTTTCGGGACAGCTCTATACTATAAAAAAATTATGTTTAATTCATTTTAACTTATTGTTTTGTGTCGTTTGTTCGAATAAAGACTTTTTGTAGAAAAAAGACAAGTTAATATGATATACGATACAAAAAAAATACAATAAAGATATTTCTTCGCTACTGATTGTGAATTAAATAAATCTAATGACAGCTATATGATGACATTTATTTATTAGTAGCATTAATATTGGGTGGGTAAAAAATTATATAAAAACCGTCAATTCATTTTATACTGACAGATTGGAATTAATTAAGAATGCATTTGAACATTTAACAAAATGTCAATTCTATAAGCTAATACTTGATCAGATATGTTTAATAATGTATAAATTAACACTACTTTCAAGTTTTTTTCTTTATTTACTTTAATGTGGGACTCATTCCAAAATAAAAAAATATGGTCCTCTTTTCATTTACGTAATCAGTGCCATAACTAGGATTTTCAGGGAGGTGGGGGCATTTGAATATAACACATATATTATATGGAATTGGAGGGGGGGGGGGGGGGCAGAACCCCCTGGCCTCCTGGCTAGTTATTTTAAGTAACATGATTCATAATTCCAATTTTTTAAATATTTTATAATTTTTTGAGTATTTTTCTATTTCATCTTTTTTAGTAATTTTTAAAATTTTTTAGGTATGTAGTTTTTGGGAACTTTGTATAAATGTATTATTGAATTAAGTACATTAGCTTATGAAAGTTGACAGAATTGAACTAATCCATCAATAACTCTTGGAATTTCCTGTAAAGTTTATTCAACTTGTCTTAGGTTAGTCATAATTTGAATAAAAACATTACCTACATATTTATATTGATATTTTAAACAGCACTTTTTTTATTTTTAATATTTTTAAACAATAGAGTAAGAATCATAAAGTTAATTTAAAATAGAAATTAAACCTTGTTTAGACAGGCCCATATCGCACTCCCGCAAAAAAGTGTCACAACTCAAAAAATGTCATATTTGAGATAAATATGTATAGAATGATTCCAAATTACTACCTATAAATTTCTACTAAAAAATTGTCATTTATGTACTTCGTGTACCTACCGTCAAAACTAGCATATTCTAAAAAAAATGACACTTTTTTAAAATACTTAATCACTAAGAGTTTTAATAGTTACTATTTTTCAAACATCACAGGAATACTGAAATATTTAAATATAATACTGTCCTTTTCCTATACTACCTTTTTACAATTTTGATTTACCTAAATTGATATAATTTCATTTATTCCTATTTCCTCAAAACTACATTTTTTGAATTGTGACACATTTATTGCGGGAGTGCGATATGGATTTTACTTTCAAAATCTCGAATCGCTTAAAAGTACGTTCTTATAAAATAAATATTTCCGTATGAGAAAATAAATAAAAATAAAAATTAAGTGAATCCACTATCACTACGATATTAGATATTTATTGATATACTTTTAATGGCTGCCAACATTATTATTCAACAACATATCAAACTGAAAAAAAGAAATACCTATCTCACCAAATCGACTATCAATTTCCATAAACAAAACCCATTACCTTCAACTCTTAAGCCATCAACATCGACCTATGTAAAAGCATAATGCGTAACACGCTACTATATAAAAAACAAAGCAAGAACTGTAAAGTCATTTCTAGAGAGAACTCATTAAGGAATCTAATTGCTAATGGCGATCGAAAAGAAAACCATTTTAATAAGGTCATAGGTGACTTGATCTTATCAGAGATCAAAATCGATGATTGATCTTGAGACGGCATTGTGGGTGGATCTGTCCTGTTTGATCGATAACCTTTGTAAATCAGTGTTAATAGTATGTTTAACTATTGATTAACGTTGTAGACATTATATTGCTCCGATAATATATGCAGTTATGATAGAGTGTCCATGTTGTGACATGTTCTCACGCAGTTGTTTTAATTTAAATGAGTCAGGGGAATTTCAATCGGTATTGTTATGCATTTAAATATTTCTGAGCTTTTGAGGGGGAGGGGGGGGGGGGTAAAAACTTGCAAATCCTTATAATGCTAAATCGACGCTTGTTATAAAGACTAGCACGTTTTAATCGTCAACAAAATGATACTTTTGCTCTGTACCAAAAATCCGAAGGTGGTCAGATTTGAAACATCAAGTTCCAAAAATGATAACATTGCCTACCTATAGTCTATTTCATTTAAGTTTGCAGTGATTGCCATGTGATTTGACGGTACGAATTGTGATTCATACCGTCAAATAACCCGGCAACCACTGCAAACTTAAATGAAACAGACTATAGTAATAAATTCGTAATTGTCATTTTTCTATTTTTCATTTTAATCGTTCATCCCCTAAGCCGGTACTGTTCTATACATTTTTCTCACGTCTAAAGATGAGATCATAATAAGAAAATATCTTGTACATTTTCTGTAATCAAATACAAACGAGCAGATGCAGTAAGAAGAAGAATAATAACACCGGACACCTTACACCTTTCTTGTTGTTATTCAGTAAAAGACATTTATTTATTATCTCTGTACATAAAAGAACACACCGTCTGCTTCTCTCTCGTACATTAGTGTTTTCTATTTAGTGTTTCTTTAGAAATCTAGAAATAAGACATTCATCTTCGCCCCCTCACGATTTCAATAAATGCAAGTAATATTATTGTTATTATTATTAACTCGTTGTGAATTTTATAATTTGTACTAGGATGATAATGACATTGAATGTTTATATTTAAATAAAATAATAAACTTTCCAAAATGTACAAAGCTTTATAATCAAGAAGATTAATTTGCAAAATTAAGTAATATTTAAAGGTCATGACATTCAAAAAATGTCAACTGACCAATTAATATTTACTAAAATTTGATGCCTTATAAAATGTCACATTTTAAAAACTTATCGTATTAAAAATTGGCTCGCAACCTATGGTTTAGAAATTGCTGCTTTAGATTTAAGATGATCCTCAAATTCGGTATTCGCTGGGTGCAAAGTAGGTAGTGCAGGTAATAAATACGCACAACGTGGCCAAAAATAACACTTTTGGTGGACTAACTCTCATTTATAATATGCTCGTTTTTAACTGAAAATAGAAAGGTCAACATGGTTAACTACGCAATATGCTATGTGCAAGGTGATGGAGTTAGATATAATGTCGATGCGAATGCTCGTGGTAAACACCATTGTAAGATCGTCGGCGTTATAGTTTGAGGTTATGCTATCAATGTAAATGAATTCATTATTTTATTATTATACGTCATAATTAAAGAAAAAATGTTTTTTCATGTACCTTATATGCTATACTATTTATATTATATGCAGCTAAATTTAATGATGTTTTTTTTTTAAATTTCGCGGTATTAAATAATAATAAAAAGAGAGTTCAATCCGTTCAATTCTTCTATATTGCTCGCTAGTAGACTTCGTGCACATAGCCTATAGTCAAATAATCGTATAAAATGTATATATTACGCTATTTTATTCAAATGATTTGTTTGTTAATACTTCAAAGTCCACCCTAGTTGCAACCGCTAGTTGGCACTGTCATCGCGCACGCTGCAAATACATTATACATTTTGACAAACGCTGCATCTTCCCGAGAAACTTCTGAGAATTAAAGAAATTACCGCTGCTATCTGTTGTATCGATCCAATGGGTGTGGTGGAAGAACAACTCTACCGTAACATATATGAAAATGAACACCAACAGACATGAGACCGTCATTGTCTGTAGGTGTCGCCCCTCATTGTCATACCAACGCCTGCTCGATCTTCTTCAGCAATAATTATACCTTCCGGGAGATCGGCGTTCAGATGTTGTCGTCATCGTTGTTGTTTTGTTTTTCTTCGAAATGTGTACATCGGGTTCTGCTTCGCTCTTTGTAATTGTCGTGGTCGAGAACAAGCGGTCGTGTTGATGTCCTTATTTTACTGCTTTAAATCATTGTGATTCTTGAATTTAAATAAGATATGATGACTTTATATTTCTTGAATGAAAATTGGAAACGTATTTCTTATGAAATCAACACTGTCTGTCTATGACAGCATTCTAGCTTCTGAAGTTTACTGAACCGTTTGACTTAGGAAGCTAGGGCTAGATGAGATTTGTAAATCGTAGACCAATAATAAATCCTAGTGGTAAAAATGATATTTTCAAATTAATGGCGCTTTTCAAGATGGGTAAATAGGTTACCATTCAGTGGGGTATCAAATGAAAATAATTTAAATGTTATTGATAAAATAAAATTCGTTTAACAATTTTTCAAAAAAACTATAAAAATATTTTGTCTTCTACCCATATCTCCTAAAGTAATAATGAAAAAAAAGGAATATGGTTAATTCTGACTAACTCTGTATATTCCAGAAATTAACTTTTTTAACGAGACATTCACTTCCCAATGAAAAACCTTTAACCATGCAGCCACATTCTAATAATAAGTATACATATATCGAAAGCACGTTTTGTAAATGCCATCAAATTGCGAAGATTGTGACATTTTGTGTTGTTGATATTATTTAATGTAAATTAAAATAGGGAAGGGAAAAGAAGATGTTACACAGCATGGTACTTTGTCCTCTTTAAATGACATTTGTATATTTATTCAGGTTTTTAGATCATTACTGATTTTCTTTTTTACTGTTATATAAAATTAGCAAGTTATGTGTTTCATAAAAGTAATAGCTTGGGGTTATTTATAAAAATAATTTTCAATTGTTTTATTTATTTTCATAACGTATTTTATCTTACAATTAGATAAAGAACAATACTTAGAGAAATATGCTTTATTTTTTTATTATTTAAAATAATGCGTTTCAGAAATTAAGAAATATAATTTTCAATGTTTATAGCTTCAAATCGAACAATTTTATAAAGCCCTAGACTGAATTTAGGGGCCCCGTGAATAGAATGATGAATTTTTGGGGAGATCATTTTTTTTCAACGATTTTTTTAGCTAAATCTGTTGTTTTCATTTTATGAACGTTTGCAAATTAATAAAATAAAAATTATATTAAAAATATGTTTAATATAATTTTTCATTTAAATCACTTTTTATTAAACAGAAATATTTAATATACTTATAGGTACCTACATACATGTAATCATGCACGATCCAAGATTTGAAAATCACGCTCACTTCGGGTCACGGTAGTGATCCGGAAAATTCATAGATTTACCCTAGATTATGATATATTTTTTTCAGTAAATTATTTTTAACAGTTTTGACTTGCATACTTTAATACAGACGACCCCCACTTACCGTATGTTCATAAAAGACTGTAACCAACCTCTTTAAAACGAAAAGATCAATTATAAACTAAAAAAAACGTAATAATTTCTAACCTCATTCAAATGCTAATTAAATATTCTTACAGCATCTTTTTAATAAAGTACCTATTTTCCTTTACAAAACATATAAGTAGAATAATATAAAGAAGAAGATGTCGCCCAGCATGGAGCTGTGTATATTGTTCGTCCCCATTATTGTGTGATATTCGATATTCAGGTTTCGAGACCATCCTCTTCGTTGTCTAGAATTTATTGTTCTTTGTATTCCGATGATGATGATATTCAGTTAGAGCGACACGACACCGTGTGTTCAACTTGCAGATTGTCCCCAGCGTTTACAAACATGGGTAGAGATTTATAATTTATATATGCATGTTATTGTTGTCATTGCAGTACTGTATGTAGTTGCTCTCGTGCTACTTCTAACAACTTACAGGAGGTATGTTGGATATGGGTAATGGGTACTGCATTGATTCTTTAAGTAGATTTGTATTATTAATAAAATTATATAAAAAAATACTTTTTAAAAACAAGCTTTTATTAAAAATACACTAAAAAGTAAAAAATAAATTTTCAGCTATCACAAAAAATTCAGGTTTTTATGACTAAAACCAATAAAAGCGCGGGGTGCTCATGAAGGTAAATGTATAGTTTTTAATTACCTAATTAATTATTTCATTATAGTGAAGTATTATTATAGTTTATCAAAAATTCTACTGTATTTATTTGATTTAATGTGCAAATTTTCTACCGTTATCTTATATCAATTTACCTATATTTCATTTCTTATTCTGCATAAGAATTTTTATTCATACATTTGTATTTATAGCGCCCCGCGCTTTTATTGTTTTTAGTCATAAAAACCTGAATTTTTTGTGATAGCTGAAAATTTATTTTTTACTTTTTAGTGCATTTTTAATAAAAGCTTGTTTTTAACAAGTATTTTTTATATAATCGATATTTTGCTTTTTTATTTTTTTCTGACGTAAAAATAATACAAGTAACATTAAATTTTGTGAAAGTATACTTGTAAATTGTAACGGCCTATAACTTATACTTATAAATTGTTACCAAAAAATCAATATTAATAATTAGAATATTTCAAAGGTCGTCTGTATGAGTTTTTTCAATACACAATTTTTAACGTTGGATAAAAATAGTCAAATAGTTTAAAAATAGTTGAAAAGGTAAAATAGTTGCAAATAGTTGATTTCAAATTGGGTTCAATCAAATTAGTTTTCTGAAATCGATAATGGAGATATGTAATAAAAAATACAATAGTTACATTTTTCGCAATAGTTGAAAAACTATTTTTCCAATCTCCAGTTATTATGTCAACAATATTTTTTATTGTACAAAACTAAATATTAAAAAAAATGGAAACAAAAGACGTTAAACCGATAAAATTATCCAATAAAATTTTAAACAGAAAGTCGTTAATTGCGGTATTTCGTTGTAAGCATATTATAAATAAAAGGTATTTATATGTGATTCAGTCAGGGCTTTTACTTTAAGTCATTATAACCGATACGTCGTATTAAACGATATCGTTATAACCGGTTACTACTGTAATTATAATAATGTTTTTTTAGATCAACTAAATTCTTGGTAAAAATATTTGTTTTAATTTGAAAAAGTAAAAAAATCAGAACTAAAGTTGAGTATGTGTGTCCTTTCATGATAAGTCACAAATATCAATACATATTTGGAAGTAAATAGGTTGAGTAAAGTAGTCTGAGCATCTTTCTCTTGGGCATTAAACAGTCTCTGTTGATCTTTGTGCCGTCGAGGTGTGTCTCCGCGTGGGAGTGGACTCGGTGAGGAAGATGTCGCAGTTGGGAATGTTAATGAAGTCGTGACCGCTAGGCGGCTCCACTGTCGCTCATCCGTGGCTTACTGAGAGAGACGGTGATTGTTCTTGTACAAGGACATTAATCGTGATTTAGTTTGGCGAAGGCGTACGTAACAAAATTACAAGAGGAAAATGATATATTGCAATAATATATTTAAATAATTTTACGGATGTCTTTCTTTTATGATGTAAACATCTACTAAGAAGGGATTTTCTGAAATTCAATCTCTAAGGGCGGGAAAAGGGTGTTTAAAAATTTATTTTACTGTGGTACGTTGCATAGCTGTTTATATTATTTTAGGTAAATTACTCTTCTATTAGGGCTAAATAATTATTCCAGATTAATTGTGATATTTTTACTCCAAAATTAAAAATATATATAAAACATATCTCGAGACCAGTTTGAGATACAGCCTTGCGGATTTTAGTTGACAGATTTTCAATTAGCATGTCAGAATCTATACTTATAGTATCATACTTGACAGTTAAAAAAAGGGCAAAAGATTGGACATTCGCGAATTTCAATGTACATCAAAAGAGCTCTATAAAAATAAATGTTGATTAAATGAAAAATTACATGACAAACCAAGGAATTTATTATTTATATAGTTATTTATGATTTTCTTTTTTGTTTTCGTATCTTTAAGTTAATATTTCTATAACAAATTGAAGTTTGACGCATAAAATATTACTAAAAAATTTATAATTTTAAATTTCATTAAAAGTATGTTTATTATATAGAAAATGACGTGAAAAGTTGAAATTTTCAAACCGCAAGTCTGTATCTCATAACGTTCTTGAGATATGGCCTCTCAAAGTTTTAGTTTTTTCAAAATTTTTGAGAAAAATGGCTGTAACTTTTGAACGTGTGGTCAGATTTGATTTTTGTTAACATATTTGAAATCAGCGTATCAAAATTTATATGATGGCATATACAATACTTAAAAACTCGAAAAAAAATTTTTTGTTAAAAATCGACATTTTTTAAGGTATACCCCTTGGAAAATTTTCGATTTTTAGCAAAAAAAAAAAAAATTATTATCAAGTATTATACATGACATTATATAGATTTTGACACGCTGATTTCAAATCCGTTGACAAAAATCAAATCTGACAAAACGTTCAAAAGTTACGGCCATTTTTCTCAAATTTTTTCAAAAATCGAAACTTTGAAAGGCCATATCTCGAGAACGGTTTGAGATACAGATCTGTTATTTAAAAATTTCAACTTTTCGCGTCATTTTCTGTATAATAAACATACTTTTAACGAAATCTAAAATTCAAAAAATTTTAGTAATATTTTATGCGTCAAACTTCAATTTGTCATAGAAATATCAATTTAAAGGTACGAAAACAAGAAAGAAAATTATAAATTACTATATATACAATCAATTTCATTATTTGTCATGTAATTTTTCATTTAACCAACATTTATTTATATGTATAGAGCGCTTTTGATATACGATTGATAGGACTAGCGCATATACATTTATACATATTGAACGATGCGAACTTAGCACATTTACGTTTTATTCATTTACTACAATTCTACTCGAATAAGTAGTTTTATTTAATTATTCGTCATCTTTATTCTCTTTCGAATAGTATACCAAAAAGTGATATTGGACAAAAAAAATTGACTTAGCTCACTTTTACTTTAAGCCGACGATATTACTGCCTTTTAAGTTTTTAACCAAGCATGGCAGTATATGTATATGTAATATGCACACGTATTTTTAATATCTTGTAAAAGCGGATCCAGAGCTTCTATACTGTCTCAGACGGTGTCGTATTTAATAATAAATATATGTTTACATAAACACTTATTTACAATGATTAAAACATATACTCCAATGACCAGTTTTTGCTTGTAGATAAATTTACAACTGATACCATCAACTTGCTCAAGGAATCAGCTGCGTGGGATACAAGAAAATATTATACATAGTCTTATATACTTGTATATAGGGATATGTGTACCAAATGTATCAAATTTATCGATAAATAAGGTACTGGCATCAGTTTCGAACGCGTTAAAAGCAAAGTATTTTATTTTTTGGATTGGTTGGCTCCTTTTTGTAATCCTCATTAACATATGTTGCTAATAAAATAACTAACTCTTTATTAAATTAATTTAATTAGGTACCAAAATCCGCAAATATAGATTACTTTTTAAAATTAAGGTCTTATTTTTTATATGTTTTTTCTCCAATAATGGACAAAGTAAACCCAGTAATGAACGCCCAGTGAAGATCACTTGCTAATGATTATAAAATTATATCTTATTTGTATAAACGTTATTAAATAGAGAGTTATAAAATTTAAAACAATGTAAAGCATTTACATAAGAAAATACACTTTTCTTGATAGTGTACCGAACCCAGATAATTATTTGTCCACTGTTTTTAAACGAAATGAACAATTATCATCAAATCATGCTGTAAGACAGTTAAATGTATATAGATTAATATCCAGTAATGACAGTAATCAAATATCAATAAATATTTCTAATTCAGTACATTTAAGTTAAAAATGTTTAACACTGGGGTATTAATCAAGACTGGTGCCAGGCCAGTACCTTAAATGCTTATATAAAGTAAAGAAAAACATTAAACAAATGAGACAAATTAGTTCGAATTGAATTAATATAACATTTTTATATTGATGACAAAAAAAGTAATTTCGAAAACTGCTGGACCGATTTTAGTGAATCTTGCACCAACGTGTTTTTTGAAATCTCATAAGTAATGTAGAGTAAATATCACGCTATCATTCAAAACAGCTGAGCAGTGAGTATTTAAATCTTTATAATCTTAGATCCTATCAACTAGTAATATATAAACTAATCAAAACTTTTAGTTGAATAAAACAAAAAATGAATAGAGTAAAATAAACAAAATTCATTCATTCGATTTGCCACAAAATTGGGAGAGAAATTAACCATTTTAAAAGCTCTTTAATTTATTGTTATTAAGTTTTTTTTTCATATAATTTTTCTACATTTACCCTACATATACTGACATTAAAAATGCAACAGTTTAAATGATAAATTACACATACTTTGTTAATGGTTCGTTGAAAAACAAAACAAATTACAATAAAAATGTTACACCGTCAATGTGTAGAGCAGTTTTAATACATCTTAATTCATTTCGAATCCAGTGGTATGTTGTTAAACATATTTAAAACTGTAATTTATTGATAATAAATATTGATGTTAAATGTAGCGCGTTAGTTAATCATAGACACTGGTATTTGTATTTCTTTATACAGGGTGTTTGCACGAACCAAGTAATCCTTAATAACCTTGTTCTTATTGGAATTAGAAAACTTTTAAATCAGCAAAATAATCAGTATTTTTGGGATGAATAATGACGTATAGAAAAAAATTCTATGTCAAATCTTTGAGGTTTTTTGAAATATAACTTTTTTATGGAACAGCCTGTATATTAATAATGGAATGTTCTTTTTATAACAGTGTGTTACATACATTATAATAAAATTGGTATAAAATAAGTCATAAGTTTATATCGAAATAAGTACCGAGTAATTTGAAATAATATTTTTTTTAAATGTAAATTAATTTTCATAATTTATTGTTTTTATTTTGGTGAATTATTTGTAGAAATTATTAAAACCACTTATACAGGACTAGCGGATTCCCGCGGCTTCGCTCGCGTGAACTTTGAAACTTACTAGAACTCTCCATACGTAATATGGGATGACATATTACATTTTTTATATTGATTTTTATTCATTGCCTTTAAAAAAAGTAAATATCTCGGATCTTAGTTAAAATTGTAAAAACTAACCCCCTGTTTACCCTCGTCATTAAGGGTTGTATATCGATTTTTTTTATTGCAGATTATTTTGCCCGACTCCACCATTATAACGTAAGCAGCTATGCAGATAAACATATCAAAAACAGAGACCCTAAATTTTTCCACCCCTCCTAACACATTAAGGGTTAAATTTTGGGAAATGAAATAATTGTTTCAATATTTATATTGTATAGTATGTTCGATAAGTTTCAATTAAACGCGAACAAAAAAAAATATTTTTTTTAAATAAACTTTGACACCCTGTTTTAACCCCGTAGGGGTTGAATTTCGAAAAATCCTTTCTTAGTGGGTGATTACATCATAAAAGGAAGGCACCTACGAAAATGCACGTTTCTAGGTCCAGGGGTTTGGGCTGTACGTTGATATATGAGTGAGTGGTTAAGGACAAACTATTTTATAGATATAGATTAAAGGATATCCACTTTTTAACCTACAATTTTCTAAATTAATTATTCTATGGTTTTATTGACAATAAATTATATTTTTTCTATAAAACTGAAATATATTGTTCCGGTTATATGAAAATAATTCAATCAATATCACTTTCATTTTTAATACAACTTGTCCTCCATAAAACTCAAAGTGCTATAACATATATCAATTTAATTTACAAGTAAAAAAACATTATGTAAATACATTAATAATAAAGAAATTAATAAAAGTTTTTTTATGTATCACACAAAAAACTGATAATTTTTTCGATAGTTACATTTTGATAAATTACATTTTACAAAGCCACCTTCGACTAACGTTTCACTGTTCTCGCTGAATATCAATTAGAAGATTATTTTAGTAATGATAAATTAAACGTATAAATAATTCTGTGTTAATGTGTGGGAGAAAGACAGAATGCCTTACGGTGAATCTTTCTAGATCCTGGATCTAACCAAGGACGGTCTAGAAGTCTAGATGAAAGTGTATTTGTTATTGTAATGTGTGTAACACAAGATGGTAATTTGTCTTGTTTTATTTCGTGGTCATTGAATTTAAAAAACATACAGGTTGATTAATATTCTTTTAAGATCGTGTATACAGGATGTCCCAGCTGATTAAGGATGTTCTGGCGATAGTCAAAAACATACACAGGACATTTAAAATTTGGCAGAATGTAATTTTAAGTATTATAAGACGAATAACAACGCAATTAAGATGCGATTTACTGCACCGTTTAAAAGTTATAGCAGTTTAAAAATTGCACATTTTAACACGTTTTCTTATGGAGAATTGAAAAAAAATCTAATTCAAACACCGAAAAAACGTAGCCAAAAATCTATTTTTTCTATTTATAGTGAAAACTATCTATTTTACTTTGTACAGAACTTATTAGTTTTTACTAACTCATTTCAGAGAAAAAAATTATTGTGTAAGAAAACATTATAAAAAGTAAAAGTGATGAATTGGCAACATTGCACTGAATACTAAATGTATGCACAAAAATAATGACAGTTCGAATTGGACCAATCAGATTGCAATTAGGTTGCCACGTCTTGTACTTTTAATTGTCATATTTTTTTCATATATTTATGCGTGTAAACGACTTATATTATCATTTCCATTACATTTATGTTCTAAAGTGTGTTATTTAATAGTATTTTCACTTATGAAGTCGTCTATAATAATAAAATATTTGGGGTTTTTTGTTTCTGATATATTTTTCATATTATTTACAAATATATTCATTTTTTTTGGCTACAATAACTGTTAAAATACGAAATAAGGTTTTAAACAAAAATACTATTATTGTTTATGTAGTTTAAAAACGAATTTGATTTTCCTACAAGCATTTAAAGTGAATAATTCATAATTTGATTTTGAGTTTTCATTTTATTTAGATTCATATTATTTTTGCCTCAGATTGTATGTCCCATACATCCTTAAGATAATTTTCAACATGCTTTAGTTGTTTCCATGGTTACCACTATTTCAATCTTTTTAGTACAGATAATCGGTTCACGCTGTTAGCCAATCAGAGCTTGCTAGATAAGTAAGTGCGGTACCAATTTATAAAAAAAATGTACTTGTATATTTTTTCATGGTCTTTTTTTGTTAATTTAAATTATTTAATTAAATAAAATCAAACAGAACAAATAATTGATATTAATATAAATTTAAGCACCGTGCACTCATAATACACCTGTATGTGTATGTATATATATGCGAGTACTGTGGGAACATAGCAGGCCGTGCATCATTATCTAATGTGGCGGGTACGCCTCCTAACAAGTGTTCGCCGGCCGGCGCGGCGGTTAGCCCCGCGGCGGACACCTCTCGTGTTCTTGTCGAGGTGTAATACCGTCAATACACTCACGCTTGTGTGTGTGATCTAGTTCAATGTTTGTTGTAGTGGTACGCTTGTTTCAGAGTTTTGTTTTAGATATCATATTGGTTTATTAAATAATATTTACTAATGCGTTTACTGATGTACTTAGGTAGATAAGCGGCAGTATTTGCAAAAATATTGCTTCTTCTCTATTGAAAAAAAAACAATAAAGTATGGTTTAGTAATAAATTCGTGTATGGTAGTGGCGTAGTAAGGGATGATTAAGAAGGGGATCAATCCCCCCCCATAAGTTTACAGTAATTATAAGATGATTATGATATACGAGTGTTTTTTTCAATAATAATACATCTCAGTGAAGAATATAACAAATTTTTGTACTTTGCACCACAAAAAAGATGATTTTCATAATGAAAAATATAATTTTATGAGATTTAATACTATCATATACCCCCCCCCCCCCCAATCGCAACTGGTGTATGGTATGAGAATTTTAAAATCTGAGACGAGACTTAACTAAATATTGCTTCATACGAAGCTCTTAAAAGAAATTGGTTTATGTACATTGTTTTTATTTACTACACATACATAATAGACAGTTTTGTTTTAGATATCATATTGAATAAAATGAGTACATATTGAGTAAAAGGCAATATTTTTCAAAAATATTGATTTTTCTTTACTGAAGGAACAAGCAATAAAATATGATTTAATAATAAACTAGTAATAATATTACTGTAGAATTTGGTCTCGTGTATGGCAGTGGCGTAGTTAGGGGGGGAGTAAAGGGGATCAATCCACCTCATGAGCCTACAGAAATTATAAGAAGATTATGATATACGAGTGTTTTTTCAATAATAATACATCTCAGTGAAGAATATAACCAATTTATGTACTTTGCACCATATAAAAAATAATTTTCATAATGAAAAATATAATTTTATGAGATTTAATACTGTCATATTCCCCCCATCGCAAAAAGATATCTACGCCACTAGTGTATGGCATGAGATTGTAAAATCTTAACTAAATATTGCTTCATGCGAAGCTCTTAAAAAAAAATTGTACATTGTTTTTATTTACTTATACAAGTATAAAGAAATATGTATAAGGCCCTTATTTACTGCAGATAGAAAATATCACATATACCTGTTAGCAGACGTAGCTAGGGGGACGGCAAAATGGATGAAAATAGTATGACCACGAATAAAAAAGGACATACTGAGTAAAAAAAGGTCTTCAGAAATCGAAATTATTTTAATTTTAAACTTTTAAAGTATGAAGGGCGGCATAATCGCGATGTGGACTAAAAAAGTGTCTTAAAAATAACAGGGGGTGCAAAAATGAGTTGGACTGGTAGATTTGAGGTTGCAACAATAAAAGGTCATGAGAATAGTAAAAGAATTTGGGGTCGGAAAATTTTAGGTTGTAACGAAAAAAAGGGTTTATTTTTGGAGTGCGTCGAGAAGACGCAAACCCCACACTACGGTACTGTATTCGAGTTATAGTTACATATGACCTTAAATATGGGTACTTATGTATCTACTAACAATAAAAAGTCAGTTTGCAAATATTATGTATCTACATATTTAATATATCACGTGAGAGAACAAAAATAGCCTCGATTAACACCGTAATTCAATAAATACATCAATTATTTTAATTAAAGATATTTGTTCTTATCAAATGGAATGTTAATACATATGTATATCTATATGTATATCCAATGACACATTTATATACACATATTATTTATTCATGGCATTAAACAACTAAGCTAGATATAGTCAATATGCTTAAGTAATACTCAAAAACTAAAAATAAAGTTTATAAACAGTAAAGTCAACTGTAAATATCGTAAACCGGATATTAGGAAAAAATTACACACAGACACACACGCACACACACATACAACGTACAGGTGCATGTCCTTGGTAAAGTAATAATGATAATATAGTCAGTTTTTATTTTCCCTTCACGCGAAACCATCCGCATACTTGTGCATGTTATACAGTATTGCCCACGTTTACCCTATAAGGTAATTTACAACAAGTTAGACAAAGATAGATATCACTATTTAAAGGACTTTGTATGCTGCTACCATTGTCTTACAGATAGGTATATGTGTCAAGTACAACAAAGATAGTTTACTGTATTTTTAAGGAATTAGCGAATTGATGTGGACAAAAAGGAGGTTATTTGTGTATAGTTTGATAAAGAGAGTAAGTGTGTTTTTAAAGGGTTAATATGTGGTTGTCTTTATCTAACATATACTAGTGTTTGTGTTTGCAGCATGCAGGTTTACAGTAATGTCCATATTTACCCTATAAGGTGCATTTGACGGTAATGTTAGTAAAGATAAATTATTGCTTTTGTATGTAAAATTTGTGATTTGTCTCTATTGTATTATATTAGGGATGTCAATTATATAATTTATATTGCTGTGTCGTAGTATAGTTTTGAAAAAGATTGTTTCAAAATGAAAATTATTTGCAATTATATGGACCGAAATATTTTTTATCGCTGTACGACAATTTTTGACTGAACTATTCGCGATCGAAGACAAACACTTTGAACTCCTAGAACTAGTGAATAAATAAACGTGCACAAATTTCAAGGGCAGATTTGGAAAGCTGAAAATCTCTTCTTCAAAGTTAATTCGATGAAACAAGTTGGCATTGTCTAAAATCATTTTTAACACTACCTAAAAAAACGCATATTTTTTATTTTTCATAAAATCATTATGGGACTTTGCAGGGCGGAGGGAGGGAGGTATGGGATCATTAAAATGTTTTAAAGGATCCGTTAAACATTCTGGATTGCTAAAAATGTTTATCTTTGTGTCCTAAGCAATCAAATATACCAAACTTAGAATGGATAATAATTTGCCATCAAATAGGCAGAAGAATATTTTTCATAAAACCATTAATGGACTTGGAGGGGGGTCATGGGAACATTAAAATGTTTTAAAGGATCCCTTAAACATCCTAATCGCTCATAATGTTTATCTTTGTATCCTAAGCAATCAAATATACCAAACATAGATTGGATAATAATTTGCCATCAAAAAGGCAGACGAACATAATTATTATTGAAGAACGAGTTGTTGCTCTTTCAACGCGGACATCCCTGTTGCATGCTGCAACTGTATTTATTTACGACATACTGATTCCTCGGTTTATAATTTAATAAGAAATCTCCAGTGGTTTTACACTTGTGGTCGCCGTGGGTTGTGCTAGTAAAACCTTGGCAAACTCGGCTTGTAATTATTACTTAATTTATTTATCTATTTACTGCAAAGTACGTATATTTAGTAATTGCCAACGCTGATTTAGTGGTTGATACTAAATAACTAATATTTATTACATGTTAATACTATAGGCGTGTCGTTTTAGACGAACCACATTTAAAATTATCTAGTCATTTTAGTTTTCAACTGCGTACAAAATAGCAGTTAACTGAATTTTTGTATACATCTTCGTTACGGTGTTTTAAAAAATGTGTAAAAAAATCCCCATCGATATTGTGCAAGCGATATTAGAGGTCTAAGGTCATGAAAAATGTTGTTTTTGCAAATATCTCGCTTCCTAAGGTTCAGAGGTCAATGGGTGCTATTATAAAAATTATAGATTTAAATTCTCAACAAAAAAGGTTCTATACATTTTTTTCGAAACAACTGTTTTCCTCCTGGAACGTGGAAAAGGGGGAGAAAGTATGGCTATGCATTTGTATATGAAAAAATTGCAGGACAAAAATTAAAAAGCACACAATTCTCTGTAAGATGTGTCAATCGGATGAACTAAAAAATGATTTTTAATCAATTTTAATCACATTTATAGTAGACCTACATACACATATGGCGATTTATGAAAAAGAACCATTCATATCCAATCTTGTTTTCTTAACCCAGCATAACTAAGCTCTAGGAAAGTTATTTAATGACTCTACTAAAATAAGTTATGGACTTATTGAGAAGAAAAGAAAGACAATTTTATATAAATATTAATCACTTCTACAGAATTTGATATTTTTCAATAATATATTGTAACTCGTTGCACACAGCCTGTCCCGTAAGTCAGGAACTATATGTGGATGATTGTAGATAGGTGTTAAATATATGGCAAATTTCGGAAAGGTACTAAAATCCTTTTAGCAATTCGGAATACAAAAATAAGTTTATTATTAATTTGTATTATGTTGTATTTTATGTAGTTCTCACAAAATTTTGTCAGTCTACTTTATTATCAATTCTAATGATATTCATATATGTATGCAAAATATAGAATTATTGTATGTTTTAAACGACACTAACCTCAAGTAAAAGGCAATACACATACAGATACAGCTGTAGTATGCATGATAATTGATTTTAAAATTTATGTAACTCGCGTAAACCTATAACTGACCTAACCCTCGTCGTATGCAAAATGCTACATCTTTGGAATGAATAATAGATTTACATTTTTTAGTCCACAGGTCGTTTAAGCGATTTATAAAATAACTATGTAAGGTATTTCTCGGGAAGCAACAATATGTTGAAAATAGATAAAAACAATCATAAGAAGTTCCATTGAAAATCCTGAAATAAACAAAGATATTTTCAAAATAAAATCAATAAAGTTTAACACTGCGAGTATAAGGATTATAATAAATAATTTTATTTTGGTGATATATTTACTTAATAAGTATAAATCATTTCAAGGTTTTCATAGTCTTTAAGAGGCAAGCGGTAAGAGGGAATCGTCTGTTTGTTCGGAAATAAATTTTTATTGAAAAAAAAAATTGTATTTTCCCATCTCTAAACGTAGAATGCTGTGGTTAACGCTGATACATTCAAACTCTAGCAAAAATACTGTCTGTTGTTAGAAATGAATGCGGTAAAAGCAATATCCGCTTGTGTGTATAGAAAACACATACATTCTCTATTAATTAAACGCAAAAACTAATTTGTTATTCCGTAGATGTAATAAATAACTACATGATTTGTTGGTTTTGCGTTAGACGTACAGTAATTGATTATTTCTGTAATTATTGGTGAAATATTGTCTGTCATAATTCACACCTCCCAAGTGAAATGATGTTAGAGAAAAAAAAAGTTTTTTGTAACGATGAGTGCCTATGTATGTAGGTAAAAATGGGACAGATATTCATTCGTAGGCTAGCTTAAGTCATTAGTTTTAATGTAATATTTAAAATTTTCGTGGGTTTTTGCTACGCAACATATATTTTTTGTAATACCATAATTTAACGAAAAATGAATAAAAGTTAAAAACAAACATCGTTTAAAAGTAGATCTTTCAATCTTTAAAATGACATTTTATTTATTGATGTACGATCATTTTTATCATAATTAAATTTGGTTTGAATAATGCTAATTTTGTCTTTAAATAAATTAGAATCCCATTATTTTTTTCATCTGTAGGCTTTCGTGGCCGTTGTCCATATACAGGAGCTAACTTTTCGGGTTGTTGTCGTATTCTTACACAGTTTCAGAATCACTTCTGAAGAAGACTCCGACATGAGAGTCGAAACGTCAAGTGTAAGAATACGACAACGTGGATAACAGCCCGAAAAGTTAGCTCCCATTATCATTTTGATGTAAGTATTTAATATACGATACTATAAGAAAAATTTCCATGGGCAGTAGTTCTAAATGACTAAGCAATGTATTTTGTAAGACCAACATTGTCAGTTTATTATTGAACGTGTAACACGCCTGAAACGGTCCACATCTCAAAACACAGCATCTTGTCAACGGTATTATATACACAGGAACTTTTAATATGATTGATTATATATTTATTAAAAATTATAATTACAATCTATTGTTGCTGAATCTAATAATACATAGGCTAAGCTGGTAATTAACTTCAAATGGAAAAATTGATATTAATAATAATACAATTTGAGCAAAAAATGGACCAGAAACTGTGATAATTAATGTATAAGATAAAAAAGTATAAATTATTAATTATTTTTATATAATAAACAATACAAATTGGTAACAACTTTTGAATATTGGAACATAATTAATCATTAGGTAGAGGAAAAAAATAAATTAATTCATATATCACTTGGTGTTTTAATGTTTGGACTGAACCCGGATTAATATGTCAAATTATCAATCATTATTTATTTTTAGTACATGCAACTTCTGTTCTTTTATTGCTTAACATTAACTTAAATGTATGTAGGTAAATTTGTTTACGGCAAAGCTTCCGCGTTAATCTGTTATAGGATATTTAAAATATATTTTAAATTGTGGGTACACTCCTCAAAAATATTAAGAGATAATTTAAAAAAAGCAAAAAAAAATTTTTTTAAACAAAAATTACTAGATTTGTATGATCTAAAGCTCATTCGAAAGCTTGCATATTCTAGTTTTTAATCATAAGCACTAAATATTTTATCATACCCTACCGCTAAGTATGTGCCAAGGGTTAAAAGAGTTCGAAAAATTATCCATTAATTTTGTATTAACTTTGAAAGCCTATATAGTGTACAAACAATTTTTGATGAAAAATGTAATATAAGCGTTCGAAAGCTTGTTCTTTTCTCATGAAAATGCGTTGTTTTTTAATATCGGTACGATTTTTTGACCGCGTTATTCATTGTCAAAGTAAAATTAACACTTCTGACTTTAAACACATGTGTATCCTGAAATAATTATCGCACAATAATCAGTTTGATATCATTAGAAAGCTGAAAGTGTCTTCTTTAAAATGCTTCCATACGAGTTTATTCGAAAAATAGAAAGTGGAAACTTTAAAGTATCCGTAACTAATATGTAATATCCCTAAAAACCCTATTTTGAACAAAATTACAAAAAAAATGAATAATATTCAGGAATCCTTGTACCGTTAGCCGCTAATATCAAAATCTCTACATTTCTTTTTTTTTTATTCTAATCTACAAATAAGAAGATATCTATAACATAAGTTAAATTGAGTTTTTAACTCACCAATAAAAAATGTAAGACGTTTATATTTTGATTTGTTATTTCAACTTATTGTTTTTGTCTCTTTGATGAAAACACTTTTTTTTAGTTTCTGTTTTACTTCTTCAGTTGAAAACCAACTTAAGATTAAGTTAATTTTGAACAAGTAATTTGGTAGCATTTAGATATTTTTTGTGTGCATAACTTTTAAAATAGTTCATTAATCGATACGGAAGTAATTTCGGTAGCAACACTATTAGTTTTTTTTGATACTCATTGACCATTGAGATAATTTAATTAATCTAAACAAACTGTTGTTTTTTACGATCAAAGTTTTTATTAAACTTATTCAATAAACGTGATTTTTAATTTAAATAAAATTAATATTTCTTATTGTTGAATGCTATAGCTGTATGTTCCATTTTTTTAATATTTAAAAAAGTAAGTTAGTGTAAAGTACCATATCATTAAAAAGGGAATTCAATCTTCTATTAAAAAATTTCATATTACTCATATTTAAGACAACATAACTCAAAAATTATGAGTTTTCAGAATGTTGAAAAAAAAATTTAAGAAAAATTTGGACTAAAATGTTTTTGGGTAATACGAGTACCTACCTATCTAGTAGGCTATGAAAATTTTGTAGAATGTAAATGCGCCATTAAACTATCCCCTCTTAATTTTTTGGCCAATTTAACCTAATCTCTACCTCTTATATAGTTTCCCAGATCCCGTTATTTAGACTATATTATTTTTCATTGGTGTAAAATTTGTTAAAAATCATTTTATAATCTGAACCTTGTATAACTGTTACATCCAATATTTTTAAATTGCAGACAGCAAGTATACAGTAATAGTATATTGAATATTGAATTCCATCACATGTATAATATAAATTTAGTTATTAGATTCTAAAATAAAAAGACGGCTCGAAGCCGACAAAGATTCAATGTTCTCTGATCTCTAAAAAAAATACTCATTTTTTTTCGAATTTAAACGTGACTTAAGTACCTATTTATTGGCCAACGTAAGTAAGTATAGTATTCTGAATATTTTAGACTGCCGTGCAAAAATCTTTGGGCACTAATTTTTTTGCGTAATTGTAAATATAAAATTTGCAAAAATGGTTGATAAAAAATCTTAAATGTTGATAAGAGTACTTAATTAAAGCTGTTGTAATAATCCTAGCATATCTAAAATATAGCATTTATAATTTTCCACGTTAAGGAAAATTTTTGAATTATATGCCTGAAAAGTCAGGTTTACTCAAGTTGAAAGTATTGACGCACAGTGCCTTTCAAGCTAACGAGAAATTGTTTTTTTACTGTTTTGACTGCGTGTTAACATATTCTTTTCGCTATTTTGGGAATTTTTATTGACTGAACTCTGTATATTTACATTCAAAATCACAGGTGTCTATAGACTTGCACGGCAGTGTATGTAATTTTTATTAAAAAATAAAATGAAATTTGTGCTTAATCAAAAAAATCATACCTAGCTATCGAAAAAAAATATTTTTTTTATCCTTGCTGACAAGAGGACAGAGATAAGGGGTGACCAAAGTTCTTTTGTGAGATTTTCTTATTTTGGGATTTATGAAATACCTTTACCTTAAGGTATTGCAGTAGTATTTTTTTTCTCATTTCACAATTTTTCATAACATAGGGGAAGGAGGGCATAACTAACTTTCCGCCCGTATTTAAATATTTCATCGCAATATAAAAACATTATTTATATACACATATACATAAATATGATTAAACCACTCAATAAAACATTGCAAGTAAAGAATCCGTGCCATTTAAGCCTTGAACGTTTGCGCACGATGAAATACGACCATTTTCACAATGGTGCGTAACTCCAGCAGCGTCCGCTAGATGGCAAACGTGCACAGATACCATCGCAAACGAAGACAGACTTATCGCAACCGCGTGTACTGTTTCTCTCTGATATGCGCCGTCTTGCACTCATGCGAACTAAACGTCGCCGTCGCCTACTTCGTGAAATGATTTCAATTCTCACGGGCCACTCCTCGATGCTATTTCAGACCGAATTCAATTTTAAGAAATACACTCGTAAATATTGTGAGAAATGTACACTTTGATGCATGTTGGATGAAGTTTGTAATTGGCGCGGAGAAATGGGTTTCTATTCGTATATAATAAATGTATCTATTATGTTGGTATTACAGAACAAGTGGGTAATGGTGCGTGTATTTTATTATAATGTTAAGACCTTGCTTTTCTTATTTAATATTATCAGATCATTTTTATAATGGTCGATATTTTGGTTTATTAGATTAGGGCTGACACAATACAGACAATATTAGATTTTTATTTATTTATTGTGAAAGAGAAATTATTCGCCTGTATTTTTTTTAATTTCTATTTATAGGGACATTAACGTTCTGAGATTTATACAGTATTAGATGCTTTGCTTACAACGAATTTCACAATTTTCACTAATGTCAAAAAATTTCAGATTTTTTTTATCAATTTTGAGAGCTTCTATAGATCGTGATAATATTTTTTGACCAAATTTTATAAATGCCTTTTATATATCAGAGTTTTCTCTTCAATTTGATGTTTTTTATATCACTATACGATCATTTTTGACCTAGTTATGAAGAAAAGATTTAAAGCTCTCCATATCAATTTTTTAACGTTCAATGTTAAGATTTTTGATTTGAACGTAAATAACAAAAATGGTCGTACAGTATTACAAAAAAAGTAAGTTGAAGAAAATAGTTTGATCTACAAAAGTCATTCATTAAAGGCTATAGGGGGATAAGAATGGGTAAAGTGCCCCCGCGCCGATTATGGCTGTTATATTTTTTTATTATAACTACTAGCACAGATAACAATTTGACCAAATTTTAATACTTAAAAATTTACCCCCGAGGGGTGAGAATTAATTTTGAAAATTTCGTAAAAAGTGTTTTATTTTTTTCAAAAATTTTTTTTGCTCACTTTCAATTTTGGCACAATCACCAAAATATTTGTGTGACTTTCTAGCATAGTTTTTTATAATACATATTTTTTTCAAATTTTTTTTCCAGCTGCGTGATACCAAAAAAATTTTTTGTATTTTTCGAAAATTTTTTTCATTCATTTTCAATTTTGATACAGTCACCAAAATTTTTTTGTGACTTTCTGGAATAGTTTTTTATAATATATATTTTTTTCAGATTTTTTTTCCAAGTGCGGGACACAAAATTTTTTTTAATTTTTTCAAAACTTTTTTTCGCTCACTTTTAATTTTGGTACAGTCACCAAATTTTTTCAGTAACTGTCTGGCATAGGTTTTAATAATATATGTTTTTTTCAGATTTTTATTCCAGCTGCGTGATACCTAAAAAAAATAAAAAGTATTTTAAAAAAAAAATTTGAGGTTATGTTTACCGTATACAATCACAAAAAATATTTTTTTCTGTAAAGCACCTTAGTGACATCTATGACATATTAAAATTTTATTCAAATCGGTTGACTCTTTCAAAAGTTATTAATTTTTTACGAAATTTTCAAAATTAATTCTCACCCCTCGGGGGTAAATTTTTGAGGGTTAAAATTTGGTCAAGTTGTTACTTGTGCTAGTAGTTATAATAAAAAATATATAACAGCCATAATCGGCGCGGGGGCACTTTACCCATTCTTATCCCCCTATAGCCTTTGGTAAAAAAAAATTATGATGACTTGAAGGCTCTCAAAATGTATACATTTTTAGTGGTAGTAAAAAAATTGGGGTCAAGTGAAATTTTTATTTTCAAATTCGTTTCAGTACCCAAAAATACATAAGAACAACAAATTCTGGTTAAAAGTACAAGATCTTTTTTTGAGGGCCTGTGTTATTCTGAATAATTTTTCTTCAAAAAGAACATGTTTTGTTATTCTATTTTTATTTAAGTTAGCATTATTGATGAAGTCAAAAGTGTTATATAGGCTTAAGAAAATGTTATTTTCATATTTATAGAAGAATGGAATTGAAAGTTAAAATGAAAACACTGTTTTGCACGCATGTTATAATCTCTTTATTTTGATAATTACATTTTAATACAAAAACTAGTTATTTTAATAAAATTTCTCAACTTCAGGAAATCCTTTAACAACTTAATTTTCTACTAAGTAGAATTTAATTAACGACATGAACGTCCGCCATTTCTTTTTTTATTAATTTATGGGTATTAAAATACAATATTTTCATATATAATTATCCAATTGCGTTTAACACACTATAAATTAGTTCAAGAGAACATTCTGATTTATATAGAAATTATAATATCATATTATAAATTTTTCAAATCCAATTTGGCAACAATTATTCAGATGAAAAAAATGGAATACTAAATTTCCTTTTATGTATTATCCCCGCCCTCTCCCCTCACAAAAAACGATTTATTTTTGCATGGGGGGAAGCGGGGGTGGGTCTTAATTGACAGACCTGTTTCTCAAAATAAGTTCTATCTGGAACTCACTTTTTTTCGAAATTGCGACACTAACTTCGCCCAGGTAATTTAATACTTATCAGCTTATCACTTTTAAATCATAATTAAGTTAAGGAGTCTTCATTTTTTTAAATATCTACTGCTATATTTCAAAGTCTCCAGAAAGATTCAAGTCTGTGAATAGATCTTTAAAAAATATAAAATAACAAATTTTTAAAGCCCTTTTTAATCTCGAGTATTTGCGCTCATGTTAAATTATGTTCTTCCGAATTTTACACCTAATTTATAAAACATAAATCAAAGCATTACTATATAAATTTGTTTTTAATTATAACAAAAGGCACTTCCTGAATTAAACTTTAAGTGGTATCTGTCAAGTTTCGTTAGAATTATACAGAGTGGGCAGAAAATGTACGTGTTATAAAAAATATCGCTCGAATTAAAATTATTTCAAATTTTAATTGGGAAAGATTTTTTAGAACTGATATTTATTGAATATAAGATTACTTATTGAGACGAGGCGGTCTTAAATTTGGACGAGACAGTGTCAACATTTATTATAAATCTCGTCGAGAGTCTCGATTTTATAGTACCTATTATTAGAAATAGTATTTGAACATTTTCAAGAAGCTAACGTAACAAAATTTTTTTGTTTTAAATTAGTTTGTTATTTTAATATACTGTCATTTTCTTCTATGCTACGGTATTTAATGGTAGAGGAAAGAAGAGGGGGGGGGGGTAAAACTACGATTTAGAGCTAGGCACGGGCCGTACATTCTTCGGGTCACGCCAGGTGACCCGGCGTGAGCGTGAGCGATTTTCAAATATTGGATCGTGGCGTGCGTGATCGTGAGTAACAATAAAACGATCGTGCGTGAGTACGTGACTGTATATTTTGAGAATGCGATACGTTTGGATTCGTTTCACATATTTAATTGTTAATACGAAATGCTACAAGACAATTGACTACAATAAGAATTTCAAAGAAGAAGCACTGTAAAATATATAGTCAGCGTTGCCAACTTGAAATAAATTTAAAATCCCTCTGTCGACACGTTAATAATCCCCCAGGTTTTTAAACGTATTGATTGTTACTATTACATACTATGTTTTATTTCCATTTCGTAAGCGTGCGTGATCGTGATTTTTATTTTTGAGACCGCGAGTGAGCGGGCGTGACTAAATATTTTTTGCTCGTGAGCGTTCATGATCGTGAGCAAAAATTACTTACGCGCCCAGGTCTACTACGATTATTAGTTCCGGAGATATAATCTATCAAAGTATGACACATATGGTTGCATTCTACGTGGAAATGTACTGATCGATAGTATTGTTTGAAATCAACAATAAAATTAAAGTAAAATATATATGGGACAAGACAAGACCTAAATCTCATGTATGTCAAGTCAAATTAATTAATATTATATATTTTATCTAAAATTTAAAAGTAATGTAAGTTTTCTGGTCCACCCTATAGAGTCGCGCTAAAAACACAATATCCTGCACACGCCAATGTTAGCGGATAGTTTTCACGGACCTACTGTCGGTAATGATTTTTAAATTATCAGGTTCCATCGTGGGAAACAATTTTAAACAAACATTTCAGCTTAAGAAAAAATATTTAAAACTCGTTACAAATTACATGTTACGTTCTTATGACGTTAATTGTGTTATGAGTTTTTTAGACCTTCATTTGGAATACATTATGATCTATATCGACTTATGTGATGTAGAAAAAAGTAGTCATTGTAATGTTGAATTGTTTTTGTATGTTTGTTTTGTTTTCTTTTTTTTAAACGGTGGCAAAATTTTGGTAGGAAATTATACTTTCTTTAATCGATTTCGTTTATTAAAAATAATATAAAAGTAAATCTGTTTTCGAGATGTGGCCCCCTAAAATTTATTTTATTTATTTTTCAAAATTTTGGATAAAAATGACCGTTTATTTTTGTTTAAAAAAATGTATAATACTCGTCAGTAAATACATTTTGACATGCTGATTTCAAAAATCTCAACAAAAATGATATCCATTTAAAGGTTTTTAAAAGTTTTTTTTTTTCAAAAATTTTGGTAGGAAATTATACTTTCTTTAATCGATTTCGTTTATTAAAAATAATATAAAAGTAAATCTGTTTTCGAGATGTGGCCCCCTAAAATTTATTTTTCAAAATTTTGGATAAAAATGACCGTTTATTTTTGTTTAAAAAAATGTATAATACTCGTCAGTAAATACATTTTGACATGCTGATTTCAAAAATCTCAACAAAAATGATATCCATTTAAAGGTTTTTAAAAGTTTTTTTTTTTCAAAAATTTTGGTAAGTCAAGAATTTTGTCTTTAGTTCCCGAGATATAATATTTTCACAAGCTCCGATTATTGATAGGACACCCCATGTTACGGGATTAAAAAAAAAATTCTAGAAAATTTCACTCGACATTTTTTTGGTTCTGTTTTGATTATAAAATATAATCATAGACAAGGAAAGATATTGAACTCGTAACACGCTACCTAACATTGTTACCAGTGTGCTCCACAAAAATGTTCTCCAAGAAGTCAGCAGCATATCATTCTGATCTTAAAATAAATTTAAACTTTTCGGAGTTATAAATTTAGTTAAGGAGGTTGACACATTAGAGTGTGGGGCTGGCGATGCGGGAAACGGTGTGGATAAGCATAGAGTGAAGGCAAAATTTGAGTGTCTCTCTCTGGAGGATGCAAAATTACATAGATGCGTAACTCTATTTTTTCATACACTTTTAATTTTTTAATTTAAAAATTCTGAAAATTTACAGATATCTTTTTAAATGAATAAAGAATGTTTACTCAAATTTTCGTCAAATTACATCACTTTGTAAAGTTCTGTCATGTCTCTGTTATGGATTTTTCATAAGAATACTTTAATTTGTTTGTTTGATACCTCTTGGCTGTTCATGCCGATTTTTCCGAAACTAAATTCTACGAGATGTCGCCACCGTAGAAAACAAAAATCATTTGCACAAGTCTAGCCCTGAGGGGAAAATATTACCATAGAAACAAATACAAATTCAAACTGTCAGATATAAGGAATGGGATATTCTCGAAATTAAACAGAGATGAAGCTACAGAGGATAGAAATAGTTCTTATGTTTTAAGGCTTACATTCAATATTTTCAAATGAAAATTGCAGAATTATTATAAAATTAGAAAGCTTAAACAAATACCTATGTCGTGGTATATTTTTTCCGTATTTTTCAAGAATTTTTGTTATATATTGAGTTTTATCATATCAAGAAATATACACAAAATTTTCAGATTTTTTTTATTAATATATAAAAAAATTAAATTGAAAAATTATGTATGTCATGTCATAGAAAAATTAATCTAGTTTATCACTGTATTTTTTCCTAAATGATTTATTAATACTGGTCAGAGCTGAACATAGAATACAAAACCGTAATTTCTCTATAGTAATTCTTATGGCAATTCAAATAGCATGTTCAGCCTTAAACTATATAAATTTTGCAAGGATTTTTTTAATATAAATGTTTGGTTATTTTCAATGTTTCATCGAAATCTATCTGTTATTTTTCTAAGGTGGTAACCTCCTTAACAATAAATATTTTATAATATTGTGCCTTTATAATTGATATAAGTGATATTTCATTAAAAGAAAAACATCAATTTGAAACCATCATTAAAAAAATATCCACAACCCTATATCTCCATTGAAAAACATCATAATTAAAACTGATTTTTCATTATCGGTATTAATAATTTTTCACGCTGCATTCAAGGCCAGTACAATTTGTCTTGAATAGCGTTCGTTAGATTCGGCGGTGAATACTTATAAGAACACATACACTATTAAGCTGTTTGAGTGATTAAATCACAATTACTAAATGGGAAACGGTCAGTGTTTTGACATCGCTTGAAAGCTATTTAAAAATCTATCACGATCATTACGTTGTACCTTATGAAATATATTTTGATTGTCCCTTCAAAATAATACTATGTAGGTCTTTTTATGTCTGGTATTATAAACAAATTAACAGGTATTTATTCTTTGTTAGTATATAGTTTACTTCAACCTATCAGATTATTTTTATAATAACACCACTGTTTTAATACCATTGGCGTTTACTTACCGAACGTACGAGAATTATCTACAAAAAAAATCAAAACATTGAGAACGGTTTGAGATACAAAACTGCAGTTTAAAATTTTTAACTTATCACGCCATTGTTTATACAATAAACATACTTTTAACGAAATCGAAAACACCAAAAAAAAATCATATTTTATGGTTCAAAGGACCCCGCATAATCCTTATGGGAAAGGGGTTTCGGTCAAACTCTTTGAAACTTTGGATTATGATAGTCCTTGATGAGTAGATCAAAAGTTTTAATGGGCACTAAATCCTAAAAACTCAAACTTTTAAGATATAACCCTCTGAAGTTGGGGATCATGATTGTCTTTAATTTACAATATCTTTTTTGTAGAATCTTAAATTTCGCTCAACTTTTTGTATATGTTTCCAAAGACATCTATAATAATCGATAACCACCATAAAAAAGTCAACTTTTCAATTCATTGAGAAAAGACAACACTTAAATCTTATTGTTACGTTTTTTTTAATTGTAAACAAATCCAATTTTATAATAAAAAATTGGTTTATAATAAAAAAACGTAATAATAAGATTTAAGTACTGCCATTGGCTAAAAAATTTAAAAGTTTACTTTTTTATGGTGACAATCGATTATATAAGTCTTTGAGAACACATACAAATAGTTATGCGAAAATTAAGGTTCTACAAATTTTTTATTGTAAATTAAAAGCGAGCATGATCCCCAACTTTAGAGGGCTATATATTAAAAGTTTGAGTTTTTATTACTTAGTGCCCATTGACACTTTTAATCTACTCATCAAGGACTATCAGAATCCAAAGTTTCAAAAAGTTTGACCGAAACCCCTTTCCCATAAGGATTCTGCGGGGTCCTTTCAATTTGTCCACATAAATAATAATTTTCTTGTAAATTTTCATTTATAGATACATTCAAATACTGTTGAAACCCTGAGTCGAACTAGTTTATCCATAATTCTATTTAATGTCTAACGAATAGAGACAATAAAATTAAATTTATCGAAATTTTGAACGTCCGTTATCTTTGCGAATAAATAAACCCGTGTAAATTTTTCCGTAGGACCCCTACAAACTCGAGCAGTTAATATTTTCCCACGGACGACATTAGACCCCCATTAGTTCTCACTAATCAATCATATGTACCACATCAAATGACAACTGGAATAATTATGACAGTCATTAGTTAATGACTTATATAAACCTGACGAATCTGATTGATCACGATTTAAAGATCTCGGTCGCTAAACGCTCGAGTTACGAAACGTTGGCCTTATACCGGTGTCTCATGGAACTTGGTTCCCAGTCCCTCCGCGGATCATTAGTCATATTCTAATGTTAATATAAAATTTACTTTCATTTTGTACGAATACATCAAGTGCGCCATGGGATATCAAGTTGGACCCCCACATGCGTCAGATATTATGTGATTTTGATTTTTAATTTTGACGTAGAACTACTAAATTAAATTATTTCTATGTCATTAAAACAGAAGGTTCCAAATAATTTTCTGTTGATTTAGACATTTTTTTCTAATTCCCATTTTTTCAGGTTTTACTGTTACGATTTTTTTTCAAAAATTACTAAATAAAGATTTCAATAACAACATATTCAATTTCCTTGAATTGCCAGCTTTTATTTGATACCCCACTCGCCGGAATTAAATTAAAAAAATGTTACTCATTTACTCCCCTCAAAAAAGCGTAAAAAAATGTATTTTTATAACTCAGATCAATTATAAGTCCACCATTTACTATCATTTTATCAAATTTCTACTTTCTATATATCAAACGATTCAGTAACTAGAAGTCTGTTATATAAGAACAGACAGACAGACTGACAGACCGACAGACCGTGTTGATAAATAAGTATTCATTTTTTCGATTTTGAAACAATCTTATCGAATTGAGGTAACCTAACATACTAAAATGTTCTGCGCGCCCATATAATATGGGGTGTCAAGTTAACAGCCCTCTGAACGTTTTGTCAATGAGCGCAGATCGTGAGATACTATTGGTTTTTAAGTAACGTTTCATTGCATTGGCTATTGCGCGGTCGCCGTTATTGGTTTATAATCACATAAAACTGTTTTATTTGATTTAAAAAATAGATACATAAACACACATAACTAGAGCAATATTTTAATAATTATATATTGCAGGTAAGGTTTTACAAGTTACTATTGGAAAAATATTATTGTGCAACGTACTTAATAGTTCCATTTATACCTTTATCCATTCATACATGTATTATATCGATAGTTTTACCATAATAAACTTTGCAGCTTGTTATATCTTAAATATGTAGTTATATGTATGCATGCCTAAGTACAAGGCAAAAACAAATTCTAATAAAAATTAGGAAAATTTTTTTTAGCTAGCAAGCACCCTCAAATGAGGTATTAATTTTGCGATGGTATCTATGGAATTGCTATAGAATTTAGAGCAGTGTTACTTCAACGTATTGTAACACAGTTGGCGACTCTGATCGTACAAAATGATTTTCATAATCACCACTGTTTTAATACCGCTGGTTTTTATATACAACGCGTACGCGAAACTTGTCAAAGTCTTCTTGAAACTCCAAGAGAACTGTTATATAAGTTTAATACCTTATTTGAGAGTGCTTGCTAACTAGCAAATTTTTCTAGCTCCTTTATGATACCGGACATAATTATTACATGCCAAAATTATAACGTCTACTACAGTAGAAACCGGTTAATACGACGTACCGATTTTAACGACTCAAAAATAAAGTCCAACTGAATCCCATATAATTGTATTTTAGCCGGTTATTACGACTATCGGCTTCGAAGTCGATATAACCTGTTTCTACTGTATCTTAATGTTCTGAAAAGAGTATTTGCTACCTTCTCACATTGAATAAGCAACCAATTTACGAAAGACAGTAAGCTTAAAAGGCTTGCAAGCTAACGAGATATATGTATCTCGTTAGCAAACCATTATTTTAGTAATTTTTCCTCAAGTAACGTATAGGAAATAGTTTATAGAATCTAACGGTACCAAATACAAAAGTTTTCGAAAAAAAATAATAGAACATTATCTATAAAACTATTATAACTCGCACCATTTCAAAAGTAATTCGAAAAATTCAAGAATTGTATATATACTTATGTTACAGCTTCTGTAGACATCATGTCGAAAATAAGCAAGTCAAAATGGATATTTCCATCAAAATCTATCAAATTAAATACAGAATATTTTAAATTGTTTGTTCAAAAATAACCCACCCACTAACTGTAATTTCTAAAAAAAAAACTCATGTTAATTTCTATTTTTTTATATTAATAACATATTCTTTTTATTTTCAGGTAAGCCGATGTTTCACATTAAACATTATATTTTGAGCGGTAAGTTATTATTGTATTGCTAGACATATTAAAATATTGCTGTCATAGAATATGAAATCTGCTAAAGCTACTCTTAATTGGATTCTATTTTTTGTTTTCTGACTCGTGCTAATTTTTGTTATAGTTTTTTTTTGTCTACCGCGTGTAGAAGAAGATATTTGACAGAGGTCAGACAATTTACACAGTAGGAGATTAAAGCGATTGCAATAAATAATATTTTTATTTTGTTTTTATTTAACTTTCAAGATTTTCGTTTTATTTCTATATTATTTTAAATCATACTTTTTGTACAAATTACAAATAGAAAAAAACCTAGGTAATAGTTGTCTTAAAAATGAACGACACACAAAAAAATTGCCAAATTTAAAACTCTATTATTTTTTACAGAAAATAACTATTTAGTTTCTTTTATTTTCTAACTGGGCGTTTAATTTAATTCTTTTGTTTTCTATAATTATTATTTTAATACAAAGGTTTAATATAATTTATTTTATCAAACCAATTAGATTATTCCATTATACCTTCAGGGTCTAATTTTGACCCGTCCTTGGCCTTATAACCTTAATGAAAGGTATAGAATATATTTTTATCTAAACAACTTATTATCTATTTATTTATTTATTTATTTATTCAACTACCCCCCCCTCTATTTTATATATGAATATATAGAAAATAACGATACAATTTAATAGGCGTAACAATCAATATTTATTTTCCATTTTTGAGTGTTAAAAATTTATAAAGCAAGTTAAAAAAATGTAAAAAAAATAATTGAAATTTCACTTTTATTTAACTACATCACTAGATTTTATCTTTAAATCTGTCTGTTCTTGTAGGTACATCTTAACGCTGTCTGTGGGGTTTTAAATATAATTGACAGTTAACTAAGGGTCGATTCAGACTATCGAGTTGATCTCGCTTCGATCTCGCTCCAATCAAATATAAATAAACAATTCAATCACATACAGTATATTACTATATTATACAAAATAAGTATTTGACTGGAGCGAGATCGGCTCGATAATCTGGATCGACCCTATGAGTTATAATACGAATATCTTGATCTAAAAGCAATGGTGACAAGTCTACCCCATACAATGTATAGAATATACTTTACTATATATTTATCACCACTGCTCTAAATTCTTAAGAAAATCAATGACGATTTAACACCTCGCATGCAGATAGTGTTTACTCCAGAGTAAATTATTTTTTATAATATCTGACATAAATGATGCTAACAAAGTCAGTAGATCAATTTTACATGAATGTAAAAACAACGAAACAGAACACCAAGAGCAAAACGTAATGTTTGATACAATCTTCGAGTATATCAAATATCAGAAAACGAGTTTAATACTTATGATATACATTAAACAATTACCTGCGTGGTTAGTCAACTTTAATTCTTTCCACTTTACGCTTGTTAACAAGTCTATTTATATTATTTATAAATAGACACTTGGTAATTTTATTATTAATAACATCTTTAGTAACTGTATTCGATTCTTAAATTGTTGAACTGAATATATATGTATTGAGCATTAGTTAACGTGACTAAATACATAGGTACATACTCTAGAGTTGGGGTGGGTCGTTTTCTAGGTTCTTATTATAGATAAATTCAATTGAAAAATTATATAAAAAAGAATAAAAATTATTACATTACAATATATCGTTGTAAAGTAGAGTAAAAAATTACGTTCAAATATGATATAGCCAACTTAGTGGCCCATAAGAAAAACTAAAGTTAGGGATTGTAACTCAGAAACTAAAAGTCATATAAAAATTCTAAATACAACAATTAATTCTACACAAAAAGTGATTTAAGAAACCGTAAACAAGAAGTATCCATCTACTTTAACAAAAAGTTATAACCATTTAAAGAAATTTCGAATAATCAGTATTTTGGGTATACCGCCTAAACCACATAAAAATTATTAATATTTTTTGATGTAATAATACTCACCCCTTTCTTACAAATAATTCATATCATTTAACCACATCTGTATCTCTTTAGGATATCCTTATGTTCACATTTTTTTTAAATAAGAAGAAAGTTTTTAAAGAATTGTTAATACATTGAAAGTGTGTAAAAATACATACATAGGTATGTTCTATTTATTTATTTTTTAAATAGTGTGATGTTAGGTTAAAATATATCATATATTTAATGTACTTATGTGTCAGTATTATTCAGTAACATTTATGCAAATTTATCTATTTCTTTTTCTATGTAGAGTAGTCACAGATATTTTTATAATATATGTAGATATATTCATCACACCTTGTATCAAACACTTGTTGAAATTTTGACAGACGTTTAAGACGCTTAGAAAAATGCATGCATTATTATTTTATTAATTATTATTATGACTAAATGCATATCACATCAAATCTTAATTGACTTACTTTTAATAATTTAATAATACAGTGGTACCTCGACATACGAGTGCCCCAACATACTAGTTTTACGAGATACGAGCCGGCGAGCGAGTGATTTTTTGCTTCGAGTTACGAGCGAAATTCGAGATACGAGTTCGGTAGTTCATTTATTTTCATAACCATAAATCGGAAGAAAGTTTGTGAAAAGTCAAGTGCTAAGAAAAAGATGATGAGTATTGAATTAAAACGTGAAATTATAGAAAAACATGAGCAATTGTTTTGTATGGGGAAATTTGCTTCGAGATACGAGTAATTCAAGATACGAGCAAGGTTGCGGAACGAATTAAACTCGTATGTCGAGGTAGCACTGTATACACATTTGTCATGTGTGAGTCGAGCCTCGTGTACTAGTGTCCCGTAGCGTATAGTTTTCCAATTTATTCATTTATGTATTTTATTTTGAATAGAATTGAAAACAAATTTAAAATTATAGTGCAATCAGTAACAGTTTAAATATTATACAAAAGGTGGCAGCACAATATATTTTTGTATTCGTATTAATACAAAGAATAGTAAAAAAATCAGTGTACTATATACTATATTAAGTGGAGGGGGGGGGTCGATTAATTCAAAAATCATCTTTATACAATTAATATACGAGGATCACCAAAATCTTACGAACCATTACAATAAGGGTAGGGGGGGGGGGTGGGATTTAATATAATTATGGACATTAATTCAAGAAAATTAATAATATGGTAAATTAAATAAGATAATTATCGTATTATGTAATATTAATCACCTTTGAAATAATAATTGTTCTATTGATTATTGTGGGAAAATGTATCAACAATATTCACCTTCGCAGAATCGGCCCCTATGTAATTATATCCATTAAGATTGCTTATCGGTCAAGAACTACTAAATTAATTATGCATAATATTGAAACATAGTATCATTCTAAATAGTACTAATAGCAGTTCCTTTTAGTAGCAATGAGTTGTGTAATTATTGATGATTGTTCATTATTAACCCATTTGAATATTTATTATACATTTGAAGGGTATTTATGTATAGATTGTTACATATAATATGTCTATCCGGGTTTTACATATGTAAAGTTACACGTATATTAATCAAAATAAAGTTGAACTGTACTAAAGGTACGTTTACACGTTTTGTATATAATCGTGTGTTAATTTTATTCAAATTTGGTATTATTTACTTCAAGTAGGTACATTCAAAAGTAGTAAAAAAGACTCGATAGGAAAGTACTTCACATTTAAAAATAGCTTGAAGTACTAAAACTTCAAGTACTTTTTGACGTAATACTTAAATTTAATAAGTAAAGTACTTAACAAGTACTTCACATTTAAAAATAGCTTGAAGTATTTAATACTTCAAGTACTTTTTGACGTAATACTTAAATTTAATAAGTAAAGTTCTTAACAAGTACTTCACATTTAAAAATAGCTTAAAGTACTTAATACTTCAAGTATTTTTTCATAATACTTTAATTTAATACTTGAACAAGTAAAGTACTTTTAAAAATAGCAAAAATTACTAGGTTCTGCAATTATTTTTATTAATTGCTTGGTATTTTGTACTTCAAGTTCTTTCACTTAGTACTTGGTAGTTGAAACTAAAGAACTTGTGATAGTTACATATTTGTTTGTGTATTATAAACATATAAAGTATAGTGTGAACGAATCTTTACATTTATAATACTAATCAATATTAAATGGGAATACATTCATAACAACAGTAACAGTTTTAAAACTTAATCAAACTGGACAGTGTCTGATTGACAGTTTCACCGTAGCTTTTATTGTGAACTAATTGATATCTTTTTTCTTCTGTATCCGTGTTTTAAGTACATAGTTCAGAAGAACTCAGCGGGGCCTCTATTTAAGTAATAGATTTTTTTTGTATATCATAATGGTAATAGGTAACTCCTGAATGTGTATATATATATATATATATATATATATATATATATATATATATATATATATATATATATATATATATATATATATATATATATATATACCAAATATGTGTGTGTATAGATATTAAAATACATTATATTTGTAAGCACAATTTTCCGAAGAATCCCAATTAGTCTCACTTTGTCGTCCGTGCGTCCATCTTTTCCGGTTACAACGAAATATAAAACTTGAAATTTTAACTTAACTTGTAAGACTATAACCCCGAGAAATACATATGTAAAAAATATATTTTTTATACCAGGACATGTACAGTGTCAAAATAGAAGTATTTTATGTCGAATATTTCAAAAATCATAGTTAATGGATCGTATAGGTACATTTGCATACATATGTACGAGATATCCGGTATCGAGACGGTTCAAATATCCGGTAGAGACACGCACACGTATGTTAGCGGGGTCGAGAGACGAGGTGTTATGTTTATATTAAACACGCGCGTGCGATGACAGACTATATGTAAAGTGGTTTCACCCCACCGAGACTCGAACTCGTGACCTGTCGATTGTGCGTGTTACATAACAAGCCGTAGTGTATGGGAACGCGGTTCTGATCTAGTTCCATAGCCAGTGGCGTCACGTTTAAAAGTACAAGGGTGTGTTTTTTATAGGAGTTTAATTTCACACACACAAAAATGGGCCACTGAAAACTAATCTGATAGTAAAAAAAGTAATTGCAAAATTCTGAAAGCCCCCACGGACCGTAAAATATTTTTTAGATCATATCTAATGAATAACTTTTGTTAATCATACTTTTATCTTCTATTTTCGTTTTTTTATATCACTGTACGACTATTTTTGACCGAGTTATGAAGAAAAGACTTTCAGCTTTCCAAATCTGCCCTTGGATTTTTTTACGATCGTATGTTCCCTTGATTGCAAATAACTTGGCCAAAAATGGTCGTACAGTTATACAGAGAAAAGTAAATTTAAGAGAAAAGTCTAATCTGCACAAACCATTAAGTAAATTTAGTTGAAAAAATTTAACACGACCCGTGGAAGCTCTCAAAATAATACAAAGCTATTTTTGTCTGCAGTAATTTGACGATAACAAAACATTCAGGGTCTTAACTACCACCGAGGCAGTCGGGGTAGTGCCTTGGGGTCCCTGAGGATAGGGGAGTCCCGAACAATCAAAATTTAAAAAAAAGTTATCCAGAAATTTTAAGAATCATTAAAAGCTAAAAAAAGATCATCAGAAATTTTAAACATGATTAAGAGCAAAAAAAGTCACCAAAAATCTAAACAACAAATCTTGCTGCCTCAGAGCCCCAGAGTCTCTAGTTACGACCCTGAAAATATTCTTGGGGCTGTAATATTTATTTGTTTTAAAAAATTCTCAATTCCTAAAAGACATCTTTTTTTTGGACTGTGTTTTTGGCACATCATTATTATTTATTTTAAAATTTAATAATTCATGAAACACCACTTAATAACTTATATACCATCATATTTTTAAATACCACTTATCTACAGAAAGAACATATTTGATCAAAAACATGTGAATTCGGAATTTTTTGAAACCGGATATAGGTACAATGATTTATTGATAGCTTGACTTTGAGTACCGCATTAGCGTTTGTAATAACACACCACTGTTCTAATCCAATTCGACAATCACTTTTCTGTGGAATCGTACATTTATTGGACACACGACCTTCGCGAAGTCACCGCTTAATGAAATGGCTTTAATATCGATGAAAAATAAACAAACAATATAAAAAAGAATCATATGTACCAAATTTATTATTTTATATTCCGAAATCAATCTCCCTAAAGCAATAACTCGCATTTTACTTTAGAGTAAATAATTGCATAGTAATTTAAATACCTTAATTTACTGGTTCCAAAAGAGGCGCCGCAGATCCACACGTTCATTTATCACATTGATTTCATGTTAATGAATGAATTTATTTTTTACAGCTGTTTGACTTCGGGAATGATGCCATGGGAAAACTTTAAAAAGTTTAAAAAGGATACCGCGAGTCGAAAAGTATTATGGCATTGGCTATGCACTGTGCAATGTGCATGTGTCCAGAAAACTAAAAACAAAATTGAATTTCTGTAAATAAGAATCAGGAAGAGTTAGTTCTGGCCATGTGTGTCTCCACTGACGTTATTCCAATTTTCAGCTACTTAATGTTTCACTTCTAATATAAACAAGCAACAAGAATGAACATACTTGTACTTTAATAAATCGCACAAAGTATATACGAACACTAGCAGCTACAATACCATCAAAACACATAATAATAAAACTGCCTGCTCGATTATAAAGCACTGCAAATACAAAGGTGAGAGAGCCTCGGTCATTACATTCCATTCACAGGGTAATTCTATTAGAAATTACACAGAAAATCCAAGCATACAAAAACCACAATAAATCAGCTGAATAACAAATAAACAAAACACCATATCTTAATTTGTGCGTATAAATTATACACAAACAGGATTTGTATAACGTTTAACCCGTTGTGTTCTAAAGAACATCGAAATTATAGAATCCGTTTTCATATATGGTATAATCTTTATTTATTTCTGAACAATATGTGTATCATAAATTATATTTATCATTTAAATCGTTTCGACTAGAAAAAGTTTCATTGACATCAAAAGACTCATGGGGGTGGATTGATCCCCTTAATCCCCCCTTAACTACGCCACTCCTACAACATGGACAACATTAGAAATGTCTTCCCTTTATGACGCTTAAGAAATCATTTTCCGAAATCCAATACCTAAATGGGGAAAGAGACTCAAACTAATACGAATTATACATTTTTCAATCAAATTGTGTAAATTATCATTCAGTAACATGTAAACTGAAAGTGTATTCCAATGTCTATAAACAACGAAATGGTTAAATCGTTGCAAAACAGGATTTCTCCATTTGAAAAGTTTTTCCTCGGATGATTTATAATAGTATGCGTACAGCATATGTGCGGTCTGCATGGTAGGTACTTCTTCTTTTTCTAGTATGACCTGTAAAATATGATGATGTTGGATGACCCCTTGACCGCACTGTCCGAGAGATCACGTCCTGCAGCGTGATCTTAGTCGTTGCGGACGGCTTTGAGGCGCGTTCTGACGATTCAGTTTGTCTGATCAATTAAACTGATAAATCGAAATTTAACAGTGAAGTCATAGTACTTATGTGTATTTGAATAGCATGCTGATTCGACAAAAATCAAGCAAAAAAGTTCGTATCATAGTACATGCTGAAAGTGATATTTAATAACTTATAAATGTTAACACGCACACTTTTACAATTTATTATTTACAACAATAACAAATACATAATTTGATTGTTGCCGATTTCAAAAATTATTTATTTTTAATTGTTGTGATACTTTCTACGTATTTAGTTGACAGTTTACTTTACCAACTATATTCTACTTTATACGAGATTATATTTTCTTTAAATCTATCATTTCTCCACAAAACAGCTAACTTTATAGAAGTCGTCCTATAAAATGACAATTAGAAATTACAATTTAGAAACAGTACAAAATGCTTTTGCGTTTGCAATAATTAACATAACCATTTTTTGCTAGACTATTCAAGCGTAGTGTGGCGTAACTTTTACCAGTAATTATCGATAGTTAGTGAGCTATGTGTGATGAATTTATAAGAAACAGCGGCAGCCGCCGACACGATCAGAATAGAAAGGAGCGCGGACTCTTCTTTGATCGACTGCCGATATGTCACTAGGCTTGGGACAACGTGGGGTCATTACACACGGTCACACGGACACATTGTATTTTACTTATCTTATATGTAATATGTACCTAAAGGAAATTATAGTATTAACTAAATTATCGTGGTTAAAATATTTATTGGAAAATTTCTTTATAAATAAAAGGAAATTGTCTTTAAGGTTTTTTTTTTCAAAAACGTTGTTACCCCCCCCCCTTTTAATCCCCCCCCCCTCCACACTTAAGTAAGGTTCTAAGAAGTTGCCTAAACAACCCTTCTAGTCTGTTAAAAAATATTTATTCAATAATTTAAATATTGTTTGGATATAATATATTTATTTTCACATAAAGATGCATAAAGTATGTAATAACGGTCTATTACCCCACTTTACCCTATAACATAATCTATGTAATTATTTTTACTATACTATTATATTTTCTTTAATCTGGATTCTTCGCCCAAATCAATAAAATTCACCAAACAAAAAAACTAAAAATACCAAATAAATTGAAACAGTGACACGTTGCTTGACCCCCCGTCGGTAAACGTTTTAAACAACGCCCCCTTTTTAACATCAATAACAAACTAATAAGTCTACGGATAATAAAAACTTCCAATTTATTTAAATCAAGTCGGCTCTAGGCGTTGGCTCGACCGTACCGAGCGCAGACTACGACATTGTCTGTCTCGAGTTGCGTCACTATGTTTGTGAAGGTGCGACCCACGGAGGGGCTCATCCTCAGTAAATGTGGCCTAACCACTCCCTGGACAGGGCACCGTATGTCACGACAGATCCGAACTCTCCAAAATATAACATTTACCTCGGGTTGCACAAAGCAAAATAATTAGTTAATCAGTTGTTTTCAAAGCATTATTACGTCTATTCTAAAAAACGATCACGGTTGTGATACATATTATAAGGTAAAAAACTGTCAAATTTAGTGAATTGTTCATTTACAAATTGAGAATAAGTTTAGAATAAACATTAATCATGGATTGAAAACAACTGATTAACTAACCGTGAATTATTTTTCTTTGTGCAACCCGAGGTTATAGTTTGATGTAAATGATTTTTAACCGTCTTTTTTAAAATTATCAATTTGACAATACAGTAGAAACATGTTACAACGACATCGGTTAATACGGCGTATCAGTTTTAACGACTCAAAATAAAAGTCCAACTGAATCTGTCTTTCACCGCGAGATCTCGGCCCACTGACCACCTAGAGACCTCGGGTTTTCGCTGAATGGCACGTCTGTAGTTCTAGTTTAGCCCATTTTAGGAATTTTTCCAGTCATACCCCTCCCTCATAATTTTTCATAAAGGCTTCATGTACCTCGTCGAACTCGGAATTGATTAACGAATCGATTGGCAAGAGTATTTTTTTTAGTTGTGTCAAGTGGGTTGCGCGGCAATACCCACGTGGGGGTTTTGATATATTTTTTATGTATGTTCGTGCATTACTCAGACAAATATACATTCACCGATTTGGAAGATTTTTTGTTTGTTTGAAAGAGTACTTCCGAGGTGGTCCTATATAAATTTGATCCGAATCAGAACACAAACTTTTTTTAAATCAGTTTTTTTTTTCTTAAAAAAATCGACGTTAAGTATTACTTACGTAAAGTTTTTTCCAGTTAATTATATTAAAATACGTTAATGGTAAACTAGTTTCGACTTTTATATCGCTTTTTTTAATATTACCATAAAAGTTCATAAATTTTACACAAAATACTAGTACTATATTGTATGTTTAATAAATAAATAAAACTTAACGTAAAAAAGGGGGGGGTCCTTTAATTTCCTCGATTCTTATAAAAGTGGGAATTGGGGGTGGTCTTAAAACCATCCATACATAATTAATGGACCCCGTCTTAGATTATTTATTTGTTTGTTTATTTTATTTAAAAAGAATCGTTACGGACCTGATATTACCCACATCTGCGGGAGTCATTGAGAGAACAGTTTCACTTTGGCAGTTGCGAGACTACAAATTTAATAGCCCCACGCAAAAATAACAGTGACAATATAAAATGTTGTTCTTGAATACGATTTTTCAATCAATAAATCGATACAAGTGATTTTACAAGAGTTTTTTTAATCTTATTTATGTTTTTGGTTAATTTCAGCTCATAAATTTCGAAAATGGTGTATTTAAATACTAACACGATCTCAAATAGATCTCTAGGCACACGAGATGAGACGGTCTTCGTAACCAAAGTCTCGTCTTGGCATGCAACCGTATTCTTTGAGTAATCTAAAAAATACTTGGGGTACACCTAATTAATTGTAAGCTTAAAGGTTTCAAAGTTCGGTATATTTGGTTGAATTCTTGTTCCCGATGTTACCCCCCCCCCCCCCCCTCTAGTATAACCGGAGAAAATTAAATCGATTACGTATTGTTCAATGCTAAAATTATTTTTAATATCGTATTTTTTTAAGAACATGTAACATAATTAATGCCCGTATCTGTTGTAAGAATTAACAAAAGCATGTTTTAAAATGTAACATAATTTCTGTAAATGGTGAAGAAATTCTTCGGATAGTTCAAGTAAATTACAAACTTTAAAGTATGCAGTTTTAATGTATTTTGTGTCGTATACAAATTAGTATATTTTCTTTATTTATTGAGTCGAACTTGCAGAGATTTTCTCTTTAATTTAATTATATACGCATAACATTCGGATTATTACATTGGAAATTAATTTACATAAATATATTTAGATTTCTTATTTTATATTCAAAATTAAAGAATTAAATTATTTTGACCAATCAAAATGTATCATTTTTTTTACTAAAATTATAATTTAAACTTTCCCTGTCATTTTTTATAGAATAAAGTATATTAGGGGATCAATTTTGTAAAACATTTAAAAAATACGTTTTTTTTAACAGAAACAATTGATTTTTTATTGAAGTTTTCTTTTGTACTTTATTATTGGACACAAAAATAAAAAAAATGCATTTAAACAAAATGATCGTATTTAAGTTAGTACCTTGTGAAGTAATCTTGCATACATGATTTTTTTATTTTAACTTTTCTAAAAAACTAGATATTTTTTCTTTACCAGTACGATTGCCCTTATCGCAGGAACCATAAAATCGTCTAATATCTGGTATTATAAAGAATTTGCTTTAGTCTGGACCAAAAGCTTATATAAATGACAACACACTAACAGTTCTAATCGATCAGCAATCTAAAAGCGTTGGTGACAAGTGTACCTCATAAAGTACAAAAAAATCCCGAGTAAATTTATAATGATTTGACATCTCGCAAATAGCGTTAGTTTAGCATTTGTTTAAAAAAAATCTCAAATGTTAAAAAGACGTAATACGACCGCGGTAACACAATAGTTCGGTACCACTGTTATAAGGTTTTGGTATCTCAACCGGCGGCCCTTTGATGGCGCACCCATTTAAGAGATGACACTATGAATATTCATAAGACTCTCTTAGTTCGTGATGTCCTCCTATAAGTGCAATGACACGCCCCGGTTAAGATTTCTTACGCTTGTCTGGTATTTTCAGAATTATCGCTCCATTATTATTGCCGTATACACTTGTAATATAAAAGGGCGTCGTAAGAATCCAGTCTTTATTGCAGAACGAATCGTAAAAATTGTTATATCGTACAGTAATTTGGTGATGCGACGATATATTATATCATCAGGGATGGCCTTAACGCAACTAACCTGTATTGCACCTATATTCAGGCGCGGATCTAGATCTACAACCACATGAGGGGGGGGGGGGTATAATCCGTAAAATGAACAAAGATTAACCTTGGGTTGCATAAAGCAAAATAATCCACGATTAGTTATTCGGTTGTTTTAAAACCATTATTACGACAATTCTAAAAAACAATTACGGTTATGATACATTTTATAAGGTAAACAATTATCATATTTAGTGAATTGCTCATTTACAAATTGCGATTAAGATTAGAATTAACATTAATCATTGCTTGAAAACAACAAGGTTAAAGTTTGAAACAAAATAACTTTAGTAGCAATTTTAGAAGTTATGAGGGGGCATCCCCTAAGCCTTGAATCAGCGCTTGTCTATAATTTTGGCATCCAAATTTCAATATTTTTTTAGGTTTGCAACAATTTAATTTTTAGTTAAACAGCCAACTTCATGCGTTATATGAGAAATATACAAAGACAAATACTATTATTTATGCTAATGTAATATTGTACATATTTACAAATAAAAACTACTTTTTAAGTATCAAGTCGCGTCTGACAAAAGTTGATACTCATGTGTTTCAGACATACAATGAGCTAGTTAGCTAACAAAAAGAATCATCTTAAATGAAAGCCAAAAAATATACCACATGAATGTAGCTGCTAATTTGTTGAAAGCTGTGAGTTACCATCACGATTATAAGATTAAATGTTATGCAAATGTGTTGCTCTCTGCTGATATCGAAATCTTAAACAACCAGTTCCAAAACTGCCGTTGTCTACTGAAATCATTCAAAATTGGTTTTGGAAATGTTTTAAGCGAATTTATAATACCATTTACAATATTTATTTCTTGGGAAGTTTCTTTCAAAAAGATTGCCGGGCTTTTAAATCCAACGTTATCGATTTATTTTTGTTTTAATTATTTAATATAAGTGCTTTTAAAAAGAGTTTTTTATTTTTTTGCATTCTTAAAATCTAACAAAGAATTTATTGTTAAAATATTTTTAAATTTGTTATCTTGCAAGCACTTTAAACGGGGTTTAAATTCTGTGAATAGTATTTAAAACAGTGGTACTTCAATTTGCTTTCAAAATTCTGTAGTTTTTTACTCTCTATATTATAGAATTGTCATATAATTTTAGTTCCCCGTTCAAAGTGTTTACTACCTAAAGGATTTAATTTTTTATTTTTATAATACTACTGGATATTAGACTTACAATATGCTAGCTAGAACATGATGCCCCTCAAATAAAATAAAGACTATGGACATAATATGGACATAGTATCACAACTAATAACGTAGAAAGTATAAGTCCCGGCTGAATCCTATATAATTGCCTTTTTTAATAAACCGTTTATAACGATATTGCTTACAATGAAATACCGCATTTAACGACTTTCTGTTTACAATATTTTTGGAGAATTTTATCGGCTTAACGACAGTGCAATAAAAAATATTGTTTGACATAATAATACATCATGGATTGTCAAGCTTAGGTTTAATTCTAATAAACAGAAAACAGATGTGGATTTTAAATATTCGTATACTGGTACATGATTGGTAGAGAGATTAATACTCAACCTATCAGAACCGTTGTATTTCACAAAATTTCAGCATAGTCATGAAATTTTTTGTTTTAACGACCGAAAATGACCGGTCCCTTCGATGTCGTTATAACCAGTTTCTACTGTATTTTCATATTGTATTTAAGTTTTAAAGGATTTCTTTATAAATGTGACATTGTAAGCTATCTATTAGCGCTATATTTATAACTCTAACCTTGGGTTGCATAAAGCAAAATAATCCACGATTAGTTAATCGGTTGTTTTAAAACCATTATTACGACAATTCTAAAAAACAATCACGGTTATGATACATTTTATAAGGTAAACTATTATCTTATTTAGTGAATTGTTCATTTACAAATTGAGATTAAATTTAGAATTGACATTAATCATGGGTTGAAAACAACCGATTAACTAATCGTAGATTATTTTGCTTTATGCAACCCAAGATAAGAGAGATAGAAGTTTCCAGAGTGGCATTTTTTTTTCATTCACGCAAGGTTACCCCTTATTTGTATTTTTGACCATGTTTTAACGTATTTCCGCCTATGTCGAACGCGAAATATCACTACGTCAACTGAAGATGGCATTACCCATTACGGTATATAAGAAGACGCATCCGGCCTGTGACAAAGGCGTGGTGCGGCGCTGAAGGTCGTGTGTGAAGATGAACCCGTAGCACCGGTACCGCGCCCAATGCTCTGTCGCTCTCCAGCACACACTGTCATCTCTCTCGTTCTCTTGATATCAGTATACATACACACAAATAGGTATACTGACTCTAATCGCAAATCTGTTGTTGTATGTAATCGTTTCTTTTAACCTTTCATTGTTAGCCATGGGAAAATTGTGTGTGGAGCTGTATTTTAAGGTAATTGTATGGGAGAATTGTGATGCTGAACTTCGCGCTTCGAGATTAGATGTAGAGAAAAACTATGTATGTTGTACAGGTGATTTATTAGACTCCTGAAGAGGACTTCTTGTGAAGTCGATACACGTTTCGAGTGATATAGTGGATTTAGTATATTATGTGACTTATTGTTAGAAACCATAGTTTCTCAGTTTTTCAGTAGATTGTATAGTATTAAAAATATAAAATATTTAGGGGCAAAATGGTAACAAGGTCTATAGATTTTTAAATATGAATTATTTTATTATTTCTGTGTTCTGTCTTTTTGATTAATATGATCATATGCGCTAGCTTCGGGGGTAATCAGAGATACGATCGACAACCCCCCTGCGAATCTGCAATCTCTAGTTTCTTTTAAATTAAATAAGACACACTGAAAAAAGATTTGGTGAATTTGTAATAAAATTGAACGAAAATATTTGGGAAACCTGAAATTTAGTGAAATGGACCAAATACTCTTGTTGAAAATATTTAAAAATAAATATGGCATGAAAATTGAAGGAAAATATATCTTCTTCTCGAATTCAGGGGTATTTTTTATGTTTTTGAACATTTTTTCATGACCACATATAGCGGTTTACTAAAAAATTGAAATTTTGATTATTTTTTGCAATTTTAAATGCTTCATACGGGACATTTCGATTTATTGTCCAATTTCAACACAACCATTTTATTTTTGATTAGAATATTCATAATTTTATTCCGATATTTTGTATCACTATTTTGGAATTGATATTTATTTTTAATAATGTTCTCAAACTTAAATATTTCAGTACTAAAAAAATACTAAAATGCTGAGAAATTTTCCTAAAAAATAGTTATCATGTTTGGACAAAAAATCAGACATCCTCGTGTCAAACATTCAAACTTGTTAAAAAAAATTGTAAATAGTAGTGTGGTCATAAAAAAACGTTCAGTAACATAAAAATATCCCTAAATTCTAAAAGTAGATACAATTTTCTTCAATTTCCACCCCTTTATAAGTCCCAAAACGATCATCTTTGAAAAATATATTATACTAGCTGACCCGGCCACGCGTTGCTGTGGTTAACCTATACTTTAGCAACATGTGGTGGTTATGCTATTAAATTGTAGGTTATATGAAACGTTTGGAAGTTTGACATAGCGCCATCTATTGAATACTTACTCAATCCAGTCAACAGATGTCACTATCTGTTAGAATCGTTTGGAGCTAACAGATAAAGACAAATAATTTGCAATAAAATAATATTGCGATCATAAATTGAGATGTAAACAATCCTATCTTTCAAGTTGAATCAAACTGCACACGGTGTACAAATTTGATTAAAATCGGTTAAGTAGTTTAGGAGTCCATCGCGGACAAACAATGTGACACGTAATTTATATATATTAAGATAAGATATTTTTTCATTTACGCGAACTCACTTTTACGCAGTTCAAAAATTTAGAAAAAAAGGGTGCAAACTTAAAAATCACAACATAATGAAGCAATTTCTATTTTTCCATTTACACGGTTTTCTTTACCGCTGTTTTCATGGAACAAATTAACCGTATAAATAGAGGGCAAATACTGAAATGAAAAATCCCTTCTAATCAAAAGCAGTCCAATCATTTTATACTCATACATATACGAGTATAATTGCTATCATACGTTATAATCTATCAACTTAACTGCTATTTTTCTAATTGGTACATACACACATTCACTCAAATCAACAGAAAATTAATATTGAACAATATATTATTACTTCATCGAGGAAAAAAACAACATATATCTATTAATAGTGTGTATTAAACAAATTATATAAACCAGTTATATCATAAATCATTACTATTTACGTAAAAAAAGTAGCGTGCTGTGTAAAAAAAATCGCAATGAGTCTAGTACCGTGTTGGTAACATAGATGCCAGTACTTTCTGTCGACCTTGCCGCTAGTAAAAATTAGTGTCTCTATTTGGAACTGTTGTGTGTTATTTTCCATAAGAGAGGGTTTTAAATATATGAATTAGTATCAAAATTATAATGATTTATCGGCTGATTATGTATGCAAAAACAAATAAAAATAGTCGGGGCAGAGGTAAGCATATAAGCATTAAGGAAATATTTATTTTTATGATTGTTATTTGCATTTTTATTTATGTTATGACTTCAGAATTGCAGTATGCATAAAATTTATGAATATTGTATTTTTTTAATGTTGGTATTATAAATAATTTGCTCGAGCTAGAGTAAAGGCTCAGCTAACACTATCTGCGAGGTGTCAAATCGTTATGAATTTGCTCAAGATTTAATTATGTACTTATATTATGATCAGGGATACTAACGCTCCTCTTTTTTCTTCTTTTCCTCTATTTAAGTCGGTCCCAAAGTACGCTTTTTTCAAAAAATCTCCTCTTTCTCCTCTTTTTTGACTGTTTTAAGATAGAAGATGAGAGTTAAGTTTGATCCAAAGAAAAATAAAAATAAAAAGATTGTACATGCACTGAATTTTTATCAGTATCGAATAAACAATGAGATATTAAAAATGATTTAATTTCATCGAACCCATTATGTCATACTTTTTCAAATAAATTCTTCTTAATTTTTTGTAACTAATTTAATGAAACATTAAACTGTTCTAATTAACATATATAGGGTTGTACCGGAACTGGTTTTTTCGGTTCCGGCCGGAACCGGAATTACCGGAATTCACAAAAAAAATCCGGCCGAAATTCCGGCCGGAACCGGAATTTTTTCAAAAAATTATATTTCAATTAATAATGATAATAAAATAACTAAAATGTTATAAATATGCTTTATATACATAGATTATCATCATAAATTAATATAACATTATTTTATATTGTATTTCTTAAAGATTAGGGGGGTAGAGTCTTACATTATATTATAAAACATAGTATTTTCTTCATATCGTGTAATTTTTACAGCTTTATAAGGTGTTTTAATTTGTTTATATATCATACGTTCTTTACTATCAAATCTAATTAAATTACTAGTATATCTTTATATAAGTAAATATGATAAATCAAAACAGCAGTTAAACAAATTCACAATATAGAAAATCATATAAAATATCGATAAAAGAATATACCAATAACTCGAAATTAAAGCACCAATATGCGTTACTTTAGTTCTAGTGCATGGTCTTCGAACTATTTTCCGCGATACCTCTTTGGGGGTTCCGCGAATAAAAATAAAAATTATGAAGCACTCACACTAGTTAAGCAGTATTAATTAACTAAATATATAAATATAATGATAGATTTAGAAAAATAACTATGTGAGTTTTTCTGATTTTATAGCTAATCTCAATAGCATAAATACTTGTGCACTAACAAATTTTTCTCGGGCCACTATTTTGAATATTATTATTATAAGATATAAATTTATATGAGTAAAATAGAGTTCGCCGAAAAAAACATTTTAGTTGTAATCAGAAAATGTTTTTGAAAAAACAGGACTAGAGTATTATTTAAAAAATGCAGAATAAGTCTTATTTTACAGTTAATATTCAAAAATTTTTGAAAATCTTTCAACAGTTCATCTCTAATTTATTATCAGTTCAATGTCCGTAGTCCGTAATATAATGACTTTTTTATTAATATATTTAAAGTCAATTAATGCTAAAATTTCAATTATATTATGATAAAACAAATAATAAAATCTGCCTTTTTGTTACGGAATGTTTTTTTCATTAATAAAATGTTATTTATTCATAATTATATTATTTATGAGTTCCTTAGTAGAAAGAAATAACAAAATTTAAAAATTCCGGCAAACTCGACCGGAATTTAGTAGTTCCGGCCGGAACCGGAACCGGAATAAAATCGTGAATTCCGGCCGGAATTCCGGTACATCCCTAAACATATAGTACTTCTATTACTGAAATTAAAAATTAAAACACCGTTTATTATAATTTTAATATGCAAATGAATTAATTTATACAATAATTACAAAGATGAGCTAAATCTTTAAATAAAAGTATAATACAATATTATTATTTTAAAGTACATTAATTCATTGTTACCTACTTAAATTACTGTCTAATTTGATATGTAAATATTTAAGAAATAATTCATAGTAATTACTATAATGAATCTCTTATTGTAAAATATTTAACATATGTTTAAAACTTAATGCATTCACGTTTACTAACCTTAATTGAATTAATTAATCCGTACTTAAGTCATTTCTATTACATAAATTTTATGAATGAACAATTGTCCATTCTATCTACAATTACTGTACTTAATTTAAAAAGTCGTTTCATACGGGCCATATTTTTATAGCAATTTTAAACTTTTGTGTTACCAATAACCTCAAAAATATTTTTTTTACTTTATTTACTTTTTAATTGAATCACAGAATTATAAAAGTTTTATATATCTAATAGCGACCCTTCCGCGGGTTCACCCGCGTTGCTTTTTTACCTTATTTTGCCATATATTTAAAGAGTTCATTTTACAAAAAAATCATTGGCTAGTATGAGTGCTTACGTTATAAATAAATAAAAACACTGTTAAAATATATGATTTCTAGAAGTTTGGACTGTGCGTTGATGAGTCAGTCAGTCTGTGATAACAAACTCTTGTTTCATTAAATTTCATATAGATTCAAATTATTTTCATCTATGAGAAATAATTATAAATAAAATCATACAATTGACAAAAATAAACTTTTTTTTAACAGTGTAGTGTGGGTTCCTCAAGCAATAAAAAACAAAACCGCTCTTATTTATCTATCTGTAATTACAGGAAACGACTTATCAGATTTTTAATTGAATTTAATAACTCTAGATTATTCGTTTGATATCAATTAGAAATATAGACAATTACTGTTTTTTTAGATTTATATGTGAAACTGGTATGTTTTTTTTTAAATTGGTAATACCTTTGTCTATAAAATATTATTTATTTAAAATTCCATGAATTATCAGCTTTAATTTGATACCCCACTCGCCGGAATTGAATTCCCCCCCCCCAAAAAAAAAACATTATAATTTATAACCCAAGTGTTATCGGTTCACCAGTTAGAAGGCTGTAACAAACAGACAGACAGACACAAGACACACATTGATTCCATAAAGCCAGAGTTACATACACATTATATCTCCAGGAAATGCCGTTATATACATCTGCAAAAGTATAAACTTTATTAAATTACTAAAAAATTGTTTATTATCTAATTTACCATGACCAACCAGTTTTGAACAAAATTTACATTTATTTTAAATGTCTTTATTTAATTATTACTATACCAATAAATAAAATACATAATCAATAAATAGTTCCTATATACAACTTCTGCTTTTAATTTAACTTTATATACAAAATTATCTTTACTAAAATCAATAAGCAATTATTTCAAACAGCCACCATGAATATTAATATCTTGTATTTGAAATAATTACATATCATAATCAAAATTATAGACATTCACATCGTTTGTTAAATATTAAAAAACGAAACCAGAAATTCATCATTACCTATTATTGTATTAATGTATATAAAAAATTATTATTTGTATTCATTTGTAGACATTTATAATGATATAAGTATATAATGATGAAATGTTAAATTGATAGCGATATAACTTGTTTTTATTTTATATTTATAATGCACATCACGTATCAATGGTAGCTCTATGTTTAACTCACAGAATTCAGTTTTCCTAATCTATATGCATTACGTGAGCTGACATACATTGCTTTACCTTGAAAATTGTCTATCAAAATATTATTGTATAATACAGTCAGACTACGTGAAAATCTATGAGATGAAGGATTTCTGGGTAAATTCGGTTTTATGTTTATTTTATAAAAATATAAATATTTGACACTTGTGATAGTAAATTCAAAAAGTTGGAAAAATTCATAATATACAATCAATTTTTTTTACTAGAAATAAGTCAGTATTCTCACATGATCTAATAATACAAGGTTTGCTTTAGATATTTTAACAGTCGCCATTTTATATATATTTCTTGTCGATGACGTATTACATCGACAAGAAATTTATGTGTTTTGTGCTTCAAAATAATTGATAGAGAGTTAAATTTAAAAAAAAATGAATAAAAAACTATTGTGTAAACAGTATTGGTCGTTTATTTATTTACAATCCATTTTCTTGGCGATTACGTCACAGTATAAAACAAATGAACTGTCCAGCAGACATTGCATTATTGGATCATGGTAATTTATTAATAAACCTACATAAACATTTGTTTGTCACGTGATTTTATTTTAAACACACCTGTCAGTGGTGTGACGTCAAAAAACATGTTACACGTCAAAATACTCAATCGCTATTCGTTTGTTTTCTAATATCGGACGTCACGGGCATACCACGTGACTTTGAATGGACGTTCATTTTAATAAAAGATTATTTTTTTGCAAAAAGAAAGGAAACAACTATATATTACTTGCATACGCACAATTTACAATATATATTTTTTTATTCCATTTTGACCTTCCTTGAATCCATCTTGACTAATTTCACCATGGTGTCTATCGGTCTGTAGGCACTGTAATTAAAAAACGAGAAATCATAGAGGGTTGAAAACGACCTTATTATACAACCGGAAACGGATGTTTACTCTTGTCAATTTTTGAACTGTTCAAATCATTTTTGAAACAGGATAGATGAGAAAAAATGTTTATTAAAATTTGTAGAGAATATAATTTTGCCTGATTTGAATAGAAGTTGACTTACGTTAATCTTATTGGCAACTGAGTAATTTCTTAATCATACATTTGTATGATTTCGAAATGTCTTGTAATTAAAATTGGAATTTTTATTGATTAAAATCATAGAAGTCCAATTAAATATTCCAAACAAGAAATCAAATCAACAATCAGATACAAAATTGTTACACTACCATTATATTTTAAATTCATATTGACATTTCAATTTAACTGGTAGGTTCAGATTTGTTGTATAATAAGTATTATCCAATTATTATAATAAAAAAATTATCAATTTACTTATATATTACCATATACCCTTGAGCTACAACACATTAAAATTATAATAATTTTATATAGATGGTATACGCCCCTGGTCCTATGTTTTTTTATTAGACAGTATTTGAACTCATAAAAATTATATTTTATAATAATGAATATAATGATTAGATATACATATATAGCGAACTACACTTTATTTTCTTGTAAAAAAAAAACTGTTGAAAAGGTAATTATAAAAATTTGATATTTCCTATTTTTTAGATAACATTTATTTTTATATCCTTTCAAATAAAACGAGAGGAGAGTTAGATAAGTCTAGTTTTGTCTCGGTTTTTGTAACTGAAGTCTCATCTTGATCTCGAATTTAGAAAATAAGATATTTGACACTTTTAATAATAAAGATTAAAATGTTGAGTAGTGTAGTTTACATTACTATAATTTATAATCAAGTGTTTTTTACGTGAAATAAGTCAGTATTTTAATAATAAACCAAATTTAAAAAATGTATTATTTAACCTATTTGTCACGTGATCACAAACGCGTTTACTATGACGTCAGAACACATTAAAAACGTCAGAATACTCGATTCTTATTGGTTTAGTTCAGTTTGTTTAGGAGGCAGTTACGTCACGTATACCACGTGACTTTGAATGCACATTTTAGCGGGACTTTTTTCATTTGAATAGAAAAGGATTGTTTTCAGCGTTTTTCGGCATTATTTTAGAAAAAGATACTAAAGAAGTATCTATTATATACATACGCACAATTTACAATATATTTTAAATTTTAATCAAATACACTCAAATCTCTATACGACGACCATCCTTTTAACGTACGCTCCGAAAAACGACTGGCCAACCGTTTCATGTAACGACCTTCCCCTATCTCAACCATAATACTACCGTGACTGCTATATTTCTGCGCGAAATTTAAATTCACCAATTAACGTTAGGCGGCACGGTGGTGGGTGCCCCTCTAGCTGTCGTTGTTAGGATTTTTTGAATTACCGATGCCGTCGCTGTTCGGAGGGACGAGTGAACCCTATTGATAGTCTGGTCTCGTGGATATTGAAAACATCTCGTTTCATTTAAATTTAAGTTACTCCCTTTGAAACCGATACCAAGAATCTCCTCTCGAACCTTAAGCCCTAAATAAAACAAAAACGTTATTATTTCAAAATAAGTTTTGAGTGAACTGATAGTGCAAAATATAGTCCATATATTCTATGTATATATCCTCAACTAAAAGAATAAGTTTTATTACAAGACAACCCGTGCTGCCACGATGCGGTGTGCACCTGAACCACTTCATTGTACTTGTAAATTCTATAACAGGTGCTCAATATTTATAAAGGCGGGTACGCGACAACGTGAAGGCACAAATCTTACCTTGTCGCTCTTATGATATGCATATACAAACTGTATGCATGTGTCTCTTTTCCTCTATTACACCGACACGGCGACTGATAGTAAATTTATTTACATATATTACCTATATGCACGCGTAAAGTGTTTATTTATAGATATGTATTGTAAAATAATAAGTCATATCTATAACTGGAAGATCTAAATATCAGGATTCAATTGAGAGTGAAATGGGTGTATGTCGTTCTGTCTTTTTTCAGTCCATGGCCTACGTAATATATATTTATTTATTTTAATTAATATACCACCGAGAATTATAAAAAAATGCGGATATGTATCGCACATAAAGTTCGGTAGAGCTTGTCACGATCGTGAATCAACGTGAGCGTAAGTGATTTTCCGTGAGCATGCGTGATTAGAATTATTTATGTATCTATAAAAGAGTTATCCATACTATCCTTAGTATTATTAAATATTAAAGTGTATATGTGTGTCTGTTTGTTACCATTTCACGGGTAAACTGCTAAACCGATCTTGATGAAATTTGGCAGGGAGATAGCTTACATCCTGACGAAGGACATAGGCTGCTTTGTATCCCGAAAAATATATTAATTATACAATTACTTTTAAAAATGGTAATTAGGGCTGACATTTGTACATATACATGCGACCTGTTTTATCGAATTTAGCAGAAATCTGTATTACCTCACCTTCTTCTCTTTCTTCTTCTTCATCTTATAGTTTTTGCTTAACCTAAATTTCACGGGAACTATATACATCTTATATTAATGATCTCATAAATATATGTTTAACGATAAATTTAAATAAACGTTCGAAAAAAATTAAAAATAATAACTATGTTATAATTTTCCACTGGAACTATTTTCTCATAATTAGTAATGTATGCAACTATACTCATACAAATGTACATTTATATGTTATTCAACTTATGATTATGACATAACATGCAAAGGAATCACATGAATAACTATTAACTAGTTAACAAACAAGTATACAAAAGAATTAACCATTGTTACATCCTGTAAAAATATGTATAAAACTAATTCTATGTTAATTTTTTGTAATTTTTAGTTGTATTTTTCATTCATAATATAGGTATTTTATTATTTTTTTATTTCTCAAATGTGATACTTTACTTTAAATATGTGAATTATAGCGTGTGATAAATTTAAATTAAATTAATTTATAAGCAACTAAAAGACTTAAGTTACTTAACTAAAAGACTTTTTGAAGCAATCGCCGCTGCCTTTTTGGAGCTCAATAATAACAATTTTATTTCGTGTTATGAGGCCTATCTCGGAAATCATTTCAACTATTTTCTACACCAATTTAAACTATTGCAATTGTAAAATTCTTTAGGAAAAATCAGGAATTCATATACAATAGAAATTATACCGTTTTAATACAAACAATGTATTTTACTTAACCGTGACCCAATGATTTTTTTCACGCAGTTCTCTATAGTTATAAATTATCTACATATCTTTAAAAAAAACTATTACAAAAGTTGTAATGACCTTTCTTCTAAAAAAAGATTCAATACAATTTTACGTAAATTGCGTCGTTTTTGAGATATTTAAAAGAAATAATAATATTGGGATACCATCTACTATAAGCCAGATCTAACCAATAAACCAAATTTCATTAAAATCGGTACAGTAGTGACAAACAGATAAGCACGGAATGAAAAAAAAATTTAAATCAAAGAATAATTTTTTTTCTGCTTTTAGAAATGATCATATAGCTTCCTTTATCTTTCGAATACCTAAAACGTATAAGGTATCACAATAATATCTAGTCGCATGTATTAGAACAATAAAACTGTGTGCATAGAAGGCGCTGATTGTACTTAAAGACACTTGAACCGCGCACTGTCGGAGCAGGTAATTTGAATTTTACTAGCACTAGTCACGGCACACTGTGATGTTCTATCTCTAGACATGGCTGTCTTTGATTCACGACAGCGGGATCCGATCCAGTCTCCAGTAACACTTTTCTGAATTTATGTATGTGTTCAATCGAACATGGGGTCAGATTGTTAACATATTTACACGACGCTTTATAAAGTTGAATCAAAAAGATGTGTATGTGTTTCCCGTTTCACATAAAACGTGTGTGTCTGTCTGTCTGTATATATGTATGTCTTCTGAATCTTTGTCACATATGTATAACTCAAGAAGAACAGAACCAATTTTAGTTATTAGATAGGGTGGTGAATCCAAAACTGTAGTTTTTTTTTTCAAAATATCTCAAGAATTGGGTATGTTACGTGAAAATTGCATGGAATCTTTTTTGTAGGGAAATTAATTTTCTATAAGAAAGGTTATTAAAACTTTTGTGGTAAAATATTCCCTTATGGAGATAATAGGTATCTCCTTTTGCAGAATCTTACTTCCTAAAATTCTAACCAGGTGTCAATTAATTTGATACACGTGATTTTTGTTTGACGTTGACTGTCATTTTTGACGTATGTATAATAGAAAAAAAATACTCTGCCTTGTAAATGCACGGTACTTCCTCGTGCTAAATTCATCAAAGGTAGTTAATTATTGAACAATTTAAATAAAAACCGATAAAGTATTCAGATGAACTGCCTGTCATTGGTTAACCATTTAATTTTCATACGATTTAATAAAAAAAAATTAATTTGACATTTTTCTTAATACGCGCCTGGTTATTATGCCATATATTTTGAATTTTTTGACAATTTCAATCAAAATCATTATTTTTCTGCTATACGAATGTAAAAATGACATTTAAAACGTCAAGTGACAAATAACGATTTTTATAAAGCAAATTGAGATAAATCTTTGTAAGGGAATATTTTACAACAAACGTTGGTGATCTATATTATAGAAAATTGAATGCTCTACAAAAAAGGTTCTACCTATAAAATTTTCACGCAACATGTATGTTTCTTGAGATATCTTCAAAAAAATAAATCTTTTGGGATGTCACCCCTCCCCCTTACACACAAATTTAATTATTTTGAAATGGGACCGTTCTCAAACCAGACCCAACCAATCAACCAAGTTTCATCAATATCGGTTCAGTGGTTCATGAGTTAAGCGTGTGACAAGGATTGAGGGACAGACAGACACACACACAGACAGACACGGAACAAAAAGTGTTTGTCTTGACCTGAAACGGATAAATCCGGTAAAATTTTTTAAATCGGAGAACAAATTTTTTTCTCGTTTTAAAACGATAACGAAGCTTCTTGTATCTTCGATATTGCGAGGAAGCAATTAATTTTTATTGAAATTATTGAAAAACTGAAAATTTAAAAGAAAAATCGAAAATAAATATAAAAAAAAATTATCTAAATAAAATTGTATAAAAATGAAAAAGTTATGTACCTAATGATAATAATTTAAAAAAAATACAATTTTAATATTTTCTTATTAAATTACCCGTTAACCTCCATCTACGGACGCCCATGCATATAACTAACTTGATATCTTTGCAAATATACATTATAAACATATATAAAAAAAATCCATCGTTCATAAAATTGAAACGAAAGAAATAAAATAAAAAGTGAAATATTTATAAAGCAAAAGACATAAATGTAATCCGGTGTAATATTTTGATATATCTACATTGGAATAGCAATAATCATGACAATAATGTAAGTAGTATAACAATAAATCTACTCTACACACGAATATTTAAATATATGTATTGAAATTCAGGAGAACTGGCTCGTTCTTAAATTTATTATCTGGATTAAACGGCATTTCTTTTGTATAAATATTACCGACCGCTCCTTTAAATATTATGTACAGCGTATAAATATTATTGCATTTCAAAAAATTAGTATAATAAAATTTAAACAGTTATTTGTTGGAAAAATTCTTACACTGCCGTGTAAAAGTCTTCGGGCACTCGTTTTTTTTGTATATTGTAAATATAAAACTGCAAAAATGGTTGATAAAAAATCTTAAATGTTGATAAGAGTACTTAAGGATGTATGACAGGTATCTCATTTCACCGAGAAATGGTTTAAATTTGGAGGAGTTATTCCTTAATAAAACTTAAGTACCCACACAAAATTTCAGAAGGTTCTACTACATAGTTTGAGAGTAATTATTTTTTTAAAATTAAAGAAATTAACATGGGCTCTTATGGCAGAATGATGTATTGACGGTTAAATTTTAATAAAACACATGGTTCAAGCACCGAGAAAAATTTGAAATTTTCACAACACGTCACTTACATATTTAGCAACATTTTTCATAAAAAATTTCATACTCTTTCAGACCTAAATTCCGAGAAAAAAAATTAATTATTGCTGAAAAATATTGAAAAAAAATAAAAAATGGCGTTCTTAAATGTAATGATTTGTTTTATTACATAGTTTTTCATATATTAAAGCATATAAACTACTAATATTATTGTTTTCATTGCATTTGTATATTCTACGTATATTCTAAACAATGTTATTTAATAATATTTGAATTTCTGTAATTTATAATAATAAAATGATTATTTTGTTTTTAAATCTGACAGATAAATTCAGAATAAAATTTTTTCATGTAATCAACACAAATATTAAGTTTTTGACTAAAATTGTAAAATAACAGTTAAAAAATGGGAAATAAGGTTTTAAACATAAGTACTAATATTGTTTAAGTAGTTTATAAACGAATTTGACTTTTCTACAAGCATTTAAAGTGAATAATTCATAATTTGATTTTGATCGTCCATTGCATCTTAATTTACAATATTGTTGACTCAGACTGTACGTGCCATACATCCTTAATTACAACTTTTGTAATAATCCTAGCATATATAAAATACAGTATTTACAATTTTCCATGTTAAGGAAAATTTTTGAATTATATGCCTGAAAGGTCAGGTTTACTCAAGTTGAAAATATTGACCACAGTGTCTTTCAAGCTAACGAGAAATTGTTTTTTTTTACTATTTTGACTGCGAGTAAACATATTCTTTTCGCTATTTTGGGTATTTTTTGACTGAAATCTGTATATCTACATTCAAAATTACTATTAGGAAAACTAAACCCTAGAATTAGAGAAAGCCATATAGTAATTAAATTAGAACAGAAAAATTTCCAATTGATATTTTATTATAAAAATACTGACTTGATACAAAAACTACGGATTTTGATGAAACTATCACTGCAAGAAAGCCTTAGTCCGTGTATCAGTTTAGGTTATATTATGTTAATTGAATAGGGTATGGTTGCATCAAGAAAAAATGTAAAAATATATTTTACAATAAAAATATCGACGTGATACGAAAACTGCTCAACCGAATTTGATGATAATTTCACTGTTGATTTAGCAGTAAATGTTTTGTATTAATATACACTTTCATTTATAAGATTAACTCAATAAAGTTACATTTATTATACTATTAATCAAAACCTACCTTGAGGCAATGAAGGTAAGAAATATTCTATAATCTCGGAGACACACTAATGCGTTTTATCGTTCAAAATAAAAACATATACACGTAGATTTTTATTGTTCCCAACATAAAAAATAATAGTTACAGTATATTTTTATACAGAGATATCAATCACAGGTTATAATTTTATATGAAACAAGTATTTATCTCACCGCTCTGAAATTAAAAACACATAATCACTTATTAAAGTTTATATGTTCGTTTCTTGATTATTATATCGTAACTATTTACGTAGGCATTTATTCAGAGGCGTAACTAGGTATCTGCAGTAAGCCTGAAGCAATACAATAAATGCGACCATCTTCTAACTCATCGCTCAAATAAATTCTACTTGACGTATTGTGGGAATGGTTTTATTTTTCTATTTCTTGACAAATCGTCGCTTAACTAACAACACCGCTCAAATCGAAAATTAGCGGTTTTTACATTTGAATGCCATTGGATAGAGCTATACTCATTGCACGTCGATCTACCAATCACATTCTAGACATATGGAATTATTTTTAACCTTAATTAAATCACTTATTCCTAATCTGAGCAAAATCTATCTCAAAATATAAAAAATATACGGTTTTTTCGCTCTCCTGTAAAGTTGGTCAAAATGACTTGAACGGTGTTGTTATAGATGAGCGACGAAATAACACATCATTAAAGAGGCACTACATTGATTTTAAGAATACCTAAAAATCGTGTAAATGAATGAGCCTGGCACACTCTAGCGTTGCGTTTTGACACTGCGGTTAAAGTGCATTTACTTGGTTTGAATTATCAACAATGTTAATGAATGAGGCTGAAACTTTAACCAGCGTCACTAAAGTACCACGGCCGTAGCTACAAGGGCTACAAAGAGGTACAATTGAATCTTGGAAAAAGCTTAGTAGAATAACAAAAAAGTGAGGTTACATTTCTCAAAAAAATTTAAATGACAAGTTAAGGATTAAAAATCGTATTAATTAAGATTAATTATAGTCTGTTTTTTATGTTAAATTTTTCACAAACTGTTAATCACTAAATAAAATAGCAATATTTATTTTAAAGGTAATTTTATTTTCTACAAAAAATCGTAATTGAAACTGTTTGCCTGCAGTGTTTTATAATAAAAACAAAATGGCATTTTTGGTTAAATAAAATAAAAAAAATTGCTATGAAGCATATTATCTGAACACTCATTAGTGTCTATTTAAAGTTTAGACGAGATGAAGCCGAGACGATATTGGTTTAAGTTAGGACAAGACAAGGCTGAGACGAGAACTGAAACGAGACTTACTTGACGTCTCGTCTCGTATGCAGTCCTATCGTTTAAGGGATATGAAAAGTGTAAACGTCAGAATTTTAGGTGTTTTTTGTTTATTTTATAAAAAGAAATCGGTTTGATGGATTCATATCAAACTTTGTACACAATTTTAGTACATTAATAAGTACTTAATTATTTTTTAATGGGTTATGTTTGCATAATGGTCCTTTGAAAATGGCACTTCATAAATCTGACCTCAGTGGTGTTGACAGCAATTCGTTCAAATGGATCATCTGAGGACAAACAAACAAAAAGATTCTTAAAATATATGTTATTAGCTATAGCTGGACGTAGGTGATTTTCAAAATATTGTTTAGAAAAAAAATGGCGACCATTTGAAAAAAAATCAAAATTTTTCATTAGAAAATTGTTGAAAAAATGGTTACGTCCGGCTGAAGAGGCACGTTTCCTCTACAAAATCCATTTTGAATCAAATCGATAGGACGAAAACTGTCTTACAATTAGTTAAAAGTTAGAAGTTTTGGAAGAGATAAATCGAATATATGAATAGAATGACAGCATTTGGAGCTCTTTTCGAATACTTAACGTTCGAATTTTCACTTGAAATTTGAGATACATATTCTTTTGGGTGTAAACTTATAATTTATAAACAAATTAAAAAAATGTTTTTTTGAAAATTTTACATTGTTTATACCCCTTAATGGTAAAATAATCAAAACAAAACTTTGCTTACTATTATGTCATTTCACTTTCATCTTACATTAGATTTGATGAGAGCAATATGAGTGTATATCAAGGTTATAATTGTACAGAAAGTTCTGTACATTAAGATTTAAGAATACATGTTAAGACACGCACAAAATTAAATATATGCTTATCAACTTATATGATATACGTCTTCCTGTATATTGTAATTTGTTGAAGACCCACTGTAATTTGACCTCATATACTTAATTATAAAAATGGCGTGACTTTGTATCGTTACCGATACAAACTTTATTGAATACTAATTTAAATATAGACATTTGTTCGAGGTGTAATATTTTTTCTAATATGAGTGAAAACACATTTTTAGTATAGTGATGTTATAAATAATGCTACATGTGTTAATAATTATTTATTATTATTGATTTTATATACAAATTAATGTTGAATATTTTTAAAAATTACTCTACACAAAAAGCTAAGCTAACGCTAACTACGAGGTGACAAATAAGTGAAAATAAATTTGTTTGTAATAAAAATGTACACCTATCACCACTGCTTTTATATCACTGATTTGTACTTGACTCGCATTATTATAAACCATACCTACCATTGATTAAAATTGTCAATGGGTTGTCATTAATATTTAATACCAAATTCTTGTATGAATTTTTCGAGATTTTTTATGCGATTTTACAAAATTTCGTATAAAATATGCAAAAAATCTGGATTTTATATTCCCACAAATTTTATTTATTATTTTTTTTCATAACTATTCTGCAATCAAAAATAAAAAGAGTTATATTTAATTGCACTTTAAATTAGATAGTATTCACTTTGTACATCGAAAATAAATTTTAATATTTTGCACTTAAAATTTTATTATATGCACTTTTAAGTCTTGGCATCTTAGGACGCCGCGCCGACCGCGCTGGCCGCTCCGGCCGCCAGACACGCAATAATTTTAACCTTGAAAATAATATACACACATCAGTATTGCGTGTCTGGCGGACGGTGCGGCCGGTGCGGACGGCGCGGCGTCCTAAGATGTCAAGACTTTATACATCAAAATTATCAAATCTATTTGGGTCAAAGGAAGGAGGTTAGTAAGTAGGTTAGATAAAAATATAGAAAATCACAAAAATCACAATAAATACATACAAAATATGTCATTTTAAATCTGACATGTCCAAATTTAGATAAAGTGCAAAGTATTTATTTTTTGTCAAAACTATATATTTAAAGTGGTATAATTATAAGTTCAATATATTTGTTAAATGTTAAATAATGAATTTTCGTGCAATACAAGCCAAATAAAAATAAGAAAGTATTAATAGAAAATGTATTATTTTATAATATTCATAAATCTTGTCATTAATAAATGTTGTAACCACATAGAATATTGCATTAGAACCATATAGTTCATTCCACAAAATCAATCAAATTAGTTACACCTTTCAACGAATATTCCACATAACCGTCACGACTCGAGTCTGCGACATAAAAGTGATTAGAAACCATTTATCTTAATTTATATATGTAACAGATACCGTTAAAATGACACCACACCACGCATATATGCATAAATTAAGTTATACCTTTCGATTTGAACTAAAAATTATATGTTTCAAAACTCACTCACTTTTGAATAAAATAAAATATGAAAGTGCTTTTTTAGCGCAACCCACCAAAGGTTACTACCTTTTAATTTGTATCGATTTTCCGTCTATCCGTCCGTCCGTCTGTATTCCACCGCGAGATCTCGGCCCCCCGATCATCTAGAAACCGGGGTTTCGCTTAAGGCTGTTCATGCCGATTTTTCCGAAACTAAATTCCACGAGATATCGCCACCGTAGAAAACAAAAATTATTTGCACAAGTCTAACCCTGAGGGGAAATGACAGATACAAGTAATTCAGTGACAATTGACGATCGAATGAAAAATGGTATATTCTCGAAATTAAACAGAGATGAAGTTACAAAGGATAGAAATAGTTCTTATGTTTGAAGGCTTACATTCAATATTTTTAAATGAAAATTGCAGAATTATTAAAAAATTAGAAAGCTTAAATAAATATCTATATCGTGGTATATTTTTTCCGTATTTTTCAAGAATTTTTGTTATATATTGAATTTTATCATATCAAAAAAAATACAAAAAATTTTCAGATTTTTTTTGTTAATATATAAAAAAATTAAATTGAAAAATTATGTATGTCATGACATAGAAAAATTAATCTAGTGTATCACTGTATTTTTTCTTAAATGATTTATTAATACTGGTCAGAGCTGAACATAAAATAAAAAAACTGTAATTTCTCTATAGTAATTCTTATGGCAATTCAAATAGCATGTTCAGCCTTAATGGTAGATCTGTGGCTCTAGTTTAGTCCATTTTAGGAATTTTTCCGGTAATGACCCTCAAATGTACATCGTTGGATTCGGGATTGATTCACAAATCGATTAGCAAGGAACATTTTTGAGTTGTGTCCATCAAGTGGGTTGCACGGCAACACCCACATGTAGGTTTTGATACATTTTTTTACCAACTTGATAAGGGTAAACATTAGATTTAGTTTTAGTAACTTTACACACCCCATTTTTTGCATGAACTGAAACTGAAACTGATCTGAGAAGTGAACTAACTGTTTGAAACCACCATAAACCTTTTTTTTGTATTGTATTTACCGTAGTTGATTTTTTTATGTAATTATCTTTAATTACAATTATATCAATAATTATTAAAACGTTAATAAACAATTTGATCTGACATGACATAATAAAGGAACATATGTTTATCATAACATGTCAGTAATAAAAAACATGTAAGAAAAAATTTGCAAGTCACTTGAACTAACTATACTGAAAACAATACGGTAAAAATGTTTCTTTTTTAAGTAAAACAAATCTCAATACGATTTAATCATTAATCATCCTTAAGCAGTTCAAGTTGAAAGTTAACCAAAACCTTTTATTACGAATTATATCGTTTAAAAAAATTATACAGTACCTTTGTTGTAATTTCAAAACTCTCTTTTTACCAAAACTACAATTATTCATTTATCGAATTTACATTTATTGCAAAATCATTTTGTGAAATAATTAATTATTATCCTCACCATTTTTCAATTTTGAGTACTATATGATACTGTATTTCGAAATATTATATATTAATAAATTATAAATATAGTAATGTTTTTTAAAAAATGCTACTCTCTAAACCTGAAATAGTGAATTTTCACTAATTCACAGTGTATATTCACTCTTTGCCACAGCTAAAAGTCGGCCACTTGGAATTAGTGCATATACACTTATGTACCCAGTGAAATTCACTGTTTTCATAAGTACATCATTTCACTGGGTACATAAGTGTATATGCACTAATTCCAAGTGGCCGACTTTTAGCTGTGGCAAATAGCGAATATACACTGTGAATTAGTGATAATTCACTATTTCAGGTTTAGAGAGTGGATAACTGAAAAAAATTATTAATATTTATTTATCTAAAAACAACATATAAACTATAACAAAATAGAAAAGTATGGTAAAAAGATATAAGCTTACTGAGAGTCATTGTAAGTTGTAAGTAATGGATATTACTTACAATTAGAATAAAAGTGAGGTTAGGTTGTTTATTAGCCTACATAAATTGCCAATTCTTCTTAATGGAATGGTAAAAGATTCTAAAAGTTTATTTACATTGAAGAGCAGGCAGAAATTTTAATACTTTAACATATTTTTTAATATTAATTCTAATATAATTTTCATAAACATAGTATGGAAAATTTTGAAATACACAAATGAGGTTAGAATCTATTTTCGCGTTTAAATCATTAGTATGTTATATCTTTATTTTATTGGGATTATTGTATTTACAACAGTGATTGTTGTACAAACAATAAAGCGACAAATTCCAAATTAGAAAATATAACCAATTCTAGATATCTTAGCAATCATAAAATATGGTTATAGTATATATCGAGCAAAAAATAAATTATTTATGAACATAATATAGTTATAAATATGAATTCCATTGAAGAAACTATAAATGCTAATTATTTTACACAAAATTTAATTAGTTTTATGTTTTATAAAAATCATGAGTTAATTTTATATTTACATTACAAATCATTGGTTATAACCTATAAATAATGTCCACTGATGATTACATTTAATATAAATTTCCTTCTCATAATAAAAAATAAATAAATGAATAAAAGCTATATATTATATAAACCATATCATGATATTAATTAGAAAAACAAATGTAAACTTACCTTATTAATCACGCACGATAAAAGCACTCACACAATGTAATCGTAAAATGATGGTAAAATGGATGCCAGACAACAACTGTCATTTACGAGTTTTACGACGCATGCGCAAAAAAGTCACTGGTTTATCAGTGGAATTCTCAGATTCAGTTTAAGAGAGTAGATAAAATTCACTTTTTTCCAGTGAATTAGTTGATCACTGGGAAAAACAGTGAAAATTTCACTATTTCAAGTTTAGAGAGTACACATTTTTTATCTGGTATTACAATGATTTTTGCAGATATTTTTATAAAATAAATAAAAAAATATTAGTGCATATATATTAGATATTGAAATCTCATAAATGCTTCAGGGTTAAAAACAACACGTTAACACTAAAATCAATTGAGCAAAAAGATCTCTAAAGTGAGAGCTAACTTTTCCAATTGTTGTCCACGTTGTCGTATTATATTTCTTAACGTTTCGACTCTCATGTCGCAGTCTTCTTCAAAAGTGTTACAGAAACAGTATAGACAAATTCTAGTTAAAAAATATACATATGTACAAATAATATAATTATTGTTATCACCGAGCTGGATGCACCCAGTTGACCTGTCCCAAATCAAGTGTGATGCATGAAATTTTCAACCAAAAGTTTTGAATTTTAATTTCGTTTTAATTAAAGTTTTTATATAGAATATGACGTGAAAAGTTGAAATTTTCAAACCGCAGGTTTGAATCTTATAACGTTCTCGAGATATAGCCTTTCCAAGTTTTAGAGATTGGAAATTTTGGAGAAAAATTGCTGTAACTTTTAAACGTAAGGTCGGATTTAATTTTTGTCGACGGATTTTGAATCAGCGTATCAAAATTGGTCAAAAATTGACATTTTTTAATGAAAATTTTCGATTTTCAGCAAATCTTTTTTAATTATCAAGTATTATATAAATGTCATTACCTATATATTTTTTGACACGGTGATTTCAAATCCGTCGACAAAAATCAAATGCGACCACACGTTCAAAAGTTATAGTGATTTTTCTCAAAAAAAAAAAAAAAACTATGACAGTCCATATCTCAAGAACATTATTAGATACAGACCTGCGGTTTGAAAATTTCAACTTTTCACTACATTTTCTATATAATAAACATACTTTTAACGAAATCTAAATTTCAAAATATTTTAGTTATATTTTATGTGTCAAACTTCAATTTGTCATAGAAATATCAACTTATAAAAAAAACAATTTTCAATATTTGTTATGTAATTTTTCATTTAATCAACATCAACATATATTTTTAACTTTAATATTTGAGCCACTGCGAGTGAAATCGCGGTGATTTGATGGTAGATAATAAATGACAATAAGTAAGTAAAAATAACGAATAAATACATACATAGGTAATCATACAGAAACCTCTTGTACATATTAACTTTAATTCGAAATACGTGAAGTATTTTTGTAAACTTCTTAAGCGTGTATATATAATTTAACCGAAGAATATCATTAAAGGGTACATCATCTTTTTTTAGAAAGGCGTAGGTGTGTATGTCACGCACGCCACTGCTTTGTTTTAATGCATAAGTTTAAAAAAAAGGAATGTACAGTTATGTCATTACCAGGAAAATATTCAAAATTATTTACTACTTTCATTAAAGTCACAATTTTATGCTCTACTCTCAGAAGGGGGTGGTATCAATAATCAATACGTGACCGAGATTGAGAAAGTTTTTTTTTGAGAGCATCCATGTGCCTTGATAATTTTTTTTGACAAAATCTAATAAATTAATTGAATAGATCAACCTTTTCTCTTTAATTTGGATTTTTTGTAATCTGTATGACCATTTTTAACCGAGTAATGAAGAAGAAAAAATTATTTTTTTACGATCATTGGTTCTCTAGATATTTGATCGTAAATAACTCGGTCAAAAATGGTTGCATAACGATACAAAAATAGTGACTTGAAGCGAAAAGTCTGATCTACAAAATTAATTCATTGGATTTTGTAAAAAAAAAATATTACGGCCCATGGAGGTTAATAAAAAATTGGAAATTTTTATTGCTAAATTTTTTACAATATCTAAAAATACCCATAGTCCTGTTAAGTAAAACAAATATTCATCAATTTCCTTGAAAAGTATGAAATTACATTTTATAGCTTTAACAAATAATTTACTAATTAATTCATCTTACAATTGATAAAATACAGTTTTAAACGTATAGTATACCTATACACCTACTAATAATAAAAATTACCTCAATAATGTGAATATATTAACTATGTATATAATTACATACGAACAACCGATCCCAATTTAAACCTAACCTTAATATAATAATATCATAACTAACTAAGTTTATATTAATCAATCCATATTACCTCCATTAAAGACGAGAAAATATTATTTAATGATAACTTTTCAACAATAATTGGTCATTCATCGAAGGCGGGTTTTTTATTTTAAATGAAATTGATAGCAAAAAAAATTAATAATAATCAATAATCGTTACTTTATGTTTTAATGATACCAACCTTATAAATCTTAAGGTTCTAGCTAGACAACATTCTAAATATGCAGATACATTTTGACCTTATTATGAATGGCATATTTAATTAGTATACTAAATGAACATATATTTGAGGATCTTCTTAATTAAAGTCAATTATATTCTTTTTTAAGTACATTTGCGTGACATATTGGTACAATTTCCTACATTTTTTTATATTTCTTGTTCTTGTAACGGATGTAATTTTGTTTAGTGAATGCTCATTTTGAATATTAGGTAATAATTCTTATTTATTTATTCAAATTTTAATTAAATATAATGAACGTGCATCTATCAATGTTATGAAAAATAATAACACACCTAACGACATTCTTAACACTTTAGAATGTATAACTTGTTCTCTTATTTTTTTACATACTTTTTGGGGCTTTCATAAAAATCTATAACGCCAATACTGCCATGCTAAGAACAAAAGCGGTATCTCAAAAAAATCATAAAGTTGATTTTTATGGCATCAAATAGCTTAAAAAAATACGAATCCAATGAACTAAGCCAAATAGCGATATCTTATTTAAAACATATGAAAAAAACCTTGAAAAAGTTTTTCCTATCTCAGGTTTACCTTAAATTACTAAGAGAATTATAGGTATATCAATAATACGTCGGCAAATAACTGTATATTTTGATACACCCAAAATTCCCAATATAATGAATAAATTCCATTTAATAAATATAAAAAACAATCTGTAAAAGAAAAATAAAACTATTTTAACAAAACGTTGATTTTCTCGAAACTCGCCTTTACTGAGATACCGCTTTTGGGCTTAGCACGGCAGAATAACACAAAGCAAAAAAATTAAAATAAACTACTAATAATGTACATTGTGACTTTTAATGATACTGAATTTAAGGGTTGGGGGATATGGGGTTAAATGGGACTATAAATAAATAAATGTGCGTTTTCATTATTGATCAACGATTATTAGCTTTCTTAATATACCATAGGGTTGCCATCCGTCCTCTTTTCCCCGGACACTGTCCTTTTTTTAAGGGCGTCCGTGGGATTTTTCAATTGTATCCAGGGTTTTTAAGAAGTTTACCTACGTAAAAAGGTCGTCATAATTACTAACAGTAAAATTTCAGGTTGGAAGCAACGACATGCAATGAAAAAAAATGTCTTTTTATTGTATTTTTATATTTTGAATGGCATTTGAAATAAAAATCTAATTCGAGGTACAACATAATTTTTTTTATTTTTTCAATTTATTCTCTTGGTGTCCTCTTTTTTAATGAACTAAACCTCGAGCTTCTAGCAACCTTATCTAAATATGACATTCATTGCCAAGGAAGACGTTTATAGTTCTATACGTCAAAAGATATTTAACCCCATAATTTCGCCACAAGAGATTGGACCCGGAAAGATTGCCTTAACAGTGTTAATAATCGGACAGTATGTACAATACGTGTTTATTTTTTCTTTTCATTAAAGTAAATAATTACATACAACTTACAACAGATATGACTGGAAGAATTAATTATTAATAACAAAGCATATATATTAACCAATGGGTGTACCTACTTTTTATTTTCATAAAAATAAATGCATGTGAATTTTTTGTTTTAAATTAAAATTATGAATATTGTTGATTTGGAAATTACTAAATTCAAATATACATAATAGGTATGAATAAATAATTTAACTTAAAAAAATATTAGAGAAAGATGTTATTTTTTATAGATTATATATTTTTAATTCGTGAATAATATTTAATCGTTATAAAGACAGTTTACTATTCGCTGGGTGCAAAGTAGTTAGTGGGGGAAACGAAATCGATCACAGCGCACAACGTGGCAAAAAATAACACTTTGGGTGGACTAACTGTCATTTTTAATAGACTCGTTTTTAATTGAAAATAGAAAGGTCAACATGGTTAATCCCACTATAGACTATGTGCAAGGGGGTGGAGTTAGAAATAATATCGATGTGAGTGTTCGTGGTGAGCAATATTGTAAAATTATCGGCGCCAAAATTTGAGGTTATGCTGTCAATGTAAACGAATTAAATATTACGTCATAATTAAAGAGAAAAAGATACCCAAAATAAATAATTTTCACGTACCTTTTATGCTATACTATTTATATTATATCCAAACAGCTAAATTAAATGATATTTGTTTAATAAAAAATTTTCACGGTATTAAACATATTAAACAATGATAAAAAGAGAGTTGAATCCATTCAATCCTTCTCTATTACCTGCTAGCGGCGCTAATAGACTTCGTGCACATAGCTAATAGTCATAAATAATCGTCTAAAATGTATATATTACGATATTTTATTGAAATTATTAGTTTGTTTGTAGGTCAAAGTCCACCCAAGTTGCTACTAAAGTCCACCCGTTAGTTGGCCCTGTCATCGCGCACGCTGCGAATAGTTTTATCTTATAGAGTAGTTTAAAATCTGCAATTTCCACGGTTATTTATAATAATTATATAATTTCTATTTTCTACTTTATCGTTGATCATACTCGTACATGAAACTCCTGAACCTTCACATCACGAATTAGTATTAGAATTGTAGCTCATAAATATCAAAACACTCTCAAATAATAAAGTACTTAAATCAGTTACACCTCTGAGATATCTACTGTGCCCATTTGATTTAATTACATCTATCTAACACGTACATCTAGCATCATCATCATCGTAAGAAAGAATTATGTGTGGAACTGTTCAATGGTGTCTCGTAAACAAGTGCAAATGAGGGTTTTATATTTGTAGTTAATAAAAATAAAAATAAATATGATCTTGGCCCCCATTCTCGAGCTCATTCGAGAATATGTCGATTCGAGTTTTTCATTCGAGATTTTAAATCCTGCATAGCCAGGAACAGTCGAGATTTTTCATTCGACATTTCTAGAAAAAAGTCGCATCGAGATTCTAATAAATAACTTGGTGACTTTTAGTTTTAGTTTAGTAATCTCGAATGATAAAAAGTCGAACGAACTCGAGAATAGAGGTCCTTCACTTATTTGAATACTTGACAAGATAAGTTATTAATTAAGGGTCAAAATATTCTTTAAAAATGCCAATATTAAAAAAATTATGTAGGTTCAATTTTATTTTAAAGCTTGAAGTCTACTTTTCAATGCTGTTCACAGATTTTCTTTTGTTTATTTTTCGCGTAGGTAAAAACTGTTAATGTTATTTAAAACCCTTTCGGCCCTCTCGGTGGAATTTTACCACCCGATATTTACAGAGCTCTTATCTTAAATAAATTAGTATGTACCTAATTTATTTTTTTATAAATTCATACCTATATCGTTTCAAATAAACGAGAAAATAGACTTGTTTTTTTAGTATAAAAATCTTAACGAATTAGTGATGGCATTTTCCACAATTTCCAATTTTACACCTAAAAAAACTAGTTCAAATCGATGAGAATGTTTCTGCAAATACTCCAATGAATAATTAATACAAAAAAAAAATATTTTGCTTAGTAAAAATCCAGTGCTAGAAGGGTTAAAAGCGTAAAATTTCAACTACGTAATGCGAATATTTTTTCATAAAGTTATTTATTTGGTACACTCTCAAAAAAAATTAAATAATTTAATTTTCGAATTCAAATACTCATTTGATCTTTCCATTAGACGCCACTGAACTGGATGCGAATTATAAAAACGTATCGAATCGATTTGACTGCCGTGAAGATGCTGGTCTGCGGATCTTTTGGGAAATCTCATAAGTAGATTTTTTTTCACCGATTTAGATTTCTGATGTTACCACACGTGAGGTTTTTTTTCTTTCGAATTAATTTCTTGACCTAAAAGAGGTCAAACCTAATTAATAGGATTTACTTTTACTTCCATTGTTCTCAAATGAATTAGATAAGTTAATGTGAGTAATTTGAGTTATTTAGAATGTTTAATTTTTATATCATTAGTAAATTAGTTATCGGATGTACTTATTTATGATTTAATAAATTAACGAACTATGACAGTATTTTTAAATAATATATACTTTACTGGCAAATAAGTGCTTTCAAGAAAAAGTAAAAGTTACATTTTTTTAAGAAATGACCAAATGAGTTAATTTGACATATATCTTAAAAAGAATTTATTTTATTAATTTAAATCTATAAAATATATTGTCCCCATTCAATAATTGATTTCAAGAATTTTTTTATAATTAAATTTTTAAATCAAAAAAATCACAAATCACCATTTTTTTTGTATCGAACATTAGGGAAAAAATGATATCTTATTCTTTATGTTTTTCCGAAAGATTAAAAAAATCAATTTTTAAAAATTTTTTACTACTGTTTTTTGAAAAATTGATTATTCTGCCTGAAATTCATTTTATATGTTTAAGCAACCACTGTCCCCCTTTATGGTTTAAATTTAGAAAAATCCCTTTAGTGGATGCCTATATACACAGGTAGAAAGGTTACTTGAGCCAAGTAAACCTTGTTTTGTATATAACAAAAACAAGTTTTTCTAAAGATAATAAATATATTCTTAAACCAACTATAGTATTCTTGGACGAAGAAATAATGTAGTTGGATTAAGAGTACTTTTCTTATATTAAAAAAAATATTGTTTTCGTTATATACAAAACAAGATTTCCTTGGTCCAGTACAGTTTTTTTTGTGTGTATACAACATTAAAAGAAAACATCCCAAAAATTACACGTTTATAGGTCCAATTGTTTTCGGTAAGGTGTTGATGAGTCAGTCACTCAAGACTTATACCATATAAGTAATGTTCATGTACACCATAATATTTCAAACTGACTGTAAATAAACAAATCATACGTCGGAAATATTACTGAATAATTTCATCCCTAGTTAATTATAAACTAGCCAATGGGCGTACACATTAACTGCAAATGAATCAAACCGCTGATTACAATATCGCATTTCTTTCGATACACGTCCGCCCCCTGATGGGGTAACGTGGAAGGAGGAAGGGGGGAGGATAGATCACGACATGTAGCCCGAAACTGAATCATGTTAGAAGTATATATAGGGGGCGTTGAACGCATTTTACAAACTTAATTGTAGCCTCGTTACTAATTGCAATACTTGCTGCACTATTTAACCATAAAATATATCGGCTGTGTTTAGAGCTATTAATTATTGTGTAATCATATATGTAATTTATCATATGAGTTTAATGGCGATTATAAAATATGAAAGATGCTAAATAAAATAAGTATACACGTTTTGCTAAATGCAGAATCGAGCTATTAAAAAATGCTTTATTGATATAAACATATATAATTTATTATTATTAGTTCGATTCGTATAAAATTAAATTCAATTTAAGTACAATATTGCAAATCTTTAATAACTCATTTTATATTACAAATTGCAATCAATGTGTACATGTAGGTAGCAATATAATGCCTATTAAATTGACAATTTAAACCTTCGTTTTTATTATATCTATAGAAATATTTATAAAGTATTAAAATAGAAGGTAATCATTTTAAGTACATGAATATTATACTTAACAATAAATTTAAATCAAATTAATATTGGAATTTTTATGCTACTGTATTAAAGGGTTAAGGGATGGAAGGTTAAAACTCATTTTATCATAAGTGAGACTGTTATCGATTTTTTGCACTACGATTATTAGTTCAAAAGAAATAAGCTTTCTGTTCCTGAGACGTACTTTTATTTAAAGAAGGATTTTATACCATAGGCATCAGAAGTCATCTGCCACCCTAAAGGTAAAAATCGCTTACAACAAATTCGAAAATATTAAGACAAACATCATTGGTTATCTTTTTCCAGAATTATTTTCATTAATTAATTTTATATCAAGTTTAACATATCTAAATACTAAAATTCGGAATATCAAATATGTATTGCCACAAAATTTACGTATACAATTTTTAATAGATTAGGTACATATTTTCTATATAGTAAATGAGTTTTAAAATATCTGTCTTTGTTTAGTATATGGAGAAATGATTTAAATATTATAATAATCAAATGGGAGGAGCCTACTAAGTTTGCGATAAGCGAATTTCAATAAAAACTGGACGACCACTTATGGAGCTCACTGTACTTGTACTTAAAAATATACTGGAATAGTTACAAATGAACATGTAAATTTAAAGCTATAATATTTAATATATTTCTAATTATTTATTAACCCTCCAGTCGAAGGTATCGTTCATGTCAAGCCGCTGCAGTGTTAAATAACGTGTTTGTTTAAATCATAAAAAAAATGAATTCATATCTATATTTTTATTGTATTTCTATAATTGAATTATACAATATGTTTATTGCTATACTTTTAATTAATCTTATAATAACATTTCTATTCAATAATATAAAATATACCACAATATTTACATCTTTCTCAATCATGTTATTAAATACCTATAAGTAAATATATACCATAAATAAATTAAGAATTTCCTTTTAGTTTACCGGACTGAAATATAAATTAAATGTATTGTATTTATTACGATAATTAAATATGACAATAAATACTACTGAAAACTGAATTTGTATGAAAGTTAATTAAAACAAACAATAAACAATGTATTCGTGTGTGAAACGCAGTGGGCGAACTTACTTCAGCGGGTTTCTTTGAAATTCAATTTATTACAAAACTCTTTTGCAAATTTTTCAGTATACTGGTCCGTCGTCAATAAATTTGAGTTATTAAAAAAATTTATTTTTTATTTTTAATTGTTTTTCTTGAACTTCTGGTGTAAGTCGTGTCACAAACAAAATCCTGGATGTGGGGGGGGAGCATGATTTTATAAAATTATAAGAAAATAAGACAATTTTATCTGTCTAAAAGTGCCGTAGGTTTTAGAAATAAATAAATAAAAATAAAAAATACATTGATAGACATGATCTTGTGATGAAAGTCTTGCATTTGCTACCGGGGAAACTTGTGTGTTTGTATAAAACAACTTACTAATGATCACCCTTGGAGATGTAATTACTTATATATACCTCTATGTGAAATATCCAGCTAGCTATGGAACAATAATCATCATTGCTATTCTAAACAATTATATTTGCAAAGATTAAATCTTGCCTTGGGTCAGTCGGCTTTCTTAGACTATGTATTTTATTGTACAGACAATAATATAAACTTAAAATACCTACAGGTGATCATAAAGTTAGAAATTTATGTAGGTACTTATATAAAACAGTATTGTAGAAGCCTTTGGACAAATATAAAGAAATGTGATCAGTGCATTTTGAAACAAACTGAAAAAATTTAAAACAAAACACGATTGAAAAATTGAAAATGTATCAGTTTGTTTCCAAAATACACCAATCACACGTTGATATAATCAAAGCCTATACTACAACATTTCTAATTCTTTTAATGTTATTTTCCTTTAGCTTAATCAACGTTTGAAATACACTGGATAACTCGAGAACTACTGATCCGATTTGTATATGGTTTTCTTTGATATTAAGGTACGTTATCTGATGAGGTTTAAGTCAATGTTTGATTATGTATGTAGTTCCCAGTGGCTACCCGTATAGGAAACTACAAAGGGACCAAGGTTGACCAAGATTTGCGAAAATACTTGCCAACACTGGGCCAAGATAAAAATGATTACTTCATTCAAGACTCGGCCTAAGCTTATCGACTAAGGTTTGTCGTACCAAGACTGGCCCAGTGTTGGCCCAATTTTGGGTAAAGAATAAGTGACCGAAGCTCAGTATATGAAGGTTGACCTAGACTGGGGCCAATATCAAATAGCCACACTTGGCAACTGAATGTTGGGCCAAGCTTGGGCTCATCGTCAAGGCTGGCATTTCCTATATAGGTACTTAGTTTTCAGTAAATGTAAAAACATAATAAAAAGTGCAAGTACATTGCCCCCTTGCACATATCACAGTTACACCACTGTATCTATCGTTATTAACTCTCGAAACAAATCTATAAATACGATATCAATGATTTGAATTATACTGTTATTGCAGCTACTGGATCTCGGTAGTCTATGAATGCAATTGCAAAGCTATCTTGATTAATGTGCGATTGTATATAGCCGATACAACCTTGATATGTTTTTAATTAATTTATACATTGCATTGTTCAAATGTATTAGGTACGTATTCTGGCAATACTTGTTATGTTATAATATAGTGTAACTATAACAGAAAAGTATTTTGTGATTTATTATGTATTATTATACATATACGTTCAGTATATATGTATGTATACATATTTATATTTATTTAATTATCTGATGTAATGTTTATAATAAATAATATATCTTCTTTTTCTGTTCGTGAATAATTGAAAGACATTAATTTAAATAAAGGATCGTTCATTTATTAAGTAAAACCTTAAAGAAATGGTTAATTACCAATAGTTAGATCGTTTTGAAAAAGGTTTTCTTGTGAAGCGAAAAATAATCATAAATATAAAATTTCACCATTCTGTGTTTTTGAGTTACTGTGTTTACAGACACACAGACATCATTGCAAAAATAGTTTAAAAGTTGGCTTAAAAACGTTTACTTATCATTTCAATTTGAATTACAGTTGAATACTAAATAAGTAAATTAACAAAATGCACGACGACAATATATTTTCACATCGACGGCGGCCAAGGATAGAAAAAACAACGAAGGCCGTGTGAGTCCGTAATACAGTGGAGCAGATTAATTAGAAATATCACAATCACAGATCTAGTTAGCTGGGGGACACACATCATTATTATTAAATATAATTTATTGCTGTTTATCGCCGTTCGATTTGTAATTCTGCTGTAAGCAGTAGTGCCAACTATATTGATATCTGAAAATATATCAGTGGTGGAGGTTTTTAAAACTAATTATGTATAGTAAGGACTTGAGACAAAGGAGTTACCAAAAGAGAAAACGATCCAGTTGATAAGCTGACAAAAAAACTTGAAGTCTGAAATTTTATTAATAAATCTCGAAAGTATTAGGGATAAATACATATTATGATCTTCAAATCCCTTCCTTTCTCTATATCTCATTCGAGTGACCCCCCCCCCCCCCATCTCCCCTCTTTATATTTGGCGTGATTAATTGATGATCCTTTATAAAAAAATAATATTAACTATTATTTATAAATCAATAATTAAAAATATTTATGTTATGTATGTGAATTAAACACCATAAGCGGTCCACCAGTTTTTATTGAAATTCGCTTATCAAAAACTTAGTAGACTCCTCCCTTTGATTATTATGATAATTAAAGCATTTCATCTTGTACCAAACAAAGACAGATATTTTGAAACTCGTTAAAAAGTAACTTTAATGGTACTCACTTAAACATTGCACATTATGTTTTACAGTTTGATCAGAGATACAATGTACCTACATTCTATGCATGTAAATATGTATTTACTGACGTCTGTAATTTTACTAATCAACAATCAACATACGTAGGAGAGATGAGAAAGCCAGGAAGTATTGCTCGTGCGGACAATTTATTCAATTTATTGTCAAAATAGGTCGCTATAAGCAGTTGGTCGCTTAAACCAGAGTCATATTATATGGATATGTTTTCATATATGTACGTCTATATGAAACCTAATTTGAGTTTGAATTTTCGTCGCTAAAAACGGTTAGTCGTTATATCGGAATTCTACTGTATTTAAACATGTTAAACTTGATATAAAATTAATTAATGAAAAGGACATAATTTTTGTTATTTATTTAATTACCAAAAACCTAGATGGTACGAGACTTACTTATCTTTTGTCTCGTCCGAGCAACCCTATTTCTATTATACCATGATGTACTATCCAAGAAATTAAAAATTATTATTATTATAAGTGGTTAAAAGATATTAATATATAGCCGTATATTTTAATAATATAATAATAAATAATAATAACACATGCCGCCACTGAAATTACCGCTGAAGCCAGTAGCTGATATAAATGCAAAAATTATCTAATCAACCAAAAAGATCAAATTAATATTCTCGATAATGTTTTGTGAATTTTATTCACACGAAGATTTATGTATGCCATTTTTATTAATAAACGTCCATTATAATCTATAATTTAGTTGTAGTTTACATAATACCTTACACGTTATGATCAACCAATGTACCCATTTTTGTTATTAATTTTTCTATATCTTAACGTTGATTTTTATGATGATAGCATATTAAAAATATGAATTATCTTTTACATTATATTAACATTTTATGTATAGTATCCTTAATTTTGTGGATAATCGTATATAATTTTATTATAAATTTTAAATAAATATGTAAATTTCAGATATTAAGATGTACGTATAAATATGGTATTCACTTATCAGAGAGGTGGGTTTTATTCTATTAAAAATTAAAGCACAGTTATTAAATTTCGGTCACATTTCGGTACATTTTTACATATATTAAAAGTTTATAATTAAAATTCATATAAATATTTATACATTGGAGGGAAGGACGAATGAAGGGGGGTATAACTAAAGTGACCAGACGTTCCGGATTGTGCGGGGCAGTCCCGGATTTGAGTAGTCTGTCCCGCATAAGAAATTGTCCCGGAAATCGTCCCGGATTAGACATTAACAACATTATATTATCATTATTGTGTTGATGGAGGAAAAAAAACTATTGGTGAGGAGCTAAAAAAAAAAAAGGTCGTCAAAATTTTTATTATAAATTTTTTTTCAATTTTTCTTTTATAAACAAATTTAAAAAAAAAACACCTGTATGGGGGGGAGGGGTGTCCCGCAACAAGGTTTTAGAATTCTTGTCACTTTAGGTATAACTATCAATAGATTCATAATTAAATAAATCTATGGAAGTTTTAAAAGGGTCTATAGTATTCAAATAGTATGTGGGGAGTACCTATATGATAATTTTTTCTGTTTTAAAATTTTGAATTGCAATCTCCTTTTTTCTGCTTTTCATTTATATTTATCGATATATTATTATAATTGCTTGTATTTGCTATGTATTGCTTGCATTTTTTCAATAAGATTGTAGTATATTTATGTTTTCTAGAATCTAAAAATGTAAGACGGTCTATAAAGAAAATCATTCTTTTAAAAGGAGTATGTAGGAAAAATGTTGGGAACTCCTGAATTTCTTTGACAAATTGAAATTTGGTGCATGCATGTTGAGATATGGCTTTTCAAAGTATTCGATTTTTGAAAATTTTGGAGAAAAATGAACGTAACTTTTGAATGTGTGGTCAGATTTTATTTTTGTCGACGAATTTGAAATCAGTATATTGAAATCTATCTGATGGCACGTATAATATTTTAAAATTCGAAGAAAAAAAATTTGAAGAAAATCAAATCGACCACACTTAATAATAAAAGTTACGGCCATTTTTCTCCAAAATTTTCAAGAACATTTTGAGATACAGAACTACGGTTTGAAAATTTCAACTTGTCACGTATTTTTCTATAAAATAACACAATGTAAACGAAATCTAAAATTAGTAATTTTCATGCACCAAAAATAAATTTGTCATAGAAATATCGACTTTAAGATAAGAAAATAAAAAGGTAAATCATAAATGATCTACCTAATCTATCTTATCTATAAACCCCCCATAAAGAAAATCACTGTTTTCAAAGGGGTCTATGTAGGAAAATGGTTGGGAACTACTGTATTAGAACATAGTGCGTAGTTTTGCTTACAGGCACCCGCAAGGCATAGAAAAATCCTTTTTCACTTAACGGTGAGGGTCCGGTTCCAATTACGTCGTTATTGCGAGGTTCTACTGTACCTATTAATATTTGTTTCAAACACATTATTAATACTTTACTCAATGATAATAATATTTCATATATTATGTTTTATTTTCGCGAGATGCTGAAATAAAATAGTTTTCGTAAAAGAATTGAGACGTCTTAGTCTTCGTAACAAGCGTCAATATGTTCCTAATATAAATATAAAATTAGTTGAGACATATTTGTAGTTAGATCGCAGAACAAACACAAGTTGCCATGTTCATAAAGTGTGAACAATTTGTCGTTTGCCTTTGGCGACCACCAACGAATTAACCATCATTGGGACGGGCTAATGAGCTACAAACAAACATACACACACACATACATAGAGAGCGAACATGTTTTGACATGCCGCGCATTTAATTAATTAGATTAATGGATCAGTGCATGCACCAATATGTTTATTGGATAACCTTCGGGTTTGAAATGTTTTGATCTAATTGTATGTTACGTTCTAAAGACGAACTCGCTATTGGTCGACAGTTTTGCGGCCGTGAGATAGTTGACAAATGTTTTTTGTAATCTGATTGGTCGTTAATATTAAATAGTTGTTTGTTTACTTTCTCGTCATTTGTTTAAACAGTTTTAGGTTGTTATTGGTTTTTTATTGGATTTGAATATTGTATTTCGGTCAGGTTTTGTTTTTATAAATATAAGGAAAATTTATTTATTTTATTTTTTACTAGCGTATTGGACTCGGTGTTACCCGGGTTAATATCCACAAAATCATAGTGACCTAAACTATTAAAATATTGAAACTGTAAATGATAGAATTCTGTATTCCATGGCTACTATGTTTTTATATATAAATGACAGTAGTATGCTGTGACATGAAAACAAAACACGATTTGATAGATTTTTTTAAGTTTTTGATGTTAAATCTTAGGTTTTCATAAAATATTAATAGCTATGAACACACCCAGAAAAAAAATTTCTATTGGTGAAAACCGCATTGAAATCGGTTCAGTAGTTTCCGAGTCTATAAACCACACACAAGCGAACATTCATGCCTGAATTCTGATTGGTCCATTTGTAGATTTAGAAACCTGTTAAAACGAACTTATTTGGTGAAAATGGGGGGAAGTTTATAAGGGTATTTCTCGGAAAAACTTAAAGATTATATACATATAATTTAACATTTTTTTCTTTTTCAAAAATTATTTAAATATTAGTGTTTTATGTTTCACTTAATGACTATATCTGAACATTTCATCCAATGTTGCAATGTTCATTTTTGGAATGTTAGCTGGCGTATAATGCGGTGTTTACATCGAGAAAACAAAACAGAAACATTATGTTTTTATGACAAAAAAGCAATAAACCCTATACATTTTTAAATACGAAGTATTTTAAAGACAGGATGTTTCTGTTTTGTTTTTTCGGTGTAAAAATAAGTCAAAATAAAATTAAACATTTTTCTTATTTAACCACGCAAAAATAAGAATAAACAAAACAATACAAACAATATATTGTTAATGATCTTCAAAACATGAATAAACAATTAACGGTTGCCGAAAAATATTCGATACAATCACTTTAAATTAACAAAATCGATTATTCTTAATATTGACATGTGTATAACAAAATATATTAATTATTAATACATAATTATTTCAAGTAAAAAGAACAACAAAAACTGATCCGGGATTGCTACCGCTTTAACGAACACACCCTTGTTTCAACAAAAGTTAAATCTTCGATTAGACCACGACAGGGCCGGCCTAGAAAATTTTTTATACATAATAAGTTTAAAATTATTACCAATAGGCTAAAAAAAATTGCCAAGTAAATGCACAGTGCTTCCTCGTGATAATTTCACCAAAACTAGTTGTTTATCAAATAATTTTAATAAACATGAACTGCCATTGGTTAACTATTTATTTTTAATTAAAAAAATAATTACTCGACATTTTTCTTAGTACGCACCTGATTATTTTTTCGTATATTTTTAATTTTTTTACAATTACAATCTAAATCTTAATTTTTCTGCTATGCAAACGTCTAAATGACATTTAATATGCTAAAGTAAATAGTGATTATAAAAAATTGAATGCTATACGAAAAAAAACTATAAAATTTTCAGGTAACATGTGTCTTTCTTGAGATATCTTCAAAAAATATATATTTTAGGATTTCACCCCTCTCCCTTACTCACGATTTCAATATTTTTTAAATGGGCCCGTTCTCTAAGCTAGTCTTAACAAACCAAGCAAGTTTCATTAATATCGGTTCAGTAGTTCATGAGTTATGAGTTTAACAAGGATTCAGGGAACAGACAGACAGACAGACACGAAATGAAACGTGCTTGTCTTGACCTTAAACGTAAAGATCAAGTTAAAATTTTTAATTCGGAGAACAATTTATTTTTTTTTATTTAAAATGATCACAAAGTTTCTCGTATCGAGAAAGTTAAGTGCGCAAAGCTTTTGGAGGGGGGGGGGGTCAATAAATTTTAATGAATCCTTACTTAAGATAGATAGGGAGGAGATTTCCAAATATTATTTATAAAGTTTTCTCTTAATTATAAAAATTCGGTTTTTGAAGTAGTTTCAAAATTGCTTCTTAGTAATTAAATGATAAGTATACGTTAATAATTAAATAAGCATTTAATGATATAATAATTTATCTACAAGCTATGCCTCCTTTGGAAAATTTCCTACATACAGCTTATATGGCACGCGCATAAACATAAGATTTTTATAATGTTTCTAGTATCAGTTACTGTTTCATATGCATATATATAACAATAATAAAATCATACATTTGTCCTCTAAGCACAAATACAAAGTGAACAAATCATTATATTGTTGTATGTATAGTATGTAAGCTATTCATAAAAAGATTACAAAACCGCAACGATAATGCTTCTGTTGAGATATTTATTCACACTTTATCTTCATATCGTTATATTTGTTACATCTTGTATGTACATGACAATAAAATTTAGTCCTACGCAATTTCAAAACGACTTTACACATTCCTAATGTTACAACAAATAATCTTTAAAGTAGGTATTATTTATATAGTATGCATGTGTTTTAATAATATCAGGGTGTACATATTTCTGGAGAGTTAAGGAAGTCTAAAGTGAACATGTGGATTTACTAAATAAAAAACGTTTTTACGAAAAGAAATAAAACCGATTTAAAAATAAACTTCTAAAAATATAATTTATATAAATTAAATTTAACATTTTTTTAAGACGTCTTTTGGCTCATAAAAATTTTATTAGCTTGGTATCGTGTTTTTAGGTTTTTTATAACGTTTTTTTTTTTTCATTTTTCTCTTTTGAGTGGCATATTTTCAAAATCCTTGGTCAGATACTGATAAAATTTATATGGGACCACCTCGGAAGTATATTCTTCCAAACAAACAAATAAACATGCAAATAGGTGCATATTTGTTGGAGTAATACCCGAACATACATACATAAAAAATATATAAATTATCGAATTCAGAACTTCCTCCTTTTTTAAAGTCGATTCAAAATTTTTAAAGTCAAGATTTTTAAAGTTTTTTTTAAGATACAAAATAGAGTGAAAAATGTAAGATGTTAATTGAAATTGGTTTCATGAAACTTCTGGTTGCTGTCCGCGACAAAATTCCGTTGAAATCACATATTTCGCATACTTTATCCCAAAATTTCCTAAAAGTCGTTATTTTGGCACTTTTAGGTTAGAATATCTCAAAAACCTAACGTAATAAAATATTTTTTACTGTCAGTGAAGGTGCCTTTTCATGGAGCGTCATTGACGCTAGTTTTCTAGCGTCAAATCTCGTCACGTGACCGATTTTAAATTTTTGAATTTTAGCTGTCAACTACTGTTTGACGTTTAAGTGTGAAAAAACAACCAATAAATTACGTTCAGTTATTAAAAATTGATTTACATTTCATTATACTATTCATAAAGACGTATAAACTCACAAAACAAACAAGAATACACATAATATCAAAGCTACTGACATTAGGTCTCACATGATTTCTAGCGTCAAGCAGTATGAGCTCAACCATGTTGAGCTTTTTCACTTGACGCTGAACAATAGCAAGCATTCAAAATTCAAAATCGTAGCGTCCAGCGTCAATGACGCTCCATGAAAAGGCACCTTGATATACTATAAATACAATTCCATACAGATAAGCTTAGTTTTTAAATTCTGATACTTTGAAATTTTAATATTACACGTAAATCTTAAATACAGAGTGTTCCTTATCGCTCCAGGTTAATATTTCAAAAACAAAAAAAAATAGAGAAAAAATATTTCAGATATAAGTTGAAAGGTTTAAAGAGAAACATCAGATAGCGCTATCAAAATAATTTTTGGTGGAATATTTGAGGTTGTATAGCTCATCTTCGTTTTTTATTTCAAATAGAACCCTCTTATTTTTTATTGCAAAATCGTATTCTTGGTAAAAAAAAAAATATTTGATTTTTTTATATCATTTATTAAAAATAATTTTGATAGTTAAATCTGATATCCCCCTTTAAGCTCTTCAACTTTTGTACTAAATCTTAACTTCTGTATCTTGCTTTTGTATTTGAAATATTAACCTGTGGCGATTCATACAGAACACCCTGTATGTATATAAAATAATGCAGTTTAAAAATCTGCGTAAACATAAATTTATAATACACAAATGCATATAGTTATAATTTACACCATGTATGATAATAAAAATATTCCTTTATCTTACAACATTGAAAGATATAATATCACGATAATAATACCTGTTTAATAACATTCTGCAGGTAGTTAACCCCTCAAGCGTGTTGTAATGGTACACCTACTGTTGCGATCAGCAAATAATAAATATTGTGAATGTGAGAAATGATTTATAAATATATGTCTCACAGCCTGCTTCGATTGTATTTGTTTTTATGATTGTTTGTATAAACATCTGCCTACGCGATTTCAATTGACTTGTGTTAGGTTAATTTAAGTGAATGTTGAGGGATATCAGTGTTAAGAAATGCATAATCCATAAATGTTTCAATCTTTGAAACAAATACCTTTAAAAGTAAGAGTAATGCAATTTAATATTTTACAAAATATGTATAGAGAAATTCAAAGCATTCAAATTTTATTAGTTTTAAACAATAAATTATAAAGTGTATAACAAGATAGCGTTGATATAGTACGATAAAAAAGCAAAGCACCCTTGATTATTACCATAGGTGGGCATTAACTCGTTAATCCGTTAATCGTTAATTAACGAAGTTAACAAAATGCTTAACGGATTAACTTTTAAGTTAACTTAAAAAATTGTTAACGCTTTTATTAACTTCTTTTAAATTTAACTTTCGTTAACTTTGTCCGTTACATTGGTTGTTTGATGACAAATACATAAGAAAGTTGTCGAAAAAAAAGAGGACTTCAAACATTTTGGATGGTTAACTTTAACTTCCGTTACATTTTCGAAATTTTAACGCTTTAACGATTAGATTAGAATTTGTTTTTATTTAAACATTAAGGCCTCTATACACCATCCAATTTGACATCCAATCTGGGAGGGTAATCTGCAGGATTCCTGCTGTTAAACCGAGATTTGTTTAGGATAATTTTTTTATTATCTGATGTTTAATATCGATATTTCATTTTATAAATAAACGAGGTATTTAAAAAAAAATAATGACTTTCACTCCCGAACTATTGGTTTTAGATATAAAATGAAACTTCGTGTGCTTTGCTTTTAGCCATAAAACGTTTTTTTAGATCCCGGCATTCTTTCATAAGACCCCATGTTAAAATATTTCGTTAGTACGTGTTTTCCCCCCAGTTCCTTCAAAAAAGTAGGTACTGTACACCTTTTTATAGAAAATTGTATATTGTCTTTAAAATTGTTCTTATTTATTTTTATTCTTACATCGTTTTCGCTATATCAACGATTTAAGCATTTCCCGAAGGCTTACAAACCTTGCATTTTCTGATATTTTATCAAGGGCATACTTTTTGATTATAATAATTTTGAATATAAATAGTATACCATAAAAATGTGAAAATTGGCGTTTCCCCTGCAATAAATTATGGCCATATAAAAACTGCCCTGCCTGTAACTTAATTAAATTGAAAGTCGAGAAATTGTTGATTAAAATCAAAATAAAGTGGGTGTATTTTCCATGACTATAAATTTAAAATATCCTTCTTTACATTTAATAAAATACATATATAATATTACATGCACAACTATAAATATTACAAGTATTACATACAGTCATATATCTTGATAAGAAATGAGCGACATATAGCGAAAAGCACTCTCTTTTTATAATTTATAACCCCAATTATGTTACAAACAATATGAGAATTTACGTTTCATAAAACATCTCTGTGAACATGAGGCTTAAGACATGGTCGTGCGTGCCTCATTTTTATACATATACAAGACTCCAATGAATACATTAATTTTTATTACTGTGTGGACAGTGGTGTATTGAAAATAAATTTCTTTTCAATTTTGAGAAATTTTGTATTTAAAATTCATTTTTGTCTGGGATGAAAAATCTCAGGTTTTTTTAAAACGATCTACAACCGGAAACGGATGTTTAGACTTATCAATTTTTGATTCTTTTTGAAATTAATTAGAGTAAAAAATGTTAATAGCTAAAAGTTGTAGATAATAATATTATTATCTATAATAATTTATGCTATTTTATTGCTTCCTCGCAATATCGAAGATACGAGAAGCTTTGTTATCGTTTTAAAACGAGAAAAAAAATTTGTTCTCCGATTTCAAAAATTTTATTTTATTTATCCGTTTCAGGTCAAGACAAACACTTTTTGTTCCGTGTCTGTCTGTCTGTGTGTGTGTGTGTGTGTGTGTGTGTCTGTCTGTCTGTGTGTGTGTCTGTCCCCCAATCCTTGTCACACGCTTAACTCATGAACCACTGAACCGATATTGATGAAACTTGGTTGGTTGGTTTGGTCTGGCTTGAGGACGGTCCCATTTCAAAATAATTAAAATTGTGTGTAAGAGGGAGGGGTGACATCCAAAAAGATTTATTTTTTGAAGATATCTCAAGAAAGACACATGTTACGTGAAAATTTTATAGAACCTTTTTTGTAGAGCATTCAATTCTCTATAATATAGGTCACCTACTTTTGTTGTAAAATATTCCCTTACAAAGATCTATCTCAATTTGACTTAAGAAAATCGTCATTTGTTTTTTTAAAACTGCTATTTACTTTGACATATTAAATGTCATTTTGACGTTTTAAATGTCATTTTGACATTCGTATAGCAGAAAAATAATGATTTTGATTGAAATTGTCAAAAAATTCAAAATATACGACATAATAACCAGGCGCGTATTAAGAAAAATGTCAAATTAATTTTTTTTATTAAAATCGTATGAAAATTAAATGGTTAACCAATGACAGGCAGTTCATCTGAATACTTTATCGGTTTTTATTTAAATTGTTCAATAATTAACTACCTTTGATGAATTTAGCACGAGGAAGCACCGTGCATTTACAAGGCAGAGTATTTTTTATTTTTGAAGAAATAGTTTAAAATTATATTTTAAATAGATGGATATCTTCCATAGGTTCAATGTGTTTCTAATTATATCATGGATGTCACAGAACTTTCTTATACTGTTCTGTGTGTACAGAATATGTGTTTCTAATTATATTTTAAAAAATCTGGCTAAATGATAAAATATTGAAAATAATTAATGAGACATAAATTTTAGAAGATAATATTTTATAATTTTTTTTATTTAAAACAGTATTCTCAGTGCAGTGTATAAGAAAGTCTCGTGGTATCCATGGCAGCTTTAAAATAATATATATACACAAATACACATACATTTCTTCCATGATCCAATAATACAAGGTCTGCTTGACAGCTCATTTCTTCTATACTGTGACGTCATTATCACTAAATTTATAAATGATCAATACTGTTTACATAATAGTTCTTTTATTTCAAAATAATCATAGCTGACCTATGTATTTCTTCGTAATAAACAAAGGTTAAAAAAATAATCAAGAATTAGATATTCCATTAAAAATCCTAATGTGTAAATTTATTGTTTTTATTTTGACTATATCTTTGCTCATAGATACTGAATCATTTCAGAATTTTTATCGAGCTTCTTATAATCTGTTTTATGTTATCTACAAAATTTTGACTTACTCTGTATTTTTTTTATTTTTCCAAGAAATGCCTTATAAATAATTTTCACCACGGCTCTGTTTCAATAATACAATAATTCACGAAGGCCGTGGGTTAATCACAAGTAAACGATGCGAGGTGATCAAAAGAAAGTTATATGAATACGTTAGTTAATTTTTTTTACCTCACATGTGACTGATGACCCAAGATGGCCGCCCATATTGAAGCCCGTATGAAATATTGAACTGGAAAAAAATAATCAATCTCCTGTCAGATAATGCTAATGGTCAGGGATATCTTCTATAAGAGATTAATATCATATGAATGTATAAACACGTGTTATCCATATGTGTGAGATGTAAAACATGTGATTACCTTTTGTTTACCTTTTGTATGGACCAAAAGTTAAAAAGAAGAAAATACGAGATGTAGAAATACACTGCCGCCGCTCAAAAGTTTGAATGTGCTTATCCGATACACTTTTTCTTCTGCTTTCCATGAAACATTTTCGCTATTCTTACTTAATTTGTCTAGAAAACTTATACAATCAACACTGTATCTGTCTGTCTGTCACATCTGTATATCTATTGAAACAATATATACCAATGTCAATGTGCTTATCCGATACACTTTTTCTTAATTGCTTTCCAAAAAATATTTTGCTATTCTTACTTAATTTGTCTATAGAAAACATATATAATCAACACTGTGTCTGTCTGTCTGTCTGTGACATCTTTGTAGCTACTGAAATATAATATATGTATATAAAATACAGTCAAAACTGGTTATAACGACATCAGTTAATACAACATATCGATTTTAACGACTCAAAATAAAAGTCCAACTGAATACCATATAATTGCCTTTTTACCGGTTTTTAAGACCTAATATAACTGGTCCTCTCAATGTCGTTATAACGGATTTTGACTATATAATATAAAATAATTAAATTCATAAAATACAAGTGCTCTTATCAGTGGCGTAGTAAGAAAAAAATTCGGGTGATATTAATATTTGGGGGGGGGGGATATACATATCTGTTAAATTTTGGAAGGTATTTTGAACTGATGTTTCCTCAAAACATACGTTTTCTTTAGAACACTGAACATTTCGTTACTACGCCACTGGCTCTTATCTAATCTATCGGAAATAAATAAACTGCTTAAAGTTAAGTCGTTTTTATTTCAGTAATAATGTAATATGTATGCATTTATTATTACAAAAATTTAAAACGACGAATTGATTGAACAGTTTTTAATTGTGCTTTTTTTTTGTTTTCAGATTCTCCACACTCACTGTTGGCTCATCGGAGAGACTTACCAACTCCTACTGCCTTATCAACTACTTTACTTGCCTTCCAAAGATTGAAAGATGCATCATTGTAAGTAATTGTCTACTCTTCTATTTAATAAAAAAAAACATTTTTTAAGAGTCCGACCCTACGTAGAAGCATTAGAAAATTCATATTTTTTTAAATAATACGACTCAACAACAAAATTATAATATATAATTTTTCTGATTACATCAATTTTGTGTACAGAGTGTTCCACAAACGACCAACGTCATTCCATATCCCCACCTCGCCGTTGAGCAGTGACTCCCCACCAACGTTACCCCCGCCAGTTCCACAGAGCTCTTCGTCCGCATTGGATGTGCCTTCAACCCCACTACCGAGTCTAGCTGGGTCAACGTCGAGCGGGGGAGGGGAGAGTGACTCACCAACTAACGTAGTGGGAGCAACCGAGTCACTGCGCAGGCGCAAAGTACACCGCTGTGATGTAGAGGGCTGTCATAAAGTATATACCAAAAGTTCCCATTTGAAAGCGCACAAAAGAACGCATACAGGTAAATTAATTTAACTTAAAAAGAACAAAACATTATTTTGGGGGACTGGATTACCCTCCCCCTCCGTTACTACATCTCTGATCATAAGAAATTAAATGCTTATGAGATAATGAAAATTACAGTACATATAAATCGATAGAGAATGAAAAATTGACTAAAGGGTCAGTCCTCGGTGACGGGTGTGACATTTCAACTCGGATTGGAGTTCATAATTTCTAAATAATACTAGTTAATAACATGGTTTTACCTTTTTTCTGTAGATCTTAATGCAATACATGAATTTTGAAAGAATGAAAGGTCTACGGTTATTTTACTAAAAAATACCAGCGTTCAAAGCCCTGTGACGGGTGTGACGCCTACTATTGCAAGTCTTGCAACCTCTATTCAAAATCTCAAAAATTTAGCGAAAATATTGAAGTTACTATATAATAATCATACTTTAATATGTTACGAATAAATTATTTTTTAATAACACAATAGCATCAGGTAAATACATAATCTATTTAACTGGTTATTTATTAACAAACATTGTGACGGGTGTGACCGAAAATTGTGACGGGTGTGATACGTTGAATATAAGGATACAATAAGAGTACTATTTGTGTGTTTAATTGCTGATTGATATTATTAACTAATACTTATAACAATTATTTATCAAATACATCAATAGACTCGTTAAATGTATAATAAATGCGGTCACCCTTAGTCATTATTGTTGGTGAGGGTCATTTTTTTTAATTTGGTCAAACATCACGTTTGATATGTAATTGTCAAAGACTTTTAATAGTTTGCCACGATCATCACTTATTCTTAAGTAAGTTATTGTGATTTCCCCTTATTTGTTGTCTTTTTGTAAAATTTTTGTAAATTTTTTGAAATATTTCGAAAATTAACGAACATTTTTCTAATTTACTTTTGGTTTATGAAAATTGATGTTAAATAGCATGTTAATTTTATATTTTAGTATTCATTTTCGTAAAATATTTTTTTAACTATTTGGTATCGATTACCGCGGACTGACCTAAATCTAATTACCAAATGAAAATATGTTGGCTTCTTATACAAGCATTCATGTCCCCACAGCATATCTAAAATTCTTCATGTACAGTTTAATTATTTATGTGTAATCTCAGTGATAATTTCCATTAATTAACAAATGTAGTGTGTCAATTGTAATATTTTCCATGTATAACGCCATATTTATAATTATAGTTAAAAGGTAATTATAATATACGTATATACGATTCTTTATATTTGTAATTTATGCGTTAATATGTGTCTAAGTGCATATGTATATATTATTATATATATCTAACTGTACTCTGTACATAAGAGTTAATTTTATAATTATCAGATATATAGTAATTCTATACTTAATATATAGATTTCTTCTAAATTATAACGTATAATTAATATTGCACTTTGAAACAACTTAATAAAATAATAATGATAATAATATATTAGAAACATGAACGACTTCGTTCGTCCTATTTTAAAAATATGAATTTGTGAAACATATATTAACATTTTTACATAAATTATTAATATTCGCCAAATCTTTGGCAAATGATGCCCGCAATAAAATATAAAAAATGCAAGGTTGTAGCCCCCGAGATATATACACATACAAAAATATAAAATTATTTTAGTGATGTTCAAAATGAAGTATATTAAAAGTAGTATGGCTATCATCATTTCTACGTATTAGGCGGCTATTACACTATTAAATAAATGTCATATTTCTTTGATCAAAGAAATGTTAACACATTTCTTTGTCAGTGTAATATCCGCCTATGTTAAATGCAATAAAATTTCTTAAATTAAAAAAATATGACAGTGTAATATGTCATCTTTCATAATATTTATAATATTTCTCTGATCATAGATAATGACAATCTCAATATTTGATCTAATCTTTGTCAAAGATCTTTGACATATTTATTTGATAGTGTAATAGCCGCCTTAAGCAACTAATTATTATAATATAAAATTTTTATTTATTTAAATGATTTTGTAGTTGAAAATTTATTAGTGAATTTATTGTTTAATTATTTAGTGAATTAAACTCAGTGTTAAGGGGTTACATACAGTTAGAATTTTCAAAAAAAGTTATTTTTTTATTTCATTTTCGTAATGTACATATATTTAAGTACACAATCAGAAAATTTCAAGTCAATCCGGCGATTATTTTTGAAGTTACACGCATATTTGTAAATACATCTCAGATGAATTTAATTGAATGTATGTAGGAGGTCGGAGCGGCAGCGCGTTTTTCTCAAATCTGTGTTTTTAAAGTCGGTGACCACGATTCCTCAAAAACGGCTGAAGCGATCAGTCTCTTTTAACACAAGTTTCTTAAGTATATTTTTTAGTAATTAATCGAAGGTTTTTCTCACCGATAAATATTTATTTTTTTATAAACAATTTAAGGTCAAAATTTATGTCGAAAATCGATTTTATTTTTGAGAAGCCGCCATTTTGTCAAAAAATTTTATTTTGCTTATTCCTTCGATTAAGTACAAGATTATACATTATTTTAACGAAATCCGTTTGGGTTTTTTATTTTAAAAGATACAGTCCAGAGATATAGTGGTCACCGCAAGGCGCCGTTTTTGAGAGGACCTTCTGGAGAACAGCTGTAGCAGCTTTCGAAATTATTATTTTTACAAATAAAAAATGTTAAAATACAATTAAAAGATCCCATAATATGTGTACAAATTTTTACATTAATAAATTTAAAAGTCTTCTCTTAAAAAATTCTTGAAAAAAACGTTTTTTTTGGCCTTCTGACTGTATGTAACCCCTTAAATTCATTACTACTTTAAATAACTTTCAGATTTCCTCAAAATATCTAGTGTATCTCTTAAATTCTTGGGGGAGCATGACCCCTTGACCTCCCTCCTTGTATACGCGCCTGTACCAACCTATAGAAGTATAGAACAACTCTTACCCAAGTGTCTTTCAAATGATCATCTGCATTTTTAATTGCTTGCACCGTCTGTCATTCATCTTGTTTCATCGATAATAACTGTCATAATCTGTATAATTTTCTAGCATTTATTCGTTGCCCATCTCCGGCCAGGACTCACAACCCGAGGCTTTTTGCTATAATCCAATATTAATGACACTTGTTCTTCAATTGCTCACATGCCTTTAAACAACTCGACTCGATTGTACATATCGGTTAATAATTGTTACTAAATGACATCATGTTCTTGTATATATAGTAGAGCCAGATTTATGATGTGGAACAGTGGTTGTTAAAATGTTTAATACAGTTTGTATTTTTCAAACATATGTTACTTATTTTATAATTATTTATTATACCTATAAAATTAATATTTATCATTGCTTGGGGAAAAAAACTTTAATATATATCCGCTTAAAAAGAGAGGGCAATATTCAAATGTATGTAATTATGTTATAAATAAATAATAATAATATATAAAATAAAAAATAGGTAAACCATCTCATTCACAACCAAACTCTTAAGTGTTATAACAGCATTACCATTATTTAGCCAAATCGACGATGACACAATAGGCATGATGATTAATTTAAAAAAAACTATTCTATGATGATCTAACGCAGTGATTTCCAAACTGGGAGGCGCGCCTCCTTGGGGAGGCGCGGACTAGTGCAAAGGGAGGCGCGAAAAGTTTAACAGAAATTTAATTTTCATAACATCACATTAAGTTATATAAATAAAAAATATATACATATAAATAAATTTTTATAACATAACATTATTTGTGTATACATACATATGTATTATCTCTTTCTGAAAGGGACGTTACTGTGTAGTTTTAGACTGACAACTATTATTGAAAAAGCAAAACTGATAGAATTATCATGCGATACTTCTAAAAAAAATTCTGAGTGAAAGCAATCCCCTTTATAACACCTAGATTTAATGAAGATTGTGCTAATAAACAAGTACATTCATCGCACACAGGTAGAACGGTTTACTTGAGCCAAGTAAACCTTGTTTTGTATATAACGAAATCAATATTTTCTTAAGATAAGAAATATATTCTTAAACCAACTATAGTATTATTGGACGAAGAAATAATGTAGTCGGATTAAGAGTACTTTTCTTATATTCAGAAAATATTGTTTTCGTTATTTACAAAGAAGATTTTTTTGATCCAATACAGTTTTTTTTGTGTGCATTAAAAATAAATTTTATAAGCAAAAAAAATACATTTTATACATTTTTAAAATATGTCTGTATAATTTTATAAAATAAAGGGGGGGGGAGGCGCAAGAGATTAATTTTTTTAAAGGGAGGCGTAGTTACATAAAGTTTGGAAACCGCTGATCTAACGTGTCTTCTATTTCCAAAAAAATATTTATTTCTGCAGAAAATAAAGGTTTAATCGCAAAAATTAACTTTTTTAAAACTAATTTTTAATTTGACGCCAAAACGCTCACAGGTTACATTTAAGAGTTGTGACGTCACACTCCTTGTCAACAATAATCAATCATTCAGAGTTAGGCAATAATTTAATTATTTTGTGTGTTAAAAATGAATTCCAAAGTATATAAGTACTTAAATGATATATGTACCTAATGTATCACTTTAACGTTTACTGATGCGTGACGTCATTCTGTCTGATTGGTGTTTCATTTAACAAGGTGGATTGCTGTATTTTGCATTTTTATTTTAGCAAAAATTATATTAATCTCGCTTCTAATATAAAAATAAATACATTTTTTAGAATCTTTTTAACCTATTTCATTATTTAAAATCATAATTTCAATGATACTTTGTTACTTGCATCATTTGTGAATTATTTTTATCGAGCATAAAAAATTAATGCAAAAATATGGATGTCAGAACTTTTCCTACGAGTATCTCTATGAAATTCAACCTTAATTACTATAGAAGCTAATATTTCTTTTATATATTGATTGACGTTATAACATCGCTTTAAACAATTGTATTAATTACGTTAAAGAAGTTAAATAGTGCAAAAAAATAAAATGATATCATTACGTATATAGTAACATGTTATAGCTGTAGTAATAAGTGAATATCGACAAGCTAACTGATTCCCGGAACCCTCATTATCATGTACACAGACTATTACCGAGTTAGTTCGTTTGTCGCAAAGGTATACCGACAATAGTAATTATGCTGCGGTGTCCGAGTAGGTCGTGGAAGACGAATGCGCACGCGCGGCGCTGGCGCCAGTGAACTCGATCGCATCCGCGTATATTTAATATCGTTTGACTTTTTGCCGAGGTTTTTTAATTTTATAATACTAATTGATTAGTGAAATAAAAATTCTATCTAGTTGTTTCATTTGTTTTTCACTCGTAAATAAAAACGAGGAAATATTTTTAACTAATTTAGATCGAAAATATTTTTTCTTAGAAAAATTGTGTTGATCTCAAAAATTTTACTGAAATTGTCTCAAATACAATTTTAACAACTAGGTTAATAAAATACGTACACTAAGGGTTGAGGGGAGCATATTTCATAACTTGAAAATTTGTGAGGGGAAGGGGGGGGGGTCAGATCAAACGTGATACTTCAATTTAAATGCAATATAAAACTTTTATTAAGTTTCACTAGGATTTTTTTTTCATTTAATTGATTCTTCGGGATAAAAAGTAGCATATGCCCTTTCTCAGGATGCAAGCTATCTCCCTGCCAAATTTCATCAAGATCGGTTCAGTGGTTTAGCCGTGAAAATGGTAACAAACTGACAAACAGAGTTATTTTCGTATTTATAATACAGGGTGATTTACAACTAGTGTAAAAAAAATTAACATTAGATCGAGGATGTTATTTCAAGCAAAAAACTTTATGTGAATATATGTCCGGAAATTATTTATGAGGGAGCTACAGCCTTTCAAATATTTTGAAATTTTGTATACATATGTATTATGTATGTATAAGTCCGGTGACAATGCAATATAGTATATCTAATATTGTTCTATATCCAATATGGCGAACACCCCAAGATGGCAGATTTTAATAACTAGAGCAGCGATTTCCAAACTGGGAGGCGCGCCTCCTTGGGGTGGCGCAGACTAGTGCAAGGGGAGGCGCGAAAAGTTTAACAGAAGTGTAATTTTCATAACATAACATTAAAATATATAAATTAAAAAATACATTTTCTTATAAATAAATGTAATATTATTTTTTTAAATATACATACTATTTGTTTTAGACTGACAATTATTAAAAACGAAAAACTGATAGAAATAGTATGCGATACTTCGAACAAAAAGTTCAGAATGAATCCTAAGTTTTGGTTGAATCGAAATGAAGAATATAATACTTTTTTAATTTTTTGTATTAAAATATTTTATAAATGTGTCTATTATTTTTTTAAATAAAGGGAGGGGGCGGGGAAAGATTACACTTTTTTAAGGGAGGCGCAGTTACATAAAGTTTGGAAACCACTGAACTAGAGAACTCATTGTGATACAGTTATATGAAATTTGATGACTGGTTTATTGTATATTGGATTAATTTATAATTTCAAACAATTGATATTTATTTTTAGATTACCCAGGCGTACACATTTGTGTTCACCTCATTTTATATATAGTGCTGCTGTCAATAGATATTAATCCACAATATTTCCTTAAAAATCACTTGGTAGAAGTGCAACAAACAAAATCTGTTAACGTTATTATAGTTTCATAAGTGTTTTAACGAGTTTTAATCGTTCTGAATAATTTTTATACGAAAAGAGGTACGTGGTATGCTAATATATTTTATCCAACTAGAGCATGTGATTTCCGATTTTGTTCAAATCGTATGAAATAACTTAATATAACATGACTTTTAAATGAAATTTATCTAAATAAAAATTATATCAGGAAAGTAGTCTCACACACTATAGACTTCATGTCTGCCCAATTTACTCGCTTGAGTACACACTGTTATTTTTTTTTCTAAATATTAAAAAAAAGTTTGTGTTGTATATGTACTTAATTTCATTAAAAAAATATTTTGTATGTTTTTGTTTTCTTTTGGGCGTTAATGAGTTAAAAAACTGCTGACTTTACGGTGCACATTTTTTCGGAGCATACTGGCTCCATTTTATGTAAGGTTTTATGAGCCACATAAATTGCAGACGGACAAAACAGTTTCTGTTTTAACAATTGATTTGATTCGAATGAATAATAAAACACATAAACCTATTTAAAGTTGTTCAATGAAAGTATAGATCCAATCAAAAATCGATTAGGTTATAAAATACACCATGCTATTAAAGTGACATATGTATTAAATAATCGAACACAAAATTACAACAATATATGATTAATATAATTGTATTTAACCTTGAAACATCAGTCGTGTCTATTTCTTTTCAATCTGACACTGACTTCCGTGTAGGTTTGAAATATTTTATACGTGGTAACGGATCTAAGGGTAATAAATAAATATTTTAACAGTTTTTTTGTGCACAGTTTACAAACATGTTGTGTGAAAATTTCAACATAACAAATTAGAATAATTAAATGGATTTATATTGATGCAAAGGCAATGCTTCATAAGTGGTATTTAATAAACTGATATATAATTTATGTAAAGGCAATTGATGTATTTTGTAAGGAGATAATTACAGCATAAATTAAGGTGTTAAGTTTTTCTCATTATTTTTTTTTGTAAATTAAATTATTATTTATTTATGTAGGTCTAGGAAACTAATATTTAATATTTCATAAATTATCAATATTACTTTCTTATACACTGTCGTGCAAAATTATTTGGACAATTGTGATTTTGAATGTAAATATACAGATTTCAGTCTATAAAAATCCCCAAAATAGCAAAAAGAATATGTTTACTTACAGTCAAAATAGTTAAAAAAAAAAAAAAAAAAAACAATTCCTCGTTAGCTCGAAAGACACTGTGCGTCAATACTTTCAACTTGAGTAAACCTGACCTTTCAAGCATATAATTCAAAAATTTACCTTCACATGTAAAATTGTAAATGCTGTATTTTATATATGCTAGGATTATTACAAAAGTTATAGTTAAGTACCTACTCTTATCAACATTTAAGATTTTTTATCAACCATTTTTGCAGTTTTATATTTACAATACGCAAAAAAATGAATGCCCAAAGACTTTTGCATGGCAGTATATGGCCATATTAGATCAAATTCCAAAATTGGTACTGATTTTTTGCATAGTATTATTTAAGGTAACAGTAATTGTAAGAAATACTGACCCCCGCCCCCCTCCCAATCGATGCGGTGAACAAAAATATAATTAAAGCTGATTAAATTCTCTCTAAACAGGTGAATATTTTTCTGACTTCATATCATTTTTTGAACTTTCCTGAATCTATTTTGACTATTTTTACCATGTTTGTGTGTTCGTCTATCGGTCGATTTCAACTTACATCTGAAAAAAAAACTGCTATTTTTTAATTTTGAAAATGTGTAATTAACGTCTATCAAATTATATCTATAAATTAACGCCGATTAAGGAATTCTATTAATATTCGAAATCGACTCATGATTTCGTTCGAGTTCCTATTAATTTCTATTTCCATTATCTCGATTTTAATGTAATAATATTCCAATATGTAATGCCTTGATTATTTAATAGTAAAAAACTGTATTTTCTCGTGTGAGTTATGAAGGACAGACATGGCGAATCTTTAATTGATTAAACTCATGTACTGGAACGTTGTGAAACCAGTGGCGAAATATTAGCATGCGTAATGACATAAATAATTGCACTGGCTGTAAGAAGTAATAACGCTGTGTTTTTTTTTCTACATTATCTTCATCATGATGTATGGCACTGTAAATTGATGTTTTTGTTTTGTGCTTTGGAAGTAATTAAAAAATCATCTACCAAGTAAATACACAGTGCTTCTTCATGCTGAATTCATCAAAGGTAGTTAATTATTGAACAATATTCTTGATCTGAAAGATTAGTAAAAATTTTGATATCGAGGAACGATTTTTTCTTTGGAAAATTATCACAAAGCTTCTTGTATCTTATATCTTTATATATGTAGAAAAAGCATACTGGATCGATCTATTAATGTTAGATCTGTCTATCGCCTGACCTAGAGAACTGAGATTTGGTATAAATACCGGGTGTCCCAGATAACTTTTCCAACATGGGGATCTCAGTATCTAAATCTATAAGAGATACAGGTTTGGTTAAACTTTAGTTTTTCTTTTGGGCAACTAAGTTAACTATAGCATATTGAATGTGTTTTTTACTCTACTTTACAACGATATGCCACTTGTCATACTTATTATCGCAAACAATTATACTGTATTTTTTGAAATAGTTCATTGTTTCATAGTTCAATTGTTTTCAAATATTAATTTGTTATTTTGATTGTTGTTATTGTGATTTTTGTTTACATATTTTGTTTTTCATGGCTCACTTAAATATTTGTAATAAAATACTTTAATAATTTAACTGATATTTAGTACATCGACTTTTTTTCGATAATAAGTATAGCTAGTGACATACCGTTTTAAAGTAGAGTAAAAAAACACGTTCAAATATATATGCTATAGTCAACTTAGTGGCCCATAAGAAAAACTAAAGTTAGGGCTTGTAACTCGGAAACTAAAAGTGATATAAAAAATCTAAATAGACCAATCAATTCTACACAAAAAAGTGCCTTAACCCTAGACGGGTAGACGTCAAACTTAGGCGGGAAAGAGTAGACGTTCGTAAAATTGACTACTACTATATAATTTTTGGTTTTCTAATAAATTTATGGCAAAAAAAAGTTTTGCTTTTAAAATCTTTTGATTTATGTATTTAAAAAAAATACAGAAATACGAAAGATTAAAATATAAGCTTAGTAATATAAGTTTACAGCGAATCGACAAACGAAAAAAAGTATCATTGGATCAAGCATTGAGATCTTTTTCACATTCACAGCATATCCTTTTAAGTATATATTACGACTAATATTTACATAAGAGAGTAGACCTTCGTGAAAGATACGATGTGATTTACCGATCTATGGCTCCCTCTAGAAAACTAGCAAACACTGACACTTATCCTTGGCAGAGGTTGAAGACGAACTATTAAACAAGTCATACCTTCCCGCTCGGCTCCCCATCCCGTCTTGATTACCATGTAGAGTGCGTTGTGTAGTCTTAATTATTACGAACGTCTACCCGTCTAGGGTTAAGAAATCTAAAACAAAAAGTACTTATTTACTTGAACAAAAAAGTTGTAGCCATTTAAAAAATTCCGAATTTTCAATTTTTTGTGTATACTGCCTAAACCACATAGAATTATGAATATTTTTCTGTGTAGTAATATTCACCCCTTTCTTACAAATAATTGATCTCATTTAACCAAACCTGTATATCTTATAGATACTGAGATCCCCATGCTGGAAAAGTTATCTGGGACACCAGTATAGTAAATGTTATAGAAGTTGAAAGATACACTTTTATGTTTTTTATACCAATTAATATTTGTCCATTTCAACCGTGATTTTAAATTAAAATGTGGTTATTTGAACATACCGTATGTGTATGCAATTAACTATTTACACATACTATATGTGTACTTAATTAGGATAGGTTAGGTTAGATTACGTTAGGTTAGTGGTATGTGCAAATAGCCCCATCCTTTAAATTAATTGGATTTTCATGGAAGTACTTAGAAGCAACATGTTTACAAGTCCAAACACGTCTATAGAATTCTGTTAACATAACATTTACAGACAACCAGATAAACCGACATATTGTTACATACATCAATCGACTTTATTGGATACCAATTACATGAAAAACTAAAAGAAATGATAACGATGTCGAAGTAATAGAAAAAGAATTTTAACTAGCGTAATGATACTACGTAAACCACATATTATATTACGCTGTATATAATTAAATATAACCAAAGACAAGTTTTAAGTATTATTGAAGATTATATATCTTTTTTTTTTCAATCAAAGCAAAATATCTCGCAAACTATATTTATATGCTAGAAACTTGAAATTTTTACATGCGAAATTATACCTTCTAAACTAAAGTCTAGTGTTTTCTAGATCAGGGAATCCCAACGGGGTCTATGGAAATTTAAAAAGGATCTATAGTATTCCAGAGGTCTATTGGAGGTCACAGAAAAACAATTGTTTTAAAATTTTCGTTTTTTTTTTCTTTTTACTTGTACCTACCTTTCCAATAAGATTATAGTTCTAGAATCTAAAAATGTAAGGGGGTCTATAAAGAAAGTTATTATTTTAAAACGAGTCGATGTTAAACAAAGTTTGAGAACCCCTGGTCTAGACAATACTGTTAAGAGTTTTGGAAGGCAAAATAAAATAAAATAAACTTTTTTTTTTCTTAAAATGTATATCGAAATCAGTGTAATTTTACATTTTTTTACTAAAAAATGGGGCTATAAAACAAATTTTGTATCAAAGTATGTAAGGTGTCAAAGTGAAGATCTCAATTAGTAGAATAATTCTTATAAAATATTTTATCATTTAATCTTTTTTTAATTCATTGCTTGTTCTTTAAATACAATTTAAATGAAATAATTACCAATTCAAATTAAAACTTCCGGTAATTAAATTTCTTCAAACAGTATTCATATCTGATAATGCACATAATTTGTAACCGGTAACCCTAAAACACAATTACCAAATTCAAGGCTACAAAATATTTATGATTGATAATTTTTGTCATTTCACTTATACAGCTATAATAATGTGTCAAGGTGTGCTGTGTTTTAAAGAACACGGTTTCTATTAGCGTACGTAAAATTTTTGTATTAATAATATTACAATCGTCATCAATAAAATATTATTTATTGGATTATTAATGTCTATAAAATATATGTGTTAGTCTATTTCAATAATGAATTTAAGTAGTAACCGTTTTATAGTTTGCAAAGCTCTAAATGTATTTTTTCGAAGCCTATTTATACAGTTAAGAAAAACGATTTTTTTCGTCAGCATTATTAATATTTTCAAATAATATACTTTCGATTAATTATTATGGGGTTGAAAGATTTTTTTGTTTGTTCACATTTCATTCAACATATCATAATGGGGCTAGCAAAATTTGCTAGCTTGCAAGCGCTCACAAATGGGGTATTTATGATGTGATAGTATCTATGAATTTACTATTTAATTTAGAGCAGTGATACTTCAACGTATTGTAACACAGTTGGCGACTCTGACCATACATAATTATTTTCATAATATCACCTCTGTTTTAATACCGTTAGTGTTTACATACAACGCGTGCGTAAAACTTGTCAAAATCTTCATGAAACTCCAAGAGAACTGTCATATAAGTTTGATGCCTCATTTGAGAGTGCTTGCTACCTAGCAAATTTACCAGCCCCTTTATGATACTGGACATTAGATAGTAAATTTTCAAAACACATATTAGATATTGAATTTGAATTCTCTTATGTCAGATATTATAGAAGAATTTACTTTAGAGCAAAAACTAAGTTATGAATTTGCTCGGGAATTTAAAGCAGTGGTAATAAATGCACAATAATGTATACATTATGTATTCCATGATGTATACTTATCACCACTGCTTTTAAAATTTTGATATATTTATCTTCATAATTGTTAATGATATTAAAGTAAATTCGGGCAAATTAATATTCAATTAAAAATGAAAGTTCGATATTCAAGCGCTAATAACACGGAACGGTAACGATGATCTATCTATGGATTTAGATATGTTCAACCCCCATACCTGCTTTACTTATAAAGGTAAATTCGGGCAAAATACTCATCTTTTAAAATAAAAATTTCGACATTTAATCCCTAATGGTGGGGGTAGACAGGGTCTGTGTTTTTGATATGTTTATCTGCATAGTTGCTTACGTTATAATGGTGGAGGGTAGACAAGGGGTTCATTCTTACAATTTTTAACTAAGCTCCGAGATATTTACGTTTTTTATAGGTAGGTAATGAAAAAAAATCAATAAAAAAAATTATAATATGTCAAGTATTATCACGTATGGAGGGTTCTAATTAGTTTCGAAGTTTACGCGAACGAAGCCGCGGGATTCCGCTAGTTCTTTATAATTACGTATACATTATATTCATACTTGAGATTTTATCCTTACACATTTATGTCTACCGTAATATTATATAAGTTCCGTCAAAGTAATACATACGGACATTTCTAAACAGTGATTATTATTAAAGCCTCATACAACAATGCAATAGTAACACAGTTGTACCACTAATTTGCATGCACAGCCACCTCGCAGCTCATTTGAATCAATGACTAGCATTATTTGTCAGCAGAATTATTATCGCTTGCCTCCGGTCGTACGCGGAACTGCGCTGCTATCTGTCGATAATAAAACAATATTCAATTTATATAATAAACAGTAATACCTGTCCAATTAGTGATAACATCTACATAATTATTACCAATAGATGTCGCTACAAGTTAAAGTTAAGTTTTATTTTACTCGTATTAAGTATAGATTGAAATTTATGATTTAAGTTAGGGGTTTCCAACCTTTTTTGCACGTAGACTTTTTTTAGGGTATTTGACACTATTAATAATTAATACTAAAATATTCTAAATAGTGTAGTATATATTACTATAATTTGCCATCAAGTGTTTTTTGACATCAAATAAGTCAGTATTTTAATAATAAACCTGATTTTAAAATGTAATATTTAACCTATTTGTCACGTGGTCACAAATGCGTCTAGCAGAACTGCCGCTGGTATGACGTAGTTACTTACTGAAAACTTCAAAATACTCGATCCCTATTGGTTGAATTTAGTATGTTTACGCATACGTGACTTTGAATGCGCATTTTGGCGGGAATTTTTTCATTTAAATAGAAATACATTATTTTCAACTTTCTTTTCGAAATTCAAAACACAAATTTTTCCATAGACTCCTGGTGTATTATAGACCCCTTTAAAACTTCCATAGACCCCCAGGGATTTCACATAGACCACGCTGGGAAACCCTTATTTAAATTATTAAATATTAATTTATTAATTATGCAAAAATCAATTGAATTTTGTAGTTAATGCACACGCGCCCACACGGAGTACGTATGTACTTACTAGGAATTGTAAATTTATACCATTTTTTTTCGCAATGTTCGGGGTGTGAAAATGTACGTAGGTACTTCGTGCGGGCGCGTGTGTTAACTACGAAATTCAGTTTTTTTTACTCGGAAATATTTTATTTTGGTTCAAAAATAAAATCTTTGCACTTATTCACTGACTGACTAATCAACATACAGTCCAGTTAATCATATTTTTTTATATTTTCCAGGTGAAAAACCATACCAATGTTCATGGGAAGGATGCACATGGAAATTTGCAAGATCCGACGAACTGACACGTCATTTCCGGAAGCATACCGGCCAAAAACCGTTCCAGTGTCATTTGTGTCAGCGTTCCTTCAGTCGTTCTGATCACCTATCTTTACATATGAAACGACATTAAGGTTTAATAAATCGTTATCTCTACGTATCAAACAAATTACAACCACATTATTTATTTATATACCTGAATGAAATAGCTCTATAAAATTAACTTGCTATACTCTATTCACGATTAGAATGGTACCATTTTACATACAGTTAGACACGCCAGCGCTTATGTTTACTAGCATGAAGTACTCTTCATATAACTGCATAGTGAATCATAATTTAATAAAACCAATCAAACTGTCTGATTTTAAAAATTAACAATGACATTTAAAACTTTTCAAATATATAACAATCAATTTTAAATTATTGTAAACAATCACAGTTAGGTTACATTAGATAATTAGTGGTGAGCGTAGTCTGACCGTATGGCGGCTTTTACACTATAAAATAAATATGTCAAAAATCTTTGACAAAGATTTGATCATATATTAAATTATAAGTAATTTCGTAGCCGAAACCGTCCACGAGCACTTTTCAGTCGCCATTTTGATTTATCCGTCAAAAAACTTTGATCAAATATACACCCAAAAAAGAAATTAGTAAGTATTACAGTGCGGCATGTTGCAAAATCGCTTCGAACCGTCAAATTATAAAATTTACAAACTATTACTAATGAATCCGGCCAAGTGCTAGGAAAATGAGCTAAAATTACAATGTTTACAGTATCTACTATGCTTATTAACTTCCCAATAGGGAGTTATTGTAATTGGTCCGAAAATCGAAATAAAAAATTTTAACATATTTTCATGTTTCAAGGGCATTAGAGTATATTGACACTATTTTCAGAAAAATGTCTGTGTGTGTGTGTGTGTGTGTGTATGTACGTACGTACGTACGTATGTACGTATGTACGTACGTACGTACGTGTCATTTTTTTCCGGGACGAAATCTCGCGAACAAAAAATGCTATTAACTTCGTTGGGGTACTAATCGACGCGTCTTGACGTGAATATGATCTGAAAGAAAGGATTTTTCGAAATTCAACCCCTACGGGGGTAAAAAGGGTGTTTTTTTTCATTTTTATTTTTTTTCTTGGTCGAATTTAGTCGGAACTTAGAATAAATACTATACAATACAAATAATGAAACGTGTATTTCAGTATTTATTTTTTATATGGGTCCAAACAGCCATTAAAGGGATGAAAACCACCATCAAAATTTGAATTTCATACTAATAAATACATTTAATAATTCATGTTGCCTTGGAAACAACACAATTCAAACTGTCAGATTATTTTTTCTAAAAATGTGCATTATATTATTAACATTATTAGGATATTAGAAAACTAATATTCATAATACAAGGGGTGAGTTTTATTTCTGATAAATTCCATTAAAATTTTTCATATACATATTAAAAAAAATATTTACAAACTATAACATAGTAATATTAATTATGGAAACAATAAGTAATCAGTATTCAAGTATTGTAAGTCATACCATGTTGGGAAGTTGATTGTGTGGACCTAAAGGATCGCACCCCACAGCATTATACGTTATATAGTTTAATTTTATATCCCCGGGTAAAATTGGATCCGACAGCTAGTTTTCCTTGTATTTATTTGATTTACAAGACGAAGTTGTAATTTTTGCTTAAGTAATTGTAAATTTTACAATTTGACGGTTCGAAGCGATTTTGCAACATGCCGCACTGTAATACTTACTAATTTCTTTTTTGGGTGTAAGAGACTGTCATTACCTATGATAAAAGAAATATTATGAAGGTAAATATTACGTAAATATTATAAATGTTTATGACATATTACACTGTCATATTTATTTGATCAAAGAAATTTTATCACATTTCTTTGATAGTGTAATAGCCGGCTAAGGCGGCTATTACACCTTCATAATATTTCTTTTATCATAGATAATGACAGTTTCTTATATTTGATCAAAGTTTGTTGACGGATAAATCAAAATGGCGACTGAAAAGTGTTCATGGACGGTTTCGGCTACGAAATTACTTATAATTTAATATATGATCAAATCTTTGTCAAAAATCATTGACATATTTATTTGATAGTGTAATAGCCGCCTAAGAGCCGTATTTGTATTGTCACTTATTGTAAGTACCGATCTTAACGTGAATAGACTATAGTTGGTTAAATAAACTATAGATTCAGTGATCATAGATATTTATTGTTCTTGTTATAACTGGTATAAATATTGATCAAAATTAAATTGCGTGGTAGTATAATGTTACATGTGTTTTATTATGATGTCAATTTAAAAAATATATATTAAATTCATTATATAAATAATTGTCCTATCTACAAAAAATATAGTTAATTGTTTATTTTATCTAGTAATTAAATATAGATGTTTATTATAAATATTATATAAGTTGTATTGAAACATTCCTTTGTATATTTTTGTGTACATTTCATAAAAATAATTAATATATTTTTGTTCAATAGTATTAGAAAATAAATAAAATTGTAAATAGTTTAAATATTTACATATATATAAACATATAAATAATGAAAATGGTGCCAGTAAGCTAATTAAAAATATTAATTATAATATTATAGTATATTAAAATTCTTCAATTATATTTTAAATATAATTGATGTATATTTTTAAATATATAAGCATTGGCAAATAAGACAGCGTTGAAGCGTCGCCGCGTCGATTTTGAGAATTCAAAACCGCGTTAAACTATAAACGAATGAAGCTAGCCTTTAGCCACTAAGAAAAAGTGTGAAGGGACAAAAATCAGTTTTTGCTGATTTCTCAGCTTTCTTTCATTTTTGCGGAAAAAATAGTTAAGTAGGTATTTATTAAATTAAAGTATATTAATTTTTTTACAGAAAAGTTTCTATACAAAATTTGAGATGATCATTACTCGGTGAAATAAGAGTCTGACAAAAAATATGGATGTTATATTTTTTGTATAAAATTTAATTAGCTTTCACTTTGTTTATTATTAATTTTGTCGTAAAGTTTAAAGAAAAGTGAGAAATAGAAAAAATTCGTCGATGCTTCAACACTATGTTATTTGCCAATAGTTAATATGCATGTAATCAAATCATTATTGTGATTCTATGATTAGAAGTTTTGTATATATTTTTATAAAAATGATTTGATTCAAAATATATAGTCAAAATATAATAATTCTCAAATTATTTCCTAATTAGAAAATTATCTTGTTAATATAATTGTTACCTAAATTTTTAATGAGTCAGTTATTTTTATACATCGATTATGTATGTGCCTTTATAATAAATACAGTGTGTCCTTAAAGTCTGAAAACGGTCTAATATCTAAATCCCTGGTAAAATTATTAAATGCAAAAGTTACAAAGTTAAAAAATGTAAATCTAAGTGACCGATAATATTTTTAATATTGAATATTGAAGTGAATTTAACTTTTTATAAAAAAATGCCGCCATCTTTGTGAAAAATTTCAAAGGTAAATATCTCGAGAACCGTTGATACTACAAGAAAAATGGTAATGATCTTTTTTGTTCAGAACTAAATTCTCTACAATACTTTATTTCATAGAACTATTTATTAATTACAGCACTGCAAAGTTTTCAAAATTTATTTTTGCGAAATATTTCGTAAACTGGCGACTAAACATTAAAATGTCCAGTAATAATTTTGTAACAGATCAAATTATCTACAATTTTTGTCACAGATGTCATTCTGTACAAGCAACAGTTGAGTTATAACCCCTCAAAGTTTGCAAAAAGTAGTTTTTTCAAAATATCTCATTATTTATTGATCGGACATGTAGAGCACTAAATTGTCTATAATTTCTATTTCAAAATTGTTTTTATTGCATCAAAGTTTTGCGAGATATTCACGTTTGCACTTTTCGCAAAAATGGCAACAAACAAATAAAAAAAAAACATGACAATTTAGTGTATATTTTTATTGAACCCAGTGTTTTTAAATTAAAAGAAAAGTAACTGACCATATAAATAATATATATATTTATATAATTTGTAAATAGTTTATTTAAAATTAATTTAAATTATAAAAATCATGATCTCTAAGATATTCTTATTCAAAATAAGATTATGAGTTCGAAAATATGGGTATGATGTAGAAAAAAGTTATTTCCTAAAGTTGATTTAATAAATAATTGCACTTTTTGTTATAGTTTATCACAAAATAAATGGTAGGGTTCGTTTTACTTTTAAATAATTAAATTAACTTATTTTTAAAATAGATTTTAATTAAATTAGTTTAAAAGTTTAGTTTTCAAAAATATTCTTTTATGTCTTTTTTTGCAAATTATCATTTTTCAATAGAGATTTAATTAGATAATATACTTTGTTATTGAATTATTTATTATTTGAAAATATTGTAAATATATATAAAATCATAAGGGGGCGTCCATTAATTATGTAAGGTTTTTAGGGGTCGTTAAATCTTACGAAACATTACGTATGGTAGGAAAGAAGGGGTTCCATAGTTTTGGTTTATTTCTAATTAAAATTAATTTATATATCATTATAAAAAAAGGAAAGAGCAAAGAGGGGCATGATGAATAATTTTTTAAGGCAGCGTGGGGTACAGTGGGTAGAAAATATAAAAAATCATCCACATATGTAAGCAATGGAAGTTCCCTAATCGAAAATACCAAAATTTGATATAACTGTACATTTTTTAAATATTTTTTTATTTGATATAATGGTGCTAACTTTATTGAGTACACTTTTTTTGGCAACTTTTAAGAGCTATGAAAATTTGTACACTACCTATTGTTAAAAAAATATTTGATAATCAATCAATTTATTTTGGTGAAACCAATTATTAACAAAAAAAGGTTTTTTATTTTTTTTTATTATTTCACTCCTATGAAATTCAGCAGAAATAAATAAATTAATAAATATCAAAATAACATATGATAATAATACCCAATGGTCGATAAATGGTGGAAATCCCAAAAATATTATCAGTTTTATATACAATTCACTTTTCTGTTGTTAGATTTTAATCCCAGACAGTCAAAATGACATCTTTAGATTAAGGTATCTTTTTAAATATCGTATGTCATAAAAAGATCTCTTGATGATATCATTAGGACATTTTTTTAATGTTTAAAAATCTTTTAAAGTTATCATTCTGAAAATCTTGTTGACTGGGATATAGATAGTATATAGGTACCTAACATAATGTCTTCCTAAAATGCTCCAAGAGTTATATAGTTAAATTATTATTAATATATTGTGGACATATATCTATTTTGATAATTATATACTATGTAAATGGAATTATATTTATGTACATTTAATGTTGTTATAATAAGAAAGAAAATATAATATTTGGCAAGGTTATAAAATTGTTTTTTATTTTACATATTATGTATATTCAAACTTATTATAATATAAACATATTCACTTATCACTCCGAACAATGATGGCATCGGTAATTCAATCGATCCTAACAACGACAGCTAGAGATACCTCCACCACCACATATGTACATAGAAGACTTTAACGTCAATTTGTTAATTTAAATTTTCCGCAGAAATATAGCAATCACGGTAGTATTGTGATAGGGATAGGAGAAGCGTAGAAGCGGTTGGCCAATGTTTTCTCGGAGGGTACGTATATAGGATGGTCGTCGTTTAGAGATTTAAGTGTATAATCCACGTACATATAAACATATATAGGCTAATATCTGTACACATCTGTATATCTTATAACATATATAGAATAGATACACTCATCTCTCGATTTCGTAACCGCTTGATTTCGTAACGGGCCAAACGCGCGATTTGCCAACCTTCTCCAATCCCCTCCATAATACTACCGTGATTGCTATCTTCGTGCGTAATTTAAATTCACCAATCAACGTTAAGGTCGGCACGGTGGTGGGGACCCCTCTCGACGTTGTCAATTCAAGCGGTAATTCAAAATCTCATTAAGTTAGCTAGAGGGGCACCCACCACCGTGCCTACTTTAACGTTAATTGGTGAATTTAAATTTCGCGCAGAAATATAGTAGTCACGGTAGTATTGTGGTAGGGGTAGAGGTAGGTTGTTACATGGAGCGGTTGGCCAGTCGTTTCTCGGAGCATGATGAATTTTAAAATGTATTTATTTAAAATAATTCTATGTATACAGTAAAATCATATATAGGCTAATTTTCATACATTTCTGTATAATTTATTACATACATAGATACATTTATGTACAATCTTTTACAAATTCATTTACACTCAGCGTTCTATAAGACGACGGCATCGGTAATTAAAAATTCCACAATAAAACGGCTAGAGGAGCCCCCACCACCACGCCTAAAAGTTAACAGGCGCTGTTGGTAAACGAGATCCTGGTTTGTTGACTTTTTAGAATTGAACTCTAGACAATTGTTATTCGTTGCTTTAATACTGGATGAGAAATGTATAGATTTCTATACAATATCATATGCCAATAATTTATTTTTGTTATTTCCTTTTTTAATCGTTTTCAAACTATCAAATTTTAAATAAAATGTACCTTACACATTTTTTTAATACTATTTATTATATTTCAATTGCATCGAATTTCATTTTTTTTTCCACATTGAGTCACACCAAAACACAAGTTTTGTGTGTAAAATCTACATAGAAGACTTTAACGTCAATTTGTTAATTTAAATTTCGCGCTGAAATAAAGCAGTCACAATGGTATTATGATGGGAGTTGGGGAAAGACGTTCTATAGAACTGTTAGAACATTGTCTTGTGGATGGTCGTCTTACAGAACGCTGAGTGTATGTGAGCAATGACAATAATATAATCTATTTTCTAAATTTAAAACCAACCCAAAATCCTTTCTTCAGCTTTAAAGAAGAAGGGTCCTTTAATATTTCCGATTTTGTGTCTGTTTTTTGTGTAACGACAAAATCAAAATTAGCAAGTAAGTTAAATAATGATACTTTTGCTTCCATTAACGCAAATCTTGAACCTAAAAACAAAAAAAGTATTAAAAATATTCAAATTATTCAATTTGCTTGAGGCAATTTCGTTAAAAAAGTTTGTTATTCAATCATGGCGAGTAGGGTATCAAATAAAAGCTGATAATTCAAGGAATTTAAAAATGTAAACGTTCTGTTCTTTAATTGTGTTTAACTTTTCAGAAACATTGCCTTACCAACGCAATTCCTAGGTCCAGTACCAAATGGAAGATAAGTGAATGGTTTAATATTTTGTTTATTTTCTTTGTTGAAACGTTCCGGATCAAATTTATCTGGATTTTCAAAGTACTTAGGGTCCATGTGTATGCCATACATGGGCATTAGGATTGATACTCCTTTCTCAATTATTACACTCGACGTTTCTGTTTCCAGTTTATATGTTTTCGTGCACATTCTCTCAGTTTGAATTGCTGGTGGCCATTTTCTTAATGATTCTGAAAAATAATATAACCAATACTCGTCGTCAATTTATTTATAATATAATTTATTATTATCAATATATTTAATTTCTATCAAAAAAATATTACCAAAAAACATTCAAGGCGATTTTTAAATATTTTATAGCACTTGAATGTATCGAGTTATAAGGATTTGAAAATTCTTAACCCTCCATCCATCAAACCTTAAATACAGTAGCATAAAATAGTTCAACTAATTACATACCACAAACGACCATATCTAAATATTCCATTTCAAATAATGCTTCATATGTGAGTTTTCCATCGCATTTCTCAAGCGTTTCATCAATTTCGTCTTGAAGTTTCTTTTGAACTTCTGGATTCAGCGCTAGCTCATGAGTAGTGAATGATAACATTGTTGAAGTCGTCTCAAAACCAGCAAGGAAAAATATTATAGCTTGGGCAACAATATCATCGTTTGTTAGTACTGAAACAAGCATACAAAAATGTTTTTATTATTTTAAACAAAGCATTATGCCTGGGAAAAAATTAATTCGATCTACATATTATATCAAAATGCAATTTTCTCAAAATTTCGATCTATAGCGATTGTCAAAGATTAATTTAGATCTAAAATTTAATTCGGCCAACTTTTTCTTAGATGTATATCAGTTATCTGAGATCTATTAAGATCTATGAAAACTTAAAATAACAAAGTTAGTCAAATAAAATTTTAGACCTTCGTAGATCAGATTAGATGTTTTCTTTTTCAAAATTTAGTTTTCTATAGAATTGTAAATATATCTAATTTGAAAAAATGCATTTATTCTTCGATAAAGTAATTAAAAGTATTTCTAAAAAATTAATATAAATATAACATTCATATTTTGTTGGTTAAGGTTAGTTTAAATTACAAACCAAATTTTTCCTTTTTCCCGCTAGTGATTGCAGACTCTTCAGTCACAGCAAATCCTGCATCAATAGTTGTAGTATCTTCATGGAACTGTCCTTTTTGAGCTTGCATCAACAAATGGATCATATCCGGTCTAATAATACCTTTTTCTTCTCGCATACGTACAGTTTCCGAAACCAGATTTCTGAAGAACTTACTCACTGCATTTGATAACAAACCTATACCTAATAACTAAAAAAACATCATTTCTATTACATATTAATTAAACAAAGTATTAAAATAAAAAAGTTACTTAAGTCTAGAAGAATTATATAATAATAAATCAGATTATTCTGATTTTGAAAACTACAAACTAAATTGCATAATTTTCTATTACCTTTTTACAATTAATGGACCCCCCCCACACTTCTAGAATTCAATGAATCAGTAACACTCAACATTTTACACAACGACGGCTAGTAGTGCACCTACCACCGTGCCGACTTTAATGTTAATTGGTGAATTTAAATTTCGCGCAGAAATAGGAGTCACGATAGTATTATGGTGGGGATAGGAAAAGGTCGTTGCATAGAATGGTCGGCCAGTCGTTGCATGGAGCGGTCGTTCAGTAGAAGGTAGTTTTATAGAGCGGTGAGTGTATCAGTTAGTGACCGTTATTACATTTACCCCATTATTGTAGGTATACAAACCTTCATAATTTTTGGGACAAAAGCGAAAGCAAACATTTTCCACGTTTTGAAATTGGTCATATCCTTTCCCATTCGATAGAACTCATTATTTGGGTCCTTTAACGAATTACATTGAACGCCAAAAGCACAAGTTGAAATCACATCATTTGCAAAACGGGTGTGCGTATCTTTCATCTCAACATCCATTATTTCTTCTGTATGTAATCTCATCTCAGTTTTGAAATGATTTGCCAACTGTTGTCCACATTCAGAGACTAACTCAAACATCATTTTTATTTTACTACTGGTAAAGGATGGGCTTAATGTTGAACGCATATCTTTCCATCGTTGTCCTAAAATAATGTCCTATTTGAAAACGGAGAAACTGTGATTTCTTACAGTTATGCTGTCACCAAAAAATATATGTGAGCAAAGATATAGTCAAAATAAAATTAATTAAACATAACGAGTGTATTTCTATACTCTCGATTTTTTTATTGGGTTTATTTTAACGATATCTTTACACATGGTGAATCATTTAAATGTTTCGAATGGAGCTTCTTATAATCTTTTTTCATATATTTACAAAATTTGGGTTTACTCATGCATTTTCTTTTATCTTTTTCGAGATATTTTACGAACGCGTAACATTGTATAGCGATTTTTGTTGCTTACCGAGAAACACCTTAACGCATTAATATATCAATTGGAATTTACCTATCTTTCAATCTCTAAGATAACACAAGATATAGGTACATACAGAAATTATTTTTTTATCTTTCGTTATTGTAAAAAAAATCATTATTTTGTTTAATTTATCAAATACATAAAACAATAATTAATTAAAATATTTATCTAGCACGTATAGGCACTTAAAAAAATACTTTACCTGCTAAGGATGCTAAATTTTTAGCTAAGAGTGGATCTATATCTTCTCTAATATTAATTTGTGAATGGTCGTGGAAATATTCAAAATCTTTAACCCCAACTTTCTTTATTAATTCAGGATCTTTAATTAATAGAAATGGTGTTGTATTAAAAAATACTCCACAATATCTATAACAATAAAAAGATACATTAGGTACTTAATATTTATATGGTCATAAAATCCAGACCCGGTAATAGAAAAGTTAAGGCCCATTCGATATATTTTTGTTTTCAATATATATAGTTTCGCCGGTGCTAAATTACGGTGCCTGAATTAGTTATTTCATTGTCTATATCAATTTAGCCCCCCCTTTTTTTTAAGTTCGAAGCCCTGTACCTCTACCCCTTTATCACCGAACCTGATGACAGTAACAATTAAAAATTTTCTTCAAATTCAATTGATTTCAATATATCTTTAAGAAAGGAGTTGGGGGAAGGCAAAAATACATATTTTTAGTTGATAAATAGAAAATACTTACTTTTCATTGGGAAAATAATTATATATCTCGTTGACATCATCTATTGGTGTAGTTAATTTTAAAATACATTTAAAATTCCCAATAAAGGGCCATGGAGGGATTGTTTTAACCCCACGTTTATTCCAATAGTCATAACTTTTGGCAGATTTCCAATATAGGTACAGAACAAATAGTACAATAACGATACTTAACAAGTACCAGAACATTTTCACAAATGTTTATTTATTAACTTTAACTATGTATATGTTTATGAAATGAAAGACACAGAAACTATGAACACATCATTATAACGCTGTAGTATTTATTTATATACAGGTGTTTTTATTCCGTTTCAAAGAACATAAATATTTTTATTATGTTTATCTTAAAATGTAATCTTTGGATAAAACAAGAAATATTTTTCTATTTATCTAAATTCTAAATGATAATAAAATATATAAATTTTTGCATATAATTGATTTTATTAAGAGGTTGGAAAGTACAATGAGATATAATCTATAATTAATGATAATAGAAGCTTACTCCATGGGGAAAAGAGGGGGGGGGGGGGGTGACTATAAAATTTTTGTATATTTGAAGTGTCAAATATGTATCTACCTTATTGACTTTCGTAAATAAAGCTGGGTACACAACATAATATAAAACGTTATATTTTTTGCAAAATTTTACGACTTTGTAGCTTTTCTAGCACCAATGGACTTTGTAGCTGCAAAAATGCATTTAAACAATATCTAAAATAATTTTAGTTATCTTTTAATTTTGAACTTGAGCAAATTAATAATTAATATAATTTTTTATCATGTACGGTTTCAAAAATGTCAAAGTTTACCTAAAAATCATAGAAAACTATACTACTTTATTTAAGGGTTGAACAGAAAAATCGTGGTTGTTATTAAAAAAATAAATATCTACACTAAAATGCAAAATTAACGGATCACTTAATTTTTCAAATATTTTTAGGCGTTTTTAAATAGCTGGATCTCTGCGAAAAATGGTCGTAAAAGAGTTTTTAAAAAAAACCATTCTAAAGCTTAAACGTTCTAGTTTTTGAATCAATTATTGAAAATTTTATTATCCTTCAGGATAACATCCTTTTTTAAGTTGAAACGCCAAAAAAAATTTATTCAAAAAATTATATTAATTTTGAGAGGCTCTACAGTACATGCGAATTTTTTATGGTCAAACCAAATAAATGATTGTTGTAGGTTGGACTTTTTTCTTCAATTTGCTTTTTTTTTATTGCTGTACGATTTTTTTTGACCGAGTTATGTGCAATCGAAGCAAAAATCATATGTTTAACTTTAAGCGCTTATAACTAGGGAACAAATAATCATAAAAAAAAATTAAGGGCAGATTTGGAAAGCTGAAAATATTTTCTTTAATGCCCTTTAGTTTTTTATGTGATAAAAAATATTTTAATAATGTAAAATTCGTTTGAAAGTGACCTAAAAAATCGCATATTTTTCATTTTTCATAAAACATGGGGGAACTTTGGGGGGAATCGCGGGATCATTAAAGTGTCTATGTTTTTTATTAGTCAAAAGTATACCTAAAATATCTGTGAAACCCAGAATCGCCTAGATTTTTTTTGTTTGAACCCCAAGCCATCAAACTTGGCATATTGCTCTGAGAGCGTTAAAAGATCACTGAAAGTTTCCATCTCTTTGAAGGTATTTTTGAATGGCTGTTTCTCCGGCAAAAATGTTCATAAAACAGTTTTCAAAAAAAAGTTTTAAAGCATAAGCACTCTTCTTTTCTCTAGAACGTTTAAGCTTTAAAACGGTTTTTTTAAAACTCTTTTACGACCATTTTTCGCAGAGATCCAGCTATTTAAAAACACCTAAAAATATTTGAAAAATTAAGTGATCCGTTAATTTTGCATTTTAGATGTATATTACATGATCAAATAAACATAATTTATAAAATATTAAAAAATATATTTTTTAACCAATTTCTTGTTTTGATATTTTTCGAATCAAATATTCAATAGTTTATACATTTAAATATATTTACCTGTAAAAAGGTTCACAATACTTATATATAGACTAATTTTCATACACTTCTGTAAAATTAATTACTTACATGCAAAGATACATTTATATACAATCTTTTAATTTCATTTAAATGTTTATAAAGTAACCTATCCGATATCTGATACTTTCCGAATTAAATACTTAATAGTTTATATTTTTAAATATATTTACACTTAGCACTCTATAAAACGACCCTCTGCTGAACGACCGATCCATCCGACGACTGACCGACAGATCTATCCATCGACCTTCCCCGATCCCCACCATAATACCACCGTTACTTATATTCCTACACGAAATTTAAATTTACCAATTAAAGTTCAAGTGGTGGGTGCCCCTCAATTAAATAGTGTATACATTTAAATACATTTACCTGTAAAAAGGTTCCCATTACTTATATATAGGCTAATTTTCATACACTTCTGTAAAATTTATTACATATATACAAAGCTACATTTATACATATACAATCTTTTATAAATTCATTTATATGATTATAAAGGGGCCTATTTTCTGAATTTAAAACCGACCCAAAATCCTTTCTTCAGCCTCAAAGAAGAAGGGTTATTTGATATTTCCGATTTTGTGTCTGTTTTTTGTGTAACGACAAAATCAAAATTAGCAAGTAAGTAAAATAATGATACTTTTGCTTCCATTAACGCAAATCTTGAACCTAAAAACAAAACAAGAAACTATCAGCATATTATTATACTGCACTTACATGTTTTTTCAAAAATAATTAAAAATAATGTAATTATATGCAGAGCATTAAAAGCTGTCTGTTATTTAATAGACGAACAATTAAATATAGCTTTACTATTCGTAATTAAAATTAAATTAACATAATCGAATAAATTGATAAACTATATGGTACGGAACATGAATACAGAAAACTTGACTAGCATTTGACATTTTTTTTAAATTAATATCTGGATTAGAACCCTGAATTATATAATTATTAACTGACTTACCAACGCAATTCCTGGGTCCAGTACCAAATGGAAGATAAGTAAATGGTTTGATATTTTGTTTATTTTCTTTGTTGAAACGTTCTGGGTCGAATTTCTCTGGATTTTCAAAGTACTTAGGGTCTCTGTGTAAACCATACATGGGCATTAGGATTGATACTCCTTTCTCAATTATTACACTCGACGTTTCTGTTTCCAGTTTATAAGTTTTGGTGCACAATCTCTCGGTTTGGATTCCTGGTGGCCATTTTCTTAAGGATTCTGAAAAACAATATCGACAATACTCTCAATCAAATGTATTTTTATTTTAACCCCCTATATCTCAATCCTTAAAAAACATAAAATAGTAAAACTAAATTACATACCACAAACAACCATATCTAAATATTCCATTTCAAATAATGCTTCATATGTGAGTTTGCCATCGCATTTCTCAAGTGTTTCATCAATTTCGCTTTGTAGTTTCTGTTGAACTTCTGGATTTAGCGCTAGCTCATGAGTGGTGAATGATAACATTGTTGAAGTTGTTTCAAAACCAGCAAGGAAAAATATCATAGCTTGAGCAACAATATCATCATTTGTTAATACTGAAAAATGCATAGAAAAATGTTTTTATTACTTTATACAGAGCATTATGTCTAAGAATTTCTGTGTGTAATTTTCTCAAAATTTCGATCTTTAGCGATTGCCAATAATTAATTTAGATATCTAAAATTTGATTCGGCCAAGTTTTTTCTTAGATCTACAGCAGTTTTCTGAGATGTACTAAGATCTATGTAAATTAAAAACATAGTTGGCCAAATAAAATTTTAGGTCTTCGTAGATCAGATTAGATCTTTTCTTCTTCAAAATTTTGTTTTATGTATTTCTATTTTAATCGACGTAGAACTAAATTATATTATGATAATAGATATAATTTGATCTTTTTCTGTCACTCTTCCAAAAATGCCTTTATTCTTTAATGAAAAATTTCTAAATAATACCTTCTCCTATAAAATTCACATTTTGTTGGTTAAGGTTAGTTATTAATAAAATACACACCAAATTTTTCCTTTTTCCCGCTGGTGATTGCAGACTCTTCAGTCACAGCAAATCCTGCATCAATCGTTGTAGTATCTTCGTGGAATTGTCCTTTTTGAGCTTGCATCAACAAATGTATCATATCCGGTCTAATAATGCCTTTTTCTTCTCGCATACGCACAGTTTCCGAAATCAGATTTCTGAAGAACTTATTCACTGCATTTGATAACATGCCTATACCTAATAACTAGAAAAACATCATTTCTATTACATATTAATTAAACAAAGTATTAAAATAAAATAGTTGCTTAAGTATAAAAGAATTATATAATAATAAATCAGGTAATTCTGATTTTGAAAACTATAAACTAAATTGCATAATTTTCTATTACCTTTTTAAAATTAACCCCCCCCCCCCCTCTTCTAGACTTCAAAGAATTAGTTACACTGACCATTCTACACAACGACAGAATCGGTAATTCAACCGTTTTACCGAATGACGGCTAGAGTGGTACCCACTACCGTGCCTTAACGTTAATTGGTGAATTTAAATTTCTCGCAGAAATATAACTATAATGTAGTATTATGGTGGGGATGGGGGTCGGTCAGTCGTTACATGGGATGGTCGTTCAGTAGAAGGTTTTTTTAAAGAACGGTGAGTGTATCAGTTAGTAGACCGTTATTACATTTACCCCATTATTGTAGGTATACAAACTTTCATAATTGTTGGAACAAAAGCAAAAGCAAACATTTTCCATGTTTTGAAATTGGTCATATCCTTTCCCATTCGATAGAACTCATTATTTGGATCCTTTAACGAGTTGCATTGAATTCCAAAAGCACAAGTTGATATCACATCATTTGCAAAACGTGTATACGTATCTTTCATCTCAACATCCATTATTTCTTCTGTGTGTAATCTCATCTCAGTTTTAAAATGGTTAGCTAACTGTTGTCCACATTCAGAGACTAACTCAAACATTAGTTTCATTTTACTGCTGGTAAAGGTTGGGCTTATTGTTGAACGCATATCTTTCCATCGTTGTCCTAAAAGAATGTCCTACTTGAAAACGGAAAAACTGAGATTTTTTAAGTAAATTATGTTCGGTATCATAAAGGGATTAGCAAAATTTGCTAGCAAGCAACAACTCACAAATGAGGTATTCATTTTATGATAGAATCTTTTGATTTGCTATGGAATTTAGAGCAGTGATACTTCAATGTATTGTAACACAGTTGGCGACTCTGACTGTACAAAATTGGGGCTCTCTTGATTTTTTTTTCCGAGAGATTTCGTGAATCACGCAATTTTGATCTATATTTTATAATAGTTTTTATCTTTCGTTATCGTAAAAATGACAATACATCGTTATTTTATTTAACTATCAAACAAATAAGATAGTGATTAATTAAAGTATTTATCTGCTATACCGGGTGAATTTTTTAACTTGAGACTGCTTAATATCTGGAAAACTATGGATTTTTACGGAAAATGTTTGGTACAAAAGTTTCAGGATTTGGAGGGGCAAAACGAATGTAGGTAACAATTTTGATCTTGAATGGAAGTTTTAAGGTCATTTTGGGGTCAACTAAATTTTTTCAAATGGAAACCTATTTATTTTTTTGCAGATTCGTACTTAGCAGAAATAAGGGAACAACTTTTGTATAAAAAATTTGAAAAAAAACTTTTAAGGTCATTTATTTTTACATTAAAAAAAATTTTTTTTTGCCTTCAAAAATTTTTAAATAATTATACAAGATGTTTAAGAAAAAATGCAGATTAGAAAATTAGTTTGAATGTTTTTTTTTATTATTATTTTTTATAAAAAAAAAATATTTTTTTCGTTGAAAAACACTGAAATTATACAAAATTATTTTTTTAAATCTGTATTTTCTTTAAACATCTTGTATAATTATTTAAAAATTTTCGAACGCAAAAGTTAATATATCTGAATGAGCGTTCAAAATTTTTAAAATAATTATACAAGATGTTTAAAGAAAATACAGATTTAAAAAAATAATTTTGTATAATTTCAGTGTTTTTCAACGAAAAAAATAATTTTTTTTATAAAAAATAATAATAATAAAATAACATTCAAACTAATTTTCTAATCTGAATTTTTTCTTAAAAATCTTGTAAACATCTGTTAAGTACCTACGAATCAGCAAAAAATAAATAGGTTTCCATTTGAAAAAAATTAGTTGGCCCCAAAATGACCTTAAAACTTCCACTCAAGATCAAAATTGTTACCTACATTCGTTTTGCCTTTCCAAATCCTGAAACTTTTGTACCAAACATATTCCGTAAAAATCCATAGTTTTCCAGATATTAAGCAGTCTCAAGTTAAAAAACTCACCCGGTATATATGTATATACCGGGTGTCCCAGATAACTTTTCCAGCATGGGGATCTCAGTATCTATAAGAGATACAGGTTTGGTTAAATGAGATGAATTATATGTATGAAAGGGGTGAGTATTATTACACCAAAAAATATTCATAATTCTATGTGGTTTAGGCGGTATACCCAAAAAACTGAAAATTTGGAATTTCTTTAAATGGCTATAACTTTTTTGTTAAAGTAGATAGGTAATTTTTGTTTGCGGTTTCTTTAAGCACTTTTTTGTGTAGAATTGATTGGTGTATTTAGATTTTTTATATCACTTTTAGTTTCAGAGATAAAAGCCCTAACTTCAGTTTTTCTTATGAGCCGCTAAGTTGGCTATGGCATATTTGAACGTGTTTTTTACTCTACTTTACAACGATGTGTCACTTGCCATATTTATTATCGAAAAAAAATTATAATATAATTTTTTCAAATAGTTCATTGTTTCAAATATTCATTTGTTATTTTGATTGTTGTTATTGTGATTTTTGTTTACAATTTTTGTTTTTCATGGCTCACTTAAAAGTTAGTAATAAAATACTTCATAAATATCACTGATATTTAGTATTTCGACTTTTTTTCGATAATAAATATGGCAAGTGACATATCGTTGTAAAGCAGAGTAAAAAACACGTTCAATTATGATATAGTCAAATAAGTGGCCCATAAGAAAAACTAAAGTTAGAGCTTATATCTCGGAAACTAAAAGTGATATAAAAATTTTAAATACACCAGTCAATTCTACACAAAAAAGTGCTTTAAGAAACCGCAAACAAAAATTACCTATCTACTTTGACAAAAAAGTTATAGCCATTTAAAGAAATTCCTAATTTTCAGTTTTTTGGGTATACCGCCTAAACCACATAGAATTATGAATCTTTTTTGGTGTAGTAATACTCACCCCTTTCTTACAAATAATTCATTACATTTAACCGAACCTGTATCTCTTATAGATACTGAGATCCCCATGCTGGAAAAGTTATCTGGGACACCCGGTATATAGGTAATAAAAAAAATTACTATACCTGCTAAGGATAGTAAATTTTTAGCTAAAAGTGGGTCTATATCTTCTCGAATACTGATTTGTGCATGATCGTGAAAATGTTCAAAATCTTTAACTCCAACTTTCTTTATTAATTCTGGATCTTTAACTAAAAGTGCTGGGGTTGTGTTAAGAAATACTCCACAATATCTATAACAATAAAAATAATTATGTCCGGTACCATAAAGGGGCTAGCAAAATTTGCCAGCTAGCAAGCACTCACAATGAGGTATTAAATTGATGATAGTATCTATTAGCTATGGAATTAAGAAACAGTGATACTTCAACGTATTGTAACACAGTTGGTGACTCTGGCCGTACAAAATAATTTTCATAATATTTAATTATCACTGTTTACATACAACGCATGCGTGCACATAACTTGCCGAGTTAAATACCTCGTTTCAGAGTGCTTGCTAACTAATAAATTTGTTAGCCTCTTTATGATATTGGACATTATACTTCAAAAACTAAAAGTAACTATTTATATTATAGAAAAGTTCAGGCCCGTTTTCTCTTATTGCTTCCTCGCAATATCGAAGATACGAGAAGCTTCGTTATCGTTTTAAAACGAGAAAAAAAAATTGTTCTCCGATTTTAAAAATTTTACCGGATCTATCCGTTTCAGATCAAGACAAACACTTTTTGTTCCGTGTCTGTCTGTGTGTCTGTGTGTGTGTCTGTCCCCTAATCCTTGTCACACGCTTAACTCATGAACCACTGAACCGATATTGATGAAACTTGGTTGATTGGTTGGGTCTGGTTTGAGGACGGTCCCATTTCAAAAGTATTAAAATCGTGTGTAAGGGGGAGGGGTGACATCCCAAAATAATTATTTTTTGATTTGAAGATATTTCAAGAAAGACACATGTTACGTGAAAATTTTATAGAACCTTTTTTGTAGAGCATTCAATTCTCTATAATATAGATTACCTACTTTTGTTGTAAAATATTCCCTTACAAAGATCTATCTCAATTTGACTTAAGAAAATCGTCATTTGTTTTTTTAAAACTGCTATTTACTTTGACATATTAAATGTCACTTTAACGTTTTAAATGTCATTTTGACATTCGTATAGCAGAAAAATAATGATTTTGATTGAAATTGTCAAAAAATTCAAAATATACGACATAATAACCAGGCGCGTATTAAGAAAAATGTCAAATTAAATTTTTTTATTAAAATCGTATGAAAATTAAATGGTTAACCAATGACAGGCAGTTCATCTGAATACTTTATCGGTTTTTATTTAAATTGTTCAATAATTAACTACCTTTGATGAATTAACACGAGGAAGCACCGTGCATTTACAAGGCAGCGTATTATTTTATTTTATGTTATATTAATATCTTTAGTTAGACTATCCTTTATTTCGTTTATCTCATTGTTTATATAAATTTACCCCCCCCCCCCCTCCTCGAAATATTGTGGCCTGATATAGCTGTACCTCTAGCCTCCCCTTTCCCTTATCACCAGGCCTGATGATAGTAATAATAATTTTGTTGCAAACAACTAAATTTTATATATTTCTTCTTGAAAATTAAGGGGGGGGGGTCATGTAGTCCTCTACATGAGTTTTGTTATTGAATCAAAAATTAAACTTGAAATATTGTAATTTAAGTGTAAATACTATTACTTCTGTATAATACAAAATAGTAAAATTAAGTATTAATATATTCATAAAAACTTCATTTTTGAATTAACATGTATGAATAATTTCATACTTAAAGATTAGAGAGTGTCCGTTAATCTCCTACTTAAAGCATTTTGATAGAATGTCGTCCGTAAAATTTTCCGGAGGGGGGAGGAACTATATCGTTACTTATTTAAGTTTTGACTTATAACTAATTGTTTTATAAACATTTTTTTGCAATCGATATTAATACATTTTTTTAAGAAATAAACAAAAAGAGGTTTGAGAGGGGGGGGGGTACACATTTTTAGTATAAAATAGAAAATGTACTTACTTTTCATCGGGAAAATAACTATACATCTCCATCACATCATCTATAGCTGAAGTCAGTTGTGAAAAACTTTTAAAATTCCCAACAAAGGGCCATGGGGGGACTGTTTTAACCCCACGTTTATTCCAATAATCATAATTTTTGACAGATCTCCAATAAAGGAACAGAACAAGTAGTACAAAAACGACACCTAACAAGTACCAGAACATTTTCACAAATGTTTATTTACTAACTTTAATTTTGCATGTGTTTATAAAATGAAAGACACAGATACTATGAATACATCATCGTTATTATGCTGTAGTATTTATCTATATACAGTTGTTTTTATTTCGTTTATTATTTAATTTCCAGGAACAGACATATTTTTATCTTAAAATGTTATTATCTTTGGATAAAACTTGAAGTATTTATATATTTATCTATATGATATTAAAATTTATTAATTTTTCTGTACAATTGTTTTTTCAAGAAGTTGGAAAGTACAATGAGATATAATATATATGACTAAAGGAATCCCGCGGCTTCGCTCGCGTAAACTTCGAAACTAATAATAACCCTCCATACGTGATAGGGGATGACATATTACATTTTTTTATATTGATTTTTATTCATTACCTATAAAAACGTAAATATCTCGGATTTAGTTAAAAATTGTAAAAACTAACGTAAGCAACTTTGCAGATAAACATATCAAAAACACAGACCCTGTCTACCCCCGCCATAGGGGTTGAATGTCGAAATTTTTATTTTAATAGATGACTTATTTCCCGAATTTACCTTTATAAGTAAAGCAGGTATGCAGATAAACATATCCAAATCCATCCTCGTCCCCGTCTCATGCTATTAGAGCTTGAATATCGAACTTTTATTTTTAATTATCATTTTTAATATCATGAACAATTATGAAGATAAATTTATCAAAATTTACCCCCCCCCCCCTCCATTCCCATAGGGATAGTAAATACTATTTGTCTTGTAGAGTACCTACTTACGCCATGTTTCATTCGGTGAATACAAAAAAAAATCTTTCACAAATTTTTCCACCCTCTAACACCTTAGGGGTTAAATTTTGGGAAATGCTGAAATAAGTGTTTCATTATTTATATTGTAGAGTATGTTCGATAAGTTTCAATTAAATGCGAACAAAAAAAATATTTTTTTATATAAACTTTGACACCCTGTTTTAACCCCGTAGGGGTTGAATTTCGAAAAATCCTTTTTTTAGTGGGTGCTTACATCATAAAAGGAAGGCACGTACGAAATTTCACGTTTCTAGGTCCAGGGGTTTGGGCTGTACGTTGATATATGAGTGAGTGAGTGAGTGAATGAGTGGTTAAGGACAAACTCTTTTATAGATATAGATTATATATATTTAGATAGGCGCCTACTTCACAAGAGATGGAGGCAAGTTATATACCCACCTTATTTTTACATTTTGATGGCGCCCTCAAACATTTGGCGCCCGTTAGAGATACGTTAGTAATATACTCCTGTATGTGACCTTGAAGCAATATGTAAACTAGTTTTAAAAACGTCATAAGTGTACTTTTTACTTTCTTATACCAATGTATATGAAATATACATATAGTATAAGTAAGTATAGTAAACGCGATTTTTTTCGAAATCCGGTTTTTGATGGAATTATCAATTTTGACCTTCCCTGAATCCATTCTGACTATTTTCGCCATGATGTCTGTGTGTCTGTGTGTCTGTCGGTCTGTCTGTCTGTCTGTCTGTCTGTCTGTAGACGCTGTAACTCAAATACGACAAATCGTAGAAAGGTGGAATTTTATACTTAAGATTGATTTTTGCCTGGGAAGAAAACCTCCTATTTTTGAAAACGATCATTCAACCGGAAACGGATGTTTACCTACATCGATTTTTGAATTTTTCGAATTACACTGAAACAGTGCGAATTAGAGAAAAATGACCAAGTTGAAAATTGTAGGTAATATTATTATCTATAATTTATGTTCTATTCATTTTTTCGAAAAAACAAATTTAATTTTTTTTTTTACCAAGTATTCGTTTTTAAGTACATTTCAAAAGGTTCATAACAGAGAAGAAATATCTGCCATGAGTGTCATGGGACTTTCTTATACGTATTACAGAGACTGTACGTGTTTGAACAAAATTCGTTCGATACATAATTTATAAAATAATATTTCTATAGTTTATGTCTCATTCATTTTACTCTATCTTTTATTAGTTTGTCAGAAATATCCTTCACTAAAATAAAAATCACGTACACTGTTCACTGTCATTATTACGTATAAGAAAGTCCTGTGGCACACGGCAGATTATTTATTACTTTCTTATACCAATGTATATGAAATATACATATAGTATAAGTAAGTATAGTAAACGCGATTTTTTTCGAAATCCGGTTTTTGATGGAATTATCAATTTTGACCTTCCCTGAATCCATTCTGACTATTTTCGCCATGATGTCTGTGTGTCTGTCGGTCTGTCGGTCTGTCTGTCTGTCTGTCTGTCTGTCTGTAGACGCTGTAACTCAAATACGACAAATCGTAGAAAGGTGGAATTTTATACTTAAGATTGATTTTTGCCTGGGAAGAAAACCTCCTATTTTTGAAAACGATCATTCAACCGGAAACGGATGTTTACCTACATCGATTTTTGAATTTTTCGAATTACACTGAAACAGTGCGAATTAGAGAAAAATGACCAAGTTGAAAATTGTAGGTAATATTATTATCTATAATTTATGTTCTATTCATTTTTTCGAAAAAACAAATTTAATTTTTTTTTTTTTACCAAGTATTCGTTTTTAAGTACATTTCAAAAGGTTCATAACAGAGAAGAAATATCTGCCATGAGTGTCATGGGACTTTCTTATACGTATTACAGAGACTGTACGTGTTTGAACAAAATTCGTTCGATACATAATTTATAAAATAATATTTCTATAGTTTATGTCTCATTCATTTTACTCTATCTTTTATTAGTTTGTCAGAAATATCCTTCACTAAAATAAAAATCACGTACACTGTTCACTGTCATTATTACGTATAAGAAAGTCCTGTGGCACACGGCAGATTATTTAAATTGTTAATATTATTCCATATGAAAACAAATCTCTTCTAGTAATGGCATTTAATTGTTTATATTGTGACTTAAGTCAATTGACTAAAATTGACTTACAGCTGCATATATTTTAAAATGTTTTTATGTCTTCATATATGTATGTATGTATTTGTTTAATTGATTTTTTTTGTAAGATAGGAAATAATTTTACATATCATTAAAAAAGAAAGCCGTAAAAATTTATGTTTTAAGGTAGTTGGTCCATCATAATGTGATCACATTAGGCCATGAGTACATATTTTTAATTTAGAGAAATGATCATGACAACGCTGTACATTATCTACTATTAACTACTTGTCAAATGATTATATTTTATCATCTAAACTACCACAGAATATATTAATAATTAATGAAATCGATTATAATTCCCTTCAATCCACTTATCATATTTTGTAAAAAAATATTTAATTATTTCGTGTATTTTTTACTATAATCAAATGAATACGTTGTTGCCACATTGTCAACAATACTGTAATTTATGTGATGGTTTGGTAGTTAAATCTGGTTAAATCTTAATAACGGGATGGTCAATAATTCCAATTTTTTATATACTGCTTTCTTTCATATTAATATACAACATGTCAGTTTTTTATGAAAATCTGACGCTACGTTTAAATTTTATCTAATAAAACGTTACGTTAGTGTACGGTTAGTCCATATAAGCTGTGTTAAAAATATAAACTTTGAGATCGTTTTTCATGACTTTGAGATGGTCAATTTTAATAAAAATGGGCTATTTTTCAGATATTAATCTAGGGAATATTACTGTGCAATTTAAACAAAATCTGACGAAAACATGTTTACGGACCAACTACCTTAATTATAGAAAATATGTAATTTTCAGCAAATTTAAAAATCAGTTGTCAACTGTCAATTTTAAAAATCTGACATCGGATTTGAATTCAGCTACCTCGAAAGCATAAACCCAGACATTAAAAATAACAATATAAACCATTTAAAGCTCTCTAAAGACTTTGCGAATAAGTTAATCTGTGATGGAGCTTTAAAACTTTAAAGCTCCGTAGCGGCCAAAGAATTGAATTCTGAGCTTTGTGCCCATTAGGACTTTTGCTTAGAACACCGATATCTAGAACATATCAAAAATTTACGAAACAAAATAGCAAGTGCATAGAAATTTCGTTAGAAACAAAAAATTAAATAAAAAAAAAACTTTTTGTACAAAAGTTACATGTGTTTTTCCGTATAATGCGAATATGCAATAAAATAATCTGCCGTGTGCCACAGGACTTTCTTATACATAATAATGACAGTGAACAGTGTACGTGATAAAATTATAGATAATAATATTACCTACAATTTTCAACTTGGCCATTTTTCTCTAATTTGCACTGTTTCAGTGTAATTCGAAAAATTCAAAACGATGACCACTGCAAACTAAATGAAATAGAGTATACAGTGTTTATTCTCAGTATTACGTATAAGAAAGACCCATGGTACCTATGGCAAACACGTACAGTCTCTGTAATACGTATAAGAAAGTCCCATGACACTCATGGCAGATATTTCTTCTCTATTATGAACCATTTGAAATGTACTTAAAAACAAATACTTGGTAAAAAAAAAAAAAATTAAATTTGTTTTTTGGAAAAAAATGAATACAACATAAATTATAGATAATAATATTACCTACAATTTTCAACTTGGCCATTTTTCTCTAATTCGCACTGTTTCAGTGTAATTCGAAAAATTCAAAAATCGATGTAGGTAAACATCCGTTTCCGGTTGAATGATCGTTTTCAAAAATAGGAGGTTTTCTTCCCAGGCAAAAATCAATTTTAAGTATAAAATTCCACCTTTCTACGATTTGTCGTATTTGAGTTACAGCGTCTACAGACAGACAGACCGACCGACCGACAGACAGACCGACCGACAGACAGACAGACACACAGACATCATGGCGAAAATAGTCAGAATGGATTCAGGGAAGGTCAAAATTGATAATTCCATCAAAAACCGGATTTCGAAAAAAATCGCGTTTACTATACTTACTTATACTATATGTATATTTCATATACATTGGTATAAGAAAGTAAAATATAGGTTCTTAATTAAAAAAGCAAAGTTGACCTTCATTTGTCCATGAAAATAAATATCAAGGTGAAACTCAAGGTCACCAATAATTGACCCTCTCGATACCTTATAACTTTTGTCTGAACCATTTTTCATTATTTTACTTAATTCTCGACATATACAAAATTCCAGGTTAAATGAATCAAACAAGTTATTGATAAAACTATTTTTCCGTCAGGATGCTCTTCACCATGCCATTCAGAGCCCCATAGCACCTGAGGCCCAGTGCCCATTCCTTCCCTCAACTTAGTCCAGTACTGGGGCTACAGTATAATAATAATTACTTTATAATTATTATTATTATAATTATAATATAATTATAATTATTATAATTCGGCTTGATATCATTAGTAAGCTGAAATTATTCTCTTTAAAATCGTTACATACGATTTTGTAAAGAATTTTTTTACAATGAGATATAACCTATAATAATGATAATAGAAGCTTACTCCACGGGGAAAAAGGGGGGGGGGGAGATTGTCTATAAAATTTTTGTATATTTTAAGTGTCAAATATGTATCTACCTTATTGACTTTCGTAAATAAAGCTGGGTACACAACGTAATATAAAACATTATATTTTTTGCAAAATTTTACGAGTTTGTAGCTGCAAAAATGCATTTAAACAATATCTAGAATAATTTTAGTTACCTTTTAATTTTGAACTTGAGCAAATTAATAATAAATATAATTTTTTATCATGTACGGTTTCAAAAAAGTCAAGGTTTACCTAAAAGTTATATATTATTAAAAAAATATTTTTTAACCATTTTCTCAACTTGTCCGCTTTTGATACTTTTATCAAATTTTCAATAGTTTATACATTTAAATATATTTACCTATAAAAAGGTTCTCACTACTTATATATAGACTAATTTTCATACACTTTTGTAAAATTTATTACATATATATACAAAGATACATTTATATACAATCTTTTATAAAGTCACTTAAGTATACCTATGATTATAAAGTAACCTATTTTCTAAATTTAAAACCGACCCAAAATCCTTTCTTCAGCTTTAAAGAAGAAGGGTTCCTTAATATTTCCGATTTTGTGTCTGTTTTTTGTGTAACCACAAAATCAAAATTAGCAAGTAAGTAAAATAATGATACTTTAGCTTCCATTAACGCAAATCTTGAACCTAAAAACAAATCAGAAATTATTATTAGCATGTACTGTACATACATATGTTTTATCAAAAATAATTAAAAATTGTTTAATTAATTATATGAACTGCATTAGAAGCATCTGTAATCTAATAGACGAACTATTAAATATAAGTTTACTATACAAAATTAAAATTAAATTAACATAATCGAATAAATTGAAAAACTATATGATACGGAACACAAATACGCGAGGAATAACTCACATTTGACTTTAAAAAAATTAAAATCTGGATTAGAACCCTGACTTACCAACGCAATTCCTAGGCCCAGTACCAAATGGAAGATAAGTGAACGGTTTGATATTTTGTTTATTTTCTTTGCTGAAACGTTCTGGATCGAACTTATCTGGATTTTTAAAGTACTTAGGGTCCCTGTGTATTCCATACATGGGCATTAGGATTGATACTCCTTTCTCAATTATTACACTCGACGTTTCTGTTTCCAATTTGTAAGTTTTAGTGCACAATCTCTCAGTTTGAATTGCTGGTGGCCATTTTCTTAAGGATTCTGAAAAACAATATACCTAGACAATACTCTCAATCAATATGTTTTTATTTTAACCCCCCATCTCTCAAACCTTAAATACAGTAGTATAAAAAAGATAAACTAAATTACATACCACAAACGACCATATCTAAATATTCCATTTCAAATAATGCTTCATATGTGAGTTTGCCATCGCATTTCTCAAGCGTTTCGTCAATTTCGTCTTGAAGTTTCTTTTGAACTTCTGGGTTCAGCGCTAGCTCATGAGTGGTGAATGATAACATTGTTGAAGTTGTCTCAAAACCAGCGAGGAAAAATATCATAGCTTGACAATATCATCATTTGTTAGTACTGAAAAAAGCATAAAAAAATATTTTAATTATTTTATACTGAATTCGATCTGATTTTCTCAAAATTTCGATCTATAGTAATAACCAAAGATAAATTTAGATCTACGTAGATCTATAATTTGATTCGGTCAACTTTTTTTCATAGATCTACATAAGTTGTCTGAGATCTACTAAGATCTATGTAAATATAAAATAACAAAGTTGGCAAAATTAAATTTTAGATTTTTGTAGATCAGATTAGATCTTATCTTCTTCAAAATTTAGTTTTCTATAAATCTATTGTAATCGAATAATTATGATAAGATCTAATTTAATCTTTTTCTGTCACTCTTCCAAAAATGCATTTATTCTTCAATAAAGTAATTGAAAGTATTTCTAATAAATATCTTCTCCTATAAAATTAACATTTAGTTCGTTAAGATTAGTTATCATTAAATTACACACCAAATTTTTCCTTTTCCCCGCTGGTGATTGCAGACTCTTCAGTCGCAGCAAATCCTGCATCAATAGTTGTAGTATCTTCATGGAATTGTCCTTTTTGAGCTTGCATCAACAAATGTATCATATCCGGTCTAATAATGCCTTTTTCTTCTCGCATACGTACAGTTTCCGAAATCAGATTTCTGAAGAATTTATTCACTGCATTTGATAACAAACCTATACCTAATAACTAAAAAAAACATCATTTCTATAACATATTTATTTAACAAAGTATTAAAGTAAAATAGTTACTTAAGTCTAGAAGAATTATATAATAATAAATCAGATTATTCTGATTGTAAAAACTACAAACTAAATTGCATAATTTTCTATTACCTTTTTACAATCAATGACCCCCTTCTAGACTTCAAAGATTCAGTTACACTGACCATTCTACACAACGCGTAATCGGTAATTCAACCATTTTACCGAACGACGGCTAGAGGGGAACCCACTACCATGCCTTAACGTTTGGTGAATTTAAATTTCGTGCAGAAATATAGCAGTCAAGGTAGTATTATGGCGTGGATAAGGGAAGGTCGTTGCCTAGACCGGTCATTGCACGGAGCGGTCGTTCAATAGAAGGTCGTTTTATAGAACGGTGAGTGTATCAGTTAGTAGACCATTATTAGATTTACCCCACTATTGTAGCTATACAAACCTTCATAATTGTTGGGACAAAAGCAAAAGCAAACATTTTCCACGTTTTGAAATTGGTCATATCCTTTCCCATTCGATAAAACTCATTATTTGGATCCTTTAACGAGTTGCATTGAATGCCAAAAGCACAAGTTGAAATTACATCATTTGCAAAACGTGTGTATGTATCTTTCACCTCAACATCCATTATTTCTTCTGTGTGTAATCTCATCTCAGTTTTAAAATGGTTAGCTAACTGTTGTCCACATTCAGAGACTAACTCAAACATTAGCTTCATTTTACTGCTGGTAAATGTTGGGCTTAATGTTGAACGCATATCTTTCCATCGTTGTCCTAAGATAATGTTTTACTTGAAAACGGAGAAACTGTGACTTTTTAAGTAACTAATGTCCAGTATCATAAAGGGACTAGCAAAATTTGCTAGCTTGCAAGCACTCGCAAATAAGATATTCATTTTATGATAGTAACTAGTGATTTGCTATGAAATTTAGAGCAGTGAACTTCAATATATTGTAACACAGTTGGGATTGTACAAAATAATTTTACAAAATTTGGACTTACTCTTGATTTTTTTTATTTTTCCGAGAACTTTCATGAATCATGCAATATTTATCTTAATTATTCATCGAAATTTACTTACATATATCTTTCAATTTATAAGATTACACGAAATATAGATATACACAAGTAATATATTTTTATCGTTCGTTATTGTAAAAGTAATAATACATTGGTATTTTATTTAATTATCAAATAAATGAGATAATAATTAATTTAAGTATTTATCTGTTATAAATAGGTATATAAAAAAATTACTATACCTGCTAAGGATACTAAATTTTTAGCTAAAAGTGGGTCTATATCTTCTCGAATACTGATTTGTGCATGATCGTGAAAATGTTCAAAATCTTTAACTCCAACTTTCTTTATTAATTCTGGATCTTTAACTAAAAGTGCTGGGTTTGTGTTAAAAAATACTCCACAATATCTGTAACAATAAAAAGAGTTATACTTCAAAAACTAAAAGTAATTATTTATACGGTCATATATAATAACCAGGCCCGGCGATAAAAAGTTTGAGGCCCGTTACCTCTTATTATTTTTTTTAGATTCATAATATAGGTATCGTCGTAGATAGACTATCCCTGATTTCGTTTATCGCATGGTCTGTATCAATTTACCCTCTCCTTCTCCCGAAATATTGGGGCCGGTATAGCTGTACCTCTAGCCTCTCCTCCCCCTTATCACCAGGCCTGATGATAGTAATAATTAAAATTTTGTTGTAAATATTTAATGTATAAATTGTCCAGAAATTGTATGGTCAATTGTCGTAGAACCAGGTAGTGAGGGGCAAAGGACTGTATCAATTTTGTTATTGAATTAAAAATTAAAGTTAAAATATTGTAATTTATGTGTAAATACTATTAGTTCTGTATAATACTCACATAATAGTAAAATTAAGTATTCATATATTCATTAAAAAAACTGCATTTTTGAATTAACATGTATGTTTATGTAATTTCATACTTTAAAATTAGAGAGTATCCGTTAATGTCTTATTTACAGCTTTTTGGTAGAAGGGCGTCCGTAAAATCTTACGGGGGCGAGAGGGGGGGTGTGTACAAAAGCATTACTTATTTTAGTTTTGACTTATAACTAATTGTTTTAAAAACATTTTTTGCAATAGATTTTAAAACTACTTTTTTAGGAAATAAATTAAAAAATTGGTTTGAGAGGTGACAGATTTTTAGTATACATTTAGGTTACAGATTTTTAGTATAAAATATAAAATGCACTTACTTTTCATCGGGAAAATAACTATACATCTCCATCACATCATCTATCGGTGAAGTCAGTTGTGAAAAACTTTTAAAGTTCCCAACAAAGGGCCATGGGGGGACTGTTTTAACCCCACGTTTATTCCAATAATCATAATTTTTGACAGATCTCCAATAAAGGAACAGAACAATTAGTACAAAAACGACACCTAACAAGTACCAGAACATTTTCACAAATGTTTATTTACTAGCTTTAAGTTTGCATGTGTTTATAAAATGAAAGACACAGATACTATGAATACATCATCATTATAATGCTGTAGTATTTATCTATATATACAGTTGTTTTTATTTCGTTTATTATTTAATTTCCAGTAACAGACATATTTTTATCTTAAAATGTTATTATCTTTGGATAAAACTTGAAATATTTATATATTTATCTATATGATATTAAAATTTATTATTTTTTCTGTACAATTGTTTTTTCAAGAGGTTGGAAAGTACAATGAGATATAATATATATGATTATATATATTTAGATAGGCGCCTACTTCACGAGAGATGGAGGCAAGTTATATACCCACCTTATTTTTACTATTAATCATAATGATTGAATATTTTATTATGAAATCGCTTCTGTATACAAAATGAATAGTCGGCGCTTGTGTCTATACGTATATATAAAACATTTTGATGGCGCCCTCAAACATTTGGCGCCCGTTAGAGATACATTAGTAATATACTCCTGTATGTGACCTTGAAGCAATATGTAAACTAGTTTTAAAAACGTCATAAGTGTACTTTTTTATATTGTTAATATTATTCCATATGAAAACAAATCTCTTCTAGTAATGACATTCATATTGTGACTTAAGTTAATTGACTAAAATTGACTTACAGCTGCACATATTTTAAAATGCTTTTATGTCTTCATATTTTAAAATAAATTCTGAATAATAAATATTTAGATTACATTTTTCACAATCATTTAATTTCATATATATGTTTCATCGATTTTTTTTGTAAGATAGGAAATAATTTTACATATATCAATAAAAATGAAAGCCGTAAAAATGCATGTTTTAATTATAGAAAATATTTAAAAATCTTCTAAAATTTATTTTTATTGACTTAATTAAAAATATTTCACTTTCAATAAAAATAAATAAAAAAATCAAAAGATTTTTATTTTACTTATAATATTTACTAGGTACAGTTATTTTCACATTGAAAAGGAGGGGTAAGGGGGGGAGCTTGTATATAAATCAAACAAGTTATTGATAAAACTATTTTTCCTTCATGCTTCTATTCACTATGCCATTCAGAGCCCCATAACACCTGAGGCCCAGTGCCCATTTGCTTCCCCCAACTAAATCCAGTACTGGGACCACAGCAGTTACTTTACTTTATAATTTATAGGCCACAATCTATTATTAAAACTAATTAGGTATTTAAAAAAAATACTGGCCAGTAAATATAAGTTAGGTTTCAGTTATTTCGTAATAAAATACCTCGTAATTACATTTGTACTGAAATATATTAAACGCGTGCGTATCATGACATTTTACATGACACAATTGTTTTCTAATACCGTACCTATATACTTCAAAAACTTTCATTGTCTTAACAATAAAACTATTCTATTCTTCACAAATTTTTTACGCATGTAGGTAACATATTTTTTGCTTCGAAACTGTAATTCATCACAGCTAGATTTTGTAATTATAAGATGTCTATCTTATTATTGTTTGTTGCATTCTACATTTTTATATATGAAAGAGTATTTTGTGTCTTTTGTATTATACAGGATGTTCAATAAGATCAGAATCAGAACCTCGAAATAAATCAAAGGAATCGAGTGTAGGGTTGCCAGAAGCTTAAGGGGATTGATTCATTAAAAAAAGAGGGCAAATTGAAAAAAAAATAAAAAAGTGTAGGTACATATGTCGAATTAGATTTTTGATCTTGATTTTACCTTTTCTTTAGATTTTTGTTTCAAATTTATTGAAAATATAAAAATAAAGTGAAAACCTTTTTCTTAGTAATTTTGACAACCTTTTTTACGTAAGTAACATCTTAAAAACACATGAAAAATCCCCGCGAACGCCCTTACAAAGAGGGCAGTGTCCGGGTAAAAGAGGACGGATGGCAACCCCAATCGAGTGTAAGAGAAAAATGTTAAGAATTAAAGTTATAGGGCTTAGATTAGTACTTAGAAATACTCATAATAAGAGTTCTGGCAGCCAAGCTTCACTCACAACTGTATATTCTGATTTTATCAATCAATATCAATAAATATACATACTTCATATTATTTACATTATATTCAATTTTTATTTTATTTTTTATACTTGATTTAATAAATCGCGTTAATGTCAGTTTGATTAAAAATGGCAACGCTGTCAATATAAGTATATTACACGACCTTGAGATCATATTAAAAGACCTCAACAAGGTCAATATATTTTAAATAGAAATCTGCAAACAAAAACAAAATTTTATTTGAAAGAAAAATTTGATTTGCAATAATATCTAAATTTAGCACCAAAGGGCTATTATTTTTTTCCACACTATCCGAATGTACTAAAACCCTTTTTGTTTTGTTACATGTACTATTAAATGTGTGTTCAGAAAATTTAAATATGATTAAAAAAGAGCTTTAAATACGTAATATTGAGATCCTTAAAAATTAATTTCCACCGGAGATGAATCGAATAAAATAACATAAAAAATACTAAATATAGAAAACAATTTGAATACAAAATACAAATCTGTAACATCCTTATTATCAAATTAAAGTGTACAACCCAAGGTAAAATATGTATATAACTGTGTTAAGTGACCGAAAAAAAATAACCAAAATCGTACACAAAATAATTCTGAAATGTAATTACTCTATCAAGGTTGAATTGCATTATAGTAAAATTGCATTATCGGCTGCAAATAATTTATATATCTACTGATTGTAAAATGATCGATATATAGATAAAATATATGGGATACTACGAACGTTAAGTACTTATATTTCATAATAATTGATTTGAAACATACTGTATAATATCTAATAATGCAATTAAAATAAATATTATTTGATTTCCTATATATTCTAACAATAAGCCCACTGTATCATTTTTATTGATATATCAAAGAAAATATACCTATATTAAAATGATTAAATAGTACGTACATACCCCGAGTTACGTCTCTTCACCTTTACGCACATTTTTAATAACTGCAAAATTCTTCAATTTCTTGCTTCGCACGGAATTATCTTTTTCCGGACTGTACCCCCTACGATCCTGCTTTTTTTATTATTTATAATTTATGGATATTTATTTATTTTTCATTATACTTCAATTTCGCATTTTTCTGAATTTTTGCTATAAAATCGCTCTAATATCTGACTATTATTGTTAAAATTATGAACCATAAAGTACATTTAAAGTTAATTCTTTTCACCTTGCAATTAGTGCAATAATATAGTATAGATGATTTATTTATTTATTTTTCAGTTTATACCTACATACATATTAAAAATAATTATCCCTATAATACATATATTAAAGTAATAAATCATGCTTAAAAATACCTCGAAAATATGAATGTAAAATAACAGAAAAATGCATCAGTTGTTTTGTTATAATTACACCCAACATTCGAAACTTTCCGAATATGAGGTACTGGTACCAGTCTTGAACGCTTTAACTCTTTGGGGTTAGGCGGAACTGGAAGTGTCCTACCTTTTTGTTACTTCAATCTGCATGGTGGGACTTTTTTTATACCACCTCGAAAAATTAAAATTGCTACTGGAATTGAGGTTTAAATTTAGTCCCACCTCTTAAAACTAGTTAATAATTTATTGTATTTTCTAATTAAAATAAACCAAATTTGTTAAAAAATTAAAAAAAAAATTCTGTGTAACATGGGTTTTTTTATTTGCTAAAATTCCGTGCCTCAAAGAGTTAAGAGCAAAGTATTTTTTTTTATTGACAGGTTACTTTTTTGTAATTTTCATGAACTCATATTATACTACTTATAAAACACTACCTCTTTATTAAATCAATTTAATTACCAAAATTCGTTTTTGAAATTGTAGCCTATTATTTTCTGTATGTTTTTTCTCCAGTAATGTACAATGTAAAACTTGTAATGAATAACCAGTGATGAACACAGTGATGAATACTTTATTAAATGAATCTAAAGTAAGTCTATCCCTACACCTACAACACACCTTTGTCGTCTCGGTCTCGTAACGAGACAATCTTAAATTTTGCCCGAAACTGCATCAGCTTTATTTATTAGTTTCGTCGAAAATCTCAAGTAATGGAAAAAAAATCTGAAATCTCTCTCCCAATTTATAATATTCTTATGAATATAATCTTAGCAGTGACGTACCTATCCAGAATTTATTTGAGGGGAGTAAATTCCCCCCTCTACTCCTTTAAATCAAGAGTTACTTCCCCCCACCCCATTAGTTTCACCACTCCTCCTCCGCAAATACTAGACAAGTACTCCAAAAATAAAAATAAGTTTCTTTTTACGTAATAGAATTTCATCTAAACGCGTAATTAATTATTTTATTTGCTCAAATGATATTTTCAATTAACACAATTTTAATTTATACGGTACTTTATTGGAACCAATCTACCATGTAAATAAAGACACATTCATATATGTATTTCTTGTTCAATATCCTCGCAATTAGGTAAATACCATATATACTTTCATCCGCATACCTTCAATATATTACCCGTGTGCAAAATGGTGCAAGAAGTCCAATTATTAATCCTTAAATGTAAATGTCATAGAGGTTATAAAATAAAAACTACTGGATAATATAAACAATTATAATTAAAAAAATTGTCATAATTAGTTTCACTTTCATGAAACCTAAAAATTCACTTCTGTAAAAGTATTATAGTATTGTATTGCGTTAAAAAATCTATTGAAGAGAAATAATTTAAAAAATAATACAATAAACAAATGCAATGTTTATTGCAATCATATATTTCGTCAGTGGTATAAAAAAACTAATTTTACAGTAATGATTGTCTAAGAAAACGTAGACAATTTGACCATCTATCCTATGTACAAGATTTTAATTTAATCATTCTAAAAAGATTCAAAAAACATTAATAAAAATCAAATGAAAGTTTTAGAGCTCTTTATTTCTTTTTATTATTTTTAAAAAAGTTTAATTTCAATAAAAAGAGATATTTTTCGATTCGCCCACATAAAAAAAATCAAACATTACTTTCGATTAAGATATTTTTTTTATCAGAACGTTTTGCCATATAAGTATAACATCAAAGAAAACATTTAGGTATGTCCGGTATTATAAACGGGCTAGCAAATTTGCAAACTAGCTAGCACTCTCAAATAAGATATCAAACTTATATGACAGTTCTCTTGGAGTTTTCTGATGACTTTGACAACTTACGCGCACGGTATTAAAACAGTGGTGATATAATGAAAATTATTTTATACGGTCAGTGTCGCCAACTGTGTTACAATACGTTGAATATCACTGCTATAAATTCCGTAGCAAATCCATAGATACTATCACAAAATTAATAACCCTTTATGAGTGCTATAGCTAGCTTGCTTTGCTATTCCCTTTATGATACCGGACAAAATTCTATCTACCTATATGAATGTAGAATAGGACTACATACGAGACGAGAGGCTCCAAAGTCATCTCGTCTCAAAAAGTCTTTATTTTATTTCCTAATAAAAATTAACTTAACAATTTTTTTTCAATTAATTTGTATCTTGGTTATTTTTTATGAACACTTTTTTAATTATATTTTTATAGGTATTTTACAATTATGTCATTAACAAGGGTTTCATTATAAAAAATATATTTATGCAGCTATAAAAAACAAGTGAAATTCTATTAAAATTAAAACATCGTAGATTTGCTATAAAAATATTAGGTAAGGTTTTATATATAATATGTATAATACATCCTTTATATCTTCCGTTTGTTACGCCAATGCATTTCATATAAGTATGTTTTCATTATTTATTACCCCTAGACAATTTTTTTATCAATTACTAAAAATAATAACTCAATATTAATTTCATTTAACTATGTTAGTTATATGAGCTAATAATAGACCACTTATGTCTACTGAATTATTAAATAATTAATTATTTTAATTTTTATTATATGTGATTTTCGTATGTATTACATTTTTCAATTTTAACCGGATTTAAATCTACAGGTACTGAAAAATAAATAAAATATAGATATACATATTACATATATTTAATAACCTTGAGAAGGTGATGTATTTTACATACAGATCGTTTTATCTTATGTCGTTGACTAGCTGTTACCCGCGACTTCGTTTTCGTGGTTTTAGACATCCCCTCTTTCCCACTGGTTACTCTGGGCACGTGCCCAGGTTTTCGCGATCGATAGGAGCCCCCATATCACCAAACGATAACCGATATTTGTTACCGAAAAAAATATTTATTTTGAAAAAATCAAACGATAATGACATTAATGACTGACTACAACAATACCTACTTTATTAGCTTTTGCATGCGCGAAACTACTCTACTCTCGCCCAAAAATCAGGCTTTCCGATGTCAGCATGTTTAGATTTTAAATATATAAAAATACAATTTACTGGTATACTAATTACCTACACTGTTCATCAGTGAAGTATATAGTTTTTCATATAGGTATACTTAATTTTTGAAGTGAAAACTTCTTTAGCCACGTTGGTGATTTGAAACTCGATGAAACGGAAGTGAAAACTTCTTTAACCCCGTTGCACAGTGTGTAAATCGACCAATCTAGCTGGACAAAATTATTGAAGATTTTTGATGTAGGATTTAATACTATTATGGATTGGTTATACTTTATAAAATAATTTAATGTAAAAATAAAAGTTATTATTATTACTTTTTTTATTTTTTTTACAAATCAGGTAATTTTAACAAATCTAAAATTTTATTAGGTAAAAATTTTGTAGTTTTTTTTTTTTGAAAATTTCTAATACTAGAAAGTTTAGGGTCTGATACCACTAGTTAATAAAAAAACGTATCCTTATTCGTTGTTATTCTGGAAATATTCCTGTTATGACCTTCGCGAACCTTCCTGATTTCTTTGTTGCGGGCTTCTTCGGATATTTATCCTTTAGAAAGGGGACAAATATTAATAATGTATTCTGAATAACACAAAATTTAACTTATTGTATCTCTTTCTTTCTTTTTTCTATTTAAATTTTGTCTTCTGTTCTCTTATTTGCCATTTCTGGATATATATTCTGCATGCTACGTGTTCTTCGTTTGCTCCAATCAGTAGACTAAGAAAAGCGTTTGGTTGGGTACCCGACTTTTGACTTTTTTTCTTCGGAATTTCATTGAATAAATTAATTAGCAGCAAATAATTAATTAATTTAACAGTCTCCTTTAACCAGTTTTTTAATAACGATTAAAAATGACTATGCGTCGATATTTCACCGCCTATCTTCTGCGAAAATTTGCACTAATATTTTTTTATAAAAATCTTTAACTATTCAAATAACACTTTATTATCACTATTTACACTAAACTTAGTCAATAAAAAATTATTTAGTCCATTAGTACGATCGTCCTTTAGCGTTCTTTGCCACAACTCAAATAATTCCTTTCTTATAAAGGCTGGAATCATAACTGAAAAAATCAAAATTAATTAAATCGCACAAATTCGCAAAATGAGTGTATTAAAATTAAAAGTATACATTATGGGCTATAGATTCCATTAAGAATGATAGTGTTGCGGGGGGGGGGGACTATATAACTTATTTACAACGCAAATTTCGAAGCGCTCTGAGCGGAGTGCTAATAGACACCGAGTTTTTCAGTTGTTTGGATACCTGAATTTTTTCTTAGAATGCGAACTTAGCAGGTTTAAAAATATGATTCATAGTCCCTTGAAGCCTACTCTACGTAAATATATACACGATTTTGTTGGTTTGTAACATTTCCAAATTTGACTTTTGTCCAGCTAGATTGGCTGATTTACACACTGTGCATTGGCGGGTGATTTGAAACATGTTACATGTTCTTTGTCTATATTCTAACAAAATAGTGCTCTGTCAAGGTCATAGGGGCCCATTATAATGTGCTCAGGGTCTCCAATAGGTTAAAGACGGCCCTGGTTTTAGGTTAGTTAAGACAACAGCATAAAGTTCGGTTGGGTTAATAATACAGATAGATAATACAAATTTCTGTATGATGGTCAATAAAAACAGTTTTTTTAGTTTCACATTTGAACGGTAGGTGTCTATGCCAAAAAAGTATAACATGTTATTTATTTTATTTATTAATTTTTTATCGGGATAAAAATTAGTCTATGTCCTTCATCAAGATGCAAGCTATCTCGCTGTCAAATTTGATCAAAATCGGTTTAGCAGTTTAGCCTTGAAAACAAGTTACAAAGAGACAGACAAACAAACAGAAAGACACACTTTCGCAATTAGTATGGATTATAAAAATAATATCAATTGAATATTTTTCATACAAAAAAGATGCTTTAGCATTATAGATAATATGAAAATTCACTTTTACAAAATTCAAATTATACATTACTGATTATAATTAATTTTACTTTTTTTAGTACCCCCCCCCCCCCCCCAATAACCCTGTTTTTTTGTATCAAACTTTTTCCCTGAAAATGTTTTATACAAAAGAGATATTTAATATAATATTATAAAAAATATAATACTTAAAAAAAACTTCAAATTTATATAAACTTGATTTATTTTTCATTTTTACATTATTAAAAATATTTTTTGGGGGGAGTATTGGATTATATTTTAAAATTCACCCCTTATTGGAACCATTAATGCACCAATATTGACTTATTAACTCGATCCTAGATTTATTTGGAAAGGCATAATTAATGATGACATAACCATTAATAAAACCCAAACATGTATTTTCCTTATTTTTATTTTTGATTTTTATTAAACTGGTAGTACCTACATAAAATGATTCACAGAATTCTGCAGACAACTCCCACTGTTCTGAATCAAATCTAAAGCCGGGGAAGTTACTTTCTCTGTTGGAAAAACATAAAATGCAATGAAGGAATAGCGAAGAGTTCAGTCCAAATAATCACCTCATCTATTTAATTATTAATTGTATTATATTTATAACAAGGGGTAATTTAAACTGTGATTTTGTATGTGTATATGTTAGTGAAACAGAACTTAAAGTTTTATATTTAAAAGGTTTGTGTCTTGATATTTTTATAAGGTGTTGGTGCTATCTACAGAAAAAATGCTTTGGGCCAATTAACAACATTATCTTAATATTAAATTATAATTTTAATAACTGTATTATTGTTTCTCTTAAGAACAATAATGTCGAACGAAGGGAATTTTTATTTATGTATTTTAAAAATTATTAATTTATGTCATTTTGAATACTTACAATATTTTAATAGTTAAATTATGTTATATATTCAATTTATTGATGGATAAAAGAAATATCGAATTGTTTTATTTATTTAACAATTGGTTAAAGCAAATATTTCGTACCTCCTACCCTGTTAAACCCAAGCAGTTTTCTACCCTACCGGTAATCCAAGTTTAGTGTTTTTTATAAGTAGTGAAATAATATTTTTTACTAGTTTAAAATTAATAATAGTTATTTTTATATTTAATTTGAGAAATATTATCATGAGTCTTTTTGTGTAACGAAATTTATGGTAATTGCAAAAAAATGACCTTAAACATGAACCTGATATTTTGTATAGATAAAAAAAAATTTTATAAAAAATAATAAATTTATTAAACTCTCAATAAAAGTAGGTAAGTAATTATGTGACCAAAAACTATACCTTCGATTGAATTGGAAATGTGACTGTTTCCTGCCTTAATTGCCCTAGGGCACGTTCTAGTCCCTCCAGCCATCCATGCTCTAGTTTAGTAACATTTCTTACTGGATGTATATAAAAAAAATTTATTCGAAACAAAATATTTTATTATAATTTATTCACAACGGAATTTAACCCATTACTTCCAGACCTTTTTATTTCTTCGAATTTTTTGATCAAGTTCTCAATTTTTGTTGAAAATATTACCAAAAAGATAAATTCAATACAAAACATAGTAATTATCAGTCACAGACTAGATTATTATCATGAGAACCCAATGTCATATTTATAGGACAGCATTTTTTTTAAAGACGATACTCTGTACCGGGATTTATTTTTGAAATTATTGATATTGTTATGCCTTATTCACACTTAGTCGTCAAGTAAAAAACGTTTTACGAAGTGAAAAAAATGCAACTATAAATGTCAGCTAGCTGGAATAATTACACGGTTACTTTAACCCTGAGAGCCTCTTGTGGGTCAATTTGACCCATACACCGACTTTGATCGTGAATAGCGCTCAGGACCCAGAGTGTACTAGTAGGTTGAAAAAATAGATGTGTACTCCGAGGGTTAAAAGTGTTATAGTTTGTCATAGAATGAACTCTAGAGTACGTTTTAAAAATTATTGTATATAGAGAGACTTAAAAACCATATTAGTAATGTAAATCAAATTAACAACGTTATTATGTCGGAGAAAAAAATTAGAAAATATGATGTCCTTTAAATAGGACACTGGGAAGTTAATGTTAAAATAAAGTTTAGAAAATACATCAATGAAATTGGTTTCATCTACAATATCACTTTCATCTATTCATAACATTAAATGTAGATTATATGATTCATAATGATATGTGTAGAAATACAAAACGTTTATTTATTTAGAAATAAAAAGTAATTGGTGAAAAGAAAGGTAGACAGAAATGTGCCGAAAAAAAAACAATTCATGATAGCAAGATGCCAAACAAGATTTTTTTTAAATGACATGGTCATTCGGTCATGTATGATGTTATAAAAAGTAAAAGTTATCGTATAAAAAAAGTGCATTCATTATTTTTATGTCTTCAGTGTAATAAATCATTTATATATACACATTTTCTAATATAGATATACTATAAAATTAAATATCAGAACATCAATTTATTTTGCATCTATCGAATTAATGTAGTTGCATTTTTGTTTTATTTTTTATAGAAAAAACCGAGTACAAGTCATTATAGTAAATTAGTTTTTAGTAAAAATGTAATTAAAAATCGTTCATGTAGTAAACCTACATTTTTGATAGGTTTTTAATTTAGATATGCTTTTTGACTGTAGAAGGTTACATTTACTATTTTAAATACAATAGTTTTTTTTTTACTTTATTATACGACCATAAATAGTGTATTAGAACGTACAGTAAAGAGAATTTTTTTATTTTGATTAAAATATCCAATTTGACGGTATGTACAAAGTACCTACATAACTCAAAAACGACAAGGGTAAAATTTTATATTTAGTTATATATATACAATAGTTTGTTTTTTTTTTACTTTCTTATACGACCATAAATAGTATATTAGAATGAACTGTAAAGCCGATTTTTTTTTATTTGAGTTTTTGTGTGTATGTCTATCTGTCGGTCTGTAGATGCTATAACTTAAAAGCGACAAGAGTGAAATTTCATATTTAGGATCATTGTACGTCTGGGAAAAAATTCATAATTATTTCGGAATCGGTGTAATTAGAAAAAAAATATAAATAATATTATTTTCATAAGATCTCCTAATCGATGGTTTTGAAGAAATTGAGAAAAACTATTTTTGATACTTGTTAATTATTTTCCCATAGACTATAAGTGTATATTTCACTAATATAAGTAAAGTGTATAGTATTTAAAAAATAATAGTTCATTGCATTTTATATATAACCGTCAGGAATTGGGCCTACAGAAATTTATTTAATCAGTTAAAAAAAATATCTATATTTATATGCACTTATGATTACATTTGCATTTATGATTACTATTTTTTAACTGTTACTAATTGAAAATACAAAAAAATATATTTAGAAAGTAATAGTAGTAAATAAACTATCAAAAAAGTGACAATTTAATAAGAGATATAAATGCACTTTTGGTCTAATTATTATAGATTGTTTTTAATAAAAACTATGTATGTCATATAATACGAATGTGCGACAAAAAACTTCGAAACAATTACAGATGTAAAATATATAAACTTACGATTAGTAGAGCACATAATGGTTTTAGTTCTTATATATTACATAATAAATATTCAATAAAATGAAAGTAATAGTACATGTTACACATTCATAAATAGTTTACATTGTATAATTAAATATTAGATAGTAAGTATGTTCAATTTTCGGAAGTACACATAATCTTTTTTTTCTGTATTTGGATAAATTTGATCTAGAAACACATATTTCCAAATAATGCGGTAGTGAATGTACTATACCATATTTTAATGTAATAAATTACATATTACTTATCAAAATATGCTGTATGTACTTACCTATATATAAGTATGTTCGAATTAAATACAAATATTTATGTAATTCAAACATCTGCTCGGTATTCAAAATAAATTATTACAGATTTTATTTCGAAATGCATGTAAGGTGCTTGTAAAAAAATATTTCAGATAAAAGTTACTCAATTTGGAAAGGGACAATATCATCATATATTTTTTACAACTTGAAACATTTTTTAATAAAAAAGTAGAGGCCAAATAAGAACTACAGTAGAAACCGGTTATAGCAAAATCGGTTAATGAAATACGACGTATCGGTTTTAACGACTCAAAACAAAAGTCCAACTGCATTTTTACCGGTTATTACGACTATCCACTTTTTACGACCAATAAGACCGGTCCCTTCGATGTCGTTATAACAGTTTCTACTATATGTATATCGTAACTAATAAATAACGTAAAATAATTGTTACTTTTTATATGCGATTGTTTTTAAGGGTTGAGGGGTAGAGGGTTATAAATGGAACTATATAAGGTATTTAAAATGGTGTTTTATTTAATGCTCTTCGAGTGTTAGTTTTTAAAGTGTGACATACATATTTGGTTGTTTTCGTGCTCCCGAAGTTACCCATTAATATCGCCAAGGAAGATGTATGTAGTTATAGGTTCGTCAAAAATGTTAAAGAAAATTGTAAATTTTATATTAAAAAATGTGTTTTTTTTCTTTTCACGTAGAGTTAGATCCTTATTATAAAAATGTAGACTCACATTAAAAATATATATGAGATCCCGGACTTTTAAAATTTGATTTTATCAATGAATTTAAAAATTCAACATGTTCTATTTCATAATAAATAAACTACGTTAGTTAATATTCTTTTCTTTGTATTTCTTCCCTTTAAATTTTCAAACTACCCCCTGAAAATCTGAAAAAACTTCAAAATCTTAACCTTCCCTATAATATCATGTTATATACAGGACCGTAACTCCACCAAAAATAGTGGGCCCCGGAACAATTGAAATTGAAAAAATGTCATCAGAAATTTACACTACAAGGGCCCCTTAATCACTTGTTGCCCCGGGACCCCAGACCCTCTAGTTACGACCCAGATTATATGTTATAAACTGAAACATGTATGCTTTAATTTTCATAATATATTTTGATAATTTAAAATAAAATCCTTAAAACTACACTTTCATATTTTGTAATTTGTAGTTAATTTATTATGCAAAATAAAATAAAACCAGTGTTACATATTTACATGTATTACATCAAAATCCAGACAGAAAAAAGGACTTGTTTTAATAAAAATTAAATCTGTTTAAATCAATCTACAATATTTATTATACGTTTAACTTTTAATGATATAAGTATCATGTGTACTTAATTGACACGAAGAGTGGGTAAGTCTTAAGTTGTTGTTACGAAACAAATTAAACGATACATGTTATACATTCTCCCAAATATAATGTACTGTAAATACTTGAATGACACATACTCTAAAAAAACTGTTGTGTTTTTTTATGCACTAATTTACATATTACTTTCACCGATTAAATTTTAGATTAATGCGTTTGTATGCTTGAAAATGTACTTGTGATATATCATGGTAGGATGATATACTTTTTTTTGAAGAGTTTATTTATTTTATAAAACTTAGGAGAAAATTCGTTAATTATGTATGGGTTTTGGGAGAGGGGGGGTCACCAAAATCATACAATAGCGGGCGTAGGGCGTAGAGTTACTCATAGTATGAGTTCTGAGGGCTTGAATCGATTTTAATAGTCAATTTTATCTACCAATTATACATAATTTTATTTTTTATGCTTGCTAAAAAATAACACATTAATGGCGAAGCTTGTCATAACTCTTACACTGGAGCATCTTTAAATTGGCAGTCGGAAATAAAAAAAAAATCATTACTTAAGTAATAAGTTTTAAGAAATAATTTGATTGATTTTTTATTACAGTAAACCCAAAATATTATTAAAACTTAATTAATTTAATAACGATCGTAAAAAAATAATTACTGATACGTATCTTGTACAAATCAAGGTCAAATTTAGGCATTATTTCATTATGATATAGATCAAACAACAGTTATTGTTTAATGTTTACTTGCAGTTTCATTGTCACGCTATATTAAATGATCCGTGACCTAGACTACAAAAAATATGTCCGTCTAAATTAAAACCTGTTAGAATTGCAACAGTATATAATACGTACATGAAATGCTGTATATGTCTATGTATATCATGTTACGTTTTCAACTAATCATTTATATTTAAAAACTACCTTTAACCCGATGAGTATACGAAGCCAAAAAAGGGTTATGAATTTGGCAGTATATATGTTTGTATGTTTGTATGTAAATTCGTCATTCACCAAATTAAAGAGCTTCAAAAATATGTTAGAAACAAAAATAATTGAAACCTGCGGGGTATTAAATTTAAATAATAATATTAAAGCAGTGTACATCATAGTATTTCATTATTATAAATTAATTACCATTGTTCTAAAATCTTGACAAATTCATAATGATTTGACCCCTCACAGAAAGTGTTTGGTTCATTAATTATCTCAGTTAGACATAAGATGTAATTTTGTGTTGTTTAACTGATCTCTAATTTTGTTTTAATTTAAATTTAAAACACTATAAAAATAAAATTGAAAAAAGAAATATCTGACAAAAACCTTTCACTATAAAAAGACTTTCTCAAAACTTTATTAAAAACTTAATCATTTCTCAATAGTTATTATTGAAAACATAAGTCAACGACCATATAGGCGTTAACTTTGTTTGTAAAGAACATGACATCTACTCGCATATGTTACTAGAACATGATGCATATATGTAAATTAATTAAATGTAAATGACAACAAAAAAGATTAAAGAAATTTCATAAAATTTATACTTACAACATATATATAATAATTATGTATGTATATGAATAATTATAGATTATACCGACTATTACATGTTATTTACCACATTATACTATTTGGTATTTATACATAGATACCTACATTAAAACTATGTATTTTATTTAATACAATTTTTTAAATGTGTAATTTTTTTTAAATCATTTCAAGATTTTGAATGGAGCTTTTTATGATATTTTTCTTTATTTTCCAAGAAATATCTTAATGCTCAAATAATATTTTGCTTCGATGCAATATCGAATATACGAGAAGCTTTGTGATCGTTTTAAAATGAAAACAAAAATGTTCTCCGGTTTCGAAATTTTAACTTGATCTTTACGTTTCAGGTCAAGACAAACACATCTCATGTCGGTCTGTCTGTCTGTCTGTGTATGTGTCTGTCTGTCCCCTGAATCATTGTCACACGCATAACTCATGAACCACTGAACCGATGTTAATGAAACATGGATAACTGGTTGGGTCATATAATCAATAAAATAAATATTTTTCAGGGGAGATCAAAATGAATATTTCTAAAAAAAATCGATATGTTGATATAGAAAAAGAATTATGACTGTATAAGAAAGTAAAAAATGTATAATTTTCGCATATCGAAAAATTAGAGAGTGTTCTATAATTTATATCACATTTTATTGCAGATCAATTATGTTTTAAATAATACATAATAACTTGTCTCAAATACATTTCACCGATAAGGCGTGGACCTTTCTCTCTCCAGGCGATTCAAGTTTGGATATATTTCATAATCTATTGTATAATGTGACATTGAACTGCAAAATTATTGCCAAATTTTTCAATCCAGTTATGCGATTCATATTACTAATTGTGGTCATTATTATTTCTTACGTATACTTTTAATCAAGGTTTTTAATATTTACTTTAGTCAATTTATTGCCAAATAATGATCGATTTATTTATAATAACCCTCGGTTGATTGCAAGAGTTTTAAATACATTAAGCGATAGAATCAGATCAAGGGGAAAGGGGTGATCCACCCGGCCTGGGTCCCAAATGCTATGGAGAAGTTTTGTATTAATTTTGATATTAATAAAAATCAAAAATATTGTATTTCATATTGTGCCACCGATGGATGGCAGCGGGGGGGGGGGGTCATAACTAACATTCCTCCCCAAGCCCCAATCTTACTTAATCCACCACTGTTGAGTGGGAGAGAGAAATTAAAAATTGATAATGAAGATGTGCAAAAATGGTATTATTATATGTATTACATTAATTATTGTCTTTTTAAAAACATCTCAGATCAGGGGTTCCCAACCTTTTTTCTACATCAACCTTTTTAAAATAATAAATTTCTTCATCGACCCTCTAACATTTTTTTATAATGTATGTACAGTATACAAAATAATTATAATACCTACTAATAATTGCAATAACTAATATATTGCAATTATTAGTACCTATTATGACTATAGACTCTTTTTAAACTTCTATCGACCCCCAAAACGGAAACTCTGTCTTAGATGATGAGGAATATGTAGATTATTTTTGTATCAAAAGTTCAGGAGAGTCATTTATTATTTTAGGAAGTAAATTTACAATGTTTTTAATTTCATATTACTTTTTTCAATAAAAAGGAATGTAACAAAATCACAAATATATTTTTCTTTGAACGTATCAAAAATGTTGTTATCTCGAAATTAGCTTTATACATTAATGCATGACACAGTCTAATTTCTCAATACGTTTAATTAATGCAAATCGACTTATTGAGTCGGTACTTATTTGTTATTTTTAATTATATTAAATTAATTACTTTCATAATTAAAAGAAAGTATTGTATTAGTAATACAACAATTGTGTTAATTGTTATAAATAAAGATGTTTAGGTAGTCAACTAACAATAATATTGAACCATAACGGAATGCATGTACTTTGCACAAAACAAGTTTTAATTTCTAACAGAAAAAATAATTGGTTAATTTGAATTATATAATCATGTACTATATATTAATATGTACTTATAATGTATTTATACGTGTTGTATGAGTAAGAAATTGAATAAAAGTTCTAAGCTAACAAGCACTTCAAAATTATATGACAGTTTTATGACATTTATTAAATATGTCGGTTAGTAAAAACAATGATATTTGATCTTAATTAACTTTGTCTTCATTTTCGACACGAAAAAGAATGTTCTGCATTACAGCATATAACTATTATACAGTAGATTCCGATTATAACGACCTCGAAGGGACCGGTCAAATTAGGTCTTAAAAGCAGATTTTCTAATAATCGGCTAAAATTCAATTATATGGGATTCAATTGGACTTTTAGTTTGAGTCGTTAAAACCGGTACGTCATATTAACCGGAGTCGTTAAACCGATTTCTACTGTACTTTCAAATAGAAAATGAAAAATATTATCGATACTATTTTTTTTATAAAAATAAACTATATTTCAAAAAAAGTATTTTGGAGACCTCAAATAAAATGAGGCCTTATATCTATAGCGGGAAGTTAAAGCATTTTTTAGTCAACCATCTTCATGATCCTATTTTTAAGTATGGCTCTGTTCAACCCTCATAAAGTTCCGTCCCAGATAAGTAAATATATTTATTCGCATTTAGTAATACTGCGTATCTGAAAGGCAAGGTAATGTTTCAGATTAGGCACACTTTTTTAAAATTAATCTAAAAAAAATATCAGAATAAAAGTATTAATAAGATTTCTGATCAAAGTTATTTACCCATTTAACGGATCAGTAACCAGCTGTTAAATAAATAAACAAATAATTACAGTTTTTAATGATTTTTTAATTTTCATACCGTACCAAAGTACCTGATTACTGTATTTATTTATTTTATCTAGATATACATATACAGTAAGACACCGCATAACGCGACGTATACGTTCCAAGATATTCCAGCATTAAAAGGGGTTACCTTAACATGTAAATAATGGGGATAAATGAAACAACAGTTAAATAACGGTTAAAAATAATAATTTGTAGCAATATAAAAATAATGTTATAAAAAGTCCAGTGATGCAATCACATTTCCATCTTGTGTCCATGTGTTTAAATGTAAATGTTAAAAAATAAAAAAATAAAAAATCGAACTGGCTAAATCAGGACTGAAAGGTCAAAAAAAATGTCATAAAATATTTATTTTAATGTTTTGATCACTTTTATTTGTAATATCAATATTTTAATAATAAGTATTGATGAAAACAAAAAATATTTAAGTGATTATGTTGATGTGGAAGGTTCTTCGTCATTTAACATTAGTTTTTTTTTAATAAAGAAATCATCTAATTTTGTTTGCCTGCTGCTGTGATGCCACGCTCAGATACTTTATGTTCATACTATATGTAAAATTACGCATGAGCGATGAATTTAATGTAAATGAAAAATTAATAAAAAAAAAGTAATCGGAAAATTAAACCAAAACAGCGTTTAACGGAGCAGCATTAAGCGGAGTCTTACTGTGTTATTTAAATGTTTCATTTGTTATAGTTTTATAGTAATAGCACTAGCATATTGATTTAAATGTCAAAGATAATTATTGATGAGCAAGATTCAAGTTTACGAAACATTATATAGGTCATATCATATTTTCATTATAGAAGGTAAATTGATAGTTGTAAATTATTATGCTCGCAGTTAATTGTGAATAATAAATTTATTTATAACAGAAACTAGAGTAGGATTCCAGATATTTCGTATACATATATCATCTTCTTGATCCAACACCGCATATACCCCCCCCCCCAACGCTGAAATCGTCGCTATTTTATTAAGTGTAAGGATTAAGCTAGCAATGCTAAAAAATATCTTTGCTCACAGATTATGAATCATTTCACGATTTTGAATACAACTTCGTATAATCTTTTTAAAGTTATTTATACTTTTATACCTTTGGATGTAATCTTTTTTTTACCAAGAATCTAACATTTTTGTATATTCAGTAATGTTTATGTAAACATTATATTTTACATACAGTATATGCAAATTAATTACACATAAATGAATAGCATAAGTGAAAGGAAATGAACTAATTGATAACTAAACGGTGTGAAATTAGATTTGCTACAGTTATGCACTAAAAATGCATACTAGATCATTTTCTGTTGCAGTGAAATGTTCTCATGGTACGTGACTTTACGTAATTCGTGTAAAAATATCATAAATAATTTTGGAAGGTATATGTTTTTGCTATATGAAGGTGAATGCACTACATTTCTTTCCACTTACTGTGCAATTTTCTATTTATTCCATTTTTTAAGAATTTTATTTAACTTTTTTATAAAATACTTTCAAATCGTTATGACTTTGGTCTGGATTTTAGAAATATCCCAGTAATTGACAAAGTAACCAAAATGAATCAAATTATGACGTTTCATTCCGGTTTCTGTAAAATTCCGTATTTATTGCCAATAATTTCATTACATTCAATTATTGTTTATTACGTCCAATCAGTCTGAAGAAGTTTGCAGTGACGCCAATCCCCATTGCCAACCTATCTTTTAGTTGTCAGTTTTCATTATTGATTCTGTCTGAATCCGGTAAACGTCATTCAGATTGAACATTTTTTAACGTGGTGTTTCATTCCCTTTGATTCTTTTCTCAATTACTGGGATACTTTATGTAGTGTACAGCAATTATCATTGCTTTCATATCGCTAATGTGCATATTTTATAAAACGTTATAAATTTTATAAGTTATAATGTAAACATTTATACATACTTAAGATTCTTTCTGTTTTAATTTTATGTATAGGTGTTAATTAAGTATTTAATAAATTAGTTGATCTTGCAAAAAGTTGTTTAAAATAAATAACAAATAAAAACAAAAACATGTTTATAGTTTTTGTTTTTCTGAAGTTCATTTCCGGTGCATAGATACTTTCTTTCTTCTGAATATTTTTTGCTCTTTTTATTAAAAATTCATACTCACTTTTTAATTATTTTCATAATGGATAAAGTAAAAAAATGCATATTTCCTGTGTAATAACTTTAAAAGTTTTCTAAATCTTACAATCTTAATAATAACTGGATACAATTTATTAGCTTACAAGCACTTTAAACGGGCATCAATTCTGTGAGATTTCTTTCATAATTTAAAGAAGTGGTAGTGGTACTTCAATTACTAAATATATATCACCACTATTTAAATACATTGGAAATTTTATTTATTGACTTTGATATTTTGGAAAACCTTCATATAGCCCAGTGGTATATTACAATTTTTTAATAAAAAAATGCATTATTTTTTTCAAATAATCTATATCTATAAAAGAGTTTGTCTTTAACCACTCATTCACTCACTCACTCATATATCAACGTACAGCCCAAACCCCTGGACCTAGAAACGTGAAATTTCGTAGGTGCCTTCCTTTTAGAAAGAATTTTTCGAAATTCAACTCCTACGGGGTTAAAACAGGGTGTCAAAGTTTATATAAAAAAATTTTTTTTGTTCACATTTAATCAAAACTTATCGAATATACTCTACAATCTAAATAATGAAACAATTATTTCAGTATTTCCCAAAATTTAACCCCTAAGGTGTTAAGGGGGTGGAAATATTTGTATGTTTTTTGTATTCACCGAATGAAACATGGTACAAGTATGTAGGTACTCTACAAGACAAATATCAGTTACGAAAATTCAATCCCTATGGGAATGGGGGGGGGGGGTAAATTTTGATATATTTATCTTCATAATTGTTTATGATATTAAAGTAAATTCGGACAAGTTAATATTCAATTAAAAATGAAATTTCGATATTCAAGCTCTAATATCATGAGACGGGGACGAGGATGCATGGGTTAAGATATGTTTATCTGTACACCTGCTTACGTTATAATGGTGGAGTCGGGCAAAATAATCTGCAATAAAAATATTCAATATTCAATCCCTAATGTCGAGGGTAGACAGGCGGTTAGTTTTTACGATTTTTAACTAAGATCCGAGATATTTACGTTTTTTTATAGGTAATGAATAAAAATCAATATAAAAAAATGTAATAGGTCATCCCTTATCACGTATGGAGGGTTCTAATTACTTTCGAAGTTTACGCGAGCGAAGCCGCGGGATTCCGCTAGTTTGTCTATAAAAAAGGACAGAAAAATCATTTATACACGGATATGGATAATGATGGATCACTTAGAGTACAATTACACCATTTATGAGAACTTTTATAAAAGCATACACATAATTATCTCAATTCCAAAACGTGCTCTAGCTCTATAGCTAATTGTTTAACTAGAACAAATATCAATAAATTGTAATGTAGGTACTCGTTACACTGTACAGTGTACACTGCAACAATATTAATAAGTTCCAGTCTAATTAACACGACAGTTTGTTATTGTTGGAAATTTGATAGAGTCCGTTACACACCCGAAATTTGAAATGAATTATCTTCCGTAATCCGTAACGTAACACTTGTTTACACTTTACAACATTATTGTCGTTATGTAAGATGTAATATGACAACAATAGATTACATTTATTCTAACATAAAAATATGAAAACATGTTTATTGCAGCATTTCCTATTTGAAGATCAATTGGTACTTGTCAATTATGGTCCCAATTTTTGAAAAAACTAAAATCACTAGGAACGAACCAGAATTCGTGCGTAGATAGGCATATGTCATGACGAAATTAGCGCCAATGTGACAAAAGTTTGCACTATTAATTTTAATACGACAATTAAATTTTTAAATAATAATTGAGGTAGGAAGTGAAATATATATAACCCTACTAACCCACCTAACCCCTAACCGTATTAATAACCTACCCTAAGTAAACAACACGATTTCGCCCCAAAATTATAATAATTACCTTAATTACCTATTTAAAAATATTGAAATTAATAGTACAAACTTTAGTCACATTGGCGCTGATTTCATCATACGTGTATATATAATACATGACATTCACCTATCTATAGACGAATTTTGTTTCGTTCCTAGTGATTTTAGTTTTTTCAAAAATTGGGACCATAATTGACAAGTACCGATCAATTTTTCTTATTTGAAGCAAATACAATTTTATTCAACTTGATGTACGTTTAAGGGGTTATATACAGTCAGAAGGCCAAAAAGGTTTTTTTGAAGAGAAGACTTTTTATTAATGTAGAAATTTGTACACATATTATGGTAACTTTTAATTGTATTTTAACATTTTTTATTTGTAAAAATAATAATTTCGAAAGTTGCTACAGCTGATCTCCAGGAGGTCCTCTCAAAAAAGGCGCCTTGCGGTGACCACGATATCTCTGGACTGGATCATCTAAAATAAAAAAAACAAACGGATTTCGTTAAAATAATGTATAATCTTGTACTTAATCGAAGGAATAAGCAAAATAATTTTTTTTGACAAAATGACGGTTTCTCAAAAAAAAAACGATTTTTGACAAAAATTTTTACCTTAAATTGCTATCGATGAGAAGAAACCTTCGATTAATTACTAAAAAATATACTTAAGAAACTTGTGTTAATATTTGAGACTGATCGGTTCAGCCGTTTCCGAGAAATCTTGGTCACCGACACAGATTTGAGAAAAACGCGTTTTACTCCTACTTTCAAGATGTCTTTACAAAAATGCGTGTATTTTCGAAAATAATCGCCGGATTAACTTGAAATTTTCTGTGTGTGTACTTAAATATATGTACATTACGTAAATTAAATTTAAAAAACAAACGATTTTTTGAAAATTCTAACTGTATATAACTTCTTAAAACCAAAATCTTATTAGATTTTATGATTAGGGGATTTCATAATTTGTGTGTGTTGTTTTTAAAGTTATATTTAATTGTTACAGATAATGGGAGGAGTAACGCAGATTACGTTCATCTTCCTAGCCGTGGTAGCGAGTTTAGGATCAGCATATAACTACTACCAATACCAGCATCCTCCAAGTTACGGGTTTAATTCAGGACACAGTGTGAGACCGCCTCCACCATTCCCGATTCCACAGCAATACTTTGAGAATACTAATACATTCCAACAGAATCCTTTCCTTACTAATAACCAAGGAAGGTTAGTAAATAATACAAAAATATTTATGTGTATTCCAATTTAATGTTTGAATGAATAAATTTTCTAGTAGGCTTTGGACAAATATAACGACGTGCGATTGGTTAGATTTTAAATAAGGCAATAGTGTTTTGTTTCTAAACAATTGGCTAGTTTAAAATTTATCAGTTAGTTTCAAGGTGGCTTTGAATTTCAAAATGCACCAATGGCACGTCGTTATATGTGTCCAAAGGCTACTACAATTATCAAAAATATTTATTAGCAACAAAAAATATTAAAAGACCTTATGTGGTCTTTGAGGTTAGTTATAAATAAATGATGTTTTTCAACATAGTTCTGCTCAAAGTCCTGAACAACAAGATACGAACCCAAATCGATGCGGTATCGTAGTAATCCCAGGTGGTTGCGCTAACATTCAGTACAGATCTTTTGATGGAACCTGCAACAATCTGAAGAACCCAAGCTGGGGTACACCAAACAGCACATACAGCCGTCTTTTGCCACCAATTTACGGAGATGGTATGTATTTATATAAGAACAATCGAATTTTATAGACAAGGTCGATTTTTGACCGGAAAGTAACCTAAATAACAATATTCGCTATAAAATTTAAGAATATTGTTTTAACTTCCCCAATATAATTTATTGATGGTGTTTTGTTAATTTAGGTGTTTACTCTCCGACTGATATGGGCCGTTCGTTACCTTTACCAAGAATAGTAAGTGTCTACCTGCACCCAGATGTACAGATTGAAGATCCTAAGTTTACTTTAGCCGCTATGCAATATGGGCAGATCATTACCCATGATATGAGTATGATAGCTGGAAGTACACAATCAAGTAAGTATAATATTGCATTCTATTTTTTTCTACACTTACATACAATTAGAAATTTTTTTTAAAAATCATGAAAAAATTCGACATCGATATTTTATTGAAATTAAACATTTTGATTTACCTCACATCAATGGCGCCCGTGTGTTTGTATGCTCAACAATATACAGTAAAAACGGTAACACGATAGAAACGTGAATTTCTAAACTTAAGGTTCTTGTTTACTACAGATAAATCACTAAACAGGAAACAAATTTTTGTCAATTTTTGAAAACATAAATTACAACAAGTAAAACAGTTGCGCAATAAACACTAGAAATAATTTATTTTCTATAAATTCTACCAAAATTATATTTAAATTCAAATTTAAATAATTCTTCTTCTTTGGAATTTTTTATATTCTGACAGATACATTGCATGTATTTTTCTATTAAATTTAATTTGTGTTACACTTCCTGACATTAAACTTCTAAAACGGTTATTAATTATATACCAATCTATAACAATTACTGTGAAATATATTAAATAGATTTTCGTTAATAAAATAATCATGCAGTTTTTTGGAGAAATAATAACAATTACTTTGAAAGCAAGGCCATCAAACGTATCAAAAATATGCATAAAAAATCAATGATTTGCAAATAATTAACTGAATTTACCATTCATTATGCTTTATTTATATCCATGTAAATACAATAAATTTTTTATGTAAATATAATTATTTCTTAGACTGTATTTTAAAAGTGCTTTACTTATTCGTGTATTGTTATTGTAAGCAAATTATTATTTTACTATTGCCGGGAGAAGATGTAGGGAGGGGTATTAATAATGAATTATGGATTTTCAAATTAAAAATTGAACTAAAAACTTTTTTTTATTAGGTCTATTAGGCCTCGAAGGAGTCCTTGTACCTCTAATTCAATGTACTATTTGTACAGCCCAAGTAGGGAAAATAGTCCCAAAAATTTATCTTTTACGCATTTTTTTAATGAAAAAAATGGGGTTCCTATATAAAATTTTTGACCTAATTGTAAGCCAGAAAAAAAATTTAAAAAGCTTATTTGATAGGTAAAAATTTCTAACTAACATTTTTCTTTAAAATACACTCATCTTGATTTGATTTTTGGGACACACCGTATGTTTATTTATTTAATATAAGTAAAAGCATGTGTAGTTTTTCCTCAAATCAAGGATTTACAAATAAAATAACGTAAATACACAAATGTTAACACAGTTCAATGGATTTTAAAATTACCTACCTTCGGATTTTTCTACACAAAAACAGATTAAATGTACTAATTATACTAGTATTATTAATATTGTAACCTCATTTACATAATTTATGAAACACTATTACCGTGAGAATAATAATAATGAGAAATATTAATTCTAATTAATAAGATATTGCAGAAAAATTGAATGAAAATGCGACAAACAAGTACTTTCTACGATTTATAAACGGGTTTTTTCGAATTACTAGAAATAATTGTAACAGTGTAGTATTTAGGTCATATATGTTTACATTGATTGTGATTTTAAGAATAAGTTTCCAATATATACATTATTTTAAAAGTAGAAAAGAAAGTGTAACCAGTGACATTAAAGTTAATTAATTTAAAAAAATTATATCCAATATAAAACGATACGGATTTTTATTTCGAAAAGACAAACTCTATGATATAATAAAAGGAGGGATAGTATCATTTTATTTTTGTTTTGACGTAGATTTATGATAAATAATGCAATTAAATATTGTCACATTTTGAAAGCTTATTAATCGTAAAGGAATAAATAGATATACCAATACATATTTTATATAGTCCAATGTAAAATAAAAAAAACGCTGATTTCAAATCCATGAATTGGTTCAAAAGTTACGACTATTTTCTCCAAAGTTAAAAAAAAATTAGAGATGCCATATCTCGAGAACGGTTTGAGGTACAGATCTACGGTTTGAAAATTTCATTTTCTCACTTTATACTCTATAAAATAATTATACTTGTAATAAAAAATTATGTACCAAAATTGCATGGCTCAAATTTATAAAAATTTATAGAAATATCGTTATTAAAGATAAGAAAATAAAAAAAACCCTTAAAATCATGCCTAACACCCTTCTATCCTTGATTCGGCATCTATGGTTTATTTTAACTACTTCATTTTTTTTTCAGTTAAACACAAAACACAGTGTTGTACGGATAATGGAAGAAGAATTGATAAATCAATTGCCAACTACCATTGTTATCCGATCGATATCCCAGTCGATGATCCCGTCCATAGTAAAACCGATATCCAGTGTACCAACTTTGTAAGAACAATTAACGATAGAGACAGAAACTGTGCACAAGGAGATAAACCAGCCGAACAAGTAAGTGATAGTAAAAAATACAAAATTAAACTTTCGTAACTAACTTCTAGTTATTTTTTTCTGGGATTAAGCTGCGTCTTAATATTTATGGTCAATATTTTATAGCATTTATAATAAGATGGTATAGTTTATAGTTAGAAAAGTTGTTTAATGTATTAACCACATGTTAAAAGAATTAAGTGAAAAAATTTATTGTTCGAAATGAAACAAAAATATTTAAACTTTTATATGAGCAAACTAAGGGAGTTTTCATAAATTATATAAAACTTTTGGAGGGGGGGGGTCAGTAATTTCTTACGAACTCTCACGTGGAAGAGAGGAACGAATCCAAATCATTACTTACTCAATATTCCTCTATCTTATTTATTGTTTTAATTTACTTTAATTAAAATGACATCAATTAAAAATAATTAATTAGAAAATACTATGTTAGAAATTATGTTTTTTTATATGTCCAAAATATAGTAAAAAGATCGGAAATTTGACATGAATAAATAAGAGGAGGGGAGGTCACCAAAATCTTTCGAACCTTTGTGAGGGAGGGGGCGAAAATTTCAAATAGATACATATATATTTATAAAACATCGATATTTTCGAACGTTAAACTACAAAATGATAATTTTTTTAAAATCTCATTATGGTAATATTTGTTTATTTGCATCATTTCTTTTAGAAATTAAACAATGCATCTATAATGTAGTAATTAATATCTTATATATAATTATTGCTCAGTGATTGTATAGAAATTAATTATATTAATTAAAGGTAATAAATGTTAACGTAAAGAATTTTAATTTACTTTTTCCAACTCACCATTGTATAAATATTAATTATTTTATAATAATAGTAAAAAATAAAAGTACTCACTACTTATATAGATGCATTTTTTTTAAATAGAACTTGACCTCCTGACCTAACACATTGACAATGAGAAGTATTCTTTGCATTAGCGAACTAACTGAAACTTATCTTAATATATATAAATTACGTGTCACATGTTCCTCCGCGATGGACTCCTAAACTACTTAACCGATTTTAATCAAATTTGTACACCGTGTGCAGTTTGATCCAACTTGAAATATAGGATAGCTTACATCTCAATTTATGATCGCAATATTATTTTAATTATTTGTCTATTATTTGACGGTCTCAATTATCTGTTAGCTCCAAACGATTCTAACAGATGGTGACATCTGTTGACTGGATTGAGTAAGTATTCAATAGATGGCACTATGTCAAACTTCCAAACGTTTCATATAACCTATAATTTAAAGTTAACCACAGCAACGCGTGGCCGGGGCAGCTAGTATTATATATATTTTAAATAACACCAAAAATTATTAACAGTTTCTATAAAATTCAACTAACTTTTTAGTTAACCGTTGTAACTTCCTATCTTGATCTTTCCATCGTATATGGATCCGCAACTGAACAAAACACCCCAATTCGTCAATTCCAAGGAGGTCGCTTGATCACAGTTGAAAAATGGGGTAAAGAATTCCCCCCAGATGCTCCAAATAGAACCGCTGCCTGCGGAGCTGATTTCCAAGACCAAAGCCAAGTTTGCTATCTTGCAGGTAAAATTTTAATAATTCTTACAATGCTAGAAATTATCTATATATTAGCATACCCAACATTATTTCAAATTTAACTGAATATCAATGACCGAAACAATCAAAAATTAATTCTGATCCCATTTTAATATTCATTCTTTTTGAAAAAGGACTGTCTAGCCCAATTTTGCAAAAAAGCACGTCATGGATTATACACACCTCAACTTGCAGCTAAATATTACAAAACAAAAATTATATATATGTTATTTTTTAGGTGATATGAGAGTAAACCAAAACCCACAACTAACAATCTTCCAGATCATTTTATTGAGAGAACATAATCGAGTAGCTGATGCCTTAGCCAAACTCAACCCTCATTGGGCAGACGAGACTATATTCCAAGAAGCAAGAAGGATAGTTATAGCCGAACATCAGCACATCACTTATTATGAATGGCTTCCACTGTTCATAGGTAATTTATTATAAAGTTTTGTAGCAAAAAAATATCCCAGCCAAGTTATATCATTTTTATCAGAATCTGTAAAGAACTGCGTTGACAATGTTATCTTCCAAAATAATTATAATATTTGATTTTATTTATCATTTTTCTCAGGTCTGGAGAATTCGTTGAAACATGGTGTTCTTTATAACACTAAAGATTACGTCAACGATTACAAAGAGCACATTAGTGCTAACGTTTTGAACTCTCACGCTACAGCTGCGTTTAGATATTTCCATACAGCTATTGCTGGTCGCTTACAGTGAGTTTAACTCTTATAATTTTACCTGAAATATAATTTGATACATAATATATTTTTTGTTCTAGATTACTTACACCCAGTAGACACAGTGTTGGTGCGTTGAGGCTCAGTGATTGGTTTAACAGACCTGTTGTTTTAGAAGAAGGAGATAATTTCGATTCTCTTACAAGAGGCATGACAACACAACCTGAATTAAAATTGGATCCATATTTCGACAACGAGGTAATTAGTTTTAAATTTTTGTATTAGTTTAAAACTACATGTTTCGATTTCACAGGACCTCATCAGGAGTGGTTTAGGTGTACTTATAATTTGATGTTTTTTTTACAGATCACACAATTCTTGTTCCGTGGTAATAGATCTTTCGGTACAGATTTGAGAGCTTTCGACATTCAAAGAAACAGAGATCATGGTTTGGCTTCTTATAATGATCATAGATCGTTTTGTGGTTTACCAAAGGCACACACTTTTGAAGACTTCTTAGATTACATTCCAGCTGAAGTGAGTACACATTAGGGTGGCCATTAATTTTTTTATTTTCGAATTTCTTTAAGGTCACCGCCCCAAATTTCTTAAAGGTAAGAAAAAAATAATGTATACACAATTTTAAAGAGATTGGATATTATTAACACGGGCCCCTGAGCGATCGAATATTAAATGCATTTAATTTTTACAATTTTTCTTTAAACAGCTATATCTTTGTGAAAATAGAATGGATTTTAATGTTCTAAAACACATTTTAAAGCTGAAACTTTCTAGTTTTTGTACCTTTTATTCGATTTTTTATCGCTTCCCATTACTCCTTGAGAGATTTCAGAAAATGTGAAAGAAGCCTAAGATTTAATAATTCAGGATAATTCAAAATTGGCGCGCCAAACTTCAATAGTAGGTTGAAGAAATTATTTTGAGCAAAAAAATTTATTTAAACATGTGTCCGATAATTTTTCGTAAGAGAGTTATAGCCCCCCGAAGATTTTATCCAAAATTATTTTTTTAGGGGGCTGTAATTCTCTTACGACAAATTTTCGGAGACATGCTTAAATAAAGTTTTTTGCTCCAAACCTACTGTATAATTTTGGCATACCAAATTTGAATTATTAAATTTTAGTATTCTTTCTCTTATCCTGAATTCTCTCAAAGAGTAGTAGGAAGCGATACAAAAATCGAATCAAAAGTTCAAAAACTAGAAAGTGTCAGCTTTAAGACGCGTTTTAAAACATCAAAATCCGTTAAATTTTAACAAAGATACAGCTGTTTAAAGAAAAATTGAAAAAATGAAATGCATTTTACGTGTTAATATTCGATCGCTCAGGGGCACGTGTTAATAATATCCAATCACTTTAAAATTTTGTATACATTATTTTTTTCTTACCTTTAAGAAATTTGGGGGGTGACCTTAAAGAAATTCGAAAATAAGAAAATTAATGGCCACCCCAGTACACATTTTCTTTTGATTGGTATTTATTGTATATTTTCATTGTTATACAATTTAATTAGAAAATATGAACTGGACATTTTAACTTTGCATTTCAGTATGTACAAAAGTTAGCCAAGCTTTACAAACACCCAGATGATGTCGATCTAACAGTCGGAGGTACTCTTGAAAGGCATGTACATGGAACTCATGTAGGACCAACTTTCCTCTGTATTTTGACTGAACAGTTTTACAGAACAAGAGTTGCTGATAGATTCTTCTACGAGAATGCTAATAAAGGATCAAAATTCACATTGGGTAAATTTCCAAAATATGTTCAACTATTATTTGTATTTATTAAGTTTTTAAAGTGAAACTTTTATTACATCGTCTCAAAATTTTTCGTCTGTGTGTTGCATGTCGCTCGGCCGCGGAGTAGGGGTAAATACGTCAGAGCCATAGACATAAAGAAATGGACAGTGCATCTGACTCGAAAAAAGAGCCGTGTCAAATGAAAGAGACAGAAATTGTTTGGTTGTTATATAGAATTTATTAGAATTATTAGAACTTTTTGCTGGTGCATGTTGTTGTTTATGGATTTATTTAAATTTTGAGTGCTTGAATTTATTATTCCGAAAATTTTTAGTTAAATGTCTATAATGTGAAAAAAAGTTTCACTTTTACCGTGGTTTCATAAAACCACACAATCCTTTTTTTCCTTTTCTACTAATTAACACCATGTTTTAATTTTTCAGAACAACTGAATGAAATCAGAAAATCAAGTATTTCCAAAATGCTTTGTGATAATGGACACCACATTACTGAAATGCAGCCAAGAGGATTCGAAATTATTTCTGATAAGTACGTTTTCAACTCCTTATTTAATTATTTAACTGGAAGACGGAAGATGTCTATATGATATAATAATACGTTATTTTTGCAATATTTTAACTATCGATTTTTTTAGGAACCCATTGTTGCCATGTTCTCATCTTCCTGAAGTCAATTTGGCGTTATGGAAAGACAATGCTCCCGTTAATAATGATTATGAAGACTATTCTGGTTACCAATATTACAAAAAATAAATCAATAAAAATACCATTTTGAAAATTATTAAAATTTTAAAAAATGTTTTGGAAAACGAAAACAAGCCTGAAAAAATTTTATAGATAAATTATTTTAATATAATTGATAAAAATTAATGTTTAAAATACGAAATACATATTTTTATTTTTTATTTTTTAAGTTTACTATTATATAGGGCTGTTTTATTGTTATGAGCTTTTAGGTATTAAAAAAATGATCAGTATTTTACAATATTATTGTACATATTATAGTCAGTAGGTAATATACTTAAATTTTAAATGTTATAATGGTAATTGTTTTACTATAAATATAAGTTTTAAATAAAATTATTATTGACTTTTCATTTTTACTCCCTTCTAAAGAATAATTCAAAAATTATTCTTTAGTAATAAATTTTATGCCATAATGTCATTCAGATGGCAACACTATACTCTAGCCATTGAAATGAACTTGTCACGAGTCAGTGTCGAAAAAAATAGTAGAAAACCTATATTTATGTATGTTTTTAACAGCAAAAAAAAAAACTTTATAACTTGTGAAAGGTTCAGATAAGTATCATTAGTATGATAAAAATGATATTTCTTTATCCCAATTCATTAATTAGCTATTAATGCATTTAATAATGTAAATAAAATAGTAGGTATAATATGTAAACGTGACTTAAAAATGCTGCATTTAAAAATCTAAACATAGGTAGGTAAAATGTTTATTTATTTATAAAATAATGGCTCAACTAAACAATAACATAGAATGTCAATCACCTAATATTTGACAAGCTTACAACAGTGCTTCTAAACATTTGTTCAAGGATTTTACAATTAAATTAAATTAAATTTTAAATAAATACAATAATATTTTAAAATGAATATATTTCTGAAACAATACGTGAAAAATTTAATAACAAATAAAATAAACGAAATTTAATATATTTAAACAATCAAAGAAAACAATAAATTATTCATAATACATAACATAAGATAAAAACGTATAAATATAGACAAAGTAAGACTTTTGTCTGAAATGTTATTTCCAAAAAAAATGTAACATTTTATTTTGAACAGCCTATATATACAGAAGCATTTATTTTCACACAAAAGAACATGTTATCTAAATAACAATAACAAATATATCCCATATAATAAAACAAATGTTTCATATCACTGGTGGATATGTTATTAAGCAAAAGTATAATAATAATAATAATAATAATATTAGTAACTATTTTTTTAAACACTTGTGATATCGACATTTTTATATGTTCATTCAATACAATAGTAAAGAATTGATTGTTATGATGAACATCTTACATTCTACATTATTTTTATTATTATCAGTATTATTAAAGATGTCAACTCAAGAAGCAAATGTGAATTCAGTGATTGGTGATAATAGCATCGATGACAATAATGGTGAGTGGTGAGATATATTATTTTTTAAATTATGTTTTTTAGGGGGGTAAATGAAATACATATACAAAATTATTTTTTCTGTGTAATCGAAGCAATTTGTCATTTCATAAAAGCATTTAACTTTTAAGTTCGTATCTGATCACAAAAATAAAATTTAAAATTAACCCTTAGCTGCTACTGTGGGGTTCCAGGTGCCCCATATTGTTTCATCTTCAATTGAAGCTGTTTAAATTTTACAAGGTTTTCAATTTTTTAAATATATTAAATAATATTATACATATTTTAAATACATATAATCAATTGGAGTGCATTCCGTAACGTTCGAAGATTATAAAACAATTTTATTGAATTAAAATATTCAATAGCTTACGAGTAGTTAGCATTTAGTGTCTGGGGTACGAGGTGACCCCGCTGTGGCAGGTAATTATTCTGGAGAGGTGAAACAGCTAAGGGTTAATATAAATTTGTTAATTTTATTTCTATTACCCCTAAAGATTTTGTATATAAATCACTGAAAATGGTATTAGTATAATTTTTTTTATGTTTGTGACGTTTTTCTACGCAGATAGCATTGGAGATATTTTAGGATATATGAAAATCAAAATAAATAAAGCGAAACAAAAAGTTTATCATAGATCCCTACGTGAAGAATCTTATCCCCTTAACAAGTCACCATTTTTCCAAATCAATCCAATTCCTCAAGACGACGAAATGAAGTTAAATTATATGTCAGAAGTACTTTTGGAATGTACAAAAAATATTAAAGAGGACTTCTTAAAAAAGTAAGTACGTAAAATACTGTAATTTTAATCACAACCCACGAAGTGGTGCGCTTATATGCTCGATTTTCCGTCCGTCCGTCCGTCTGTCTTCCACCGCGAGATCTCGGCCCTCTGATTACCTAGAGACCTCAAATTTTCGCTTAATGGTAAATCCGTGGTTCTAGTTTAACCCATTTTATGAATTTTTATGGTCATGACCCTCCACCCGCCACAGACAGGCATAATGTCCATTTTTCATACAAAATTTTTCATATATGGCTTCATGTACTTCGTTGAACTCGGGATTGATTCACGAATCGATTGGTAAGGGTATTTTTTGAGTTGTGTCCAAGTGGGTTGCGCGGCAATACCCACGTGTGGGTTTTGATAAATTTTTTCTTACTTTTCTTGATTCAGTTCATTTCAAACCTGCTGCAATCTTTTTCAGATTTCGCTTAACTGAAGCCGATGTAGAGAATTTCATCAACTCACAAGAGTTTAAGATTACGAACAAATATTACTGCTATGAAAATTATACATGTAAACCAGATATATACAGATCTTTGGATGGTTCTTGCAACAATGACGATAATCCTCAATTAGGGAAGATAAATACACCTTACTCTCGAATGATCCCACCTCAATATTCTGATGGTAAGTTATTTTTTCACACTGAAATTATTAATCTGAAATCTTAGTTACACTGGGTTCCGAAGAATTCCTATTAATCTCACTTTATCATCCATACGTCCGTCATCTCTGTGGGCACGGTAAAATATTTCGGAAATCAATTATTAAAGTTGGAGTTTAGTTATTTAGTTATCATAATCTTGTAAGAACTTTTTCCTGTTCTTTAAGCAGAACACAGTTTAACTTTTAGAACTGCATATTTGGATTTCAGAGCTGCACATTTAAAAAATCACTTAAAATTTTAATTGAACATGTTAAGTTATGACCCCCAGATAGCTAGGGGCGTTGTGGGAGACAGTGTAGTTTTATGTAATAGGCAAAAAAACTCTCATATTATTATAGTAACGTAACCTTAGGGTTTTTAAAAAAATTTACGGGTGTGCACGAAGAAATATATGTAAAAATTTATCAGGGGGACGCCTTAGAGCTATACGTATAGGCAAAAAAATTGATACTAAGGCATGTGGGGTATTTAAATGTAGATCGCAATCAGTAGAATTTGATAAAAAAAATTCTAACCAAAAAATAGTGTTTGAAAGAGGCTCAAGGCATTTCACGCATTTAGTAGGAACCTTCGGAACCTTAATAGTACCTATACAGCCGTGTATATCTCGGTCGATTTTTTGTTTTTATTTTTTAATATTCTTAACAATCGTTATTATTATTTGTTTACTTAATTATTATTGAATTAATTAAAGGTGTTTTTAGTCCTCGAAAATCCGTCACCGGTGAAGAATTACCGAGTCCGAGAAAAATAAGTACAATGATATCATCAAGTCAAAATTTAAAAAGTAGTAAATACACTGATGCAATGGTTTCCTGGGGACAGTATTTAGCCCACGATACTTCTTGTAGAATCAACTACCAAACAGGTAATAAATTAAAAAATACATTACATTTTTATATTTTTTAAAACAATTGTCTGCCTGTCTGTGTATTTGTGACCTGACAAAACTGCTTAGCCGATTTTGATAAGTTTTTTGCATTTTACTAATAACTTAGAATTTGTTTAGACTATATGATAATAGAATTAGAGCAGGCACGTATGTAGCATAATATTTTTTAATAAAAAAAGAATAAAAATAACAATTTAAATTATTTTTTTTATTCTCCATTTAACTCGGGGCGGAGTACCATACAAAACCAACAAATAGTTTTAATAATGGTGTACTTAATACTGAATATAGAAGATTAGGGTAATTTCACCTCCAATTTTATACTCATTTTTTATTACAATTAATTAATTATATTCTCATTAGCCGTTACGTAATGGTATTAAAAATATAATACAAATACATAATATATACACTAATATTATAATCGCAATGAAAATATGCAATAAATATGAAACATTAATTATTTATTGACCATAAATAAACAAAATAATAATATACATATTGTTCATTCAGTATAATGTACCCCACGTAAAAAAATATGAAAATCGGATCAGTAGCTCTCGATTTATATGCTCACAAACAAACAGACAGACAAAAAATTGTTGTATTTATAAATGTAGAGATTAAGGACCTTATTTTAGTGGTGTAACCACCGGGAGGGGAGAGTTCCCCTTTACAGTGATGTGTGCAACGAGGAGCCTGTTTCTTATTTATTTTTATTTATAAAATATTTTTATTTTTAAAAATGCCCGCCTAAAAAAATGTGGTTACGCCATTGTCTTTCTTGTATGTTTTTTGCAGAACATGACAGTATTGAATGCTGTACAGACACGGTTTATCCAAAAGAGAAATTACATCATGCGTGTATGCCTGTGATAATTCCAGACGATGATTATTTTTACTCGTATTTTAAACAAAAATGTATGACAATGATTCGATCTTTTACAATTCCACGTCAAGATTGTGGGTTAGGGGCTGCTGAACAGGTAATATTACATTTGAATTTACATCATTTAATTATTAATTTAATATAATCGTTTCGCGTTTTTAATGCATTTTCAAATAAGTATAGTTTTACTTCCACGTAATACTTATTTTATTGAATCTTAACACTTAGGGGCTCGCTAATGGGTCCAACGGACCCTGTCCTTCGTATTTTCGTTAAAATCTTTTAAAGTTTGAAGTGTGCGACGTTGCCGCTTTTAGTACCTTTCAACGATAGAATAGCACAGCAGATGACGGTCATAGTCGTTAGTTTGTTCAAATTGTCATAAACTAAATTTGATACAGAAAGCGACTGAACAATTTTGAGATGTGATTTTATCCCAAAGAAGATATTTTAATTTTGTTAATTTTCAAAGTTGTTTTTTTTTATAATGATTGATCTCTCATTGTTAATTCATATAAGTACATTATAGTAGTGTAAGAAAATATAGAATATTTTTTTTAAAATAAGTAATTACAGAAATTTTATCAATTAGTCTAAATCTTGTCATAAAATTATGGGAAAATTCCTTTTATTTTTGTAATTACTGTTTGATTAAGTAAAAACAATAAATATTAGTATACGATTGAATATTGTCTTTCTTTATTGACAAATTATCCTTATATGGAAGTAAATGTGCAGTTTTGGAATAAACATTTGATATTAAACTGTGTCCACGGTCCAGCGCACCCGGTAGCGAGTATTTTTGTTACAAATCAAGGCGCGAGTCCCTAAGTGTTAAATATACGTTGTTTTACACGTCGAAATAATGTTGAAATTAAAAATTAAAAATTTTATAATATAATTATGTATAATACTGCATCAATTAAAAACTGTTTAAGTTTTTCTTAAGGAACCCGTAAGCTTGCCGCCCTTCTTTTACCAAGGGTTTCTAGGCACTTGCCTACAGTACCTACTGTGTAACACGCTACTATTATTTCATAATACATAATTTTGTTTAAAAATGTATGGGATGCATCTCAAAATGCATGAAAATTGGTGAGAATGTTCTCATCGGTAAACTGATGCAATAAACAAAATATTAAATTGATTGGTTACGCCGTTTAGGAAGTATATTGATTTAAATTTAGCATGCGCTCTAATGGAAAATTGATTTATTTATATTTTATGTTTCTTATACAAAATTAAAAAAAAGATTTATTACATAGTGCATTTAAATAAATATAAAGATATTTATTAATTATACGGACCAGTCTAACACTTTTTTCCGGGCTGGTGTTGAATATCGTATCCGGCCGATATATTCTATTACAATTTGACAGTTTTTTTTACTTTATAATATTTTATAAACTTTTAGCTCAATGCCTGTACTAGTTATATTGATGCCAGTGCTGTTTATGGTAAAACCCCTGAAATAGCTGATTCTTTGAGAGAACACACTTTTGGTAAACTGAAAGTGAGTAAAAATGATGAATATGATTTCCTACCAGATGATGAAAGTAGACATTTTCTATGCGATTCTCCGAATTCTACAATTGGCTGTTTTAAAACAGGTATTTTGGTCTTTAATTCTATAAAAAACAACATTTGCTAGATTAGTTTGTTTCCATTAAAGGTTCCTTTAAAATAAGACCACAAAGTTTTAATATTATACAGTACATAAATATATTGGAATAATTGTTAAGAAATTTAATATTTTTCTATGCAGCTTTAAAATATCAGAAATCTCCGAAACTAATAATTGTGGAGCAATAAATTAAACGCTAATAGATAGCGTATATAGTCCAATTTATAATAAATTAACTTTCAACCCTCTATTCTTCAACCCTTAAATATAGAAGCACAAAAAAATATAGCTAATTTTTATAAGATTTTGTACAAAGCTCGGAGGGACCGGTTAAATTACGTCGTAAAAGCCGATATTCGTAATAACCGGCTAAAATACAATTATATGGGATTCAGTTGGACTTTTATTTTGAGTCGTTAAAACCGGTACGTCGTATTAACCAGAGTCGTTAGACTCGGTTTCTACTGTATTAATATTACTAACATATTTTCTATAATAAAAAAAGTGACAATACGTTATTAGTTGCTACTGTGCCTCTAGTTACGTCTAGTTCTTTTTGTAAGTTAGCTAGATATAATTTGACTAGCTTGAATTTTCCAAGATTCTGCGATTTTCAACCGCATGTATATTATTGCATACATATACAAATATATGTATATTGATTTGTTGAACAGGAGATCTTAGATCGAGTAGAAACCCCCACGTCACAGCATTGCATGCAGTCTTTTTACGAGAGCATAACAGAATAGCTAGAGCTCTGTATCGCATAAACCCTCTGTGGACAGATGATATGTTGTATCAGGAGGCCAGAAGAATTGTCATTGCAGAAATACAGCATATAACATACCACGAATGGTTGCCTATCATTTTAGGTAAAGATATTATTTTGGATGTTTGTTTCGTATTCAATTTTTTTAACTAATATTTTAGGACGAAAGTATACCGAAGATTATATAACATTTATCGGAGAAGATAATATGTTCTCAAGAAGTTATAATACAAAAATCGATGGTGGAACTTTAAATGAGTTTGTTCATGGTGCTTTTAGATTTTTTCATACTTCAGTGACTGATCATGTCAAGTATGTATTTTATATATATGTACTATAATATAATACGGCAGACGGCAGTATAAGACCTAATAATGTATCATCAATGTTAGAATTGCATTTTAGCAAAAATTATGTAAGAACAAAACCGTTGTAAAATTGACCAAGTAACAAGATAGATTTTTTTAATTAAGATAGCAAAAACTCGTAGTCTACCGGAAAAACCTTAATATTGAAGGGACCTAATATTTATTGTTTTGTTCTTCAAATAATTGAATTTTTGCTTCTTACAGTTTATGTCCATACAGTCAAAAATATGTTCAGAAGGAAAAGCTTAGTGAACATTTTAACAGAAATAACGTATTCAATGACAGGTCAAATTTTGATAATTATCTACTAGGTTTGGCTACAGAAGCACAAGGGGAGAGTGATCCATATTTTTCTGATGAGGTATTTAATGGGGATCTATTATATTTAGGAAAAGTGTGTCGTCCTTTAAAATTAAAAATAAATATCATTAGTAAAAAAACTAATACATATTTCTCTAATAGTGTATTTTTTAAAATGGTTATACATATTTTCAGATGACGAAATACCTTTTTAAATCTGACAAACCTTTTGGTGCAGATATTGTAAGCATTGATATACATAGAGGAAGAGACCACGGTATAGCAAATTATAACGCATACAGAAAATTATGTGGGCTTAAAGTTGCCAATTCATTTAATGATCTCGAACAAGAAATATCTGAAGAAGTAAGTTAATTATGATCAATTGCATCGATCAGGTGTGATCTTGAATGTATATTTGGCTTCTGGGTTTAAGTCACGTTGTTTTATTGTTAATTAATTAAATCTGAAATCTTTTTTTTCTTCAAATTGCAGAGAATCAATTGGCTGAAGAGTCTTTACAAAGATGTAAATGATATAGATTTATATGTAGGAGGACTTTTAGAAAATCTTATTCCAGGCACTGAATTGGGTCCAACATTTCATCGGATATTTGCTGAACAATTTTATCGATTTAAAATTGGTGATAAATATTTTTATGACAATATTCTCCAACCTTACCCATTCAGAAAAGGTGACTATTTTATTTACTGTCAATGATCAATATTTCTTTCCCTACCACTATGCGCTAGTTTAAGGTTATGTTTAACTTTTAAAACTGTCACACAATTAAATTTAGATAAATAAAATTATATTTTAGATCAATTAGAACAAATAAAGAATGTAACATTAGCTAGATTATTTTGTGATAATGGATTCAAAATCACCAGAATACAAGCAAGAGTTTTCGAATTGATATCTCCTAAGTAAGTTTTAATTTTTTAATGATATGCATAATGCCTATTGGTAATAAAAATAATTATATATTTTTGTTTATTTTCAGTAACCCAATAGTAGAATGCGATGAATTACCAAAAGTTGAATTAAAATATTGGAAAGACAGTATAAAAGTGGATTAAAAAACAAAAAATTCAAAAATAAAAATAATCGTACGTCTTTGTTGAATTTAAATAAAATTGATTGGAATTTGCTAGCTTTCAAGCACTTTGAACGAGGTATCAAACCTATATGACAGTCCCATGACGTTTATAAACGTTTTAGTACAGCGGTCGGCAGACTGCGGCTCTTTGCACAGTCGTTTGCGGCTCTTCAGTGATTTTAACTATTTATTTAATTAGGAAATTACAAGTGAATGACTAAAAAAAAAAGGTAATTAGAATTGAATGTCTAAAAAAAAAGGTAATTGCAATTCGCATCATTTATATCTATGGCTCTCTGATACCTTTGCAATCATGTTTCCTTAACAATTTGGCTCTTCTGACTTAAAAGACTGCCGACCCCTGTTTTAGTACATGCATATATTGGTTAGTCACCAATTGAAGTATCACTGCTCTAAATTCCAAAAAGAAATTCATTAAGAATATCACAGAATTAATATTATTTAATAAACTAGAAAATTTTATTCACTTTGTTTGTAAATCGTTATTAATATATGCAATATTTGTTACAAATACATAAAAAATGTATATTATGTATATAATGATTTTTTCCAAATAAAATTCAACAAATAATAATTACATCTATTTCTTCTGTCATTTATTTATTTCACTTTCCTTTTATAAAAGTAGATATTAAAAGTAGACATTATGCTTGTCCGTAGCCGGATGAAGGGTCATGACCGGAAATATTCCTAAAATGGGCTTAACTAGAGCCACAGACCTACCATTTAGCGAAAACCCGAGGTCTCTAGGTAGTCAGGGGGCCGAGATTTCGCTGTCGAAGACAGTCGGACGGAAAATCGAGCATATAAGGCTACCACTTTGTGGGTTGCGCTAAAAATGATAAATGTAGATATTAATTAATAAATCCCTTAACCCCCCTTTTGCAGGGACCGTGTCTAATTAAATTTATAAATAATGGTATGTATCTCATATACCTTGAATTATAATAAAACAGATTAAAACAATTATTTTTATCGGGATAATAATTCATTTATTCTGACCTCATTTTTTTTATTACATCACAAATATTAGACTTTTAAATAAAACTATACGGTATATTAAAATAACATTTGACTCATCGAAAAAATGGTAACTACGACACTGTTTTCGTAATTAATCTATTTGTAATTAAATATTATTAGCTAACATTGAATGTACATAAATCATTCTATGTATTATTTATATATTAATATTTCAAAATGTAATGCAATACTTAAAAGTACTATAAATAGATACATGACAAAAATACAAATACCTAGCTAAGAATTATATGCTAGTATATTTAACAATTAATTGGAAAATTATTATTTTTTACTTTGTTTTTTGGAATATTATTCTGAGCCGATAAAAATGGAACACGCTGTATACAATAGCGTAATTGTGGGTTGGAAAAAGTTCCAAGAGGCGCCAAAATGGGGAGTAACATGAAAACAAAACAAAAATCTTCAGGAGTTCAAAAAGTAAGTTTTAAAAAAGGTATTCAATTACACTAGAAGTGAGTTTTTTCGGTTTACTTTTGTTGCGCCACTGCCTTTAAATCAGAGGCGGATCGTGAATTTGTGGGGCTCTGGGCTAATACTACTCAAGGGCCTATACTTTATGATTTACGGATTTTTTTAAATTTTAGATTTTTATTTCAGAATTTCGTCTTTTGTTCTTAATGAATGCTGGGGACCTTTTGTGTCCACGGGGCCCTGGGCTGCAGCCCAAAAAGCCCTTAAGTAGATCTGCCCCTACTTTAAACAAAGTATTATTATAATACAAATATTTCCTTATAAACATATAACCATAGGTGGGCACAGTAAATCGAAAAGTTAACTTCGTTAATCGTTAATCCGTTAATAAAAAAATTAACTTCGTTAACCGTTGAAATTCCGAAAATGTAACGGAAGTTAAAGTTAACCGAAAATTTGAAATTTTAACGAAAGTTAACCGTTAACAGTTAACCATCCAAAATATTTGAAGACCTTTTTTTTAGCTATTTCGACAACTTTCTTATGTACTTTTCAACAAACAACCAATGTTAACGGAAAAAGTTAACGGAAGTTAGATTTAACGGAAGTTAACAAAAGCGTTAACATTTTTTTTAGTTAACTTAAAAGTTAATCCGTTAACCATTTTGTTAACTTCGTTAATTAACGATTAACGGATTAACGAGTTAATGCCCACCTATGCATATAACATATAATATAACTTTATAAACACTCAATAGTTGAGATCATAAAATAATCTCTTAAGTACTGCTAGAATATTCTGTGAAAATTATAATTGTAAGTTTTTAACGCTATATTAATTATTATCAAAATAGTTTTTATTATTCTATTTTATCTAACAAAATGCAAGTTGTCAAGTGATATGTATGTATATATATGTTAACTTGTTATAATATTATTTTTAAATATAATTGGTATAGCTGAATAAAAAAGGTTTTAAATTGTTGCATGGTTACAAAGTTCCATTTAAAAAATACGGTGGGGATAATTTTATAAATACTTTTAATGATATTTTATTATATTCAGTGTTACTTTTCTAAACTTTACTTTAATAATACATTGTAGACAATAAAAAAAGAAAATTAATAAAAATTTGTTTTTCTTTTAATTTTGTGTGGTAATAAAAATAACAAATATTTGTAAAACATTAATATTATTTATTTTATATGTATATAATGGAAATTAACTATAAAAAATTTTACGGTGAAATTTAAAAAACCCTTAATTTTTTTATTTTTTTTATATCTTAGATCGTGACATTAATAAAAAGTGGTTATAAAGTTAGTTTTAATGCATCATTTCTGAGTTATCCGACACGAAAATCAGACAGTTTTCGAGGACATTTCCAATACATAACATCATTTTTATTACTCTTTGAAAAGCTATAACTTTTATTTAACACCGTTTTTCATTGAGTGATTTTTCGAAATATTTATTTAATTGAATCACCCGCGGTATAAGTGTCAAAAAATTGTTATCATATAAACAGTTATTAGAGTAATATAAAACATCAGTAAAGGTACTACAACACAAAGTAATCCTTATAGTATAAAGTCATTATTAAATTTTAATTTCAATTTGGTGTTTATTTCAAAGGTAAGATTTAATAATTACTTCCATGATCAATCATTTTTTTTAGTTGTTCAGGACTAGTTTGGCCACTATTTGTGTATTTTATACAGTAACTGTGAAATATATCTGCCTATATAATCATAGGCGGCGACTTTTCATTTCAACTGGGGGGGGGGGGAGATTTTCAGTTTTTTTTTGGGGAGGGTAAAAATTTCCATAAAAATGTGCAATATCAAACTTTTATAATAACGACCAAATGATCACAATGAAAAGAGAAAATAAAGCTTAAAATCTACCTTAAGATTCTTTAAAAATTTATTTTTATTTGCATTTTAAGTGTACAAAAATTACAGTTTTTTTTCATCAAATTATTGAAGTTTGCAGCTAAAATCATGCGATCCCCCCCCCCCCCCCCCCATAGTCGCCGCCGGTGTATATAATTTGTATTTACATAGGAAGTAAAATATAGAAAAGTAAAAAAATCCGTTTACTTTATTTTTTAAATTAAAATTTGAAAAGGTATGTGTTAAAATGATACTAGTATTTAAATGTGATATATTTTAAATTAAAACGTTTCGTTCTCCTTTACAAATGGTATTTTTGTTCTAAATACGTACCTATTTTTAAATAATTGTAATTTTTACTTTTTTAACGTTTATTTTAAATAACAGTACAGTAAAATCGTGTGACAAAAATCAATAATTTACAAATATTATTCATCATTTATATATCCTTAATAATTGAAATGATAAGTCATAGCTACTTAAGTTACAAAATATTAATAAAAAGTACCGAACGAAGATCCAATCCGAAGCCTGAGATCCCAACAAAATTAGGGTCCTAGTGTGTAGCACACCCTTGTGAATTTATTTATATATTTCAGAAAATTTCTTCGAAATGTTTGTTCCATATTTCGTATGTTTCTATTATTTTTTGGCATCAAATTTTGCCTCATATCCGCGTTCTTTTGATGACACATTGGACTATTACAAGTAAGTAATTTTGTATTTTTAGATTACACAGTTGTTAGTTTATTTAATTATGAAAATTAAAATATTAAATTAAAATATCTAACCAGTCCTAGATCCGTTTTGAAATTAAATACTCAGGGTCATGTTTACATTTTTGTGTGATATAATTATGAGTACATAACAAAACAATTCAATAGAATTTCCCCCAACCCTCTTCTACATCTATTCATCTAAAATTGCCTCCTCGAATCTTCCTGGGATTTTCGTTTTCCTTAACAAATATACTAGTAAATATGTTATATAATTTCATTCGTTTAAATAAATACAGTGATGCCTCGCATAACGAATATAATTCGTTCCAGGAGCAAGTTCGTTATATGAGAAACGCGTTTTCCCATAACAATACATGGGTCAGTCCGCGGTAATCGATACTAGATAGTTAAAAAAATATTTTACGAAAATGAATACTAAAATATAAAATTAACAGGCTATTTAACATCAATTTTCATAAACCAAAAGAAAATTAAAAAAAATTTAACTAATTTTCAAAATATTACAAAAAAATTAATTTTTTTTTCGAAAAAGACAACAAATAATGTGAAATCGCAATAACTTACTTGACAATAAGTGACGCTCGTGGCAAACTATTAAAAGTCTTTGACAATTACATATCAAACGTGACGTTTGACCGAATTAAAAAAAATCGCCCTCACCAACAATAATGACTAAGGGTAACCGCAGTTATTATAAATTTAATGAGCCTATTGATGTATTTGATAAATAATTGTTATAAGTATTAGTTAATAATATCAATAAGCAATCCTTTTATTCAACGTGTCACGACCGTCACAATTTTCTGTCACAATGTTTATTGGGTAATAACCAGTTAAATAGATTACGTATTTTTCTGATGCTCTTGTGTAAGTAAAAAATAATTTATTCGTAACATATTAAAGTATGATTATATTATAAAGTAACTTCAATATTTTCGCTAAACTTTCGAGTTTTTGGATAGAGGTTGCAAAACTTGCAATAGTTGGCGTCACAACCGTCACAGAGCTTTGAACGCTGATAATTTTTTGTAAAATAACTGTAGACATTTTATTCTTTCAATATACATGTATTGCATTAAGATCTACAGAAAAAGGTAAGACCATGTTATTTACTAGTATTATTTAGAAATTATGAACTCCAATCCGAGTTGAAATGTCACGACCGTCACCGCGGACTGACCCACATGTTAAAACTTTTAATTCGTTCTGTAGCATAAAAAAGATTGTACACACGTTTTATTTTATTTTTAAGTCAGACTCAGATTTAGGAGTCTACCGATGCTGCAGGGTCAAATCTTCACACACAAAATTACATTTATTAAAACAAACACGTGTGTGAGTTAAGCGTAGAAAAAAACGACTGAAGCACGTTGATGCACGTAGGAGCGTTCGGGCGGCAAAATGAAATACGATGCAGTTCGTTGAGTGAAGCGAGATTCATTATGAGAGTCGCGTAATGAACAAACAGAAAGTTCGTAGTGCGCAGCGTTCGTCGAGCGAGGCATCACTGTAGTTAACATGCAACTCTAAACACAATAACTATAAAATATGTTATATCTAACATTTCAGAACGACGCAGATATGTGCAAAGAATCATACCATACCTGAAAATCTATGTGGTGTACAAGTGACACATTGCGATATAAAATACAGAAGTTACGATGGAACTTGCAACAACTTAAAAAATCCAAGCTGGGGTTCAAACAATTCAACATACGCTCGTCTACTGCCAGCTCGTTACGCTGATGGTAATAAGTGACTTAAGACACATTCAACTACGTTATCGTCACTATTGTTTATATTCCAGGTATTAGCAAACCAATTGACTACAAAACAAAACGGTACCCTTCTTCGAGAGTATTGAGTTTAACATTGAACCCTAACCGAGAAGTTGCAGACCCGCTTTATACATTACTTACGATGCAATACGGACAAATTATTGTTCACGATATGAGTTTAACATCCCTCATTGGTAATGGAGGTATGTATATCTATCTATGGTGATTGCAACCATTTTAAAAGTCACACAGTAAAATATATCAAAAGGTGACTTTTTTAAACACATAGTAGGAACTCGATGTTTTCTTTGCAGACTTTCATGGCTGTTGTCTACGCTACCACGTTTTCATATTACATTATATAACGTTTTGACTCTCATGTGTTTCTGAAACACTTCTGAAGAAAACTCAGACATGAGATATGAAACGTTAAGTAATGAAATACGACAAAGTGAACAACAACCAAGAAACCTAGTTCATATAACTGGAAATTAACGCCTGGCATCCCCATATTTGCATTTATCGAATCGGTTGTCTATTTTTAGGAACTTGTTGTACTAATGGTCAAATTAAAAGTGCACCAGATTTTGATGTTTGCTATCCTATAATTTATCCGAAAAATGACCCAATGTACGAAGATGGTAGACTGCAGTGTACCGAATTTGTAAGAACCTTTACAGATATCAATGCAAATTGTACAATAACACGTGGTAGTGCAAATCAGGTATTATTCAGTATTCAGTACTTAAATAATATTAAACAATCTTCCTAGCTTATTATATTCAATCACTTCGTCAATAATGTTTTAGATGTCATTAGTTAGTTCATACTTGGATCTCCACATAATTTATGGAAGAAATGTAGATGAAAACAAAGAACTAAGGGAACTTAGTGGTGGAAGATTGCTTCTAAGAAATGTTGGTCTTGGTTTTCCACAAACAAGGAAACAATATGGACAATGTGATGAAACAGTTTCTCAAGGTTTATGTTATGTGGCAGGTATATTAATGAAACTTAATATTAAACTAAGTTAAATTGTTTGTAAATCCGAATACCTATGAATTTTTTATACTTGTTTTTTTATTGTTTGTGTGTACATCTTTCAATAATCTTCCACATATGTACCATATATAATATTCAACAATTGCATTCGACAGTTATCTATTATTTATTGTTTATTTAGGTGATATAAGAGTAAGTCAGCATCCACAATTGTCTCTTCTTCATGTATTATTGTTCAGAGAACACAACAGAATCGCAGGTGAACTGCGTAAATTAAACCCTAATTTGTCAGATGAAGAAATATTCCAAGAAGCGAGAAGAATTCTTATTGCAATTCATCAAAAAATAATTTACGAAGATTGGCTTCCAATATTTCTTGGTATATATTCCACTATAACAAATATTTAAAATAGATACCAAGGGTTGTGGGCAGGAGGTGAAGATAAAATGGGATATAAAATAATTTAGAGTTTTGATTTTTAAGATAAAATAATGGTCTTTCTTAGATTCCCCTACCTCTTGAGATCTAAATTTATAAAAATTACATTTCCCGATTAATACATTTGATGTTTGAAAAAAGTTTAAGTATTTTTTTTTTAAATAATTTAGGTAAACACATAATGCAAAAGTATAAAATTGGTTTATTTGAAACTGATGGATATATCGATGATTATGAAGAACATACAAATGCGCAAGTCCTTAATAGTCATGCAAATTCAGCATTTAGAAGTTTCCATTCGTCTATCGCTGGCTTGTTACTGTAAGTTTTACTATTCAGATTTTCATTTTGTTTGAATCACGCCCAGTTAATCAGTGTCCCCGAAATACTAGCGCTACCAGGCCCTCATTATTACAACGAACCAAAACTTTCATCATTTAAATAAATACATATATCAAAGAATTGTATTTTAATAAAAACCTTGTAAATAAAATCAAAATTATATTTCAGCCTATCAACACCCGATAGAAATGACCAAGGTTTTATGAATATATCAAAATTCTATAACTACCCAACAATTCTTGAACAGAATGACAACTTTGATTTATTAACTGTTGGTTTAACTAAACAACACCAAGAGAAAATCGATAAATACTATTCGTTAGAGGTAATTAAGTAATTACATTATGTATTTAAGTATCTACTAGCTTGTAGAATGATTATAAATACCTACCCTATAGTACTTCTGAGAATTCAAGAAAGACGTTGGTATAGGTTTCATCAAAATCGGTCCAGTAGTTATCGAGTTTACACAAACATAAAATGTTGTCTATACTAATCTACTAATCTATATTAATATTATAATCGCGAGTGTCTATCCGTCTGTCTGTTTGTTACATTTTCACGGCTAAACTGCTGAACCGATCTTGATGAAATTTGGTAGGAATATAGCTTGCATTCTGAGGAAAGACATACGCTAGCTATTTTGTAAAATGCATGTTCTAGATATCAACTCGATTACTAGGAAATTTGGATTTGAGAGCAAATGATATTCATCGAAGTAGAGATCATGGTTTACCTTCTTATAACAGCATGAGAGCTTTCTGTGGATTACAAAAAGCCAGAGTGTTTGAAGATTTCTTAGACGTGATACCTAAAGAGGTAAAATATACAATTTATACAGGATGTGTTTTTTTAAATAATAATATATTTGTATTCTAGCCATTGAAATGAACTTGTCATGAAACTATGTATTAGGTATATGTAAATATGTAATTATATAATTTCAGCGTGTTGAGAAAATAAAACAACTTTACAAGCATCCAGATGACGTAGATCTTCCCGTAGGAGCCGACAGTGAAGTTCATGAACCTGGAACATTAGCAGGGAAAACTAATCTGTGTATTATGATAATTCAATTTTACAAAACTAGAGCCGGTGATAGGTTCTTCTATGAAAACAATAACGAGCCGACGAAATTTACTTTACGTAAGATATTAAAATCGATTTATTCAAAAACGAATATAAAAAATTGTTTTTTTTTCAGCCCAACTGAATGAAATCCGAAAAGCAACTATTTCAAGAATATTTTGCGATAATTCCAACGTTAAACAAATGCAACCAGACGGTTTCAAAGTAGTTTCTGAAAAGTAAGTATTCTATTTGTAATTTCATCAATAAATGTTATTGTCTGATATTAAATATTTTTTACAGAAATCCATTAAACAGCTGTTCAAACCTACCCTCCATAGACTTATCAAAATGGAAAGAAAATAATTAATAAGTTGGAAAATATATTTTAAAATAGTACAGATAATATTGAAAATATAAATATCTACATTATAATTAAATATTAATTACATTATTATTATTGCTTCCTCGTAATATCCAAGATACGAGAAGCTCTGTGATTTTTTTTTATTTATAAAAAATCTTTAAAGCACATTTATTATTCATAGGCCGGGAGCTATGTCGGAAAATTTTACTTTGTAAACAAAGTTTTAGCCATTTAAAGAAATTCCGAATTTTCAGTTTTTTGGGTATACCGCCTTAACCACATAAAATTATGAATATTTTTTGGTGTAGTAATAGTCACTCCTTTCTTACAAATAATTCATCTCATTTAATCAAACCTGTATCTCTTATAGATACTGAAATCCCCATGCTGGAAAAGTTATCTGGGACACCCGGTATATTCATTCAAAGTAACTTAACTCTCGCTAAAGCGGCTTAAGCATGATTTTACTTACTAACTATACCATTTTCTGGTAACTCCATTTTTTTAATGATGACATTAGTAAAAAAAATATATTAAAAGTATTAAAACATACACTGTTGTACCAAAAAATGTATATCATATATTTTTTTATAAATGGCCAATTTATTTCTACCTTATTTAATTCCTGTTCAGTAGGTCTATATAGTAGTACAATATTTATAAAAAAAACATTTAGTTTCTTAAATTCATTCTAAGTTAAATCTTGAAGATATATTATGCCGTGTTTACACCGAAATAACAAAACAACAACATCGTGTCTTTTTTACAAAAGTGCAAAAAACCTCATACATTTTTAAATACGAAGTGTTTTAAAACACCGTGTTGCTGTTTTATTTTTTTCAGTGTAAACACCGTATTATTGTTTTGTCTAGTAGCTTAAGCTATATGTACTACTTACAGTCAATGTATAATTTAATTATTAAATACATGGTGTCGGTAAAAAAATTGAAAACCTTTAAAAATCATAAAATTACTTATTTGTCTAATTAAATTTATAAATAATGGTATGTATCTCATATACCTTGAATTATAATAAAACAGATTAAAACAATTATTTTTATCGGGATAATAATTCATTTATTCTGACCTCATTTTTTTTATTACATCACAAATATTAGACTTTTAAATAAAACTATACGGTATATTAAAATAACATTTGACTCATCGAAAAAATGGTAACTACGACACTGTTTTCGTAATTAATCTATTTGTAATTAAATATTATTAGCTAACATTGAATGTACATAAATCATTCTATGTATTATTTATATATTAATATTTCAAAATGTAATGCAATACTTAAAAGTACTATAAATAGATACATGACAAAAATACAAATACCTAGCTAAGAATTATATGCTAGTATATTTAACAATTAATTGGAAAATTATTATTTTTTACTTTGTTTTTTGGAATATTATTCTGAGCCGATAAAAATGGAACACGCTGTATACAATAGCGTAATTGTGGGTTGGAAAAAGTTCCAAGAGGCGCCAAAATGGGGAGTAACATGAAAACAAAACAAAAATCTTCAGGAGTTCAAAAAGTAAGTTTTAAAAAAGGTATTCAATTACACTAGAAGTGAGTTTTTTCGGTTTACTTTTGTTGCGCCACTGCCTTTAAATCAGAGGCGGATCGTGAATTTGTGGGGCTCTGGGCTAATACTACTCAAGGGCCTATACTTTATGATTTACGGATTTTTTTAAATTTTAGATTTTTATTTCAGAATTTCGTCTTTTGTTCTTAATGAATGCTGGGGACCTTTTGTGTCCACGGGGCCCTGGGCTGCAGCCCAAAAAGCCCTTAAGTAGATCTGCCCCTACTTTAAACAAAGTATTATTATAATACAAATATTTCCTTATAAACATATAACCATAGGTGGGCACAGTAAATCGAAAAGTTAACTTCGTTAATCGTTAATCCGTTAATAAAAAAATTAACTTCGTTAACCGTTGAAATTCCGAAAATGTAACGGAAGTTAAAGTTAACCGAAAATTTGAAATTTTAACGAAAGTTAACCGTTAACAGTTAACCATCCAAAATATTTGAAGACCTTTTTTTAGCTATTTCGACAACTTTCTTATGTACTTTTCAACAAACAACCAATGTTAACGGAAAAAGTTAACGGAAGTTAGATTTAACGGAAGTTAACAAAAGCGTTAACATTTTTTTTAGTTAACTTAAAAGTTAATCCGTTAACCATTTTGTTAACTTCGTTAATTAACGATTAACGGATTAACGAGTTAATGCCCACCTATGCATATAACATATAATATAACTTTATAAACACTCAATAGTTGAGATCATAAAATAATCCCTTAAGTACTGCTAGAATATTCTGTGAAAATTATAATTGTAAGTTTTTAACGCTATATTAATTATTATCAAAATAGTTTTTATTATTCTATTTTATCTAACAAAATGCAAGTTGTCAAGTGATATGTATGTATATATATGTTAACTTGTTATAATATTAATTTTAAATATAATTGGTATAGCTGAATAAAAAAGGTTTTAAATTGTTGCATGGTTACAAAGTTCCATTTAAAAAATACGGTGGGGATAATTTTATAAATACTTTTAATGATATTTTATTATATTCAGTGTTACTTTTCTAAACTTTACTTTAATAATACATTGTAGACAATAAAAAAAGAAAATTAATAAAAATTTGTTTTTCTTTTAATTTTGTGTGGTAATAAAAATAACAAATATTTGTAAAACATTAATATTATTTATTTTATATGTATATAATGGAAATTAACTATAAAAAATTTTACGGTGAAATTTAAAAAACCCTTAATTTTTTTATTTTTTTTATATCTTAGATCGTGACATTAATAAAAAGTGGTTATAAAGTTAGTTTTAATGCATCATTTCTGAGTTATCCGACACGAAAATCAGACAGTTTTCGAGGACATTTCCAATACATAACATCATTTTTATTACTCTTTGAAAAGCTATAACTTTTATTTAACACCGTTTTTCATTGAGTGATTTTTCGAAATATTTATTTAATTGAATCACCCGGTATAAGTGTCAAAAAATTGTTATCATATAAACAGTTATTAGAGTAATATAAAACATCAGTAAAGGTACTACAACACAAAGTAATCCTTATAGTATAAAGTCATTATTAAATTTTAATTTCAATTTGGTGTTTATTTCAAAGGTAAGATTTAATAATTACTTCCATGATCAATCATTTTTTTTAGTTGTTCAGGACTAGTTTGTCCACTATTTGTGTATTTTATACAGTAACTGTGAAATATATCTGCCTATATAATCATAGGCGGCGACTTTTCATTTCAACTGGGGGGGGGGAGATTTTCAGTTTTTTTTTTGGGGAGGGTAAAAATTTCCATAAAAATGTGCAATATCAAACTTTTATAATAACGACCAAATGATCACAATGAAAAGAGAAAATAAAGCTTAAAATCTACCTTAAGATTCTTTAAAAAATTATTTTTATTTGCATTTTAAGTGTACAAAAATTACAGTTTTTTTTTCATCAAATTATTGAAGTTTGCAGCTAAAATCATCGTAAAACTGACCATCCACTTGGATAATTAACGCTGCCGACGATTCAACATTCATTATTTGTAGCGTATAGTAGTTTCGGTAAAAACCGACCAAACTTTAATTATTTGAAATAATTGCAAAATGGACATTTGTATCTTTGAAATCTTTTTTTTTCATTTGTACAGTAGTTTTTACTTTCTTATACCAATGTATATGAAATATACATATAGTATAAGTAAGTATAGTAAACGCGATTTTTTTCGAAATCCGGATTTTGATGGAATTATTAATTTTGACCTTCCCTGAATCCATTCTGACTATTTTCGCCATGATGTCTGTGTGTCTGTCTGTCTGTCTGTCTGTCTGTCGGTCTGTCTGTAGACGCTGTAACTCAAATACGACAAATCGTAGAAAGGTGGAATTTTATACTTAAGATTGATTTTTGCCTGGGAAGAAAACCTCCTATTTTTGAAAACGATCATTCAACCGGAAACGGATGTTTACCTACATCGATTTTTGAATTTTTCGAATTACACTGAAACAGTGCGAATTAGAGAAAAATGGCCAAGTTGAAAATTGTAGGTAATATTATTATCTATAATTTATGTTCTATTCATTTTTTCGAAAAAAACAAATTTAATTTTTTTTTTTTTTTTACTAAGTATTCGATTTTAAGTACATTTCAAATGGTTCATAACAGAGAAGAAATATCTGCCATGAGTGTCATGGGACTTTCTTATACGTATTACAGAGACTGTACGTGTTTGCCATAGGTACCATGGGCCTTTCTTATACGTAATACTGAGAATAAACACTGTATACTCTAATTCATTTAGTTTGCAGTAGTCGTCGTGCGACTTGACGGTATTAGTCGTGATCCGTATGGTCAAAGCACCCAGCAACCAGTATAGATTATTCTAAATAATGATTTAAAAAAAAATATTTCTGGCTAAATCATAAGTGTTGGAAAAAAATGTATGGGGAATAAATTATAGATAATAACATACTGGCGATCCCCCCCCCCCCATAGTCGCCGCCGGTGTATATAATTTGTATTTACATAGGAAGTAAAATATAGAAAAGTAAAAAAATCCGTTTACTTTATTTTTTAAATTAAAATTTGAAAAGGTATGTGTTAAAATGATACTAGTATTTAAATGTGATATATTTTAAATTAAAACGTTTCGTTCTCCTTTACAGATGGTATTTTTGTTCTAAATACGTACCTATTTTTAAATAATTGTAATTTTTACTTTTTTAACGTTTATTTTAAATAACAGTACAGTAAAATCGTGTGACAAAAATCAATAATTTACAAATATTATTCATCATTTATATATCCTTAATAATTGAAATGATAAGTCATAGCTACTTAAGTTACAAAATATTAATAAAAAGTACCGAACGAAGATCCAATCCGAAGCCTGAGATCCCAACAAAATTAGGGTCCTAGTGTGTAGCACACCCTTGTGAATTTATTTATATATTTCAGAAAATTTCTTCGAAATGTTTGTTCCATATTTCGTATGTTTCTATTATTTTTTGGCATCAAATTTTGCCTCATATCCGCGTTCTTTTGATGACACATTGGACTATTACAAGTAAGTAATTTTGTATTTTTAGATTACACAGTTGTTAGTTTATTTAATTATGAAAATTAAAATATTAAATTAAAATATCTAACCAGTCCTAGATCCGTTTTGAAATTAAATACTCAGGGTCATGTTTACATTTTTGTGTGATATAATTATGAGTACATAACAAAACAATTCAATAGAATTTCCCCCAACCCTCTTCTACATCTATTCATCTAAAATTGCCTCCTCGAATCTTCCTGGGATTTTCGTTTTCCTTAACAAATATACTAGTAAATATGTTATATAATTTCATTCGTTTAAATAAATACAGTGATGCCTCGCATAACGAATATAATTCGTTCCAGGAGCAAGTTCGTTATGAGAAACGCGTTTTCCCATAACAATACATGGGTCAGTCCGCGGTAATCGATACTAGATAGTTAAAAAAATATTTTACGAAAATGAATACGAAAATATAAAATTAACAGGCTATTTAACATCAATTTTCATAAACCAAAAGAAAATTAAAAAAAATTTAACTAATTTTCAAAATATTACAAAAAATTTAATTTTTTTTTCGAAAAAGACAACAAATAACGTGAAATCGCAATAACTTACTTGACAATAAGTGACGATCGTGGCAAACTATTAAAAGTCTTTGACAATTACATATCAAACGTGACGTTTGACCGAATTAAAAAAAATTGCCCTCACCAACAATAATGACTAAGGGTAACCGCATTTATTATAAATTTAATGAGCCTATTGATGTATTTGATAAATAATTGTTATAAGTATTAGTTAATAATATCAATAAGCAATCCTTTTATTCAACGTGTCACGACCGTCACAATTTTCTGTCACAATGTTTATTGGGTAATAACCAGTTAAATAGATTACGTATTTTTCTGATGCTCTTGTGTAAGTAAAAAATAATTTATTCGTAACATATTAAAGTATGATTATATTATAAAGTAACTTCAATATTTTCGCTAAACTTTCGAGTTTTTGGATAGAGGTTGCAAAATTTGCAATAGTTGGCGTTACAACCGTCACAGAGCTTTGAACGCTGATAATTTTTTTGTAAAATAACTGTAGACATTTTATTCTTTCAATATACATGTATTGCATTAAGATCTACAGAAAAAAGGTAAAACCATGTTATTTACTAGTATTATTTAGAAATTATGAACTCCAATCCGAGTTGAAATGTCAAAACCGTCACCGCGGACTGACCCACATGTTAAAACTTTTAATTCGTTCTGTAGCATAAAAAAGATTGTACACACGTTTTTTTTTATTTTTAAGTCAGACTCAGATTTAGGAGTCTACCGATGCTGCAGGGTCAAATCTTCACACACAAAATTACATTTATTAAAACAAACACGTGTGTGAGTTAAGCGTAGAAAAAAACGACTGAAGCACGTTGATGCACGTAGGAGCGTTCGGGCGGCAAAATGAAATACGATGCAGTTCGTTGAGTGAAGCGAGATTCATTATGAGAGTCGCGTAATGAACAAACAGAAAGTTCGTAGTGCGCAGCGTTCGTCGAGCGAGGCATCACTGTAGTTAACATGCAACTCTAAACACAATAACTATAAAATATGTTATATCTAATATTTCAGAACGACGCAGATATGTGCAAAGAATCATACCATACCTGAAAATCTATGTGGTGTACAAGTGACACATTGCGATATAAAATACAGAAGTTACGATGGAACTTGCAACAACTTAAAAAATCCAAGCTGGGGTTCAAACAATTCAACATACGCTCGTCTACTGCCAGCTCGTTACGCTGATGGTAATAAGTGACTTAAGACACATTCAACTACGTTATCGTCACTATTGTTTATATTCCAGGTATTAGCAAACCAATTGACTACAAAACAAAACGGTACCCTTCTTCGAGAGTATTGAGTTTAACATTGAACCCTAACCGAGAAGTTGCAGACCCGCTTTATACATTACTTACGATGCAATACGGACAAATTATTGTTCACGATATGAGTTTAACATCCCTCATTGGTAATGGAGGTATGTATATCTATCTATGGTGATTGCAACCATTTTAAAAGTCACACAGTAAAATATATCAAAAGGTGACTTTTTTAAACACATAGTAGGAACTCGATGTTTTCTTTGCAGACTTTCATGGCTGTTGTCTACGCTACCACGTTTTCATATTACATTATATAACGTTTTGACTCTCATGTGTTTCTGAAACACTTCTGAAGAAAACTCAGACATGAGATATGAAACGTTAAGTAATTAAATACGACACAGTGAACAACAGCCAAGAAACCTAGTTCATATAACTGGAAATTAACGCCTGGCATCCCCTTATTTGCATTTATCGAATCGGTTGTCTATTTTTAGGAACTTGTTGTACCAATGGTCAAATTAAAAGTGCACCAGATTTTGATGTTTGCTATCCTATAATTTATCCGAAAAATGACCCAATGTACGAAGATGGTACACTGCAGTGTACCGAATTTGTAAGAACCTTTACAGATATCAATGCAAATTGTACAATAACACGTGGTAGTGCAAATCAGGTATTATTCAGTATTCAGTACTTAAATAATATTAAACAATCTTCCTAGTGGCGCTTATTATAGTCAATCACTTCGTCAATAATGTTTTAGATGTCATTAGTTAGTTCATACTTGGATCTCCACATAATTTATGGAAGAAATGTAGATGAAAACAAAGAACTAAGAGAATTTAGTGGTGGAAGATTGCTTCTAAGAAATGTTGGTCTTGGTTTTCCACAAACAAGGAAACAATATGGACAATGTGATGAAACAGTTTCTCAAGGTTTATGTTATGTGGCAGGTATATTAATGAAACTTAATATTAAACTACGTTAAATTGTTTGTAAATCCGAATACCTATGAATTTTTTATACTTGTTTTTTTATTGTTTTTTTAAGTTTGCAATGCATGATTTGATTAAGTACATCTTTCAATAATCTTCCACATATGTACCATATATAATATTCAACAATTGCATTCGACAGTTATTTATTATTTATTGTTTATTTAGGTGATATAAGAGTAAGTCAGCATCCACAATTGTCTCTTCTTCATGTATTATTGTTCAGAGAACACAACAGAATCGCAGGTGAACTGCGTAAATTAAACCCTAATTGGTCAGATGAAGAAATATTCCAAGAAGCGAGAAGAATTCTTATTGCAATTCATCAAAAAATAATTTACGAAGATTGGCTTCCAATATTTCTTGGTATATATTCCACTGTAACAATTATTTATAATATATACCAAAGGGTGGGGGCAGGGGGTGAAGCTGCCCTCAAAGATAAAATGGGATATAAAATATTACATAAAAAATTTAACATTTATACTAATAATGACGTTTAAAAAAATTCAATACGTATCTTTTAAGGTAAACACATAATGCAAAAGTACAAAATTGGTTTATTTGAAACTGATGGATACATCGATGATTATGAAGAACATACAAATGCGCAAGTCCTTAATAGTCATGCAAATTCAGCTTTTAGAAGTTTTCATTCGTCTATCGCTGGCTTGTTACTGTAAGTTTTACTATTCAGATTTTCATTTTGTTTGAATCACGCCCGGCTAATCACCGACCCCGAAATACTAGCGCTATTAAACCCTCATTTTTACAACGAACGAAAACTTTCATCATTTAAATAAATATATCAAAGTATTGTATTTTAATGAAAACTCTGTTAATCAAATCAAAAATACATTTCAGCCTATCAACACCCGATAGAAATGACCAAGGTTTTATGAATATATCAAACTTCTATAACTACCCAACAATACTTGAACAAAATAACAACTTTGATTTATTAACTGTTGGTTTAACTAAACAACACCAAGAGAAAACCGATAAATACTATACGTTAGAGGTAATTACATTATGTATTTAATTATCTACTAGCTTATAGAACCCGGCGTGGTTATAAATACCTTCCCTATAGTACTTCTGAAATTTCAAGGAACATGTTGATGCAGGTTTCATTAAAATCGGTCCAGTAGTTATCGAGTTTACACACACACAAAATGTTGTCATTTTACAATATCAATAATAATCTATACTAATCTGTAATTAATATTATAAACGCGAAAGTGTCCGTCCGTCTGTTTGATACATTTTCACGGCTTAACCGCTGAACCGATCTTCATTAAATTTGGCAGGGATATAGCTTGCATTCTGAGGAAAAAAACTATTTTGTAAAATGCATGTTTTAGATGTCAAGTCGGTTATTTGGAAATTTGGATTTAAGAGCAAATGATATTCATCGAAGTAGAGATCATGGTTTACCTTCTTATAACAGCATGAGAGCTTTCTGTGGTTTACAAAGAGCCAGAGTGTTTGAAGATTTCTTAGACGTGATGCCTAAAGAGGTGAAATATATAATTTATACAAGTGTTTATCAAAAAGGACGCAACACGCAATCCTAAAATAAGAGAGTAGAAATTATGCGTAAATAATAATATCACTGTACTCTAGCCATTAAAATGAACTTGTCATAAAACTTTATATTATATAATTTATAATTATATAATTTCAGCGTGTTAAGAAAATAAAACAACTTTACAAACATCCAGATGACGTAGATCTTCCCGTGGGAGCCGACAGTGAAGTTCATGAACCTGGAACATTAGCAGGGAAAACTAATCTGTGTATTATGATAATTCAATTTTACAAAACTAGAGCCGGTGATAGGTTTTTCTATGAAAACAATAACGAGCCAACGAAATTTACTTTACGTAAGATATTAAAATCGATTTATTCAAAAACGATAATAAAAAATTATTTTTTCCAGCCCAACTGAAGGAAATCCGAAAAGCAACTATTTCAAGAATAATTTGCGATAATTCCAACGCTAAACAAATGCAACCAGACGGTTTCAAGGTCGTTTCTGAAAAGTAAGTATTCTATTTGTTTTTTTATCAATAAATGTTATTATTTGATATCAAATATTTTTTTTACAGTAATAGATTAAACAGCTGTTCGAACCTACCCTCCATAGACTTTTCAAAATGGAAAGAAATTTATTCATAAGTTGAAAAATATATTTTAAAATATGTAGTACAGATAATATTGAAAAAATATATCTACAATATATTTAAATAATTACATTTTTTTTTATTTATATAAAATTTTTAAAGCACATTTGTTCCTAGGCTAGGAGCCAAGTCGAAAAAGTTTACAAAACTCAGAAAATATATTTTTGTCATAATATAATGTTCCTCAAAAATTTTTCTCTTCAACTAAGTTGGCATGGGAAAGGGACCAAAATCAGTTTTTACCAGATTCCTTTTAATTTTACAGAAAAAACTTTCAGTAAAATTGAAACAAAGCTGCCAAAAATTGATTTTTGTTCCTTCCCAACGCCAACTACGTTAGATAGGTAAACTTGTAAAAATAATACTTGGCGCCTAGCCCAATATCATATAATAATATTTTTAAACAATATCATTCTTTAACTGTCTCTGAGGAAATGGAGAATTGTTGGAAAATATATTAGAAGCAGCATTACTGACGACTTTAAGATACGGAGGCAAATTGCTTATGGCCCGTGGAACAATTCTTTCTAAAAATGGCCTTTGATAAAGTCTGTTAGCTTCTTCTCGCTGAGAATCTGTCACAGGTCTATCATCCAGATGTACAAGTTTTGGAAATAGTGATATAATAAATAATCTAAAAAATATTTTATTTAGTAATTATTGTTGTATTTGATTTCAGCTTTCCAATGTTGATTGTTGATTTTTATGAAAATATATAAATAAATAAATAATACAGACTTACCGATACTGTAAATATTCATAAAATGTTCCCCCGTTTAAATATGATGGAGCTGCAACGTTCCCCATTAAGGATAAATGTTTCAGATTTGGACATGTCTGTTGAAGATTCCTTGCCCATGGAAACAGTTCTTCAATCTTAAATATTAATTATAATGAATATATTTAAAACACGTTTAATTAATTTCGTAGTAATTTATATATTACATAAATTGCAAACAATTGTATTAGATTTAATAGTTATTGACAATTAGGTACTTCATAAAACAATAAAAAAAGATCCGGAAAAAATAAACAAATTTAATTCTATATTCAGTTAAAGTAGTAACTTAACTCTCACTAACAGCGTGATTTTACATTCTAGCTATTCTTTTAAGAGATATAGGCATGGTTCAAAATTGTGAATGATGTCATAAATAAAACTACACATTATAAAATTATATTAAAACATGGTCCCAAAAAAAGGTGTATCATCTATATATATATATATAAAATACTTTGTCCTTATCAACAACGTACAGCCCAAACCCCTGGACCTAGAAACGTGAAATTTCGTAGCTGTCTGCCTTTTATGATGTAAGCACCCACTAAGAAGGGATTTCCCGAAATTCAAACCCTAAGGGGATAAATGGGGGTGCAAAAGTTTGTATGGGGAAAATATTTTTTCAGCTAGTAAATTATAAATTTTTTAATGAAATGACCTTTTTATTTCTACCATATTTAATTCCTGTTCAGAAGTTCTATACAGTGATACAATATTTTTGAAAAACATTCAGAGGTTGATGAGATAAAAGACAATTTTTTCAAAAATTTTATTTTTTTAAATCATTCTAGGTTAAATATTGAAGATATATTATTGTATTTTGTAAGACAGTAGCTTAAACTATGTACTACCAATTTAACTATTATATACATGGTGTATGTTAAAAAATTGAGAACTTATTTTACATGTGACCTTTATTTTTGGACTTTACCTAAGAACCTGAGATAAACTAAACCTTCCTATTAACCTCTTCTATATAATAATATATTATAATTTATAATAACAAACAATTACCTTACAATGGTTTAACCACAATAATTCTAGATTTGGCATGAATGGTAGAACCGTTTCTGATGTGACATCGTTATGATCTGCTATCAACGATGTCAAATATTTGAACTCTTTAATAAATTCTAAATCACTGAAATAAAATATTATTATTAAAGCAAAATAAATAATCACAAATGAGTTAATGTTACGTTACCTAAAATAATTATGGCTGATATCTAAAGTTAGGATTGTTTCTGAAAATCGTTCAACGATCGCTCTTGGAATGTAATTTATTTTCTCGTATGCTAATGTCAGTCTGTTTTCTTCATGGCTTTCAAACACATCGTTAAATGAGCCTGATATATTTTGTGATCCGTATTTAGATCCTCGGTTTTCTAAAATAATAAAACAAATTATTAAACTTATATTAATGCTTTAATATAAATAATTATTATATTATAATAAATCGAGTTGGTGACGTTTTACTCAAAATCATTTCATAACAATAAAAATTGCTGTATACTTATAATTATATAATTGTGTTTGGGGTCACTTAAGGGTGAAACATTTCAACTGCCGATCACACTCATGACACTCCATTAATGTCTAACGCTAATAGTTAATATAATTTTTTTTTAAACTTACCTAGAAATACAAGTGCACCGAGGGAAGTCATACTGAATAATTCTGTTTCGTCATCATACAACGAGTCTTGTAACTGGAAAAGTGCAGTAGAACTTGGAACATCGATGATATCAAAATTATCATCATAATTAAATCTTAAATAAAATATCTGTGGTTAATTTTAAATAGAATATATAAAATTATTAAAATATTAATTCTATAACTAACACATGAATCTATAAAATCACCTCTTTTGTATTAATGGAATACGGTAAAAAATTCCACTCATGTTTAACAAATAAAAATGAAGAAAGATTAACTTACGAATCGCTGGTAACATCTTTACCAATCTCAATATTCATTTTATGCTTTGACACCGGAGGTGAAAATTAGATTATATTTTATTGGAAAACAAAACCAAAAGAAATACATAAATAAACTCAAATCAATTCTTACGTATGTCAAGTATTCATGAGAGAATGTATTATCTCTCTGTTTGTTATTGAAAGTATTGATAAAGACAAATAAACAATATGATTCAGAAGTCTTTTGTTCTTTAAATATTTATTTAACTAAGACAAAAATCCTACTTTATAGGAAATCACATTCCTTGAATGTGATATATGAAAGATAAAAATATTAAATTTAACATACTTATTTTTTTTCTTGATAAAAATTTGGACATTGAACATATTGATAAAATAAAATAACTATTATCATAACGATCAACTCTTAAGATAACTTAAAAAATTAACAATTTGGTAAAAGTACTCGTATGAAAAACAATAAATAATAAAATAAATAGATTGTTATAAATTATAAATCATTTTCACATTGATCATTATAAAAATAAAATACATTGTGTATTTATCGAATTAAATAACATGAAACGAACAAAAAATTTATTGTAAATATTATTATACCTATATCTTTTGTACTATAAAATTGATTGGGTTGAACTATTCGTAAATACAAACAGAACAATCACAAGTACATACTTAATTAATATAGTAAAATAATTTTCACCGTTGAAATATTATAATTACCTAATTTTTTTTAAATAATGCAAGTAGATGAGATGATTTAATAATATTAATAACAATATAATTGATAACGGCTGTATTTATTCATAGCAATAATTTATTACTTAAAACACTAATGATTATATTAATAAAAATAATGATGTATAGGTATATATTGTAGATTATTGTTAATTATGTACATTGTACTTCAAAACTATATCACATTACATATTATGAAATATATATATATACATACCTACCATGGGCGTAGCCAGAATTGTATTTAGGGGGGGGCAAATTTTTTTTATGTAACATATTTTAGTTTAAAAAAATCAGGTCAAAATTAATTTCCGTGGATCTTTTTATATTCACAGCACTTTAACAAAACAATTTTTTAAAGACTTTCCGGCGGATTATTTCCAAAATAACGAATTTTCAGAGAAAATTTGTCAGACAAAAGTTTCATGGCTTTGAGGGGGCTATATATTGACAACATGTGTTGACCTTGAAAAGGTCACCATTATGGGTTTTTTTAGGTTCTTTTTCAAATGTAAACCCATATTTTTTGTTACAGATTCGTAATTAACTAGGGAAAATAAGTAACTTTTGTCTGAAATATTTTTTCTGAAAACGTCAATTTTGTATGATATGGAGCAAAACAAACAGTAATTTCTGGATTTAAAAATTTTTTTACTCGAAAACTACCAATTTATAAAAAAATATTACAAGAGAAAAGAAATTTTTAGATTTCGGCAAGGATTTTCAGAATTTTTTTAAAGTAATTATTAATTAAAAAAAATTGTTTTTAAAGAAATTTTTCGAAATAAAAAAAAACGAATTAAAAATAAGTAAAAATTCTCCGATAATTCTTGTTGAAAACTAAGCACTTTTTGCTTCTTGCGATTATTTAAAAAAACAATAGTTTTCGAGTAAAAAATATTTAATATCCAGAAATTACTGTTTGTTTTGCTCCATATCATACAAAATTGACATTTTCAGAAAAAAGTTACTTATTTTTTCTAGTTAATTACGAATCTGTAACAAAAATATGGGTTTACATTTGAAAAAGAAAAGTTGAACCTAAAAAACCCATAATAGTGACCTTTTCAAGGTCAACACATGTTGTCAATATTTAGCCCCCTCAAATCCATGAAACTTTTGTCTGACAAATTTTCTCTGAAAATTCGTTATTTTGGAAAGAATCCGCTGGAAAGTCTTTAAAAAAACACCCGGTATGGTCTTTATTAGATGTTTTTATTTTATTTTTAATTTTCCCTGAAATTTTAACAAAAAGATTGTGATTAAAAAAAACTATGATATAAGATTTTCTGGATCCAAAATATATAATTACGTTCAAAAATCCAATGGACATCATATAAATCTAGAAATATCCCTGTTTAGACAATGTACTGATTTACTTATTACTTTTTGTCCACAAGCTAGGGGGGGGCAAGCGCCCCCCCCTGCCCCACCCTGGCTACGCCCATGATACCTACATAGATTTAAGAATGTATTATTATTATGTAGTATGTTAAAAGTATTATTGAATAATTTAAATGATGCAATAACTAATTTTAGTATTAATTCATTAACGATAATTTATGTAAATAAAAAAATAATTTGAATAATTATTGTACACTGCCTTAAGTTTTATAATTTAGATTATTTATTTATTTTTAATTTACAAATTAAAAATAACTAATGATATTTGAAAGTAATAAAATAAACCATGATGAACTAATAATAATAATTATATTTACATATTACATACATACATGTGACAGGTTTGACAGGTATATCAACAAGGTCTTCCTTTTGTAGGTTATGTTCACACATGCCGTTTTTAGTTGTCAATTGATGTTGATCTTTTGTTTGATTTTATAAATAAGGAAACTGCATGCAATTTAATTTAAAAATGTGTCTTTGACTCCTGTTCTACAAATATTGGTGACATCAAATGCATCAATGGATTTTTATTGATTGATAAAAATATTAATAACATTAATAAACAATGTCATCTAAGAATTTATCTAAAGCTTTACTTGTATCTCCTGGTCAAAGAGAAACCATCGAAGCAATTTCTGATCCAAAATCAGTATTACTAAATTACATAAAATTTGAAGCATCAACAGACGTTAATTTCCTTCAAGAAAAACGTGAAGGCCATCAAAAAAGAATTAAGAACTTGCGTAAAGAGTTAGATTACATCAACAATACAGCTTGGAAATATCATCCGATTGAAAAATATATTGGACAATCGTAACTCAATAATTAAAAATGTTCTCTTTTGTGAATAATATTTACAATTACTTTTTCGGTTATCAAGATACGGATGCTTCTTTAATGAAAGATTTATCAGAAGCACTCGAAATTTTGCAACAACCGGATCCAGATGACCAAATTAATAACATGTCCATAGTTGAACCTGATTCAGATCTATGCTTGCATCGAACAGGCGCTGTTACTGTTCTTAACGAGAATTTCGGTATGATTGATGATAGACATTATTTTAACGTAAACATAATAAAAATACCTGGCGTCTTATTAAACAGTAAAGTCAGTTATGTCTGCTATAAAATGAAAGAAACCGATCAATTAAATATTACAAAAATTTACGAAGTTCTTGACGACACTTGGGATCAAGAAAACGAAAGAACAGAGTTTGTTTCGAAGACTGAAACTAAAAATAAAGTGATTAAACGCACGGTTATTGGTCAAGTTATAGGTCGGAAAGGACGAGAAGTGATTTTAACTCCTCAAAATTATACAGTCAACTTGGATGATGTACGATCTGAATTTGTGCCAATTCAAGGAGATTGGATTGCTCTTGATGCTCTTACGGAATATAACGAAGAAGAAGTGAAACCTATCGATGAGATTTTATCTGTTATAAATATATATCCGTTACGTTCCAAACAAATTACCGGATTTGTTAAGAAATGGAATAATAGTACATCAGAAGGAGTTATTAATGATGATATTTATTTTACCAAAGATTGGTGTGAACCTGGTTACGTAGCTAACATTGATGATAAAGTTGTTTGTGAAATTATAGAAAGTGCTCAAAGTAAATATTCATGGCGAGCTTTAACTGTTGTTCCTATTTCCATCAATAATTCTGTGAACAAATCAACAATTGAAATCGATAATTTAACAATGAATAAAAACGGTATTGAAATAACAGAAGATACCAGTTTTAAGGAATTGAAGATAGGAGATATTGCTTATAAAGAAGTGACAATTAAAAATACCTCTTTAGATTTTCACCGATTATACAAATGCCGGTTTCATTCAAAAAGATATGCATCTCAGTTAACTTTAACATCACATGATTTAGATACTGAAATATTCATAAGACCAAAATGTTCCATTGTTTTTAAATTCAAATGCAATGCAAAATTTCTGGGAACTACGAAAGAATTATTTGTTTTTACATTCAAAGGATTCAAAATCGGACGGTGGTTTGTAATCGACGTAGCGAATGACGAAATTCGAAATATTGTACACCACAAACACCCAAACTTCAAATCGTTAAATCGTGTCGCGCATCGTAACGATTCGGAAATTTTACTTGGAACGAAACCTATCAAAACTCCTGCGTTTGTTCCTATTCGAATACAGCACTATAACATTCCATCTAATCTTTGGAATGTTTTAGTTGATCCACAAAGTTTTAATAAATCGTTAGAAGAAGTTGAAATCAGTATAGAAAGTACATTGCCATGTTTAAGAGAGAATTTATCAATTGTTAATTACAAAGAATGGTTTCACGCATTACTATATTTAGAAGAGATACAAATGATTCTTAACATGCAAATGTACAACATTGAAAAAGGTTACTTCATCGAAAACGGAGAATACCTAATGCTTGAAGTTCCTAATTTACATGAAAAGCGACCCTCGCTTATAATCGGTGATAGAATTTTAGCAAGTGATCCATATAGTTCCCAAGATATTCGATACGAAGGTTACATTCATAAAATATACGAGAAACATGTTTTACTGAAATTCCACAGCAGCTTTCATAGCACGTATACCGGACAAGAATACAATATCGAATTTAATTTCTCTAGAATGCCGTTACGACGTTGTCACCAAGCCATAGATCTTGCTGTGAAAAATTTAAAACGAGATTTCTTATTTCCATCAAACATTAAAACGAAACCTCCTCAAATTGAGTTCACGGTTGCGGATGATAATGAATTTAAGAAGGTTAATATTTCACAGAAATATATCTCAAATCTTATGAAAGAAAAAAGAAAAGAAACCCCGATTCGTATTAAAGTATTAAAACTACATTGGTTGAATAAAAAACTGAACTATTACCAAAAAGAAGCCATAAAGAATATATTAAAAGGAGTTGCAAGACCTTTACCATACATAATATTCGGACCGCCGGGAACAGGTAAAACAGTGACAATAGTTGAAACTATCCTGCAGATATTTCGAATGTTACCTGGAAGCAGAATTATCGCAACGAGTCCTTCAAACAGTTCCGCCGATTTGCTTGCGACACGATTACTGGATTCGGGAGTTCTTCAGCCTGGAGATTTAGTGAGGCTCGTAGCGCACCGGTGTGTGGTGGAGGGTATGGTTCCAGAACATCTGATTCCATACTGCGTCACAGGTGATTTGGCAAGAGAGGGTACACGGCAGAAACAGGAAGGGACGTTAGGTGGGGTGCAATTAAACTACTCTTCAACGGCTATCGGACGGCACCGTATCACGGTGTCGACTTGCGTTGCTGCCGGTCAACTTTATAACATGGGGCTACCGAAAGATCATTTTACGCATGTTATTGTTGATGAAGCTGGGCATGCTCCAGAGCCGGAGATTTTGGTACCATTGAGTTTGCTGAATATCGACAATGCGCAAGTTGTATTGGCAGGTTAGTCAGAAAATTGTACGATAAATTAAAAGGAAATGTAACAGTGTATGTAGAGCTTCACATATCATGCTCACAAACTTTACAGTTGGATTAAAACCTTTAGCAAAGATAAGGACCAATTTAGATATAAGTTTAAATATTATCAAAGATATATTTTACATTCTATTTTTAAATTATTTTAGAAAAAATACTTGAAAAAATACTGACGTCATTGAATAATAACCCTCTATAATTTCTTGTGTGGTTTAATCATGCCTAACCTACCACTTTTTCCTCTGCAAAAATTTTTTTATTCGATTTCTGTAACAAGCATTACTATTTTCTGATTTCGATGCATTTTAAATTGAAAACTATTTTTTAGGTGATCCTTTACAACTTGGTCCTATCGTAATGTCAAGGTTTGCAGAAAGATATGGTTTATCTGAATCTCTATTAGAACGTTTAATCAGGCGTTCTTCATACTGCAGAGATATCGAAGGATTCCGTGATACAGGAGGCTATGATCCACGTGTGATTACACGACTTGCAATCAATTACAGATCTGTTCCAGAGATACTGGAACTACCGAATTCACTATTCTATAATTCAGAATTAATAGCAGCGGTAAGTTTATTACAAAGAGAGAAAGTTTGTGTGTGGGTTTGTTTGATAAAACCTGCACCAATGTGTTCTTTTAAATCTCGGAAGTACTATAGGGTATTATCACGCTATCACTCAAAACAGTTGAGCAGTGAACAAATTAGCTGCACAAGTAAAAATCACAGATGCTTCAGAATCATCTTCAGAATGATCTTAAAATGTTTGTTATTTAATCTATCATCAGTTATCATTTAGTAGCTGTAAAGTCAACTTAAAGAGATTTTATACATATAATACTTTTATATTTATTGTCAGGTATCTCAAACTGAAGGCAAAGAAGCAGATATGCTTCAAATGTTAAAGGAGGAGTTGCCTCCTCGTTCAGAGAAAGGTCCGCCTGCCGTTGTGTTTCACGGTATTCGGGGTGATTGCGTACAAGATTTCGACTGTCCGTCATGGTACAATCCGTGTGAAGTTGCACAAGTGTATTTTTACCTCAACAGATTCTACGACTTAGGCTTAAGTGCGACAGATATAGGAATTATAACTCCGTATACGAAACAGGTAAAGATAACCTAAAATATTCGATGTTCAATTATTTATAAATCCATTTATTTTATAGGTTCAACAAATAAGATTCATGCTGTCAAGTAGAAATTTTGATCTCCCTAAAATTGGTAGCATAGAAGAATTTCAAGGCCAAGAACGTAATGTAATTCTACTCACGACAGTTCGATCGAGTTCTCAGTTTTCTTCTGGCGAAACTAGAAACAAATTAGGATTTCTATCAAATCCACGACGGCTGAACGTTGCACTGACAAGAGCGCGAGCGTTGGTTATTATTATAGGGAATCCACACGTTTTATCTGAAGATCCATTCTGGCGAAGTACACTAACGTATTGTATAAAAAACGACGCGTACATCGGTTGTGATTTGCCATTGCAATATCTAGATGTATGTGATAATTGAATATAATACGAGTACTGAATTTTCAATTCTCTTAATGTGGACCGAGTGTTCAGAATCTGTTATCTTACTGTTAATATGTTCTGCCATGTTTGTTTCCCACATATTTCCTTTCTCTATAAATTTTAAATTAAGAAAAAATTCAACTTGACAGTAACGATTGTCTACTTTTTGAATTTTTTTAACTTAGTTTTTCTTTTAGAATTTAGATGAAATCATGTTTTTGCAGATACAATTAGTTAAATTTTAGTAATATATATAGATTTTTAAATACTTTTAGCAATCATCATTCTTAATGATTGTGTTTTTACATCAATTGATGCTAAATTGTAAATTTATTGAGAAACGTTGCTCTTAGTATATTATTTTTTTTTTAATTAAAACATGTTTCATTAATTAAATTGTTTCTTGATTTTATATAGCGAGTAATAAATTCTTTTATTTTTTATTTTAGTTATTTTTTTTTTAAATAAATAATTAAATGTTTATTTTTACCTTCTTTTAAAATACATTTTTCAGAACCAAGTTCCAGAAGATATTATTCTTGATTATCAACTCTAAATGAAAAAAAAGTAGTTTTAAATGAAATATCGACAAACCTATCTAATTTTATATTATTAATACAACATAAAAATAAATTAGTATTTTTATGTACAAAATCTTGACGGACAAACAAAACGTACACGGACCATTTAATAAATCTACTTAAAAATTATATTATACACAAAGCTGCTTAGCAGTTATTTACTATTTCTTGCATCAAAACAAACAAAAACAAAAAATCGCATACATATTTTAACACTAGTTATGTATATATATAAAATAAAGTCTGTATAAAATCGTTAATTGCACCAAACTGAACATCGTACACTCATTTTGAACACCACATTATGTCTGGTTATATTATTATTATATTACATCCGAGACCCCTTCTGCTGAAGCACTTTCACTCTATCGCTTGGTTCTGGGCAGCTTCCTTGCGTAGTTCCATACTCTCGACTTACAACGCACAAGAACTCCGCATGTTCGTCTTGTCCATAGGTGTACTGCGAGCCGATGTTAACAAGCTGTTCAAATTTCCATCCGTCAGACATTGTAGATACCATCTAAAATTATTAATAATATAAATATGTACAAATAAAAATATAAACTTAAATTCCAACCTGAGTAAGTTCATCTTCGTGACATTGCAAAACTCTATATACATGTTTTCTTTGTCCTGGTGTTGAATCTTGTTGTGTGGCTAGCTTTTGCTGTACAAGACGGACTAATTCAGCAACGTTATAAAACTCTGCTTCTTCTAAAACACCCTCAGGAGCTAATCCTCTGTCTAATACAAGCTTACCGTGTCGTAGAAAGTTTAGTACGAGTGAAAAATAAGCAGGATCTCGATCGATGAGATATGCTCCGGTTTCGTCCTACAATAAATGAATGTTGGTCAGTATGAATTAGAATTAAATAATTGAAAAGAAGATATTTACTCTATCTGAAATTAAGTCGCTATCTTCTTGAACAAGTCTATTTAAAAATGAGTTTGGATCTTTTGCAAGTGTAGTTTTTGTTGTTAAAAAGCATGTGCCCCCTACGTTTAATTTGACCCATTCTTTACTTCCTCTTTTTGAGATGTGTTGAGAATTTAAAAACGTCTGTGAAGAATGTGATTCACTATTTTCTGCCATTTCGTATTTTATGTATACAATAAATAACCTCAAAAAATACTAACAATATGCATTTAGAAATTTATAAGTGCACTCGTGTACCCAGTCGAGATAAATATTAAAAGTGTGATTGTTATTTACACAATTCATAGGTTTATTTTTATTGGATTTTCATACACAATACATAACGGCTCGATATCCATTGACACAATACTCGTATTTATAGTCATATAGATGCTGTCACAAGCTTCTGTGCACTTTTGTCTACATATAACGACTATGCATACAAGTACATATACAACATCGCTGTATGAGGTCGATTCAATCGATTATAATAAATATATTTATTTGTACCATTTCATAATAAAAAACTAACATTTTAAGATAATCTATATAAAAATAATTGATAGTTTATTCAAATAGCGAACATTTAGAAAATGTATATATACACCAGAAACATTAAAAAAAAATTTCTCTATTATTTAAGAATCCCGCGCATTTATTGTTTACATTTATGCAGTTTAAATTTTGCTTACATATTATAAATTATATGATTTTTGTAAAAACGACAATTTTTGTTGATAAAGTTTAACAGTTTAAATAAAATATAAAGAAATCATATATAAATAAGATTTTTTTTATAATAAATGAAAAATAAATGCAACCTATGCAACCATTAAGCAACTTATAACGTATTTAATTTTCAATGCGTCATCAAACGTATTTAATCAGTGTCGGCTTTTACTTCGGCGGCATTTTTATGTTCTCTATTATTTCATGTGCTAGAACGGTGCTTTTCACATTGAAAATTTTTTATTAAATTTAAACCGGCTATTTATTTATTCTTATGGCGTATAAAACAACACATTAGGTATTCTTAAAACTCTACAATGGACGAGCCGCAAGAAAGTACATTGAAAAAAATTTTAACTGATAATGAATATGCCTCTATACCTGAAGATACCCGAAATAAAGTAGAGAAGTACATTTTAGAGGAAATTGAGAAATACATTACTGCCAAAGCAGTTTATGAAACAGGACATGTTAACACAGGTATTATTATTTATACATAAATCAGCTCACACCTGAGCAATATAGCAACTAACAATATTATTACTATCGGGCTATTTTTATTGTATTTGTCATATAGTTTCACACCAAAGCAATACGATATCGATATAACGTAAATGTACGGATCACCGACCCTGCATGTAAAACCGACCAGTATAGTTTTTTTTTAAATAATTCAAATTTAACGGTTTCTACATAGCAAATGTATTTCAACAATCATGTAACAAAGAGACAACATTTTTTGATTGTTGAAATACATTTGCTATGTAGAAACCGTTAAATTTGAATTATTTAAAAAAAACTATACTGGTCGGTTTTACATGCAGGGTCGGTGATCCGTACATTTACGTTATTGCCATGTTGCTATATTTTGGCAAAACGACTTGTATGTTGACAAGCGATATTTATTGATTTACTATAGCAGTATTTCATCCGATTTATATAGATTTTAATCAGAACTTGTTTTAAATATTTTTATAATAATATTAACATAGGTTTAAACAATTAAATAAATAACACAAAAATTTTGAATATTCAGTTTTGTCAAAAATAACAGTTTTTTTTGTAATATCTCCTTTCTGGTTGGCTTTACGACCAAAATAGTTATTACCAATACTATAGAAGAGATAATTCCCATTAACTTTTGTCTCAAACATTGTTTTGCAGATTTAATAGTTTCTGTGATTTATACGTTAATAGGCTGGTTTGTCTATATCTCAGACATTAAGTATTAAACCGGTTATTTATCGTTTTAGCGTCCCAAATTATTTTATGATGAATCTGTTTTTTAAGGGGGATAGCCACTGTGACGGAAAAAAAAATAAAAAAAAAAATTTCTTAGATTTTTGTAAAGCTTACATATTCATAAATATGTATTAAAAAAAATTGAGTTTAAATTTTGAAAATTGACAGAGTTACAGTCAATTTAGTGAGACGATGTAGCACGGCCGGTTATGACATAACGAAAACATTAAACACGTTTATCTCGGAATGACATTTTTCGACCTGGTCGACACGATTCCTCAGACTAATGAACCGATTTCAAAATTTTTTTTTTAATAAATTTCGTAATTGTAGTAGCTATCGTTGCACGTAGCCGATTTTTGAAATTTTGATAATTACTATTTTTAATGTGAAAAAATAAAATAAAAAAACAAACGGCTACGTGCAACGACAGCTACATTCATATAGATATTGATAAAATTTCTATTTATTTTTTTCATATAACCTTTCTCGAAATTTCGAGTCGACCATAGAGAAAAATATTTTTTTTGGTCTTCACATCGAGGCTCATAACTTTGTAAATATTTAATATTTTTCAATAAAAATTGATATTAAATAAGTTGAATATATACTTGATAAAACGTCTTTTACCTGATTCAAAAATAATAAGTTATATCTGTGAAAAAAATTCCCAAACATTGACAATTTTTTGACCCGTCACAGTGGCTATCCACCTTAAGTCTCATTGTTACAGTGAATGTTCCAGATGTCGATATTTATTATAATACGTATGATCGAAAAGTTGTTATTTAAAATAAAATAATCAAATTATATTATTTATTTTTGATAGATTTTCAATATTTTCTATTAAATAATGTTTTAATTTTTGAAAATACACCGATAAAATATTTAAAATAAATAATTGTAACAATATATTTTTTTCTTTTTTGTGCAGTTACTTTGTGGTTACATGTATTTAAACATTTTTTGATATTTATTTGAATTTAGATAATTAGAAACCATAGATAAAATCGAAAGCAAATGTAAAAATATTATAAAATAATTTGGGACGCTAAAACGATAAATAACCATTAAACCTACAAAATAATATTTGAGGTAAAAATTGTCGGGAATATATTCTACGAAACTAATAATAAGGACCAACCAGAAAAAAGATATTACAAAACTGCATTTTTGTCTGTATTTTTTCCAAAATGGTAGCATGTGCAGCTACTTGCCAAGATCGAAAATTCAGTAAATCATTTAGGACCTGATACTTCATATCCCATTTAATCTTGGGGCTTTGCCCATGGGTGCTTCGCGCTCCAACCCCAAATCGTACCATATTTAGGTACCGATAGATAATAATAATATATAATTATTTTCTAATTATTTTAATTAATTTTTGAATTTGATGATGATAATCATATATTATTTTTACTAACATTTTACCATATGTACAAATTACTCTAAACTCAAATTGACTGGTCTCAGCCATTATTTTTAATTATTTCTGGGGGATTCTGAGTCCAAGCTTGGAAATAATCAGAGCATGGATTAATCTTATTAAGATAATTTACATTGATCCATCTATGTATAATTAAAAAAATTCTATTAACTGTTTCAAAGTATGAATTATTTTGATATAATCTAAAATATTACAGGTAAATATTAAACTAAATTCTTAGCAATAAATATTGTATTAAACATAATCTGTACTTTCTCATTTGCAAATAAAAGTAATAAAATTCTGGGTTTTTATATTTAATGTCTTTCAATAAATATATTGTATTTGAATTTTATTTTTTATTAAGTTTATTTCAATATACTTACATATCATTTTGTTTAATGTTTAAAAAACGTCTACAAAGTAAATGCCTCGTGAAAATTCACCAAAGGTAGTTAATTATTGAACAGTTTAAATAAAAACTAAAAAAGTATTTAGTTAAATTACCTGTATTAACCATTTAATTTTTATACAATTTTACTAAAAAATATTAGTTTAAAATTTTTCAAAACGACATTAAATATGTCAAAGTACATAACAATTTAAAAAAAAAAAACTATTTTTTATGCAATTTGAGATAAATCTTTGAAATAATAAGGGAATATTTTACAACAAATGTTGTGGTGATCTATTTTATAAGAAATTGAATGCTCTACAAAAAGAATCTAAAATTTTCACGTAAAATGTGTCTTTTTTTAAATATCTTAAAAAAATAAATATTTTGGGGTGTCACCTCTCCCCCTTATGCCGGGTTTACACGGGTCGATTTTCGCCGAACAACTAGGCCGCACGGCGAAAATCGACCGTGTAAATAGCAATTCGACAAGGCCGCAAGTGACTAAAATCGAAAGCGTCAAAGTAGACCACCTTTCGACTTTTGCCGTGCGGCGACAGGCCGCATGCGGCGGGTGACTTAAATCGACCGTGAAAATGATCAGTCGCATGCGATCGCTCGCCGCATGAAGGTATTTTCGTTCATCTGTTCTGGTCAAATCGCATGCGATTTTAATCGACTGTGAAAATGGTGTTGCTGTGCAGCCTAGTCAAGCGATTTGGTAGGTGACTAGTCGTACGGCGGAAATCGACCCGTGTAAATACACCTTTACACATGGTTTTGATGATTTTGTCCTCAAGCCAAATCAACTAAGTTTCATTAATATCGGTTTAGTTGTTCATGAATCATGCGTGTGACAAGGATTCAGGGGACAGACACAGAATAAAAAATGTTTGTTAAAATTTTGTAATCGGAGAATTTTTTATTTTTCATTTTAAAACGGAACAGAAAGCTTCTCGTATCTTCAATATGGCGAGGAAGCAATTACATTTAGTGGAAGATAACATGCAATTTTTTAAAAACAATAGACTATTGAGATTGTAGGTATTGCTTCAGTGTGAGAGCCTTCAAAATAAAATTGCTTTATTGCTCCGGTGTAAGAGCTGACTAACATAACATACATTTACAATTTTAAATGATAATTTATTTATTTTTTCTAGAAACAAAAATTCAAAATTTAGAAGAGAAAATAGTAGAACTAAACAATCAACATGAACTTGATAAAAAAAATATTGAAGCGCTCAATGAAAACATGTCGGAAATGGAGAATCAGCTTTCGTTGTATAGATCAGACATTAGTAAATTACATGAAGTTTGTTCGAAAGCTGAACACGAAACGTCAGAATTCAGGCGTCAACGCGATATCGCCGTTGACGAGCGTGATAATTTACTTAAAATGATTGAACGACGTACCTCCGAAGTTGACCGCCTGCAAACCGATGTAACCTCTTTAACAGAACAACTCCAATCAGCTATCAATGCCAAATGTGAAGCGCTGGCTAAAATGGACGGCGTCGAAAGTATGAAAATGTCTTTGGAATACAAGGAGCGACGAATGGAACAAGAACGTACATTACTAAACTCCCAGATTCAGAACTTAACTGAAGATTTAAATAAGCGAGTTGAGGAAATCATGAATATGAGACGAGAGAATACTATGAAGTTTATTGATTTACAAACGAAATTAGATAAGACAACGCAAGAACTTAGAGTCGCTACGGAAACAATTCAAGATTTAACCGATATGAATAATGAATTGACGAAAAAATCAGAATCCTTGGCAGAGAAATTAAAAGATCAGCATGATGTTGAATCAAAATATATCGAATCGTTCACTCAAGAAATTCAAGCCCAAACAAAACTAGCTGATCTTTATAAAAACATGTCTGATGAAAGTAAAGCGCACATAGAAAAACTCAGTTCCGGAATAAGTGAATTACAAAGTCTTTTAAATAATGCCGCGGAACAGTACGGTCAATTAGAGACGAAATTTAAAGAGGAACAATCGTCTTACGAACAGATCTTAGCAAAGAAGAACGAGTGTATTGATGTATTGAAAAAAGAACTCGAAGATGCAAACGATTTATTGAGGAATGCTAAAGATCAAAAACTAGAAAATGTAATTGAGAATTTAGCTCCGTCGGCATCGGCAACGAGTAGATTAATTAAATCTGGAATGTCAATGACGCAGATTTATTCACAATACGTCAGCGTATCCGATGAACTGATTGTAAAAGACGGTGAAATTCAAAGATTGAATGGATATATAGAAACAATTTTACAAGAACTCGAAGATAAAGCTCCAATGTTGAAGAAACAGAGAGAAGATTACGAAATAGCTGTTGATAACGTGAACACATTAACAAAACAAAACGACAGTTTGATTATCGAATGTCATCAATTACGTGAAGAATCCGCTGAAGTTTCGCGGAAAGCAAATCAGTATATGAGAGAAAACGAACGAGTACGTCGAGAACTCTCCGACATGAGTCGGCAAGTTTGCTACCTCTTAAAAGAAGTCGAAGAGTTACGTTCTGCATCAGTTTCAAGCCATGAGAACGATCTATCTACATCCGACTATCATAGTTCATCTGATATAATTTCAAAACGTTTGGTCACATTCGCCGATATTGAAGAATTGCAGTCGAATAATCAAAAACTGTTAGCGTTGGTCAGAGAGTTAAGTAGTAAACAGGAAGAAGCGGAAACGGTCGATCCAACTGAAGCCGCGGAACTCCGTTCTAAGATTGAAATGATGCAAGAGAACCAAGCGGAATTGTTAGATACACAAGAAAGACAAACGAAGATGCTAAGTTCTTTAATCAGACAACGCGACATGTACAAGAAACTGTACCACGATGTCATGAAGAATCCGGAAAAACAAGATGCAGTTATGGATGTCGATGATGAATTTGTCGAATCGAGAAAGCCAAGTCCTGTCAAGGAAGTTTCTATGCCTGTTAATAATAAAGATATTGAGGAACTTCGTAATAAACTGTCGGATACTGAGAAACAATTAAACGTTGCGCGTGAGGAATACGCTAATTATTTGAAAGAACGTAACATCAATGAAAAAATGATAAACGATACTCTCGATGCTTTACGTACGGAAAACACCGAACTGAACCGAAATAATTGCAAATTAGTATCGACGGTCGAATACAACGAAGTGCGGTTTAAAAACTTGAAATCAAATATGGATTCATACAAAAAACAAATTAATACGCTAGAAAAGAAGTGCGATATTTATAACACGACGATTATTAAACACGAACAGACGATCATGCATTTGAAAGATGAAACACTAAATGCTCAAAGTAAATTATCACGTGCAGAAGTGATGATGGATAATTTACGTCAAGAAAACCGATTGTTAAAAGACACTGAAGTCAGATTGACAAGGGAATGTGACAGTTACAAACGTGAGTCTCACGGTCAACATTTATTGTTGAATAACTTGGAATCGATCAAAGCAAGCTTAGAAAGAAGTGAAGCTGAGGGTAGAATACGTCTCGAAAGCAGGCTCGATGAAACGAATAGAGAATGTAGCGCTTTGAGACGTCGCCTTCAAGAAGAACAGGATAGATTTAGAGAGTTGAGTTCTCATTTAGAACGACAGGCGGAATCTGCACAAAAGAGATTAGAAGAAGAGAAAGTACAGTCTGAGAAATTAAAACAAGAATTAGATACAATGAGAGAAGAACTTGTTACGAAATCTAATAATATTGAACAGCTAACAAGGAAATTGAAATTGAATATTCCGAGTTTGGACGAAAGTGCGAATGATAAACGAATCAAAGAATTAGAGAACCAATTAAACATTGCGCAACAAGAAGTGAAAACTCTCAGTCAGCAATTCAAATCGGCTAAAGAACATGCCGCCCAGTATTGCAATGTCGCTGAAAATTCAGAAAAGGAATTGAGAGAATTCCAGGAAGTTCATAACAAATACAAAGAAACCACAGAAGAAAAATTGAAACTGTACGAAAAAACTGAACAGGAATTAAAACAAAAGATTGGAATGTTAGAAGAGGAGCTTAACCTTGAATCCAATGAACAAAACGAGAACTCGATCGATTTGAAGAATCAATTGATCAAAGTTAAAAACGAATTAAACAACTGTATGGAGGAATTGACCAATACCAAATCTGAACTAGAAACAATGAAAGCCGAAGTGAAGAAATATTGTGAAAGTGCACAAGAAGCAGAAGAAAAATACACGAGGGAGATGTTGTTACATTCGAACGATATCCAGATTCTTGCTAAATTAAAAGACGAGCTTGTTAAAGTGAATGAAGAACGGAATGAAATATTACGATCCAAACAAGCAGCTATTGAAGCATTAGAAATGAATAAAGCTAGTTGGGAGAAACAAGAACATGCGATAAATTCAGAGAAAGAAGAAATCAAGAGTCGAATCGAAGAACTAGACAAGCAAAATGCGGTACTTCATAATCAGATAGAGGCTTTAAGTACACAACTGTCTATCGTACATGCTCAACAAGGAAGTGGCGACCCGAACGATCAGTCAGTTGGAGGAGACGTTTCATTTAACAAATCTATGACTGAAGACGATGTGACGTCTGCAGATCAGCTTCTTCAAATCATCAAGTTCCTTCGTAGAGAAAAAGATATATCTGTAACCAAATACGAAATAGTTCAAGCCGAGAATTCAAGACTGAAATCACAACAAGAATTACTAGAAAAACAATTTGAAGAAGTCAAATCGACTTTATCGAACGCGAGACAGAAAGTCGACGTCGAAATCAATACATCTGCGAAACATTCAGAGTTGCTGCGTAAAGTTGAGACGTTAAACGCTATCACGGATAGTAACCGAGTGCTGCGTGAAGAACGTGATTCATTGGTAAATAAAATTAAGAACTTAACAGAGACGGTGAATAGATTAGAAGAAGAATTGGCACCGTTGCAAGAAAAGAACAGAGAACTTGCATCGAGGGCGGACGCAGTACAAGCAGAAAACGTTTCTCTGCGTGCCGACGCGATCAAATGGAGACAGCGGGCTAATTTGTTAGTCGAGAAATCGAATAAGACATCGCCAGATGATTGGAGACGTTTGCAAAACGAACGAGAGAATTTAGCAAAGATGTTGATGACTGAAAAAGATAACGTGAAAAAATCAAATGAAGCTAAAATTCGTGTTGAACAGCAAGTGAGTGTGTTACAAAGACAGCATCAATTACAATTAGATCAATTAAAGAAACAAACTGAAGAGTTGAATACAGTCAAGCAGCAATTAACTAAAATCACTCAGGATTGTAACGAATCTAAGGCTCTTATTAATAAAATGAAGGAAGAAAGCACTCAGAAAGATAACGAAATGACGATGAAGAATACAGAGTTTAAACAACTTCAAGCTAGATATATAAGTGTAAGAAATCTAGCTAGAAAATTGAAAGCAACGGAGGCTACCAAAGCTGAAAAATCATTGCAAGAAGAACAAGAATTGGTTGAAAAGCAAGAACAGTTCCGTGAAGAAGGACGTCGTGAAGTAAATGAAAGAATTACTGCTTTAGAAAAAACACATGAAGAAAAATTACAAGAGTTAACGTCTCAAGTTACTTCAACACAACAGGAAGTAGTGACGTTGAAAAAAGAAAATGAACAGTTACGTAGTGAAGCTATTACTAAATACGAACGTTACCAGAGCGTATTGAGAAGTTCTAAAACAAAATTGCAGAATCTTTATGAAACTAACGACAGTTTGAATAGAGAACTGAATGAAATACGTAATAACCGTACAGAGAATCAAGATGATTCTGATATGAGAGTGGCTAATTTAAAATTACAATACGAAAGCCGTATTTCACATTTAGAAAAAGAGAAATCCGATGCGGCAGCTGAACGTAAACAAGAAAGAGAAAGACTGGCTAAAGAAATCGAATCGTTGAATCAACGTATAGCTTTGATGCAGCGTCAACTTTCTATGCAACACGGTTCGAAGCCATCGACTAGCTCGGTCTCTGCAGAGAAGTCATCGAGTGACCCACCGCCTACAGCAAACATAAAACCAATGGCCGGCCATTCTCCTCAAGCACAGCAAAGCGTCAGCGTTCCGCCAAGAAGGGCCGGTGAAACTCCGTTCGCTAGTATTCGACCAATGTCAATGCCAGCGAGAACAATAACAGTATTCCCACAAAACATGAGTAGCTCCGGATCTAGCACTGCTGTGTTGATTCCTCCGCAACAGCAATTAGTGCATACGACCGGTAATAGTTCGATAGAAGCGTTATCCTCGAGTCCGACGAGTTCCCATACGGATTACATGCCGGCCACGAGTTCTGCAAACCCGGCCGTGGTCATCGTACCTCCGACACAACAAGCCACGATAACCGGACATTCCGGAGTGGGTAGCGCTAGAGAGGAGAATTCCCTATCTGCCGAGTCCACTCAGCAAGACATGGAAACGACTGAGTCTGAAAGTACTGTCGTAGGCAACGCTCAACAAACTGTTGCGATGGTTCTTCCGCGCGTAGGCCAACCGAGCGGAAGCGGTGAGGCTGCTACGCAAGGCCAGCAAGCTAGCGAAGCCGTCGCCCAACAACAGGAACCGAGCACGCAAGCAGTCGCTAGTAGCCAGCCTGCGAGCAGCAGTAGTACAGTTACTACGACCCAAGCTGGACTAAAGAGGCCTCGTGACGAAGCAGAAGGGTCGGCAAGCAGTGCTCAGGACGGGCCTCAATCAAAAGGACAACCGCAGCTGAAACGGACGAGACTGAGTGGTCTTCAGTTACAGAGAGTGACCGAGTCAGGAATTGAAGTGGAGTATCAGGTACCGACCAGTTCTCAACGTGACCAAGAAGATGATGTTATTGTTGTCGATAGTGAAGAGGATGATGATGAGGAGGAAGGGCCTGATGAAGGTGTTGAAGTGCTTGAAGAACCTGATGATGGTCCTTATGAAGAAGGAGATAATCCTGAAGAAGGTTATGAAATTGAAAATATGGTTTATGATCAAGTAAGTACCTTATGTTTTTGAACTTATACTTTTTAGGCACATTATTTATAAGACTATGGATAATTATAACAACCAATGGTAGTCCGTATATGAAACTGTTACAAAAATTTGACGGCGGCCATCTTTAATTATATGTCACTTTCGTAATTTCTATACATATTATCCCATTATAAAATGCAAATATGTTTTAAATTATACTTGAAATAGGTGTGTAGGATATATATTATAATTCCAAATAGACTTTTAATCAATTATCAATAAAATTCATTTAAAGATAATATAAAATATTTATTATTAATTAATTACAAGCTTTTACTTAACTTCACATGTATGTCCCGTGGTACAAATCTTGCGACCGATTTTTAACGAACTTCCCGTCGTACGATTTTCGTCAAATTTTGAAATATGGTGTATTCTCCGTGACAATGCACTTTTTTATCATTTTTATAGCTATTTATTTAATTATAAGGTCTTTTTTATATATCTAATATATCCAATAATATGCTTGCGCGATCAATATATATTATTATAATTTTTCGTAACCATGGTTTTTTTTATAATAAAAATAATTATGTCGAATGTCAAATTGAATTTAAAAATAGCGGTTATTTTAGTTTGCAGCCCTAAGTTGTTTGTGTAGTTCTTAAATTTAAATTTAAAAGTTACTTTATGCAGTGCTAAAAAATAAATACTCATTTTACGACTTGAGTTCCATAATGTCAATTTTTAGTGTAGTTAAAATAAAAATTTGGCAAAATAACACTCGCATAAAAAAATCCACATACGAGGGAATTAAACATTGGAAATTTATTGTAAGGTAAGATTTTTATGTATTAGACAATTTTACAGTTATAGCTGATTTCGATATCATAATTTTTAATGCTCGCAAAGAAAAATGTACAGGCTGATTTATAACTAGCGTAAAAGAATTCAACAGTAGATTGTGAATGTTATTTTTAGCAAAAAAATTTAAATTTCATAACTATATGACAATGGGTTCTCTAGATATTAAATAAACATTAATTTTTGGTACAATTTTTGGAAGGCTGATTCCTTTTATTCGAAAATAAGTTATTCTTGTTTTTTTAGTAGTTTGATTGGTTAATTAGATAGTTCTGTATAAAATATTGTGTTTTAATAATTATTTTCTCTTCAATTAAACCACAAATTTGTTTTTGGCGGAAAGTGTATTTGTTAGATAATAATAATTTTATTAAAATTTTAATATCCATAACTGTTTTCTATAATGTTGTAAACTTTATTTTCAATGAAAGTGTTTAATCTACGTAAACGATGTTCATGTATTTCATCAAAATGTAATTTTTATTATATTTCAATCAATATATTCCGATGAGGTTTTCAAAACAAAATATGGTTTTTAGTCTTCTGATGCAATGAATATATAATATAATTTAAAGAATTAAATGACCTATGGCTAAAAATGAATACCCAAAATAAAAAATTAAAAAAAAAAACTTTTTAAAAAACAAGCTTTTACATATAATAAACTTACATATGCACTAAAAAGTAAAAAATAAATTTTCAAATTATCGCAGTATTTCTCAGCTATTACAAAGTATTCCAGAAATCTAGACTAAAAAGCTTGTGGCGTTCATTTCATATTTAATTTAATATTTAGAAATTCTATTTTGAATCTAGAATTAAAAATATTTTTGAAATGTACCAATTTAATTAATGTGATTTAATGTAATATTTCGAAATATAAATTTAAGGTGGATAAGATATTTTCTTTCTCTTTGCCTTTTTTCTATGCTGAATTTAGAATTTTAAATATTTATGTATTCTATTAATTTTAACTTGTAATTGAATGTAATATTTTTAAATACTAATTTAAAGTAACAAAAGGTATTTTTTCCTTTCTGAAAATTATTATTTGAATCTAGAATTCCAAATATTAATGTAATGTACATTTTAACATAATATTATTTAATATCTACAATATGTATTATTTGGAAATATTAATTTATAGTAGAAAATGTAGTTTTTCCTGTATTGACCTTTTAAACATTTATATTTCTATTTCTAAATATTACATTAATAATTAAATGAACGCCACAAGCTTTTTAGTCTAGATTTCTGGAATACTTTGTAATAGCTGAGAAATACTGCGATAATTTGAAAATTTATTTTTTACTTTTTAGTGCATATGTAAGTTTATTATATGTAAAAGCTTGTTTTTTAAAAAGTTGTTTTTTTTAATTTTTTTTTATAATTCAAAACAATTGATATTTATTTTAAAATCCGAATGATACGCCAGATATGTGTAGCGATATGGTAATAACGTTAGGTAACGTGTTATCGTCATATCTTTCCTTACCTTATTTTGTCACGGAATGTATCTATTATTTTTGAAGTGATACGTTTTTAGGCACACCGCGTACACATTTTTCCTGGGCCCCTATTCTTAAGTGAGCTTGAGCATATGTGGATTCGAGTTTTTCGTTCGAGATTTTAAATCTCAAATACCCAAGAGCAGTCGTGATTTTTCATTCGACATTTCTATAAAAGTCGCATCGAGATTCGAGAAAACGGTATAATTTACACAGTCGAGATTCTAGTAAATAATTTAGTGACTTTTAAATTTAGTTTAGTAATCTCGAATTAGAAAAAATCGAACAAACTCGAGAATAGGGGCCCTGGGCGGTGAATAAGTTCGATTCGTCAGGTTCGGAGGTGAAACGCTCATTCAGCTAAACTCGGGAGAAGCGTTTATATAGAACTGGACAACTAGTCTAGTTAACAAGTGCCTTTTTGGCCAACTTTTTTCAGCAGTCTCCGAAAATTATGAGCGAGGTGTCATTCGATTCGGAATGGCATCTAGATGATTTTTGAAAAAAATGAAGTTCCGCAAACAAAAATTGCAAAAGTTATTAACAATTAACTAAAAAAAGAAAAGAGGGGTTTAGTTTTTTGCAAATATCTCAAAAACTAATAAAGATTTTTCAAATTAAAAAAAAGATTCGAAAAGAGGAGGAAATTTCCTAACAAAAACCTCGACTCCCGAAACTTCTATTTAATATTAAGAAACAATTTTTTTTTAAATCATTTGTTTTTCTTTTCGATATAAAAAAAAATTTCGTTTTATTTAATTTTTCATTGTTTATGCAATAAACAATTTGTTATAAACAAATAAATTTTTACCTTATATTTTTTTTCCTATTCTACTTACTGTTACAAAAACAGACATGATTTTGTTTTTGTTTTATAAATATTGGTCCTACAGTTTCGGGAGTCAAGTTTTTTTTTAGGAAATTTCCTCCTCTTTTCGAATCTTTTTTTTTAATTTGAAAAATCTTTATTAGTTTTTGAGATATTTGCAAAAAACTAAACCCCTCTTTTCTTTTTTTAGTTAATTGTTAATAACTTTTGCAATTTTTGTTTGCGGAACTTCATTTTTTTTCAAAAATCATCTAGATGCCATTCCGAATCGAATGACACCTCGCTCATAATTTTCGGGGACTGCTGAAAAAAGTTGGCCAAAAATGCACTTGTTGACTAGACTAAACGCGATCCGCATTTTAAAACGGTCGTCAAGAATCAAGAGATGACTTAGTCAGTTGATTGAGAAAAATATTTCAAGCAAAACAGTTTTTATGTACAAGTGGGGAACTTTTCGTGAGGGAACTACAGACTCTCAAAGTTTTTGTTTAAAATTAGTTTTTATTTAATAAAGTTTACGAAAAATATGATAATAAAGATATTCAAGAATTTGACTTAATGATGACAGTTTTTTAAAGAGAAAAAAAACTAGAATTAAGTTAAGTTTTTCTCCTTGTGACCGTCCCTTCTGAACTGGAACCCCGGGCGGTTACCCAGTCTTCATCCTTAAAACTAGCATTGCTGTTATACATTAACAAAATAAACAACGAATTTTAACAAATATAAAAATTTTAAACATCAACCATTCTTTTTTCCAAAGCTTACTTGACTTGAATTTAATATTGCACTCGAGCGATAAACATATTTTAGTTTTCCATGGCAATTGTGATTTTTATTAAATAATTAATAAAATTGCGTTGTGTCTTTGTTATGAGTTGTTTTATTATCGAAGATACGAGAAATTTTGCGATCGTATTTTAAATGGAAAAAAAATTCTCCAATTTTTAAAATTTCACTCGATCTTTTTGTTTTAGGTCAATAATCATTTAAATTTTAAGAATATTAAAAAACCTAATTTTAGGTTAAATTTTTGGGAATCTATAGCTCCCTCAGATTTCCGGACACATGTTTATATTAACTTTTTTTCTTAAAATATTTTTCTCAATATACTGTTCAAGTTTGTTCCACCTGGTATGACTCACCTGTATATGCTCATATACATATGAAGCATAGGAAAGCAGGGAAAAGTCAGGGAATTTGGTTAGAAGTCGGGGAATTTTTATAAAAATGCAAAATCACACAAATTCTCGCAAATATTTAAAGAGTGACGTTTTTTATTTTTTAGGTTTTTTATCTAAATTTTTTAAATAAAAAACGGTAAAATTCTCCTGGAAAACCGGGAAAAGGGAAATTTGTTCCAGAGAAATACTGGTCACCCTGTATAAATAAACATTAAAAAATTAAGTGCAAAATTTTTTGATATTTTTGGAATAATTTTATTTTACAAAAAAATTAGTTTGTGCTTAATGTGGCGGCCACTATTTGCCGTACGTTCTAAATTGTTTGATATATGACTAATTTTTTTTTCTATATAAATTATCCTCGCCATTTTTATTGCAGAAAAATAGATACTTTTAATGAAATGTGCTCGATTTGTGCTGCTATATTTCAAAATTTAAAAAAATGTCCAAAATTTCTTTAGTTATGAGCCAAAATAGTGTTTAACTATATAAGTTAGGTTAAGATTTCAGAAAAAAAAAATTTGTCTCGTAACAAAAAATAATTTAATCTAGAGGTGTGTTACTTTTATATGTGATAGTACATGATTATATTAATTCTAACAGGAACAAGAATTGACAAGCTATGATGATCCTGAATGTCAGGCAACAGATGAAGAAGCACCTGAGATCGACAATGAAGTCGATATTATAGAAGATAGTTCTACGACACCCGACGCAGGCCCATCCAATGTCGCAACCCAGAGTGGAACTGGCAGTCCTGGTGAATCCAGTGCTCAAGTACAACCTGGCGGTTCACAGTCAGATGCAATCAGTAGCGGGAATAATGAAAACCCATCAGGTTTGTTTAGTGTTGTATTTATTGATCTATTTAAAACACGATTTCATTTAGTTTTTTTGCACATGTATTTAGAAATAACGTACGTTGCATGTATGTGGAAGTGTGTGTGAATTTTATTTAAATTTAAATTTATTTTAGTTGTCGGTAAATATTTTATTAAATTTTATAGAATTTAGATGCATTCATTTCCTTTAAAATAAACTTCGAGTATATCAACAAAATTACATATACGGAACCATTGAATTATATTTAACTTGTATATTATTAAAATAATTGTAATAAATGTAAAACTAAATATAAAGTCACGATTTTTTTTCATGGGAAATTGCAAATAAGATTGTTCTTATATGAAATACATGCGTATTTTTTTAATATTTAATCATGTGTAATTTTACCCCCCTCAAACAGTGAAAATTTTCTAAACAAATCTGGAGTCAGGGAAATCTAAAATAGTCAATGAAAGTTAGGATTGTACTAAATCTGGAATGATAGAGAAAAATCAGAGAAGTCACAAGTGGCCATAGAAAGTCAGGGAATTAACAAAAAAATAATAAAGACAAGATGTTTTAGAAAGGCCAGGAATTTAGAATATACCGGGTGTCCCAGATAACTTTTCCAGCATGGGGATCTCAGTCAGTATCTATAAGAGATGCAGGTTTGGTTAAATGGGATGAATTATTTGTAATAACTACACAAAAAAATATTCATAAGACCTATGTGGTTTAGGCAGTATATAACAAAAAATGAAAATTCGGAATTTCTTTAAATGGCAATAACTTTTTTGTTTTTTACTCTACTTTTCAACAATATGTCTCTTACTATACTTATTTTCGAAAAAAAAGTTGAAGTACTAAATACCAGTGATATTTATGAAGTATTTTATTACAAACATTTAAGTGAGCCATCAAAAACAAAAAGTGTAAACAACAATAAAAATCACAAATGATTTTTTTTTCCTTCAAAAACCTGTGGACACCCTATGTTTATATGTGTGAATTAACATTTAAATGGCCTATTCAATAGATACAGAGTGTTTCAAAGTTACTTTTGTTGACAAGAAAAAATCCCAAGAAGTTATTCAATTTTAACAAACATACAAATGATAAACATTTTATTAAAGGTGTAATGTTGAGTCAAGCATCGCCATCTATCACGCACCCGTTTGCCCACCGTGGTCGTAACGTAACCCCGTTAAACCGTCAGCAACACCTCGTACTGCCCCACAGCTTCGATGAAGCGACGGGTGCCGGTGGCAGCGGAGACGACGGTATCGTCCCCAGCACACCCACGCTTTATGTACCGAGACGTACAGACGGGTTCAGTGAAGCAGTTAGCTCACCTCAAGTCCCGTCGGGCGGTAGATTTACTTTCAATGATTCTCCGTCGCAATGTAGGGATTCGAATGTTCAACAGTCATCCGAGACTGTAGACGATTTGAGGATTACTGAACATGTTGAAGAGTCAGGTAATTCTATTGTCTTAACATTGTGTACGTAATAACATTGCACGAGGAATGAATGCATCTAACAAGTATGAAATTAGTTTGTTGTTAACCGGATTTGGATAAAATATCTACAGTGTATTCTTTATTATTCAGCTATGATTTTATTTTTTTTTTATTGTGCATGATTTTATTAGTATATCTGTAGGTGACATTCTGTCACACTTTACAGTGATGATGATTAACCTCTAATTTGTTTATTAATATACTTAAATCATTTTTCTGTGTCAAACAAAGACACATATTGACACATGTTTGTTGGACAGTAAAATGCTCTGCAGTTGTTCTATATCATATATATTCGGCCAATTAAACTAGAGTAGAATCTTCCTTAATGTCTAAACTTGGGGCCTGATAACCTCTCTAAAAATTTCTTCCCCGTGCCCCCATAGTCTTAATCAAAACTCATTCCACATCAAATTAAACAATAAAGTTAAACTATTTTTGGTTTTTAAAGGTATGAGTTTGATTTCTTTATTATACTGTATAATAAAAATTGTAACAATTGAATTTTGCAATAATAAAAATTAGTTGACATGAACTTTAATACATAAATTAACAATTTTTCAAGATTACGTATAATCTTGAATAAATAGCAGTTGATACGATAGTATTTAGTAGCCAAATATATTGAATAAATGGCTGTTAGACTGGTTTTCTACATCTTTATGAATATAATATTTCTTTAGGTACTGGCCGGAGTGTTCCTACAACTCCTCTAGAAGTGTCACCACAGGGGGAATCCACTCCTACAGATGGAGCTGAAATATCTGCAAGTGTGGACGAATCGATTCAAGATAAAAATGATATAGTGATTATTGAACAATCGACCACCGAACAAGAACAAGGTACAAGTGAAGTGATAGAAGGGATAATTCCAGAAATAACTCTGACAGTTGTTTCCGGGGCTAGCAGTGACGCTGAACCCGTCTCTCAGCAACAAGAAACACCGGTGGACACGGCTCTTCAAGAATCGGGGCCCTCGAGCGAAACCAATCCTGAAAGTGGAACAGATAATGTTATAGATTTGGATGAAGGAACGGACGGTGTTAGTTCTGAAGGAGAGAAACCGGAAGCAATGGATGATTCAGAGGTATGTTTTTTATTAAGGGGAAAGCCACTGTGACAGGAAAAAAAATTTTTTTCTTACATTTTTTTAAAATATACATATTCATAAATATGTATACAAAAAATTGAGTATAAATTCCAAAAATTGATGGAGTTAGAAACAATTTAGTGAGATGAGGTAGCGCAGCTGGTTATGAGATAACAAAAACATTAAACACGTTTATCTCGAAATGACATTTTTCAACCTGGTTGACACGATTCCTCAAAGACTAATGAACCGATTTCATATTTTTTTTTTTTTATAATTTTCGTAATTGTAGTAGCTATCATTGCACGTAGCTGATTTTTGAAATTTTGATAATTAAAAAAAAATAGGTCTTAAAAATGAAAAAAAAATTTCAAACGATTGCTATTTTGTGGAAAAAAAAGCTACGTGCAACGATAGCTACATTCATATAGATATTGATAAAAATTTTATTTATTTTTTTCATATAACCCATCTAGAAATTTCGAGTGAACCATAGAGAAATTTTTTTTTTTTGGTCGCCCCTTGAGGCTCATAACTTTGTAACTATTTAATATTTATCAATAAAAATTGATATTAAATAAGTTGAATATATACTTAATAAAGCGTCCTTTACGTGATATAAAAATAATTAGTTATATCTGTAAAAAAAATTCCCAAACACTGATAATTTTTTGGCCCGTCACAGTGGCTATCTTCCTTAAGTGTTGGGTTATTTTGTCTATAAATGATGTTTTTATAGATTGAAGAAGGCAGAGAAGCTGAAGCGAGCACTTCACCAAGCAGCAATATTCAGAGAGGTCGTGCTACGGGCAGACGATCGGCCCGTAATTCATTTCGTATGTCGAACAGGGCCCATCGACCAATTCCAATAATATGGAACGATCCCCAAAATATGGGTGAGTCAAATTATATATTTTTATAAACATCGGAACAAAATAAAATACTGATTTTTATTTAAAACAGGAGGCTCGCCATCTCGTATGAACAGAGGCCAAGCAATTGACGTTCGTGGTGGCTTCTCACGACAAAGAGCTCGTAGAAACATGCGTCGTCCACCACAAAACTCGTTTGGGAGATTCTGAATCATTCCTTTCATATTTTAATTTATATATCATATTATGTAGATGTCTAAATGTAAATATTATACAAAATTGTGTTTCTTCTGTTATCAGTTTTTGTTCGTAGATATGATAAACTTTTTAATATGCATTTATATTTTTGTTTTATATTATAGATAGAAAGAATAAATAATTATAAAATTAGTAGTTATAATTTAAGTTGTGGGGAATAAGTATACTCATTGTTGAAATATTTAAAAAATATTTCAAACTTTGATTGAAAATTTGACACATATGTATAAAAAAAGATTAGATATTTAGTGAAAAATATGGGCAAAATATTTATCAGATATTTTGGTAATTTTTTTGACATGTTTGATCAAAGTATAATTTTTTTTATTTTGGACTGAAAAATTAGAAGTTGCTTTGTAATTTTTGTACTAGTAATTTTATTTCTCGAGTTATTAAGATTGAAAAGTAGAAATGCAATTTTGTATCAGTGCAGGGTTTTCGTGATTGAAGATTTTTAATAATTGAACTTTTGTATTTCTACAGAAAAGTGTAATCGTATTATTTACTGAATCATGTTAACAGTTCATTGAATTTAAATATAATAATTTTTGTCATATCATTGTTCTTGTATTTTTTTACAATTTACCTTCATAAATTGGAACATTAAAAAACTATTAAACATTCTTAAAAACACATACGAATATATTTCATAAATATTCTTCCACGACTGAAAATTTTTATTATTTGAACATTCTAAATAGAGCATTGACATAAACAATGTCGAATACGAGATCAAATACTGGATAACTCAATTAAAATTATTTTGTTTACTAGTATGTACTAGTTACTGTTCTGGGAATCCCTATTTTTATCTAGTTACTTTTTTTTACATAATTTAAAAGCAGTGTTGTTTAAACTGTGAACAGTAAAATTATTTATTTTGAAATATAAAAAATAATAAATTAACAATCGGGATAGCGTGTAGGGATCTCTCTCGCACTAATAACTAATCTAACATAAATATTTCATAAAATTAAACTATCTATTTTACTAATTGTAAGTGGATTTTAATGGGTACACTTAAGTATAAGTGCCTTAATGTAAAATAAATAGCTCCTAAATATAAACAGACATATGGCTATATTTGTCTTGAAAACTAAAATTAGATAGTAATTACTGTTTTGTGCAATATTACAGTGAAACTTTTTTAAGTGCGACTTGGTTAAGTGGGAAACTTCTATAACTAGTATTCATACTGAAAATGAGGTCCCTATAGTAAAAATAGTTAAATTTATATATTGAAGCTTTATTTAAAAAAAATATAGGTATATATAAATAAATACATAATAAATAGGTATATGGGTAAGTGTATTTTTACAATTTACAATTACTTCTACATTTACACTTCTGTAACTGGGTAAATGGGACATCTCTTTAAGTGAGATAAAATAACTGGTCCCTTGAGATTTCAGTTATCCAGGTTTCACTGTATGTATATAGAAAAAGGACAGTTAATTTTCAAATAGTTTTTATGTACATTGTTGACAGTATGTTTTTTTAATGGTTGGCACCACTTTGTTTGAATAGTTTAGTTCCTACTTTGGCCACGCGCAACTCAAGACGCTTGTGTCGGTTTGTTTAACAAGTTCAGACAATATTGTTGACAGAAACCGTTTTTATAGAAAAATGTACTAAGTTGTAATTGCGTTTCGTGTATTTTTTTAAATTATAATTTGTCATACCCACTTTTTAGTAGTGAATATTATTTTGTACATTGTTGCTAGTTATGTTTTTTTGTTCTTGTTTGTGTATTAAACATTAATTGAATGAGGACGTATGGAGATATCTGTTGATACGAATTATTTTGACATTTCCCTTATTACTGGTGGATGTATCTAACGGGGTAAGTACTTTTAAAAACAATACTCTAAATATGTATGTAATCCGGTACTGATCAGTTAAAAGTCAGCCATCCGTAAAAAATGTTTTTTTGTTAATTGATACCAGTACCAGTTGTCTATTAAAAAAATATTTTCATCAAATTCTGTGTTCGTATTTCTTAATTATGATTAAAAAAAAATAAACAAGAATGAGATTGACATATTTTGCAAAATATTAGCAGTGGCGTAACCAGGATTTTTTTAGGAGAAGAGGGGTTTTGTGGAAGGGCATATACATACATGTATAGTATACATTTTACATATAAATCCTATAACAATCTGGCCCCTTGTTGCTTACAATATTGCGGGGAGGAGCAGGCCTAGTAGGTAATTACCTATATTAAAAATATATGAAAATTAGACATTGGAAAAGCAATCAAACTTTTGATTAACTAGTAGAGGTACTCATAGTATGAGTTCTGAGAGCCTCGAATCAATATCATTAAATATACTTAATATTTTTACATTATATTCAATTTTTATTTTTATTTGCTTTCGCCAGTTCGGTTAAAAATGGCAACGTTGTCTTAACTCTTACGGAGTACCTATCTCTATGGTAAAATAATAGTTTCAAGATGGGGGTAAAATTCATGTAGAGGTAAACTAGATCCTAATTAAAATATCTATAAAATGTTTATAGTAAAATTAGTTAAATTTAAATATTGAAGCTTTATTTAAAAAAAAATATATATATATATAAATAAATACATAATAAATAGGTATATGGGTAAGTGTATTTTTACAATTTACAATTTTTTAACGATTTTTTCATACTTTTAAATTATGTGGTATAAATCATGCACTTACAGTAGAAACCGGTTCAGGGTGGCCAGTTTCTGGAAAACCGGGAAAAGTCAGGGAATTTTGCTATATCGGTCCCTTCGATGTCGTTATAACAGATTTTTACTGTATCTGTATGCATAGGCGCCGACTTTTCATTTAACCTGGGGGGGGGGGGGGGCGAGATTTTCATAAGTTTTTTTTCCTTAAAAAATGTGCAATATCCAACTTTCGTAATAACGACAAAAATTTCAGAAACGCAACTAATAATGTGAAAAAAAAATTCTTCATAAAATTATTGTAGTTTCGATAAAAATCGATCAAACTATAATTATTTGAAATAATTGAAAAGTGGACATTTATATCATTGAAATCTTTTTTTTTATTTGTATATTAGTTTTTTTTCATTTACAGAGGCTCATGAAACGTAAACGACGATTTTAGCTGAAAATATAGTAAAGTGTAGAAAAGTTGTAGATTTTTTTTTAAAGCTGTTGATCTTGTTGTAAAAATCTTATTGATAAAAGTATCTTTAATTTAAAATGAACTAGAGTTCAGCTGCACAGGGGGGGCGAAGCCCCCCTGGTATAATATCTGAGGGGGCGATCGCCCCCTTCGCCCCCCCCTCGTAGTGGGCGCCAGTGCCTGTATGTCATACGGTTCAAGATTATTCCTTTCCGGATTTTTTTTCAGCTTTGTTTTGACATTTCTAATTATAAATATTAATATATGAACAACACAATTTCAAACAATATACGTATAATATCAATAAAGAATTAAAAAAAGTTATTTTATTTATTACTAAAGTACATGAGACACAAATATCAGTACTTCAGTGTGTTTCAATCGTATCAAAGTATTGAAATTAAAATTTTTTGGATAATATTTAAAAATTCTATAATTTTGTACGTATAACTAATTTGAAATTGACGGTTAGATATCACTGGTTTTATTTGAAAGTGTTTTTTTATGTTTATCTTAAAGTAATTACAATATTTCACAAAATGTCAAAACAGTATTAAAGATAAATGTTGTCTTTATCATATTGTTTATGAAAAAATCGTCAAGTAAAAAGTTTTATAAATATATATTTATCACAGTTATAGAAGTATATTCGTTTATAAATTAAATAAATATCTTACAAAAATATAATTAGTTATATACATTTGACTAGATGATTTTTTTAAACCTCACCATTGTTTTTAAAAAGATAAGTTTTCACTAAAGTCAATGCAAAAATTAATTATAATGTTCAACTTTTCTAATTTAACCTATATTATATAATCCAATTATGTAATTAATTGGGTTACATTTAATTACACTATATATTCGATAGTATTCACTTTGCACATTGAATATAAATTCCAATACTTTGCACTTAAAATTTTATAGTATGCACTTTATACACTTGAACATAAATTATAATACTTTTATTTTTATTTTAATGCATAAAGCTAATATTGAATCGTTTTAAAATATAGAAAATCACAAAAAATACATTAAAAATATCAAATCTATTGGGGCGAAAGGAGGTTGGTTAGTTTTGACGTTAGGTTAAAATATAGAAAATCACAAATATCACAATAAATACATCAAAAATATGTAATTTTTAAATCTCACAGGTTCTTTAGGTCAAGTGCAAAGTATTATTTTTTTAGTGCAAAGTTATTTTTGGTAGAAACTATTTAAAGTGATATCATTTATTTAAGTTCAATATATTTGTTTAATATTGAATAATTAATTTTTCGTGCAGTATATTTGTTATAAGTGAAAACGAGTAAATAAAAAATGTTTATTATTTAAAAAAAGTGCATTGAATACAAGCCTAATTAATTGGGCTACACGTCGAGACGAGACTGTCTGAAATTTTGACGAGACAATACTAATTAAATTTTAATTTTAAAAGACTTTTTTCTGTCACGTGTATTCGATCATAACCAAAGACAAAATTCGATTGCGTATAGTTTTTGCATTGACTGTGATTAAAAATAGAAAATGGAAACAATTTTAACAAAATTAATAAATTATCGCCCACTACTTATTAGCCTTGTTTCACACATACGCGGTTCCATTCGGTTCGGTTCGTTTTCGGTTTCAGCCGAAAAAGAATCAAACCCTTTCACACATACACGGTTCTCATACGGTTCATATTAGGTTTTATTTTTTTCCGTAAACTCAGTAGTTATCATGGGGAGAAAGCAAGTTGTTGCCATGTTGTTCCTCTATAAAAATAAATAAAAAATGAAGGAGGAATACTAGAATTCATTGCAAGCACCCTCTCATCACTTTACAGCAGGAATTTGGAGCATTCTACACTATTTTCCCGAAGCTAAAGAGCATGAAGACGATCCACATCAACATCTAGAAAACCGCTCATTTTATTAGAAAATCCGCGACAAAACTTAAAAAAAAAATAACACTCGCTATCAGGTTAAAACCGAAACTAAACCGAGTATGTGTGAACGCGTTCATTGCTTTTTGTTCCCTGGACACGAATTGAAACCTGATGAAATCTGTCCATGTGGAGGGAGTATTCAGTTCTGTACGGTTTCTATTAGGTACCGAAATCAAACTGAATCATTGTTTCACACTTGTCGGCAGCGACCGAAAACGAACCGAACCGAATGAAACCGTATATGTGTGAAATAGGCCTTACCAAGTGTAACTTAATGCCCCTTTAGGCCTTTACAACTTAAATCTACATTTAAATTTGATATAGTATTATCAACAGAACCAACATAGACTGCGCATTCTGTATTAATATAATAGTGTATCATTTCTTGTTTAAATAAGGACAAGTATATCCCAAACCATTTTCTATGTCTTTCTTTTGACACGACTCTGCTTTTGAGTCAGATGCGCGGTCCATGCTCTATGTCTATGAATAATAATATAATTAGTACAATAAAAACTCAGTATTTGCTATTTAACAGGATATATACCAAGCTTTCAACAGAAACAAACTGGTAACATAGATAGAAGAAATTGGGCATAAATCTAAGGAGTATTTAGCGTTCAATTGTTTGATATTACTACGCAATTATGTTTTTATATACACATGTACATATATATGATATATGATAGAGCATATCGTAATTTTAAACCATACACAAATTTATTTATAACATTATAACTACAATATGTTGTCTATGACTATATGTTATTTATATAAAATCATTTGTAACGAAACAAATGGTTAAGCTACCAACCATAAACATTATAGGAATTGCATAGCTGTCCGGTTATTTCAGTAAGAAAAGACAGGACAATTAACTAATTAAAAATGGCTCTTAAAATATACTGGTTTGGTATCGATTAAATATATTCAAAATTGATTTATTTTAAATTTTGCTATGAATGCAATTTGAAGCTGATTTAATTACACTTATTTTGCGTCTCTTAAGGGTTAAGTACATTGCCGATTTTAGTAGCAATAAATAAATTTATTATGAGGAATGTATTAAAAAATATTTTTTGTGTATGCTTTCAAATTAAATTATAATAGTTTTGTTTGCATATGTATGATATATATAAAATACATACATATGTATTATTAGTGATTAATCTAAAAAATAGATGCCTAGGGTCTTCATTTATATAGGAATGTCCATTTTAAATTGTAGTTGATCCTATAACAAATTTGATTTTCAAAATGATATTTTATTTGAACGAAAAACTGATTAAATTCTGATTATATAAAAAAATATTGAATTTAATCTTATTTACTATTTAAACTAGTGCCGACGACTTTTAGACCAACTGACAATTAAAAAAAAAGTTATTTTATTTAAATATACAAACATTTTTTTGTCTACATGTTGGACAGCACTGATTTAAATAATTTCTGATTTATCAAAGCATTAAGCATTTTGATGAACAAAGTTTAATATGTATAAAAATATATTAAGTATTGCTTTTATAGATATCGATTTTGTACAATTATATCCGTATTTAAATACTGATAAAAAATACTTATTCGTTAAAAAATATATTATTTTTAAAAGGTATATTATATACATATATTAAAATTTGGCAAATATTATTTTCATTGGTATTCTATCAATGAATTTAAAAAAAATCCTTACCATTGAATGTCTCTGATATTTTATTTTATTTATAAATAATACTTATATCAGATATTTAAGCCATTTTTTACAAACTAACGTTTTTATTTAATTCACGTCTCATTTAAATCTTTAGTTATTTCATCAAGATTTCTTCAAATTTTCCTATTTCTTGATCGTACGCTACGATTTTAAATGCAAATATCTCTTTCAGGTTTTTCCTTCGGTTGGCATTCGCATTTTGTATGATTTTTAAAATGCAATTCCTTGTATATTGTCTGTGTTCCACCAATTTTCCATTCTGTCACACTGAACGTTCTATTAACAATATTATGTTCATCAGAAACACACTTATCGTTATTATTATTACAATATCCGGAACAAGTACACCGGAACAATAATGTCTGTGAAGGATAGTATATTTCCTTCGTTGATATTCCGGTTCCTTCGAATTGTACAGCTTGCGTATAAGAAACCATCACAGGTCTGGGTGTTTTACAATTCGGTAAGAAGGTGTTTCTATGTTGATTAAATTCACCAACACCGACACTTTTCCCTGCACAGTTAATAACTAAACTATTTATAATCCATAATGCTACAAGCGTTGTAGCTTGTGCAAAAAATCTTAACTTTGGTAAATGCATTTTTTAAGACAGTGTTTTGTTATGTATTATTTAGTTTTATAGTTAATACATTTCACAGTGTTTGATACGTGGTATAATTTCACAAAAGCACATGACTGGTGCACATGTACTCGACGACACAACAAGCTTCGGGAATTATCTACGAGAAACTGACCGGTGAAGCACTCTGTGATAGTAGTTTTAATCATGCGTGATGTCATGAAGCCAGGGGTTTTCAAAACGCTATAGCTGTTATTAATTAAATGAATGAATTAAATGAGTCAAGAGGGGATTTATTGAAATTACTGGCTAGTGCAACCCTCACAGTTTCATATAAGCTGTTCAGAGGCCTAAGTAACTAGCTTATTGTCGCTGTTTTTTTTGTATCATTTGCATAGAAAAAAATTCAATATTTTGTTTTGTATGGAAATTAAAAAAAACTGTGTCTGTCTGTCTGTCTGTCTGTCACAGCTTTCTGGCTATGGTATCGTTTTATTTAAGAGCTGAAATTTGGTGTAATTAATTTTAGTAAGTAGCGGATCAATTTAGAAAAAAATAGTTTTTTAATGGGTCTGTCTGTTTGTCTGTCTGTCACAGCCATCTGGTTAAAGTATCGTTTTATTTAAGAGTTGAAATTTGATGTAATTAATTTTAGTAAGTAGCGGATCAATTTAGAAAAAAATAATTTTTTAAATTTTTAGCACTTCTTAATGGGTCTGTCTGTTTGTCTGTCTGTCACAGCCTTCTAGCTCTAGTATCGTTTTATTTAAGAGCTGAAATTTGGTGTAAATAATTTTAGTAGGTAAGTAGCGAATCAATTTATAATTTTTTTTTAATTCTTAGCACTTTTTAATGGGTCTGTCTGTCTGTCACAGCCTTCTAGCTCTAGTATCGTTTTATTTAAGAGGTGATATTTGGTGTAATTAATTTTAGTAAGTAGCGAATCAATTTATACAAAAAATGTTTTTTTTAATTCTTAGCACTTTTTAATGGGTCTGTCTGTCACAGCCTTCTGGCTCTAGTATCGTTTTATTTAAGAGCTGTTTGGTGTAATTAATTGTAGTAAGTAGCGTGTCAATTTATAATTTTTTTTTTAATTCTTAGCGCTTTTTAATAGGTTACTAAAACCTTTTTTTTGTTTAATCACGGCGAGTAGGGTATCATATATGAAAGCTGGAGATTCAATGAATTTTAATATGTATTAAAATCTTTGGAAAAATTGGGAATATGCAAATTATTAGCACTACCACACTTTTTTCAAAATTAAATTACAGTTGGTAAGGTTAGATAAGGTTTTTTTTGGAGGGGGGGGGGGTGTCAAAATACAAAAAAGGTAGTTTAGTTTTAGTAAACATATTATAAAATTTAACATTATTATTAAAACAATAATTTACAAAAATCTAAAAACTATATTTCAACCATATTCGTATATCACAAAAACATATAAAATATTGTAAGTTACAAAACATTGCTTAAGTTAATAATAGTAAATACAATAAATTTTATAATACAATTTAACAGGTGTTTATAAACTATTAGTCTATTTTAACAGTAGTAAGTACGTTGTGTTGCATTCTGATCGAAACCACCAACTCCTTTGAGATTCTGATAATTAAATTTTAAAGATGTTGGATTATTTAATCTGCAAATAAAAAATATAAATTAATAACTTATCATTTTTTATACACATCGTAAAAAATAACAGTAGATCGAGGACGTTATTTTAAGCAAAAAAATTTGTCTGGCAACTCTTCTTGAGGGAAATACAATCTCTCAAAAATGTTATTTATTTATTTAATATCTAGAGAACCCATTGTGACACAAAGTTGATAATCAGTTTAATTTTAATAATTGTTATCGATTTTTAGTATCAATAAATTATAATTTGAACCTTGGAGTATATGGGGTAACCAGGCCCATAATTTTTTTTTCAAAACTTAATCAAAATCGGTTCTCAAGATATTAAATAAAAACTAATATTCTTTGGGAGGATTATAGCTCCTTCACGAAGTATTTCTGGATACATATCTATATAACTATGGACAATTATAACCTAATATGACTGGTCCTCTAAATGTCGTTATAAACGATTTCGACTGTATAACCATCCAAATGTTTTAAATTTAACAGTGAAGAAGCAGATATTATCGCTTTTCATATGACTGGTTTTGTTAGTTGGAAAATACAGGTATCTAAATATCTGAAACATGCATTCATGTGAACATACGTGTTTGTTAATATAGATATTAATAATAACGTATGTGTTGAAATATTTGTAGTAACGGTAAAAATATTTTGCGATAAAGGTAGTAAAATATTTCTAGTGTGCATATTTTTATATTGACTTACTACATAACATTCTTTAAATAATTGAATGAAAAATGAGTAATATCTAGAAATGATCCCGTCAAAACCAATTAAGGATACAGTCTTTGCTGAAACTTAAGTATGATATAGCTCGTGACTTGCTGATCAAAAGTTCCCGAAAATCGCTAGTCTTTTAGTTATTCAGGGTAAGAAGCTAGGAATTAAAATATCTCCTAATAATTTTTGTACAATATTGTTCTTTACCGAATTTCTGATCCAATCGAAATTTGATCCTAGTTATTGTCTATATGGTTGGTGAGCTCATAACTTTTTATATAACTAGAATAAACTGGCCATTTTCGGACCTTATGATCAGCACTTTTATTAATTAATTAAGGAAACGTACTTTCAGAATCTTCGATAACAGCATCTCTGATTTTTTGCATTAAAGATAATGCAATATTAATTGGCACGTCTCTAGCCAATATCTGTCTTCCGTTCATTTCTTGAGCATTCTGTCTTGGCTCCTGGATAATTCTGACTTGTTGCTGTTCCTGGGGAGCATTCTCTTCGTTGTCATCTTCATCTTTATCTAATTCTTCTGTAACATGTACAGCAATGATCTGCTCATGTGGAAGACGGTTAATTTCGGTCAAAACACTTTCAGGAACATGGATGAGTTTCTGCGATTCTGGTACTTGATCAACGACAACTGGATGGAGCTGCTGTTGTTCTATCTGCATCTTTGGTGGTACCATTTGCTGTTGGATTGGTTGGACATGGTTTACTTCAGGTTGCATTCTCTGCACGGGTCTCAGGATTGGATGTTCCATCGGGGGTTGCATATGGAGTGCCATCTGAGGCATTTGGTGTTGCTGCATTGGATGTGGTTGCATTTGCTGCTGCATGTGATGTGGTTGCATTTGTGGTTGCATATGATGTTGTTCCATGTGATGTGGTTGCATTTGTGGTTGCATATGATGTTGTTCCATGTGATGTGGTTGCATGTGATGAGGAGGTTGAGCAGACGGTGGTGGTGGTGGTTGCATACGGTGCATTTGCTCGATCTCGTGAATGCGTTGCATTTGCTGCTGGGCTCTGATTGCCTCGAGGGCGACGCGTTGCTCGTGAGCGATGTGCTGAGCGATCACGTGCGGTGGGATCATGGGGAGTTGGTTTCTAGGATAAGGCTGCTGCATTTGTTGTGGACGTTGCTGAGGGATGAAATGGGGATTCGGTCTTTGTTCTGGAAGAGGAATGAGTATTGGCTGTATGTGGATTTCTTCAGATTGTGGTTTGATTTCTCTGAAAAAATAAATAAATGGTTATAAAAGTTGTAATGGTTCTTATGTTGAAAAAATGTAGGGCTTAAATTATTATTTATAGTTTTTTATAATCCACTTAGCCCAAATTCCGATATTTTACGAAATTCAACCTCTAAAAGGGGGACGATGGAGATCTTATTGTGATAATTTACATATAATATACATAACTTCTTGCAATATAATGGTGAATTTAAGGGAAAAAAATACGTCGCAATTTTTTTAAAGAAGTAAAAAATTGTTACAGATCAATTACCCAAATTTTATAAATTGTATTAAAATATTAATAAAAATAATGCGGGTGAAGCCGCCAGTACTTTATAACCATACATATAAACTATAAAAAAACGTTGATTGTTTCTATAAATAGCATATGTTTGCTTGGAAATCCCAGACATCCAAATAATAAAACGATGTTCATAAAACAATAATTGTGTGGCACAGTTTGACCTTTATAACTGTTACAACATCTTGACAACATTTTGATTAACATTATTCATAACAATCAGTTTAGGCGAATCATCGAAACCCTCAATTGAACGGAAGCTATTATTTTGTTTGATCTGAATCACCATATTTAATACACTATAGTAAAGATGACATTAGGATATGTGTGTACAATATATTATTAAATGAATCATCCGTGATTTATTTACTAAACAACCTTTCTATTTGTTTTTTGTTGTAGTAAGAATATAAATTGAAGAAAAATTAGTTTAAAATGACTAGATAGCAGTTATAAATACATATTGATATAAAATTGGGTGCAAAAAATGTATTCCATTAAATATGTATCCTTACATGGGGAGATAGGGAGGGGGTAGAGTTCAAAATGTTATAAACAGACAGTTAAGTTTATAAGAATTATGATGAAAGTGTACCTTTCATTTCCACTTTCGCAGACAATGACCATTTTTTCTCCAGTAACATGTTCAAATCTTGGATCAGTGATTATATCCAATCCAAAAGGCAACCTCATAGCTCTTGGTTGATGATCAACAACTTGATCAGCCCTTTTCTTCTCAACAACGCAGTTCAATTTTGATCTTTGGTTCTTCTTCACCAAAGCATTGACGAGGTTATCGATGTCAAACTGCAGAGGGAATCTGCCACCATCATCGTCATCTGATTCGTCATAATCACTGTCGTATTCTGCAGTTTCGTCAAGAGTGTTTTGTTTATGATCTTCTGATGTTTTTTCATCTGTCTTTGCTCCATCTGCAGTTATTTCTTTCTCTTTCACGGCCTGCTCGGTTGTAGTCGTTGATACTGTTTGGATACTGTTGCTAGATTGCTCAGCAATTTGTTCCTCCTGAAAATATAAAATAAGATAATTACGTGTGTTTTGTAACACTTTATAATCGACTCTAACAATACTAATTAAATTACATATATGACCTTAAACAACTCTAATTATATGTATTCATACCAATACTATATAGTTTTTAGATTGTATCACCGGGCTGTTTGTTCATTTGAAATATAAGTTTCGAAATTTGCATGTATGTATGTAAATAAATAGAAATCAATATGTTTATTTATTTATCCAAGTTATTTGATCCTTCAAATCTATTTTAATTTTGTTAACATCATATATTATTATAACAATACAACCTTGGATATTGTATTGCAACAAAACTATTAACAAATACGATGAAATAAACTATTGCAGTATTTTATATTTATGTATTCATTTTTTTTTATCATGGTACACTTGATTCGTGATGTTCCTAAAATTTTCAAGGTAAATATTAATTTTAATTTTAAATTAAATCATGAACGTTAATTTCTAGAATGATGCTCTTCTTAAACAGTTTTTTTATATTTATTTGTAGGTTTAATTTTAACGGATGATAATTCTTTCCACGCCTGGCTTATTTTAATAGTTATATTGCAGTTAGAGCATAAAAACAGTTTTATTTTATTTGATCAATTGTACTCTATTTGAATAGCACGCTTTAATTAACTTTTTTAAACAAAAAAGTATAGCAATCATGATAAAACTAAAACGTTTGAGGGTCCCAGTGTGTCTGTTGTAAAAAAAGTTTTGAATTTAGTGTTATGGAGTAGATGTGCACCTTATATTTTAAAAGAGCATCACAAAACTTTAAGGGGATATTTAATTTTCCAGTTTTTGATTTCTGAATTATTTTTGGAACTGTGCATAATAAAAAAAAATGTTTTGAACGAAAGTTGTACAGAGTATGTACTATTGTATAAAATTTATGTTCAGTAAAACCAATTGTTTTCTAGATATTCGTTTCTTTATATTAATGTATAAGAAAATCCGGTAGTGGCCACATCATTTTATGAGAATGCTAGTGAAACAGATTCATTGTTAAGAAGCCATAACGATTAACTTTACAAAAGAAACATGTTATTTTCGAATTTACATTATTTTAAGTAGAAGCAAAACATTTTTTTTTTTATTATAATAAAGTATTTTATACACAAATGTTTTTTATTTCTATTTTTAGATTTTTGTATACATGGTGTATAAAATTAATAAATATTCAATTATTTTAATTACTTTATGATTATGTTTTTTTTTCATGTTTCGTGTAGTAATGTATGGTTGTTTAAAAAATTACCGAAATAAATTACTTATATTCTGAAAAGTAGCGTGCAACATGTAAGTACGTACTACATACATTATTTATTTATTTTAGTTACATCAATTGTTTTAATTTGACGGTGGATATTTTTTTAAATAATACATACCTACACGATTTGAGGATTTATTCTATATTTATTTTAGCGAATTTTTCGAAGAAAAATATAGCTATTGCTATCACCATCATGACGCAACTTCGGAAAAAAAACTATATATCTTTATCAAACTTGATCTCGAGATCACGAAAATGAGGTTCGTTAAAAACTTTATGTATATATATATATATATATATATATTTTCCTTCGAAATTATTGGGTTGTTTGGTCAAATGAAATAAATAAAAAAACACTAGTTTTTTTAATTAATTATTTTAATAAGCATAAGCGCTTTTCGGAAATGTATTTCCTTCATCAGTGATTGATTCATTAATAATTAAATAATACATTATAATATACAATTTTTATATATAAAAATTGTATATTATAATGTATTATTTAATTATTAATGAATCAATCACTGATGAAGGAAATACATTTCCGAAAAGCGCTTATGCTTATTAAAATAATTAATTAAAAAAACTAGTGTTTTTTTATTTATTTCATTTGACCAAACAACCCAATAATTTCGAAGGAAAATAATTTATAATGGTCATATATCTACATTCAAAATATATATATATATATACATATGTATATCTGCCGTTTCGAGTGGACTCTCTAGCCTTCCAGGATTACTTCCGATCTTTTTGAAACTTGGTTAAAAAATCGATCTCACGAATACCTCGGTTAAGTTCGTTAGTCAGCGAAATTCCTTTATGGATTTCAAAATGGCGGCCGTTTAAAACCGAAAAAAAATCATATCTCGGGTATTAAATATCGGATTGATAATATCAAATATGTTTTGGAATCCTCTCAATAAAACAAAATTATTGTGTCTCTTGTGATTTTTCGGTATAAGGTACCGTTTGGTTGATATTTTAAAAACAAAAAAAATATTGTAGAGATTGTAAACTAAGAATGCCGAGTTCGAGTCCCGATGTGGAACTTTTTTTAACAAGTTTTTTATTTTATTTTTTTGTTTATTATGTAGAGTAAAAAGTTAATAATCAATAAAAAATTTAAAAAATTTCAAAGCCAACTTTTTTTTACACATTTAATTATTTTTTATTTTATTTTTTTAATCAAATAAAATTCGCTTACCGCGGTGGTTGCGCGGACAGAATATTTAAATATACATTAAAACAATTTCCGGCATGGATAATAAACAGTTATTGGATTAATTTATTTGCAATGTAGAGCTAATAAGTGCATTTTATGTCAATTGGTTCTTAGCATTTTTTAAGAAGTAACGCCCACATAAATTTTATTATTGGTTTTCTAATTAATCAGTTTTAAATTAAATAGTTTAAAAGTTTAAAATTTTAATATGTTATTTATGGATAGCTCATATATTTTATACTATTTTTTTTAATATTTGACGTATGGTTTTTGAGGAATTGGATCAGAGAATAGGTTCTATGTTTCATGAATTGGATATTAAAAATAGAGTTTTTAACATACAGTAAATGAGAGAACTTGTCGAAAGTGCTATTTATTCTACGCAATTGGCTATAGAGAAACGTTTTAAAAATTGATTATTTGAAATTTCAACCCTTTTAAAAATTATATAAATAAAAAAACAAATATATTCACCTTTAATTTATTCAAAATAATGAAATACTAGCTCTGCCATTACAGCAAATTAGTACATGTTATTATTATATACCGTTTTGTCTATTTTAATTTTAAAATTTTTTACTTTTAATAATTAACAAAGTAAAATATTCCATTAAATTAAAAACAAAATTTTTCGAAACCAAATCTTTTTTTAGTGTGCTAGTAGACGTATAACCTTAAAATCCGACTTTGCAATAGTGTATTCGATTTCGGTTGATTGATTTTAACTAAAAACTCTTCTTTTTGAAAATAAAACTAGGGTCTTAGTCTTCGACTTCGATAAAGGAAGATTTGATTTTTTTGCTTTTTGTGTGTTATCCAGAATTTTATAAAAAACAACACCAACCTGTACAAGGGCTTGAGGTATGACAACAGTTGGTTCCTGGACGACATATCCTCTCTGGGCATTGGCCTGGACGTAAGCACTGGCTAAGATGAAGCATCCTAAGACAATGCTAACCACCACAATTGTGTACGCAATGATTTTGGCTACTTGTACAGTAGTTGCTTGCTGCATGCGATGGTACGCCTGGAAATAAATAAAAACAAGTGTTAAAATAATTAAATAATTTCAAAATATTGAATTTTGTTTGATGTTACATTAATTGAAAGAGAAAATTTCGAGAATCTCGGGTTTTAAAAGCGAAATTATTATTGACTTATAATTAGTTTAATGCCTTTTGAACAATAAAATGTGTGAAATAGAGCGAACGCTTTTTTCTTTTGATATACGAGTATAAATTATCACAAGAAAGTAGAAAACTGAAGAAAATATCAAATTAGCAAGACAACAATTACGGTCTTTACTTTAAATAACTATTATTATAAAATTGAAAGTTATAATGTGTAGATTTGAATAAAAGTCTCCACGTTATTGCAACGTGTGCATCTAATTCAAAACAATTACTTTTCTACAACAATGAACAGAATAGCCAACTTAATTATGCGAAAATTTCCACGTGCCATGAGAGAAAAAATAAAAACAATTAAATAATCAATCTAGACACATGTTCATGCTTAGTTAAAATCAATACAGGAGTTCTCAAAATGTTAACACTTTGTTACTAATAGCCTTGTTAAATGTTAATTATAAAATGGACCAATCAGCTTTTAAATACTAGACTCTGATTGGTCAATTTAAAAATGTATAATACTTTTAAAAATTGCAGGGGGTAAAGAATATTTGGCGACAGTTGTATTGTTTTAGATTTATAATTGACTAATCAAGTTTTTTAGTATTTTGATAAAAAGTTTGAGTCGTGAAAAACTGATTCAAAATAAATCTTAGACAAGGAAAGGTATAGGTCTCATAATACGTTAGCTAAAATTGAAATTGGTGAGCTCCGAAAAATTAGCGGTTTATCATTAAAATCTTAAAATAAATATCAATTGTTTAGAGTTATAAAATTAATTAATAATTAAAACTTTCAACGGTTGTCTATGTCTATGGAATATGTAAATTAAAAGAAAATTATGTTATTGAGTACCTCTGTTATAGAATATAGCGTGCAAAGATGAATTGAATTCGATTAATTATCTTTAATTAATGCTAGATCTTAAGATTTTTTATTTAATTATTTTCACACCTAAGTACATTCATCACATATGTATAATTTTATTGTAGTCAATAATAATTTAACATTGTTTAAGTTTCTTCAACCGAAAATAATTATCATATACCTATGTGCAGTATATATTTATATTTTTCGAAATTAATATTACCTAAGTAACAATTTTGAAAAAATCTAAAATTATAAAAAAACACAAAAATAAAATATTTTTAGAACAAATCATAAACTAATCTTTTATAATTATTTACACATAAATATTATAAAATATAAATATTATTAACAGAAAGCTTACATAACAAAATATATTATATCTTCAAATCAGTGCCGGCCTTTGCGATTCTGGCGCCCCAAGTGAGATTTTTTTTGACCCCCCCCCCCAAATGGCGAACGACAAAAAAAAGTCTGACGAACAAAAAAAAATCAGTGATAATTTGAAAAAAACATTATTAAAATTAATGATTACAAAAATGTAAAGAGTTGAGTAATCAATGTTGCCATTACACACTTTTAATTGCTGAAGAAGAACATTATTGGATTTCAAACTTATTTAAAGAAGCTATTGTGGTCTTCCACCGCCCCTCTCGGCCTGGCGCCCCGAATGATCGCCCCCCCCACCCTAAAGTTGTCACTGTGCATGTCGATAGTGCAGTTTTTATTTGACACTTACTATTATTCCAGTGTGTTCAGAAACGTCACACACAAAGATTGGAAATTTAAACTATTTTTGATATTAAGCATTTTTGTATTTTATTATTTTGCAGAAAAAATCAAAATTATTATTAAAAAAATATCTAAGGCTTAAATTTGGCGCCCTAGAACAGAATATAGAAAATAAGTTTATAAAAATTGGCGCCCCCACGAAATTGGCGCCCCAGGCTGTGGCCTGGGTCGCCTGGCCGTTCGGCCGGCTCTGCTTCAAATAAGTAGGTTGACGAAAAAAAAATGTAGATACAGTGTAATATAAAAATTTATCAAAACCCACACGTGAGTGTTGCCGCACAACTCACTTGATGGATACAACTCAAAAAATACCCTTGCCAATCGATTCGTGAATCAATTCCGAGTCCAACGAGGTACATGAAGCTATATATGAAAAATTGTGTATGAAAAATGAACATTATGCTTATCCGTGGCCGGATGGAAGGTCATGACCGGAAAATTTCCTAAAATGGGCTAAACTAGAACCACAGACCTACCATTTAGTGAAAACCCGAGGTCTCTAGATGGTCAGGGGGCCCAGATCTTGCGGTAAGACTGACATCGTACTTTCTGGCAATTCTAGATTAATATATCTAAAAAACCTAATGTTATGGAGCAATTCGAGTAACGAATTCGATTTCAGAATGCGTCTGAGCAACTATACGTATAAGTTTGATCCCTGTCCATAACCGGATACGCCATTAAAGTGGTATTAACCAAATTCAAATGTCACCAACCCAACTTTCTTAAAGTACATAAAATAGATATCTTCCATTTCCAATTAGCCAATGTATGTATGATTGCAGAACTCAGATACAGTTTCATAATGTATTCACTTAACCGAGCTCATCTTCTGACATCGTGAGACATATATTCTTTAACGATTTCATTACAAAAGTGCATTGCACTCAAACGCGCTCTTTCTTGTTGAACTTTCTATCATATAATGATAATAATAATAATGGTTTTATGGTAGGTACGTACTACAGCAGTACTCGGTAATGTTCTCTATTTGCACACTTTCTAATTGCAGAAATATTGTGTGGTGTACGGACGAATTGACATCAATCGAAGTAGAAATAATTATAAATAAGAGTGCATCTTGATTTCTTAAGCTGAATAATATGTATTTTAATCTAAATAAATAAATGTGTTTATCTTCATTTATTAACTGACTCATCAACGCCCAGCTGAACGTGAAATTTGATGGGTATTCATCCACTAAGAAAAGATTTTCTGAAATTTAACCCAATAATAAGGGGAAAAATGTTAAACTTTTTATTTAATGATTATGTATAAAAGTGAAAAATATTGTATCGCAATTTTTAATAGAGGAAAAAAATCTTCTTTAATTGCACAAATTTTAGATTTTATAATGGTCATATAAACGAATATAACGCGAGTGAAAATATAAATAATTATTAGTAACTATTTAAAATTTCATAATGTTTTTTATTGTTAATTTATGTCTTCATTAGTCGATTATTTATTTTGTAAACAATATGATGATTATTAGTTTGAACTCAATTAAGAAAAATTTTATGGTCATACAATAACAATAAATTCCCTCTATACAATAATAAACTCTGACCTCTCTATTTAATGATTCATCAAAGACACTTATAGAAAATTCGAAATGTTGATATAAAAAAGACGAAACTCAGAAAAGTCTATATAAAATATAAATTAATATAAAATATAAAAAAATATTTTGGATCTTATTGATAGTATTCCAAAATCTCTAGCTCTATAAAATGAAGTTATATTTTTCTACATGTTAAAGATAAACTCAAAAACTACTAAACCGATTTTAATGCGGTTTTCGCCAATAGTTAGATTATTTTCAGTGCTATTAATATTTTATAAAAACATTAAAAAAATTAAAAAATCTTTTATCAAGTTGTGCTTTGTTTCTATGATGTCACAGTACACAAATGTCAATTATATAAAAACATATAATTTGTGGATATTAACCCGGGTAACACCGGGTCCAATGCGCAGTAATATATATGCTTTTGAACGGTTGCCATTTTGAAAAACTAAACCGAATATTTATAAAATTGATTTTTCAACCAATTTTCAATAAAACCAGAAAAGAGTTCGTAAAAAACTGTCATAAAGTTTAATTCAAATCTTTATAAAGTTAATTTTATAGCTATCGACATTATAAACAATAGATGCAAGTAATAAATTAACGGCAAATCTACTATTGTGTATATAGAAGTATACACTTTCTAATTTCTGCATTTTATTTTTGTCATGCGTATCGCTGTTTGATCAACCGCAACTTTTAGTTCTGTAGCGTTCGTATTTAGAACATTAATTAGTACCAAAACACTGTGATTGTGTGAGAGAATTTAGTTTTTACCTTGTGCTGAATCGATTTGACGCTTTAATATGTTTTCACACAATAGGTTCGTGTTATGAGCTTCTTGAAATTTTTTTTTTACGTTAACTGATTATCTATTAAGTGATATTTAATATAATTTGGGGGGGGGGGGGGTAAAATTTTATTTTTACAAAAATGACATTTCATAATAATTTGTCACGGATTGATACAATCTGCACATTAATTAAGGGGACACTTAAAAAATACCCTGTTTTTTAACGCTTGTAACTTGGTCAAAAAATAACTTTTTTACGTAATTTTAAAAGTTTTGAAAAAGAAACTTGACGCGGAGTGTATTTATGTAGAAAATGAAATTTTAAAATAACATTTTTGTAGAGAATTTCAATACCTTGAAATTAGTATCATGGAAAATTTTTTGCAACAAAAATTCGCAAAGATATCATAATTTTTGTGAAAATCAGGAAAAAATTATTTAAATGAACAAAGCTGGAGTAATTTTGGTGGTACCGAAAATAAAAATACAATAAAATGAAGCTAAACTTCAGATAATGTATTGTAATGTTAGACATTTGATGAATTTCATAAAAATATTCTAACTTTAAACACAGTAGAAAAGGTAAGTAAATAAACAGTCAAACTAATTAAAATTTGATTTTCTACATATTATTATGTAAATGCACACCGCGCCAAGTTTCAAAATATGCAGTTTTTTCCAATTTTTTTTAAATTGCGTAAAAAAGTTAAAACATGAAAAGATGTTGAGGAACGAAATTTTTTAAGAATAAAAAAGTTTTGAAAAAAGTTAACTTTTGACCATGTTATACAAGCGTTAAAAAACAGGCTATTTTTTAGGTGTCTTCTTAAATAATGTGCAGAATGTATATGTATAAAATGTTTGAATTCATATAAATGACCATTATTATAAATTAATATTAATGAATGGGTTAATTGGTCAATAATAAACGAAAATTAATAAATAAAAAAATTTATTAATAGTATGTAGCAGACGTTTCGGAACTACTGTTCCTTCTTCAGTGCTTATTATTATATTACAAAGTTTTTTACATCTTTTAAAAATTTTTAAAAGATGTAAAAAACTTTGTAATATAATAATAAGCACTGAAGAAGGAACAGTAGTTCCGAAACGTCTGCTACATACTATTAATAAATTTTTTTATTTATTAATTTTCGTTTATTATTGACCAATTAACCCATTCATTAATATTAATGTATAAAATGTATATATACGAATTATATAATAATATCTACCAGTCGGTACTATGTTTTTATGGTGCTATAAGATAGTAATAATTATTCTATTTTTTGTTTTATCGTCCTTGTATATAGATGTATGTACCCACATGCAAGCATATAAACATGCATACACATATACAAAATTAATTATAAATGTGGAAAACCTTGTAGAATAATGTCTTCTGTACATATCTTACTGTTAAAAGTAACGTAAGTATAAGAACAATGGTTTTAAAAGTTGGGGAGGTTTTGAATTTTTCTGAAAAAATTCCTTTAATTTTAATATATCATGTTACTATCCCAATGTATAATTGGCCTATAAATAGGTTTTTAGCAAGCAAAAAAATAAAATTAAAATTGGATATAATATAATCATGTTAAATGATAAAATCGAAAAATACAGCTGTTATAGTGAGACTTGGTTACAACAAAAAATGAAATTAATAAAATTGTAAATTAATATCGTTGCCTTCTCTGATCACTCTAGAGCACCTCCTTAAAAAATTGACTATATCTTCATAATTTTAAATTTAAAATTAAAATTAAGTAACGTTACATATGTCGGTCTGTTAAAAACAATTCTTTAATCTATTAATGTTATTTCGCAATCTAATTTAGGACTTGTTACTAATTTATATATTTTACAGTAATGTTAGGTATGTAAAGTGGTTGTTTAAATTTTAACAAATTAAGAAAGAAATATACAGAGTTGTTTAATAGCTCAAAGATGAAGCGACAACCTTGAATTTTATAAGGCCAAATGTTAAGAGATTTATGCATATTAGATTGATATCGTTTAGTAGAAATACTTTTATATATCTTGGGAATCCCGAAAATTAAAATGCGACTAAAAATCTATTATAAACAATAGCAATTCGTAATGCGCAATGGGGGAACATTTCAAAAATGACAGCTATGTATGATATAAACGGTTTTAATGTAATCTTAAATTCAGGATAAAATAAATAAAACGGGCAAGTGCGTGTTGGGCACGCACATGATAGGGTTCCGTAGTCATTCTCACTACGATTTATAAAAAGTATTTTTCAAAATTTTCGTGACTGAAGGGTTAAAATCAAAAAGTTATTTCACTTTTATTATTGCATTTTAGGAGACCTATCAAATGACACCCCACTCAATGGGGTAAATGAAAAAAATGTGAGTTCACTTTTCAATCTATGAAAAGTGGGTCCAAAATATTTTAGACAATGTTCGTTATAATTTTCAGTGAAAGTACTAATTAAAAGCTACATTCTGAATTTTTTTCAGATTTTTTGAATCGATAGTTTAGAAAATAGAGGGGGGGGGGACGCTCTGACAGCGACATTAAAAAGCAAATATATCGCGACTGAAGGGTTAAAATCAAAAAGTTATTTGACGTTATTTATTGCATTTTACGAGACCTATTAAATGACACCCCACTCAAAAGGGTAAGTGGGGAAAAATATGTAAGTTCAATTTTCAGTCTATGAAAGGGGGGTCCAAAATATTTTTGACAATGTTCGTTATAATTTTCAGTGAAAGTACTAATTAACAGCTACATTCTGAATTTTTTTCAGATTTTTTGAATAGATAGTTTAGAAAATAGAGGGGGGGGACGCTCTGACAGCGACATTAAAAAGCAAATATATCGCGACTGAAGGGTTAAAATCAAAAAGTTAGTTGACGTTATTTATTGCATTTTACGAGACCTATTAAATGACACCCCACTCAAAAGGGTAAGTGGGGAAAAATATGTAAGTTCAATTTTCAGTCTATGAAAGGGGGGTCCAAAATATTTTTGAAAATGTTCGTTATAATTTTCAGTGAAAGTACTAATTAAAAGCTACATTCTGAATTTTTTTCAGATTTTTTGAATCGATAGTTTAAAAAATAGAGGGGGGGGGGACGCTCTGACAGCGACATTAAAAAGCAAATATATCGCGACTGAAGGGTTAAAATCAAAAAGTTATTTGACGTTTTTTATTGCATTTTACGAGACCTATTAAATGACACCCCACTCAATAGGGTAAGTGGGGAAAAAAATGAAAGTTCAATTTTCAGTCTATGAAAGGGGGGTCCAAAATATTTTTTGACAATGTTCGTTATAATTTTCAGTGAAAGTACTAATTAAAATCTACGTTCTGAAATTTTTTCAGATTTTTTAAATTGATAGTTTAGAAAATAGAGGGGGGGGGACGCTTTTTTAATGACTTTGGAGAAAAAATACATTGTGATCGAAGGGTTAAAATTAAAAATTTCTGTTACATTTTTTGTTGCATTTTAGGAGACCTTTCTAACGACACCCCACTCAATGGTGTAGGTGAATTTTTTTTTTTGAAAACACTTTTCATTTTATGAAAGGGGGGTCTAAAAAATTTTTATTTTCAAAAATCTTATCATTTCTGTTTTTGGGTCATCAATCTACGGCCGTGTACCAAATTTCATCTTATTATCTCAAAATTTTTCAGGACGGACGGACGGACATGGAGAAACTATAAGGGTTCCTAGTTTTCTACGGAACCCTAAAAAGACGTTTCTCTGTTCATGAATTATCACTGTAATGTCCGATATCATAAAAGAGCAAGCAAATTTGCTAGATAACAAGCACTCTCAAATGAGGTATCAAACTTATATGACAGTTCGTTTGGAGTTTTCTTAAGGTTGTTGTTCACTAAAATCGATCACTACAGAATTTGTTAAAATTTTAATATTGTGTTAAGTAAGCTAGTTCGCATTTGTAAAAAAAATTTCAGGTCAGTTTACCATTTCGTTTATTAATTATAAACGTGCAAAGTTGACCTCTTATACATTGCAAGCATAGGGATCCACTTGGAATTCGATATTCGTTTAATTCGTGTATTAAAACTAAACGTCAGATTTTAACCAAAAACAGATATGTTATAGATTGGTAATTAAGGTATGTGTATATAAAATTTTAGAATGATTTACCATCTCCTTAAATAATTATTAATTTTTAACTTTGATAAATTCCCGAACACATGACGTAAATATACGATATGGCAACAGCGCATTCGGCGCGATCTTTGAAATATAAAAACGTGGTATTGAAAACTGACGCGCGTTGTAAATATCAAGTGATTATTGATTACATTTAATGTTTTTATTTATAATAATAATAGTTACTATTGTTATTATAATTATTACTATTGTCAGCAACAGTTATAATTATAAAATTGTTAAAAATGAATCTTCTATTCTTGTCTAATATTATAAATTGTTGCCAGATCTATTTGTTCTTTTTTACCGACATATCAAAACCCTGTAGTCCATGCTAAATTTCGCTAGATGTCACGACTTTCAGTGAACAACAACCTTAAGATTTTGACGTTTCACGTATACGCGTTGTATGTAAACACCAATGGTATTAAAACAATGGTGATATTATGAAAATTATTTTGTCCAGTCAGAGTCGCCAACTGTGCTACAATAAGTTGAAATATCACTGCTGTAAATTTCATAGAAAATTCATAGATATCTACTGTTAAAAAATTAAAACCTCATTTGAGAGTGCTGGCTAACTAGCAAATTTTGCTTGCTTCTTTTGGTACCGGCCATAATACTTCTAAAAGCAATATTATAAAGATCCGAATGATACGTAGCTGACTTTACGGAGCACATATTTGCGGAGCACATCGGTTTCAAGTTTGTTTATAACTTGTCAAAGGGGATACCCCACCTTTACATTTATAAAACGTGTACGCATATAACTTGAGAACTACTGAACTGATTTGCATGTAATTTTTGTTCATATAAAGGTACTATTTCTGGTCAGATTTGATTAAAATTGGTATAATAGTTACCACATTAAAATGTACCTACATATGATTTTAAAATTCAATTAATTGAAATAGTATGTTTATTTCAAAATTATTACACATACTTTTTGAGTAAATGTAAACAGAATTGTTTGTTTTGTGTTAACCGAAATATCTTGAATATTATTAAAAAGTCTTTTCAAAGACATTTCCATTAATATTTCGTAACTTGGTCATGCTCCGAACACAAATGTAAAAAAAACAATTAACATCGGTCTGTGAAGATATTGTTTCTCTATTCTTTAATTCCTTCTTTACGTAATTAACCAACAAGGAAGTATCTGTTTTTTTTTTTTAATATTTCTTACATCTTCATAAAAGAACAGCTTGTATTAAATGTTTTATATAAGAAATAATTGCATATGTTTTAAGTAAAAATAATCGTTTGTTGAAATCGTTTTCACGTGTTTTAACTTTTAATACGCTAAAAATAAAACAAAAAAAAAACGATTTAGAAAGTTAATAGCGATTGTTTTAAAAAAGAACGCGAATGATACTCATTTGTTTAATTGATTTAAAGTGAAAAAAAAACTGAACTTTTTTTAATGTAAGTTATGCAAATCCCCCCCCCCCCCCCCCCCTTTAAAAAAAACATTTTTTACAATTATTTTAAAATTATAAAAAAAATATTTTTTTAATAAACTATATTTAAAATAAAATAAAATGTGGTATCTAAGTATCCACCTGTATTTTGTCACATGGTATTTCTTCATCCGATAGAGAAGAATAAACATTTTTTAAATATATTAATCGTTATAGCATATTAATAATATGTAATAAAATATGTTTAGTGAAGATAATTTTGTTTCGTATATAATTATTTTATAGAACGATTATTTTATCATTAATTATATTTTTAATAGTTGGTACACAAAATGGCATGCATGCTATTAAATTTTATATTTCACATACAAAATTAAACATTTTATAGCATTTTAAAATATTCCAAGAAGAGATTTGAAATATTGCTTGTTATACTCAATATTTATAGGAAAAGAGTTACTATTAAAAAAATATATAAAAAATTATCATGACACTGCCCCTTCAGTTTTTGTGTAAACAGCTTATAAAATTTGTATCAATTAAATAATAATTGTATCATTTTATTTAAATAATTGCAGCAATTTTATTGCTTCTAATTAATATTTAAAAAAACAAGTTTCGATATAAATTAGTTTAGTTATAATCTAATGCAAATTCAAATCATTTATTTATTACTGCACTAAATTAAGACCCAGAGGGGATTGTATGTATAACGGTGAACACTAATTATGTAATATATTTTTAAACTACAGTAGAAATCGGTTATAACGTCTCCGGTAAATACGACGTACCTGTTTTAACGACTCAAAATAAAAGTCCAACTGAATCCTATATTTTAGCTGGTTAGGCGGCTATTACACTATCAAATAAATATGTCAAAGATCTTTGACGAAGATTTGATCAAATATTGAGATTGTCATTATCTATGATCAGAGAAATATTATGAATATTATAAAATATGACTTATTAGTTTATTACACTGTCATATTTCTTTGATTAAAAAAATATGACATTTATTTGATAGTGTAATAGTCGCCTTATTACGATTATCGGCTTTTACGTCCTAATTTGACCGGTCCCTTCGATGTCGTTATATACGGTTTCTACTGTATATAGATCCAGACTTACGGAACACCTGTACAACATAAAATTTCAAAAAGGATAAAATATTTTTTAGATTTATTTTGATTCAGAAAACATATTAATGTTTTGGTCGAAGATTAAAAAATATCCAAACAAAAACAATGTCGTGAAATCTTTTGATGATTCAGAAAGGTGAAACTGTCACCTTTTAACCAGAAGTAGAGTCATTGGATACTATACTGGTATATTTTAACTTCCTTGATTGTGAGTTAAACGTGAATCGAAGAAGCGAAAGCAGTACCGCATTAAGTCGGTCAAGGAACGTGTATGGTGTGTGTATGTTTGTGGATGGGTGAAAAAAAGGGGAGGGGAGAGGTTATTGTACATAATAATATATATCAAATGATATATATTATACAATGATACTTCAGTTTATCAAAAATATATATCACCACTGTTTTAATACCGTTGTTTTTTATGTACCATGCATGCGTTAAACCTTTAAAAGGGAAAGCCACTGTGACAGAAAAAAATATAATTTTTTTTTCTTAGATTTTTTTAAAGTATACATATTCATAAATATGTATACAAAAAATTGAGTTTAAATTTTGAAAATTGACGGAGTTACAGTCAATTTAGTGAGACGATGTACTCGTAGCACGGCCGGTTCTGACAAAACAAAAACATTAAACACGTTTATCTCGGAATGACATTTTTCGTCCTGGTCGACACGATTCCTCAAAGACTAATAAACCGATTTCATATTTATTTATTTTTTTCATATAACCCTTCTCGAAATTTCGAGTCAACCATAGACAAAAAAATTTTTTTTGGTCGTCACATCGAGGCTCATAACTTTGTAAATATTTAATATTTTTCAATAAAAAATTATATTAAACAAGTTGAATATATACTGAATAAAACGTCCTTTATCTGATTCAACAATAATTAGTTATATCTGTGAAAAAAATTCCCAAACATCGACAATTTTTTTACCCATCACAGTGGCTATCCCCCTTAATATGTATTTTGAGCTATCATATGTTTTGATACCCTGCTTCTTATTTTAAACATTATTTATTTTAAACATTTCTTATTGTTTTGATAAATATGTTTAATCAAGGTTTTGTTTATACATTTTTAACCTTTAAGGGCCATGCGTGATATCTACATATTTGTTATGAAAATATATAGTGAATAGGTCAAATAAATTCGATAGAACTTTTTTGTCAAAAATATTTAGTTAAATTACAAATGCTGTAGTGAAATTGGAGACAAATATTAAAAAATTGAAATTTAATTTAATTTAATGAGGTACCCTATCCCCCCCCCTCTTCTGGTTATACCACTGGTTCCTGCTTCATAACTAAACGTATATTATAGTAATGGTATTAAAACCGATGTTCTGCGCTTGTAATGGAATTACCGGACAGAAAAAATATGAAGATTTATAGGTATACAATATTTTTGATGTTCACTTGTACTTAAAAGTGTTTGAATAAATGCAAGTAGGTACTGATCAATTTACACAATAAACAATATGCATGATTTGTAATTGGATACAATCGAAATGCCCATGCCGTGATATTTGCAATGAATGACTTTCGTGACGCTAAAATGTATTGTTGTTTAGTTCAAGGCTGAAATAGGACGGATATATGCTAATGTCGATTTCGTTTAGAATATTGCCCATCTATTTGTACGTAAATATCCAATGTATACACAAAAGTGTAAAAATATTTAATGTTTTTATAAAATATGCGTTTAACTATTCTATAAGTACGTGAGTTTTTTTATGTGAATCGTTTATTTTTATATATTATTTAACTATTTAATGAAAATATAGTATAAGTATTACGGGGATGTCCGCAGAAAATTTATTAAAGAGGAGGACAAAAAAAATTGTTAGGTAATATGTAAGAAATAGATGGTATATTTTGATATAAGTTTATTGTCCGATATCAAAAAGGGGTTAGCAAAATTTTCTAGCTAGCTAGCACTCTCAAATGAGGTATTAATTTTATGATAGTATCTATGAGTTTGCTATGGAATTTAGAGCAGTGATACTTCAACGTATTGTAACACAGTTGGCGACTCTGACCGTACAAAATAATTTTTATAATATCACCATTGTTTTAATACCATTCGTGTTTACATACAACGCGTGCGCGAAACTTGTCAAAGTCTTAATGAAACTCCAAGATAACTGTCATATAAGTTTGATACCTCATTAGATAGTGCTTGCTCCACATATATCTCCGTAACTACGATCGTAGAACAATAATCGCCAGTAAATTGTTTATACCGGGTGTCCCAGATAACTTTTCCAGCATGGGGATCTCAGTATCTATAAGAGATACAGGTTTGGTTAAATGAGATGAATTATTTGTATGAAAGGGGCGAGTATTATTACACAAAAAAATATTCATAATTCTATGTGGTTTAGGCGGTATACCCAAAAAACTGAAAATTCGGAATTTCTTTAAATAGCTATAACTTCTTTGGCAAAGTAGATAGGTACTTTTTGTTTGCGGTTTCTTAAAGCACTTTTTTATGTAGAATTGATTGGTGTATTTAGAATTTTTATATTACTTTTAGTTTCTGAGTTACAAGCCCTAACTTTAGTTTTTCTTATGGGCCGCTAAGTTGGCTATGGTATATTTGAACGTGTTTTTTACTCTACTTTACAACGATGTGTCACTTGCCATATTTATTATCGAAAAAAAAAATTATAATATATTTTTTCAAATAGTTCATTGTTTCAAATATTCATTTGTTATTTTGATTGTTGTTAATGTGATTTTTGTTTACAATTTTTGTTTTTCATGGCTCACTTAAAAGTTTGTAATAAAATACTTCATAAATATCACTGATATTTAGTATTTCGACTTTTTTCAATATTAAATATGGCAAGTGACATATCGTTGTAAAGTCGAGTAAAAAACACGTTCAAATATGCCATAGCCAACTTAGCGGCCCATAAGAAAAACTGAAGTTAGGGCTCGTATCTCGGAAACTAAAAGTGATATTAAAAATCTAAATACACCAATCAATTCTACACAAAAAAGTGCTTTAAGAAACCGCAAACAAAAAGTACCTATCTACTTTAACAAAAAAGTTATAGCCATTTAAAGAAATTCCGAATTTTCAGTTTTTTGGGTATACCGCCTAAACCACATAGAATTATGAATATTTTTTTGTGTAATAATACTCGCCCCTTTCATACAAATAAATCATCTCATTTAACCAAACCTGTACCTCTTATAGATACTGAGATCCCCATGCTGGAAAAGTTATCTGGGACACCCGGTATAGTCTCATTAATAATAAAACTTACTTCATCCCTCAAACCTTAAATAAGTAGCATATTTTTTTTTACTATTTAAACGCATATTTTTGCGTAATATATTATTATTGATTTTTTTTTAAATTTTTTCATTAAAAGTATATTAATTTGAAAAACTCGATGTTAATATACAAATATGTATTATTAGAAATTTAATAATGCAAACGTACGTCTATAAACAAATATATTTATTGTATGTTAACATGTGTATTTTTAAGAATTATGTATGCAATAAATTTGTACTTATTTTTGTTATAAAAATATTGCACAATACATTGTACACAACCATATTATTTATTTTATTATTATGTATTTAAAAACATTCATATTGTATTGATAATGCGGTTCAAAATATGAATCTATACTAACTAAAGTAATTATTGATTCCAGATCGAATCATGGGAGATAGGTTGGGGAAAAATATTCTCCTCTTAAGATTACATAATCTCATACGTCCTAAGTGAAATTATTCTTGAAATAATAACTTATTTCGAATTTATACAATTTTTATATAATTATAAATTTATCAAAAATCCCCCCCCCCCCCCTACTTATTTTATGAAAAAAATGATTTCTTATTTTTTATTGAGTGTAATAATTAATTAAAATTATTAATTAATAATAACACTTATTTAAAAAAAATTATTGACAGTAATTGACGCAAAGTTTTTTTTTTGAAAAGACGTCACAACAAATGATTTACTAATTAAAACTTATAATTAATTAACCTATTGACAAAATTTTGCAATTGTTTGTTGTTTATAAATTAAACTTGAAAATAAACAAAAAAATATACTAAATAAGGAAGAATTTTCTGATTTTTTTTAAATACAAGGTACTATTAATTTTATTAAATATATCCTGTCATTGAGAATAAAAATATGATTAAGTCGATTATATTCAATATTCATATTATACAGGATGAACCCATATTGCGACACAGTAAGCAAATTTTATAATATCTTTATTACCGAATTATGAAATCGATTTCAACTATTAATAAATCATTATTTAGACCAGGGGTGTATGGTACCAGTGAACCCTTCGATTTTTATCTAATATTTGTTTGTTCTAAAACTGTTCCCTGAGTTCGATACTTTTATAAGATTATATAACGCAAAATATATAAAAATATACCTACTTTGCTCATTTGCTTTAAGATCAACTGATTACGAGAAATACAACAAAGATAGTAGGTACTGCAGAATTTAACTAAACACGGATCAAATAACAGGAAATAAGTTTATATTCGTATTCTATTCTACAAATAGCAATTTTAGTTTCGTTTTTAGTCAATTTTGATTTAAATAACACCTTTTAAGATATACAAAAGTTTGAATTTTTAGAGCTGCAGTAATTTTTTATCAAAGTAAAATATTCAATTTATTCTTAGAAATGCCAATTGTATTTGTACAATGTAAACGTACTATATTCTATAAACACGTGTAAACGCACTAACCTCGCGTGGTACTTTCACAAATTATCAAGTCGTCAGTGTTACATAATATTTCCTTTTCGACATTAGTTTTTTTTAGTGATTTCTACCAACAAAAAAATAAATGAGTATCTGTATTACGATTACGTATATAGAATTGAATTATAGAATATGTATTATGTGTATCAGGTGGCTTTATTTAAGTAGTTTTATTTATTAAGCATTACCTAAGAGATATTATTTTAAATTAAACATACATATTAAAAAATAATTCTTTTTTTGGTTTTAAGAAATGTAAATTATAATTTTATTTTATTTAATAGCACCAGTTGATTGAATTAGTATCTATATATCGACAATTGGTTCGCACCAAGCCGCGGTATTTCACCCATAATGCAGTGGTTCTTAAACTTATTATATACATGTATAGAATTATTTTTATTAGACTAATGGCCGGTATTATAAAGGATCTGGCAAATTTGCAAGCTTGCTAACACTCATAAATGAGGTTATTAATATCTTCGGATTAGCTATTGAATTTAGAGCAGTGATACTTCAACGTATTGTAACACAGTTGGCGACTCTGACCGTATAAAATAGTTTTCATAATAGCACCACTGTTTTAATACCGTTGGTGTTTACATACAACGCTTGCGTGAAACTTGTCAAAGTCATCACAAAACTTCAAGAGAACTGTCATATAGGTTTGATATCTCATTTGAGAGTGCTAGCAAGCTTGCTAATTTGCTAGCTTCTTTATAATATCGGACATTTAAATTTCAAATTCATGCTAATTTTATTTTTTACAATACCTGAAGGAAACCCTATAGGGACCCACTGACCCCAGTTTAACTATAATACATCCCTGGATCTAACAACGTTGGTTTATAGATAAATGCAAACATATTTACGCACAGGTAATATTAATTATTGCAATTACATGTCATACTAATGCTATATTTTCTTTTAATATGTAATACAAATATTATTTATTACTGATTCAAGTCAGACAAAACTTTTTTTTTATTTTCAGCATAAATGAGGCATAAATCGAGCGCAATTAGGAATAAAAATATCGGGGCTAACTTTACTGACTTGTTTTGAATATTTTCTAAATGCTATCTGAACGGCCTAATGCGAACGAGTAAAAAGTAAATATGAATTTACTTGATAAGAATGTATGTCTTTGTTTATACAATAGGGTAATTATTAGTTTACTTAATGCAAATAGATTAAACAAATGCACAAAAAACAGGAAATGTAATTCAAACAATATCAAGTTCCGTCAACCATTATGATTAACTGCAAATATGTGTACAAACCTACATAATATTTACCTTATTGCAGTATCTTTTCAGGTATTTACAATTGTTTTTGCGTTGTTGAGTTTTCTTCTAATCGGATTTTTTTTAAATTTCCGTTATGGATGTATAAACAAAAATATCGTTTTTTTATATGTATACACAGTCAAAACTGGTTATAACGACACCGAAGGGGCCAGTCATATTAGGCCGTAAAAGTCGATAGTCATAAAAACTTGTAAAAAGGCAATAATATATGGGATTTAGTTGAACTTTTATTTAGATTCGTTTAAACCGTTATGTTGTATTAAACGATGTCGCTAAAACCGGGTTCGAATGTATACATTTTTTAAATACCAAATAAACTGTACATTTTTAATACACTTCATATCATGACGGGCAATGGTTAATATTTTCAATAATAACGAATTTATCTTAATGACACCACAACTAAAAAGATTTTTTTTATAATTTTATAGTAAAATATCATTTATTACTTTTCCTAAATACGGGTCTACCCTATTTCAATCATCGTGTAACCTAAGTTAATTCTACTTCGAATAGTGAAAGTTACATCAAATTCGGTTAAGTAGTTTTCGTGTAGTCATTATTTTTATAATAAAATATCAATTGTAAATTTTCCTGAAGATGGATCTGCCTTAATTCAATTTTCATATATTCTAATTAATTCTTACGTTTTAGGCTTTTGAATAGTGAAAACCCCATTAAATTCGGTTTAGCCGTTTTTGTGTCAGATCAATATTTTTACAATAAACTTTCAATTGTGAACTTTCCCTAATACAGGAGTGCTTTAATAAAAAAAATTTACACACACGCAATATTAGTTAAGGGATCTTGGTATTTCAAATAGTGAAAATCCCAATAAAATCGGTTCAGTTGTTTTCGCGTCAAGTTATTTTTTTATTTTTATGTCAGTATAAGTAAATAAATATTTTTAATAATTTCAATGTTATTTAAAAAAAACGGAAATTCGTGATTATAAATACATCAAATGTGAATCAATATGTACATTAATTTTGGAAGTAAAAATACAAAAAATAAATAAACCGGATGAAAGAGTACATACAACTCATATACAATTCAAAATATGTAAACAGAATTCATTGGAACTATTTATAAAAAAATAATTTACCTTTACGCATGGCGAGTTCATATTTGCATGAATATAATACAATTAATATTAGAACTATTAAAATTAATCTCCCACAAATCTGACTGAACTTTAAATAATTTACCAATTATTTTTATAATTAACAGTTTAGTTTATAATTAATCCGTCAGTAATATATTTTACACAGTAGATTTATCTTACACAATTAAAATAGAAATATTCTCAGGTATATTAACATAGACTCAGATCTAAGAAATTGTTCATAGTATATATTAATAAAAACCCAAAAATGCTGTACAATACGATTATATTAACACAAGCTTCTAGTTTAAAAGTTTTTTTTACTTCTGAGTACAAGTTAAGTCGTTAAGATGTCTTAATGAGAAAAACCCTGATTACAAAATTATTGTAAGCGATTTTGTCAAAATTAAGTATCATAAACGAAGAATTACATTTTTATCGAAAATGATTCATTCTTGTTCAAATTTGGGCCAATTTAATTTAATTTCAGCTATGAAATATTTTGCAAATCACGATAAGTGAAATCACGAATGTAACGAGGATGTAAGTAATATTAATTTAAAATTCAAGAACGACTAGGTTTTCAATATATTCCAAAATACCAAAATAGTTTGCGGTTGGGTTTTTACAAAAATTCAATATTGAAATCACGTCCAATTATTATTTTTGTTAATTTAAATTAATCTTCTTGATGTATACAATTTTACGAATCATTTACAATATGGTAAATTTCATAGGTATTAAATATTCAGCAAAATCACTCTAAATAATTGAAACCTAATTGAATATAAACTTAATTAATTTAAATTAAGAATTAATTTCGTAACAGTTAATAATTTCGATATGTTGAAATACATTTTGTGTAGAAAAATAAAATATTATCAATTATAAATATAGGTACATGATATATAACATACCTAATTTCTTTTATCATTTTTGAAATGTTGAAATATATTTTGTATACCATAAAAATAAAATATGACTGTTTTAAAATTACTTAGTACATATTTAATATAATTGCAAAAATACTTATGTTGATACATTTTCAATGATTTCAACTAAAAATTGAACAAAACAGTATTGTAGATGTTATGCAATAATAGATAACAATAAAGGAATTGGTTATATACAAAGAACAAAACAATATTGCAAAATGTGTAAGATTGGAAATTGAAGAGAACTTATGAAAGAAGATGACCTAAACCGATTAGAACCATAGATATGAGACATGGACTGCGCATTCTGCACTGTAATGTGGGTCCATGCCTTATGTCTATAATTTGACCCCAAATAAGAGATAATGAGTGACTAAGAATTGGTTAAAAAAATAACAAAAATTAACAAAACGTAAGGTGTAAAAAATATCAAGTACTTGTTATTTTTTTATTTTATTTGACCTTATTTGAATTGATGTACAAAGTAGTTTTCTTTAATGAGAATAACTCTTAATATATAAATAAACTTTTTAATATAAAAAAGGTAATAGAAATAAAAAGATGCAAGATTAAATTTATAAAAAGTAGAACAGTTTTTCGAGTGCATAATAATATTATTATAATTTGACATTTCATCTAGAAACATCTCTGCCTTTGTACAAACTAGAATTGAAAGTAGGACAGTGTCTATAACCTTACTTGTCTTCGATAAAATGACAATTTCTGTAGCTAAATATTATATATAATTATGTATACTTTATACATATATTATATATATATATATCGATAATTAGAAAATAGGTACATTTGAGTAATTAATACATATGTTTTTATATTGTTTACAAGTTGTTGATAAAAATAATTGTTTGATATATTAAAAATAACTTTTTGTTGTGTCGATATTTAAAAAATAGTTTACCTATAATTATTTAAACATTATAATATCGTTAGTTTTTATCATTTTGTATTATTTATGTTACGATAAAAAATGATTCAGATAACATAACAAATATATTTTTATTCAAAACAAAATGTGTTCATAACAATATGTAATATAACTGTAAGGTTATATTTATGTATATAAAGGCCAATATTCAAAACGAGATATTTAGCGAAGTAGAAGGTCAAAATATAATTTACATTGTTGATTATCTATACAAATAAAGAAAGAGGTCCTGAGTGACTGACTCATCAACGCCCGGCCCAAATTATATGAAATTTAAGAGGTGTTTTCCTATAGTGACATAAGCACCCATTACACAAAAAAAACTGTATTGGACCAAGAAAATCTTGTTTTGTATATAACGAAAACAATATTTTGTTAATATAAGAAAAGTAATCTTAATCCAACTACATTATTTTTTCGTCCAAGAATACTATAATTGGTTTAAAAATATATTTCTTATCTTAAGAAAATACTGTTTTCGTTATATACAAAACAAGGTTTACTTGGTTCATGTAAACCTTTCTACCTGTGTATAAGAAAGGATTTTCCAAAATTTAAAAATATTTCAGTAAAATGTTATTTTATTTAAAAAAAAATACATGTTTGAGTTGTTTGTGGTTTGACACATTAGTGGGTAACAGTGTCCATGTTATGTTCTTTAGTTTAGTATATTCATGTTATCTGTAACGTTAGAATATAACTTTCAAATCATAGCTTTATCCTAGAGATATTCCGGTAAGAAATACATATGGCAGTATTTTTAGCAAGTATAACAAAATGAAATTAAAATTAAACATAATGTATGAAATATATTGATTGATAATATGAAAAAATACTGTGAGTGAGATTTGGTTACTATGCAGTCGATTCGGGTTGTCAGAACTCTTACATTGAGTAAGTCTACTTTGTCCCATTTAATAAGTTAGTTTTGTTTTTGTAACATATATATTTGTTTTTTTTAATAGAAAAGTTAGATATAGTAAATAAAAGATTAAGACTTACCGGTGGAGGTTCAGAGGCTGCATAATTAATCTCAGATGATGGATACTCCTTAACTGTAACCTGCGACAATGAATCTGAGTGCGTTTCGTGCTCCATCGTTGAAATCTCCTGAACTGTGTTGTATGTATGTCCGTTGTCCGTCGTGTAGCGGACTGAACGAGAATAGCTCGTACCGCGGTGACTTACTTTCTGATCAGAGCGCACTGTGGTGGGAAGCAGTGTTGTTTTGTTATTTTTTACTGTGTGTAAACGATAATACGGCCAGGTAGTATGACGTGTAGTGTAGGTAATTGGTTTACTGATGCGCTCTAGAGCGCGAGTCTCTTGTACTTTGAGATTTAACCTTTGGTATTTCAGCGGTTGTAAATAGTTTCATCGGGGAGATTTTTTATTTTTTAAGTAGGCACACAGATTTGTTTGTGTACATATATTTTATGTAATAAAACCAGCATTAAGGTAAAACGGGCTCTAAGATTGAATAACTTAGAGCACCTAAATAAATATTTTTTTCCCGCAACATTCGTGGTAAAAAGCGAATTTTCTTTGATAGCAATTTAATAAAATATTTAAAAATGTAGAGTGGGGATATTTGAACATACCATATGTGCATGCAATTGGCTATTTAAACATACTGTATGTGCACCCAATTGGTTATTTGCACATACTACTAATCTAACCTAACCTAACCTAACAACTTAACCCAATTAGGTACACAGTATGTGCAAATAGCCAATTGCATACACATACAGTATGTTCGAATAGCCACATTCTATTTAAAAAATCACAAAAGAAACAATGTTCTAATTTTATTGAAAAATTCCAAAACATATTTGATATCGTTGTCCGGTAATTAGTATTCGAGATATAATTTTATTTTTATTTTGAACGAGCGCCATTTTGAAATCTGTAAAGGAATTTCGCTGAGTAGCGAATAACAGAGATAGAATTAGATAAGAGATAAGATTGATTTCTTAAACAAGTTTTAAAATGATGAGAAGAAAACTTAAGGAGCTAGGGAATTTTACAATAGAAAATTAAAATTTAGAATGATAAAAAGTTGAAACTCGACGTTTTCAAATTTAAAAATATTTAAACCAATATAACCCCCATGATTCGAACTACGTCAAAATGGTATTATAATATTTTTAATTTATTAAAATTTTAAAAATCATTATATGGATAATGGATACCTATTAGGTAGCCACGAATTTTCTTATTTAATATTAGAACACGTTCACCTAAAAAAGTTTGAGAACCTTTGCAGTATACGCTGTCAAAACTGAAGCAAATATTTAATATTTCAAATAACATTTACCAAGGTGCTTATAGAATACTGTCCTTTCTCAAGAAACGTATATTTTTAGGTAATAAAAAATAATTTGTTTAAATATTTATATCTAGATAAAAATGACCCCTATTAGAATTGTATACAATATCAAAGGTAGATATTTAATATTATTATGAAGGATAACTTTTTAAACATTTTAAATATAATTCAAGTAATACTGAAGTAGGGTAATGGTGGGTAATATCTTATGAGAAAGTATACATTTGTTTTATTAGTAAATTTTATTTTAATATTTTTAAATAAAAGAAACATGCATATTTATCAAATTATTTCGACTTATACGTGATATAAATAAAAATAAAACAAACGATTGAATTGTATGTTTTTAGTACTATCTATATATTTTTTAATTAACTGTGCCACAAAACCAAATAGAAAGGATACTTTTTTTCAAAATAAAATATTTGCTACTTCTCAGCAGTCATGATTGTTTTAAAAGAAAGTTTTTATCAATTAATAATAATTTCGTGTGGATATAAAATATATACGAGTTGGCATTAACGTTTTTTTGAGTTTGTCCTCAATCACTGACTGACTCATCAACACACAATCCAAACTCATGGACCTACAATAGAAACGTAAAATTTTATAGAATCTTCATTTCATTCTGTAAGCAACAATTTTTCCTAAATTCAACCCCTGAAGAGGAGATGAAGTATTTTTTTTGATAATTATATAATTGATATAAATGGTCATAAAAACGAATACAGCTCGGGTGAAGTCGCAATTGGGTTGCTTATAATATAAAAAAAAATTATAATTTAATAATATGACAGAATTCTTTATTGATTTAATTTGACTTTGAAAAACTCATTGCAAAATATGAACAATAAATTACGATTACATACATTTATAATTTAGTTATATTTGTTTTGTATTTTACACTTTTTTATACATATGTAATATATTTTATACACATATGAGCCATTTTGAAACCAGTAATAAATTATTTAAATAGTGATGTAATTTCTCCTAACTGCATTTCTTATATAATTTTTTTATTTTTGTATTTTTTCATTTCGAGGAGTGCTGAGCCCATAAAAAATGGGAACCAAGGTTTATCTAATAATAATAACGACCATGTTCACTATAGGATTGCGCACGGACACGAGATTTATTTAAATCTGGACGAGACATAATACATTAACTTTATTTAAGTAATATAAATGTTGAGAATGAATAAAAAAAATTTTTTATAAAAAAATCACACGAGATTTTTCACGGTCTCGTTTTAGATTTCGTTTCGGTGTCAGTCACTTGTAAGAGACGAGATCTGATTTTTTTCGAAACGAGACTGAGACGAGATGGTTTCAATTTTCACTAAACGAGACTACCTAATTCTCTTCTCGTCTCGTCTCGTGTGAAACCTTACTGTTCACTCTTGATATCAATCTGAAAAAGTATGTATAATGTATGTAAAAGTATGTGATTAAAAAAATAAAAAAGAATAAAATTTTAAACTTCCATAACAAAGCGTATATGGATTTAGAAAATGCATAGATACAGTAGATGAATTCCTATACTCTCATTACGTAACAGCTGTGATTGAAATAGCCATAATTAAACTGGTTTTTAAAGAAGATGTATATTTAAGTAAGTATGTTGTAATTCTGGGAAATGTTTATTCAAAATAAATCTAAGATTACCAGGTAAAAAATACTGTAATACTATTTAGATATTGTTGTTCTTCTTTTTGTATATCATTAGAAAAACTTAGATTTTCGTTATATAATATGTATTTTTTATCAGGTTATATTTAATTGCACTATATATTATATAGTATTCACTTTATACAGATGAAAATAAATTTTAATACTTTACACTTAAAATTGTTATCCACTTTATACACGTGAACATAAATTTTAATACTTTTTTATTTTTTTAATGTATACGGCGAACATTTAATCGTATTAAAATATAGAAAATCACAAAAATCATATTAAAAATATCATATCTATTGGGGCGAAAGGAGCTTGGTTAGTTTTTACGTTAAGTTAAAATATAGAAAATCACAAATATTACATTAAAAATATCAAATCTGTTTGGGCCAAAAGAAGGAGGTTTGTAGATAGGTTAGGTAAAAATATAGAATACATAAAAATCACAATAAATGTATCAAAAATATGTCATTTTTATATCTGACAGGTCTAAATTAGGTCAAGTTTAAAAAAAGGTGCATTTAAAAATTTAATTACAAGCCCCATTTATCCATAGATTTTATTTATATTAATCTAGATTTCATTTATTGGATGGGGCTATTTGCACATACCGTATGTGCAAATAGCCAATTGCATGCACATACGGTATGTGCAAATAGCCACATTCTTATTTATTAGTAGTTTTCTTTATGTGTATTTAAAATTGCGTATATGTATTTTTAGTTTGTTTTTTTTTTAAAGAATTTTGATAGTTATTGTGAAATATTTTGAATTAAATGTTCAAGGTTATTGTGTGGTTGTTATTATTTATAAAATTTATTGTTTACTTTATATGTATACATTTATTCATAACAATTTACATTAAATATACATAGGTCGTAGGTAAATGCCCGAAGTAAGTCTTATTTGTTTCAAATATCGATTCATTTCGTAGAAAAAATATCGGAAATCAAATCATCTAAAAAAGCATTTAAAAGCTTCTTAATACTTTTTTGTACTTTATCTAAACTGCGAACCGATATAAAAAATTACATTTTTTTAATAACTCCATAATTTTTCCAAAAATGAATGAAAGTAAAATTTCCAAAACTCATTAAAAAGTCGAGTTTTCAATATTTAAAATGTGTGTTTTTTTTATATACGACCATTTTTACCATAAATAGGCAGTTATAAAAAATTTCCATTTTTTCTCTGGTATGGGTAATACTTGCTTTGACTTACATTCGACCTTAATTTATACGAATATGTTAATATTAATAATCTTACTGTTAACCCTTTAAGGACCAGATATTTTTATTTTTTATTTTTATTAATAAATATTTTTTCACTAACAAAAACATATAAAAAAATATTTTTTGGAAAATACAAACTTAAAAAAAAATCGTGGTATGTTTAATACCAACTACATATAAATAAAGTTAATGATTACAACACAGGGGTCGTGATACTTGATGGGTTAAATCACACAAACATGATTGCAATTTGAAGATGAGATTTGTATATATTTTTAGAATAAAATAACCTGTTGGCCTTCAGTGTTTTTTTTTATTTTATATTATACTTGTATTTAATTTCTTAATGATTCGTTTGAAATAAATCGCATAGTTTATAAACAAATGTAAATAACAATATATGTAAAAATACCTTATTGTTTTATCAACAATGACCACGAAATGTTCACAAACTATCGTTGCAAAATATAAATAATAATAATTTATGTGTACGTACTTTTATAACTTAATTATATTTACATTGTTTAAACTCTGTGCTTAATTTTTTTTAATGTCTACATTTAACATTTTCTTTAATGCATATTGGAACCATTCATATGTCGAAACGATTTACTACAATTTTGTAAAATTAAATATTAATATGATAATAAAAAAATAAAATAATGGTATGGAGAACCATACATTGACTTCCATGTTCTATAATATATTTTACAATAATTTTTAATATAAAACTCACCTATACCGGGTGTCCCAGATAACTTTTCCAGCATGGGGATCTCAGTATCTATAAGAGATACAGGTTTGGTTAAATGAGATGAATTAAATGTATGAAAGGGGTGAGTATTATTACACCAAAAAATATTCATAATTCTATGTGGTTTAGGCGGTATACCCAAAAAACTGAAAATTCGGAATTTCTTTAAATGGCTATAACTTTTTTGTTAAAGTAGATAGGTACTTTTTGTTTGCGGTTTCTTAAAGCACTTTTTTGTGTAGAATTGATTGGTGTATTTAGATTTTAACTATCACTTTTAGTTTCCGATATACGAGCCCTAAATTCAGTTTTTCTTATGGGCTATGGCATATTTGAACGTGTTTTTTACTCTACTTTGCAACGATGTGTCACTTGCCATATTTATTATCGAAAAAAAAAATTATAATATATTTTTTCAAATAGTTCATTGTTTCAAATATTCATTTGTTATTTTGATTGTTGTTATTGTGATTTTTGTTTACAATTTTTATTTTTCATGGCTCACTTAAAAGTTTGTAATAAAATACTTCATAAATATCACTGATATTTAGTATTTCGACTTTTTTTCGATAATAAATATGGCAAGTGACATATCGTTGTAAAGCAGCGTAAAAAACACGTTCAAATATGATATAGTCAACTTAGTGGCCCATAAGAAAAACTAAAGTTAGAGCTTGTATCTCGGAAACTAAAAGTGATAGTTAAAATCTAAATACACCAATCAATTCTATACAAAAAAGTGCTTAGAGAAACCGCAAACAAAAAGTACCTATCTACATGAACAAAAAAGTTATAGCCATTTAAAGAAATTCCGAATTTTCAGTTTTTTGGGTATACCGCCTAAACCACATAGAATTATGAATATTTTTTGGTGTAATAATACTCACCCCTTTCATACATATAATTCATCTTATTTAACCAAACCTGTATCTCTTATAGATACTGAGATCCCCATGCTGGAAAAGTTATCTGGGACACCCGGTATATGATAAATATTAGTTTTCTAATATTCTAATTTTATCAAAATTGGTGAGATAATATTCACTTTTTAGACGATAATAGGCACAACATTTCGAATATTTCATAAACCCCTAATCTGAATAGCACCAAAATCAATAGGTCTGGAGTACCTACTCACTGAGGCAAACATTTTTCCTAAAAATAATTCAAATCGGTGCATATTTACAGTATAGTTATCGTGAACGAAAGAAAATTCTACATCCAGACAGACGCACAGTCGCCATGCAGAAATCAACTTTTCTTTATGTTTTGAAGATAGTACAATCAGAATCTACTGTTATCTCGGACACGATTTTTCGACGGTATTACAATACTTTCATTTCTTCAAACATGGAAGAAAAATTTAATAAATTCTATACTAATTTTGGTAAAATAGTTAAAAATGCATGTGGATAATACGAAGTACGCCACCTAACTCTGTCGTACTGTTTATTCAAACCTTCCCTGAAAGGCACAGAGGCAACATCCTCTTATATCGTTGTATTTCTGTTATATTATGTTTAGTACTAATGTTTCAACCTACATAAAGCTCGTTTCGAAATATCAATGTTTTTATATATTCATATTGATTATTAGTAAAAAAATCTCAAGAATATAGATATACATATGCCAAGAAAAAACGTTTTTTTTTTCGTTATCATTATCTTTTTGATGTATATAAAAACAATTATTCGTACTATATAAGTAATATATATAATAAGAAATTATCAGTTACGTACCATTAAACGTGTCTTTATTGAAATGTTTATATTATTTTTATATGTATTTTTTTTTCTTATCTACTAATATTTTAGATAATTTACTTTGTACTGAAATATTATGTTTTAGGTACAAACTAGAATAATATCCCTTATTATTTATTTTTTAGTTGATAACATAATATAACATAAATAAAAATATGTTATATTACGTATATATAGGGGGAGGGGTTAAAATAGCCATTCTTTTGTATAGAGACATATACCGGAAGTATGTATACATATTTATAATCTTACAATGAATCTTTAAGGACATTAGAAAGTCAAAATATCACTAGCTATAAGAAAATATTTTTTAAAATAAAATCTATATTATTACTATTTCATTAACATTATTATATATTTATTAAAATGAAGTCCACATGTTATATTAACTTTGTACTAAAAGTAATATACGAGTACTTATTAATTAATATTTTTTATTTTTAAATATAATGCTTGTTCTCTATTTTTGACATAATTATATTTATTATGTTTACAGATTGTTCCTGTTGTGTATGTGTTTGGGGGTGGGGGGGGGGGAGGGGGCACTAGATGATTGGTGAATGCAGCTACTCGTGTTTCCGTAAAGATCCATCCTTGGTAAGTAAATATTTATATCTGAATATTTTATTAGGAATAAATTTGTAAAATATTTTTTTTGTATTCACCGAATGAAACATGGCACAAGTAGGTACTCTACAAGACAAATATCAGTTACGAAAATTCAATTGGGAATGGGGGGAGGGGGTAAAAATTTTATATATTTATTTTCATAACTGTTCATGATCTTAAAGTAAATTCGGACAAATTAATATTCAATTAAAAATGAAAGTTTGATATTCAAGGATGGATTTAGATTTGTTTATCTGCATACCTACTTTACTTTTAAGGGTAAATTCGGGCAAAATAGTGATCTATTAAAATAAAAATTTCGATATTAAACCCATAATGGCGGGGGTAGACAGAGTCTGTGTTTCTGATATGTTTTCTGCATATCTGCTTACGTTATAATGGTTGAGTCGGGTAAAATAATCTGAAATAAAAAAATTCGATATTCAACCCCTAATGAGGAGGGTAGACTAAGATCCGGGATATTTACGTTTTTTTATAGGTAATGAATAAAAATCAATATAAAAAAATGTAATATGTCATCCCCTATCATGTATGGAGGGTTCTAATTAGTTTCGAAATTTACGCGAGCGAAGCCGCGGGATTCCGCTAGTTATAAATAAAAAAAGACTGGGCAGGGGGCAAAACGAAATCATTTTTAACAATAAGTATAATAATGTATATGTTGTGTAAAAAACATTTTTAACAACTTTGGACACTCAAGTGCTCTTTTACTATACCACCATAGATAAGAACCGTATATCAAGAGTTGTCAGTGCTCGTCGATAGATGGAACTACGATATTCACAGCAGGATTTACGTAAAATAAAAAAAAAACATTATTGTTATGGAAGGCCTTTATACAGGCCCGGATTTACCATGCAGGCAGTGTAGGCACGTGCCTAGAGCGGCAAAAATTAAGGGGCGGCAAATTTTGGCAGAAACTTGTTAAAAAAAAGGTCTTCACACTTTTTTAAATTAATTTTAATGTAAGTTTTATATTTTTAATAAACTTTACATAAAAAACTAAAAAAATATATAATTTTTTTAAAACTTTTCGTACCAAACTTATTCCATCATTTAAAGGGGGGGGGGGGGGGTAAATTCGCAACTGCCTAGGGGCGGCAAATTTCTAAATCCGGGCCTGCCTTTATAATTAACATCGAAAAAACTGACTTCAAGTTAGAAATAAAAACTACCATGTCCATGCCCCATGAATTGAGTAAATAAAAAAAATTTACTCAATGCCATGGTCCATATTTATTTGTATCTTAAGACTTAACAATATCTAAATCTAGCTCTGTCTATTGCGCTTTAATAGATAATAACATATATTTTATATATGATAATAATTAATAACCATGAATTCGTTCAGTATCTGGTCAATAGTGGCGCTAGTATAGTATCCGCGGTTAAAAACCAAGTAATAAATACGCATTTACTCAAGAGATGGCGATGAAATCTTTTTTTAATACAATTTTAAGCTCAATTTATTTTTGTGAAATATAACATGTTATATTTTTTTCATGTTTTATTTTTTGGTATTTTCTAATCACTTTAACAATCATACCAATTGATATTTTTACAGTACAAGATTACTTTTTTATTAATTTGTGCTATTTTGTGTTAATTATTTATTATAATTATTAGGTTCTCCAACAAGGAGAGTTAATTTAAAGTTTTCTTTAAGAGCATACAAAATTGATAAGCGTACTACAAGTTTATAAAAGAATTAGGAATATTTTATTTATTGGAAAGGTCAATGACGTATGCCAGTCTGTCTGTTGTAATTTAAACATAAATATTTTGTATAGCCTGTACAAGAGTTTTTCTGTTTTTAACAATATCAGCTATTTTTGAAAATATTTAAAAACAAATGTAGAGAATATTATTTTCTACTAAAATTTATATTTTAATAAATTTTTTTCGATGTGTATAATAATGTATAATAAAGTCTTGTGGTGGCCACGGCATTGAAATAAAAATATGAACATTGATTAAATAAAAGAATATCTCTTTCAAAGACAACTAGTTTTAAATGCTGTATCTAATTTCTACTTAATTAAGTATGCACAATTATATTGCATTATTTAGTTATTTTACAATCTCCATTCGAGTAACATAGAAAAATTAATTACAAAACAAGTTTGACCAAAAACGATATTATAGGAAATCCTGTCTCAATTTAGACGGGTACAATAATTTATTTCACAGATTTAGTTTTTTTTAGTTAATTGCTTATCAAACAAAAATAAATCATAATTAATGTAATAAATAATTAGTTACAGTAGAAACCGGTTATAACGACATCGGTTAATACGATGTATCGGTTTTAACGACTCAAAATAAGTCTAACTGAATCCTATATAATTGCATTTTTACCAGTTATTACGACTATTCGCTTTTTACGACCAATATGACCGGTCCCTTCGATGTCGTTATTATATTATACTGTATTAAATTTAATATGAAGATGTTGAAAATTATTTCTCTCAAAGGGTATAACGTTTGAGTACTGCAGTTTAAACTGTATAATGTTCAGTAGCTACTACATGTACCTTAAATTTGGGGTCTTGGACAGTTTTGGTTCGAGTCCAAAACACAGATTTTAAAGTTAACGAGCCGGCAGAGAACACGCTATAATGTAGCACCAACGGCCGTGCGCCGTGATGGGTGGGGTCTTTTCTCTAAGTAACCCGATAGTCTTAGGTTATATATGATAACTGATATTTTATTCATTTAATTATTTGATTAAAATGATTCTTATCTAGTTTTGTTTTGGTTTATTTTTCGTGAGAGAATATTTCTCTTAAAAGGACTTGCTTCAACAATTCAGATGCTTAACTGATTAACTACACTACAGATACACAGAAAAAAAACTGTATTGGACCAAGAAAACCTTGTTTTGTATATAACGAAAACAATATTTTCTTAATATAAGAAACATACTCTTAATCTAACTACGTTATTCCTTCGTTCAAGAATACTATAGTTGGTTTAAGAGATTATTGCCTATCTTAAGAAAATATTGTTTTCGTTATATACAAAACAAGGTTTACTTGGTTTGAGATATCCTTTCTACCAGTGTATATGTACATTGTTCTAGGTTAGTTTTTTTTATTTATTTTCTTGTAGTTGAGAGCGTGTCAACCTCCTTAAGCTCTGTAACTACGAACAAATACTGAATCGAGTAATATAATTATTTGAAATAGTATTCTAATTTATGTCAAAATATTTCATTGACAACCCTTACCTCGGGTTGCCCAAAACAAAATAATCCACGATTAGTTAATCAGTTGTTTTCAATCCATGATCAATGTTTATTCTAAACTTATTTTCAATTTGTAAATGAACAATTTTTTACCTTATAATATGTATCATAACCGTGATTGTTTTTTAGAATTGACGTAATAATGCTTTGAAAACAACTGATTAACTAATCGAGAATTAAGTATTTTGCTTTGTGCAACCCGAGGTTAATGTAAGCAAACTTTTGTAAGTTGTCATATAAATTGCTATATAAAACGAACATCAAAACAGTTTGCATTTATCCATATACATATACCAGTATATAATGCTGGGATGTTGCAGGCATATATTACCCTTAGGACGGCGTTAACCCTAGAGCCAGAATTTGTTTTATATTGACGTCAATTTCGACAAAATTGACGCTTACTCGATATGCTTTTGATATTCATATTGAAATATTATAGAATTTCAACAATGATTATCTTATCTATTCATATGTTATAAAGGGAAGTTTCTGTAACTAACTATATCAGGGGTTCCCAACCTTTTTTCTATACATAGATCCCTTTTATAAGAATGATTTTCTTTAAAGAATCCCTTACATTTTTAGATAATTTATATTATATTATATATATATATATTTATATTTATATTAGATAATTTATCTTAAAGTCGACATTTCTATTACCTATATGAAAATTACTATAAAATTTTGAATTTTAGATTTCGTTTAAATTATGTTGATTTTATAGAAAATTAAACCGCAGGTCTGTATTTAATAACGTTTCCGAGATATGGCATCTCAAAATTTTATTTTTTTGAAAATTGTTGAAAAAAATTGCTGTAAGTTTTGAACGTGTGGTTGGATTTGATTTTCGCCGATGGATTTAAAATCAGCGTGTTAAAATCTATGCAATCACATGTATAACACCTTAACACTACAAAATTCGACAAAAAAATTTATGCTAGGTAGGTACCTTAAGAAATGGCAAGTTTTGACCAATTTTTTTTCGGTTTTTAAAGTATTATCAATGTCATCAGATAGATTTTAGTACGCTGATTTCAAATCTGTCGACAAAAATTAAATCTGACCACACTTTCAAAAGTAACGGTTATTTTTCTTCAAAATTTTAAAAAATTGAAAACTTTGAAAGGCCATATCTCGAGAATGTTTTGAGATGTAAAACTTCGGTTTGAAAATTTCAACTTTTCACGTCATTTTTAATAAAATAAACATAATTTGAACGAAATATAAAATTCAAATATACATCAAATATCAATTTGTCATAGAAATATCGAACTTTTAGATAAAGAAAATCATAAATTACTATATAAATCAGGGGTGCCCTACGTAGACCCCTTTTAAAATGATTTTTTTATAGACCTCCTTACATTTTTAGATTCTACAAAACATAAATATACTACAATCTTTAAGAGCTAACTTTTCGGACTGTTGTCCACGTTGTCGTATTATTTCACTTGACGTTTCGACTTTCATGTCGAAGTCTTCCTCAGAAGTGATTCTGAAACTGACAATACTACAATCTTGTCGAAAAAATATAATATCGATAAATATAATTGAAAAGCAAATAAAAGGACATCGCAATTCAATATTTTAAAAATATATCATATACCTCTTAATAGACCCTTTTTAAACATCTTTAGACCCCCAAGGGGCCCACCTGGACTATACTTTTCCAGGAAGACAACCACTGAAGCGATATCAGTGAGTTTTCTTTTAAATAAAATTCGGTATTTACTTAAGAAGTTATAAATCACCACTAGGGTGCTAAGTGCTAAACAATTACGTTAAAAAATAAAAATAAAACAGGATTGTTATGAGTGAATAATTAATATTTTTTTAAGTTCTGAGCAATACCAGGTACCTACTATCAGCTATAATCTATATCTATAAAAGAGTTTATCCTTAACCACTCACTCACTCATATATCAACGTACAGCCCAAACCCCTGGACCTAGAAACGTAAAAATTCGTAGGTGCCTTCCTTTTATGATGTAAGCACCCACTAAGAAAGGTTTTTTTCTAATTAGTTTCGATGTTTACGCGAGCGAAGCCGCGGGATTCCGCTAGTCTCTGATAAAATAATGTATAATAGTGTATTTAGCAATATCTTAAACCCAATAAAGCTATTATGTCACAAGTTAACAGGATTTGTTATGTGGTAATAGTTTTGTCCAGAATAAAATAGTTGCAACTTGTTGGTCGCCTTGCATGTAACTGCTTTTCCATGGTACTTGGAGACGTTCCAGAAACAAACTGTGGTTGCAATTTATGGAGCTTGCTTTAAACTTTGAATCAGTGATTGTCAAAAAGTTTTAATTAGAACGAGATCACATATCTTGTGGCCACTTTATGAAAAACATGGAAAATCAGGGAATTTCACTAGACAGGGAAATGTCGAGGAATTTGGTTGGGATAATTTTTGTAATAATGCAAAAAAAAATAATTTTCTCGCCAATATTTAATGTAAATGAGGGTAATATTTTTTATAGTAAAGTTTTATTTATAAAGAGTGAAAAACAACCTAAAGTTTTGACGATTTTTCATTTTTCTTCAATAACGTGTAAACTATGCCTAATGAGTTTGATACCATAGAAAAATAACAGAGGGATTTCGATGAAACTTTGAAAATAACAAGACAATTATATTTAAAGATTCTTGCAAAATTTCAAGTTCATTAGGAAAATAGTTTAAGAGATATTAAAAAAACAAATTAATATGTATTCTTTTGAATACTGCGTAATTTTCAAACTTATGTGACAGAGAGAATTTGATGATAATTTGAGCATATTTTCTTTATTCATTTACAAAGATATCTATAAATTTTCAGAATGATGAGGAACCGCGTTTTTTAATAAAAAAATTGTGTGTAGAAAAAAAGAGAGAAAGGCGCATCAATTTGATTTCGCAAGCTCCATAGATTAAATCTTATTGCAGCGTTTTTTTTATTATAAACCAACTACTGAACCGATTTTAGTTAGGTTTTCACCAGTAAATAATAATTTTTCAGAGCAAGTTCTTGGCTATTATTATTTTTTAGTATTGCTGGTTCTATGAAACAATTGAATTGGTTTATAATAAAAAAACGCACCAATAAGATTTAAGTGCTGCCATTTGCCAAAGAATTGAAATGTTGGCTTTTTATGGTGGCAATCGATTATAAAAGTCTTTGGGAACACATACAAATACTTGTGTGAAAATTAAGGTTTTACAAAAAAAATTATTGTAAATTAAAGATGACCATGATTCTCAAATTCAGAGGGCTATATCTTAAAAGTTTGACTTTTTAGAACTTAGTGCCCATTGAGATTTTTGATCTACTCATCAAGGACTATCAGAATCCAAAGTTTCAAAGAGTTTGACCGAACCCCCTTTCCCATAAAGATTCTGCGGTGCCCTTTATTGTTATATCTTTTCAATTCAAATAAATCCGATCTATTCTGATACAAAAGGATAAATTAATCCGATTAATAGTTTTTTGCGTTATTGAGACACAAATACATATATACAAACAAATTTACTTTCGTTTTTTTTATAGGTGGGTAATATATGTATGTTTTGTGATATATATTTAGAAAATAAACATTTACATACACACAAAAAACATAGATATTTCAAAGATAGTATACTACAACCATATAAAGCATAACTTTAAGACATTGTTATGTTAAATCAATAGATATACAGACATGCGAAATGATCAATTGCATTGTAAAAATGTATAGATATCAAATATAACACACGTATATGTCACTAATAGGATATCGATCGGATAGCACAGTGATACCTTTGTTTTGAATATTAAATATGGTAAATAGAATCGAATCGAGATTGACTTAATTTCGAACTGGATAAGACCGTGACGAGATTTCAGGTTCAAAAAACAGGATAAGACGGGAGTTCATTAACTATTGTCTCATGTACATAGTCATAAAATATTTAAAATATTTTTATTTTTGCTCGTTATATTGCATAAAACTAAATTTTAAGATGAAAAAAAACTTTGCTATTTATCCATATTGCTTATGGGTCAGTCCGCGGTGACGGGTGTGACATTTCAACTCGGATTGGAGTTCATAATTTCTAAATAATACTAGTTAATACCATGGTTTTACCATTTTTCTGTATATCTTAATGTAATACATGTATATTGAAATAATAAAAGGTCTACGGTTATTTTACAAAAAAAATGCCAGCGTTCAAAGCACTGTGACGGGTGTGACGCCAATTATTGCAAGTTTTGCAACCTCTATTCAAAATCTCAAAAATTTAGCGAAACTATTGAAGTTACTTTATAATAATCAATAATCATACTTTAATATGTTACGAATAAATTATTTTTTAGTTACACAAGAGCATCAGGTAAATACGTAATCTATTTAACTGGTTATTACTCAATAAACATTGTGACGGTTGTGACAGAAAATTGTGACGGTCGTGACACGTTGAATAAAAGGATACAATAAGAGTACTATTTGTGTGTTTAATTGCTTATTGATATTATGAACTAATACTTATAACAATTATTTATCAAATACATCAATAAATTTATAATAAATGCGGTTACCCTTAGTCATTATTGTTGGTGAGGGTATTTTTTTTTTAATTCGGTCAAACGTCACGTTTAATATGTAATTGTCAAAGACTTTTAATAGTTTGTCACGAGCGTCACTTATTGTCAAGTAAGTTATTGCGATTTCCCATTATTTGTTGTCTTTTTCGAAAAAATTTTTTGTAATATTTTGAAAATTAATTAAAATTTTTAAAATTCTCTTTTGGTTTATAAAAATTGATTTTAAATAGCCTGTTAATTTTATATTTAGGTATTCATTTTCGTAATTTTTTTAATTATCTGGTATCGATTACCGCGGACTGACCCTTATGTGTTTATCTTGTCTTCTGCTCTTCTCTTATAAGTATACTAGCTCTTTGGATCAGGTCTGACCCGGGGATATAAATTTAATTTGTAATAAATGTATTAAATATTCTCCGAAACTACTCAACCGATTTAAATGATTTTGGTCTTGTTTTGTTCGTTGAGATGTTTTGTATGCCAATTTACCATATTTTGCCAAGAAAATAAATTATGAAGACATTTTTTTAGCAAAGATAGTGAAAAAAACAGGAATGTTTTTTTAACTTTTTTTTCAAACATTTGCCATTTTTTATTTTTAATTTTATTTTTGGCAAATGGTTGTAAATTGTTACGTAATGACTTTTCTTTTGAAGATGCCGTTTTTTTTTCAAATTCACCAATCCTCAGATTAACTGTCCGCCGTGGGACACCATTTTTTTGAGGCCTTAACTTTTTTGTGGCGCCTCCTGGATAGTTGTTAAAAAATGAAATTAAAAAAATTTAAGTATTTTTGTATTCTATTAGCTACATATAAAAGTTTAAAAAAAATTTCATTGTAATATCTTATAGGTACAGGATCTGAAAAAAAATTATTGAAAATGTATTTTTTAACTTTCCAAGGTGGTCAAGTATCTACTGCTCAGTCTCTTGGTAGAGTAGCGTGATAATATCTAATATAAATATAAAAATCTAATTAAAACAGTAATGTAGTTCTGGTAAAAAAATTCAGAAGGAATATAACAAATATTTTACTTGCCCCCCTTCCCTCATTTGTTAACGTCTCTGATTGTTCGTAGATTTGGTGATTTGGGACAACAAAGGTAACATCATTCCGAAAATTAAAATACAACTGTGCTTTTACAGCCGAGACAAGTTATAATTTGTTGTGAAAATTGTTTACTCACGCTTGAAATATTAATACCTGTTTCACACGATAGACGACTTACAAAGTGTGCTATTAAAAGCCAATACACCGGGGTTTGAAGCTGAAAGATTTCAGTTGGATAAAGATCTGAATTAAAAAATAATTCTGATATTTTTTTCACGTTTTAACACACCACAACTTTATAAAATAAGTTGTTAATGGTGCCATTGGACTTTTTTTTATACGTAATATTGAGAGTAAGCAGTGTACGTACTTCCAATTTTATTTCTCTAGTTTGAAAAGTTTGAAATACATATAATTTTATTTATTTTTTTAAATGAATGCAACAAATTATACATTGATAATATTGTCTACAACTTTTATTAAAAACATTTTTTTCTAATTTGCACTGTATCAAAAATAATTCGAAAAATTGATGAGTCAAAAATGGCATATAAATATTTCTTCTCTGTTATGAACCGTTTGAAATATAATTAAAAACGGATGTTTATTAAAAAAAATTTTTTTATGAATTTGTTTAAAAAAATTAACAGAACATAAATTATAGATAATAATATTATCTATAATTTTTAACTTAACCATTTTTCTCTAATTCGCACTGTTTCAATGTAATTCAAATAACTCAATAATCGATCTCAGTAAACATCCGTTTCCGGTTAAAAGATCGTAATCAAAAATGACTAGTTTTCTTCCAAGACGAAAAATAATTATAATCTTAAATATAACATTTCGCCTTTCTACGATTTGTTACAGAGGCTTCAGACAGACAGACACAAAGACATCATGGCGAAAATAGTTAAAATGGATTCATGAAAGATTAAAATGGACAATTTCATTAACATACGGAATTTCAACAGAAAATGCATGATATAGCCTCCTCTAAACTGAGTAACTTTTGTATGAAAAGATTCAGCTCACATTTTGAAATAAAAAATCAGAAAAAAATTATTTTAAATATTCATTGTTATTTATTTTTTACTGGCTGTTACCCGTAACTTTGTCTGCATGGAATACAAGTTAGGTAATACAGATTTCTGTTATGATAGTACACAAAACAGGTTTTTAGTTTCGCATTTACACGCTAGATGTCTACGCCAAACAAATTTAAACCTATCGCACATAAATTTCACACACCATTTTATTTTATCTAATACATTTTTAGGGGTACAAAGTAACCAATGTTTTTCCTCAGAATGCAAGCTATCTCTCTGCCAAATTTCATCAAGATCGGTTCAGCCATTTTGCCGTGAAAAGGTAACAAACAGACAGATACACTTTCGCATTTATAATATTAGTAATTTAGTATTTAATTGTTATTTAGTGTTTTTAATTAACACTATTTTTACAACAAAAATTTTGCAGTTAACGTGTTAATAAAAGAGATACATACGAGTATTTGTTAAAAAAACTTGTAGGAGAAAACATACAAGTATTATAATTTCTGTAGTTTTTTTTACATGCATAAATTTCTATACAAACATTTTTCTTTCTTAAAAATACAGTCATAGAACTTTTAGCTTTGAAGTTCGTTGGTATTGTTATAATAAACGTCTTTAATTCAAAAAATTAATTAGCATAAAAACTTTTTTCATACTGGAAACTTTAGAGTATAAAAATTATAACCGTATGAACTTTCCAAGAAAGTCATTAAAATGTTAAGAATCTATGTATATTATGTTTTCTTACTTTATTTATGCAAAACTATTGATTTTTGTATATTTGTTTACATAATCATAAAATGTAAATCTAGAGTTTTAAATAATGGAATTAATTCTTTTAAAATAAAACCTCCTACAGACGGGTTAGATTGTTTTAGTAACTTTAAGATTTAAGATCGAGACTAGATCTTAAATCTTAAAGCAAGATTAAGACTTAGGCGTGAGTGTAATCAAACCAGGCAAGGCGAGACCGATACGAGACTGGTTTAGACAAAATAAAGATGATAATAACTTTAAATCTCGTTGAGTGTCTCATCGAGAATTTCGATTTAAAAAGATTATTGATAACTATTTGATACCCGCGGCTTCGCTTGCGTGGATTTTGAAACTAATTACAACTCTCCATACGTGACAGAGAGTGAAATATAAATTTTTTCTTTTGTATTGCTTTTATTCATTATACAAAATCGCAGATATCTCGGTTCCAATATCTCGGTTTAAATATTTAAATCACAAATTACATACAAAATAGTTAAAACTAGTGATTAAATAATAAATTTAGATTATTCTGCTTCATATTTTTGTGTGTTGAGTTAATATTTCGATTTGCCATTCAGAGATTGATGCATGAAATAACAAAAAAAAATGTGAAATAAATATCGCGTCTTTTCAGAAATTTTTCACGTTTCTTTTCGGGTAAAAAATTCACAACTCGAAAACTACATATTTATGATTAAAAAATGTTACTATTGTGTTAACTCCAGAAAGAAAGAATCTACAAAATGGCGAAAGCTACAGCAAAATCGGTTCGGTAAATATTTAAATATATAATATATAAAAATAAAAAATAAAAATATATATAAAAATTTCGCCGCGTTTTTATTCGCGCCGCATCTGCTGCGAATGTTTCGCGTTAGTCTGTCGGAGCCTTTATTCGCTGCCGCTGCGAATAATTCGCGTCGGTCTGTGGAAAGCTTAATACCTTAAAATTAGAAGAAAAAATGTACTAAAAATTGAAATTTTTAAGGGGAAAAATGCTGATTTTTGACCAAATTTTTAAGCGTTATGTATGTAATTATATAGATATTGGCACGGTGATTTTAAATACGTAAACAAAAATTAAATTCGACCTCACGTTCAATAGTTACGGTCGTTTTACTCAAAATTCTTGACAAAACAAAAATTTTGAGAGTCCATATCTTGAGAACGATTTGAGGTACAGATTTTCTATAAAATAAACATACTTTTAATTAAATCTAAAATTCAAAACTTTTTGGTTGTATTTCATGCATCAATTACTTCAATTTGTCATAGAAATATTAACACAAACACAAAAATATAAGAATTAAAAAATAACCAATTTGAGGAAATCTACTTTGATATTTAAAAAAATGCATATAAATCGGTTGATACTTCCATTTCCTTCGAAACATTCTTAAACTTACCTTATATACAAATTTGAGTTCGTTGATCTAATTTTGCAATAAGCCTATCACATAATAACTTTTCAAAACGGTAAAAATATATTAAAAAAGGTAGATATGATAGGAACCTTACGAGTACAGCTCTGGTTACTGAAAATTCAATCCCTAAGGAGTAACAAGGGGGAGTGCAACTCCTTAGGGATTGAATTTTGGGAAATGCTGATACACGTTTCATTATTTGTTTTGTAGAGTTAAAATCTATATATGTATTAATATGTGAGCATCGAAAATTGTAGTACTTTTTTTATATTTATTATGAAAGAAGGGGAATGAAATATGAAACATATCATTCCAAAGATACTGTGCCATAGATGTGCACACAAAAAATCATGTTTGTATGTTGCCGTCAAGGCAGGTAAATTATTGGTCGAGAGATACTAAAATATCAGCACATCTGTGCATCTAGAATGTTAAATCTACGACTCAGCTGCCACTGTTATGTACCTATTGCAACGATAGATGAATGTAGTGACGTCACAGCGGTTATATGTACCTATATGTAACATATCCTTAAACGTATACACATGGGACTTGACGACCTCTATAAAAGTTATTTTCTCTTTACCCCCTCCCCTATATTTATTAAAAGACCGTTCCACATTAAATTCAAGTGTTTAATGTTTAAATATGTGTGTTTTATATAGTTTGAAACATAAGAGATGATCGGTCTGAGCATTGTTATTAATTACTTTACTAAATCGGTCATCTTTCATGTTACACAGTATATTAATAGTATGGCGACTGGTATTACCATGTTTAACTAAACGCTCCTTAAATTAACTGTTATTTAGCTTAACCCTAGATCAGGGGTCGGCAGTCTTTTAAGTTAGAAGAGCCAAGTTGTTAAGGAAACATATATTTTAGGGATTTAAAACGTGATGACTCCAAGATTTTTAGTTAAAATTTAGTTATTATAATAAAAATGCCAAAAAAAATTTGCTCCCTCGATTTTTTTTTTAATGAAAGAATATTAGTTACTGAGTATATAAAAAAAATATTTCAAGTTTGTAGTGATATGCGTTCGATCTAGCTGCTAAGTTTAATAAATTTTAATCGACGGCACGTACCTGTTTTTATAATAAAAGTGCCTTAAAAATGTATTTCGCGGTCTTGCTACTTTATGATTTTTTTTGCGAATAAAAAAGAATTTGGAATAAATAGTTAAAGTTACTGAAGAACCGCAAACGCCTGTTCAAAGAACCGCGGTTTGCCGACCGCTGTCCTAGATCATTAAACATTTAAAATAAGTGTAAATAATTACTTAAGTTAGTTTTAGAATAGTTTTTAACCTATGTGACAGATACTATCACAATTCAAAATGAAACATAACCTTAAAGACGCATCTAGTAGTAAGGGGGGAAGAGACCAAGAGGAAAAATATTTTTTGGAAAGGTTTTTGATCAAATCTTTGCGACGACAAATTAATTTTTGAGAAACGGGAGGGGGTAAATATATATGCAAGTTAAACATCCTATAATATTATGTACCGACTTATAACCCTTTAGTTCAAATTTACGCTCTTTTGGGATTAAGATATCGAAACTCCGGAAATATTGTTCATGCGGAATAATAAACGTCACGAACATTCCGGGTAAACAATATACTTTAATAGAATTACATATGTATTATGTATTGCAATAATTTGAAGTAAAATTTATTAGAATATATTATGATAAAGTAAAGAAGAAATTTAGATTTTCAGACGAAAATTCATAACTTTATAAATACACTGAAAAAATTGTATGTTAATTTTTAACATAAAAAACATGTTAACGGGATGACGAAATTTCATTCTGTGAAAAATTAATCGGTAACGTAGTAATATTTCATACCAACAGTATCAAAAATTACTGTACCGTATGTTAAAATAATTATAAAACTTAAATAATTATTTTAACAAGTTATTAATAGTCAGATGAAAAAATTTCATAAACATTTTTATTTATTTACGATGCGTAGGAATGGGAAAAAAATAAAAAAATGCATAGATTGATGAAAAAAATTTTGATCCTAGAAACTTTTAACATCCGACATGGTAAAATTTAAAAGAACGTCTACTACAATTAAATATACTGTATAACAGTTTCTATGACGGCGATAGGCCAGATATGAAAAGTAATATGGAAACATAGTAAAATTATAGAGAATGTACGTGAAATTTTCATATGCAAGAAATTAAATTAAAGAATAGCGTTTATTACTTTTCGGAGTAAATAAATTTTAATAGGTACTATATTAAAATTTTCCAGTACGTCATTGTAATTTTTCATTTACTTTATTTCAAATTCTACTGACTTTTCTGTTAATTTTAAGTTGATTCTGTCCTCAGGTTCACAGCATTTTCTGTTAATTTTAAAAAGAATATTCTCTCCGTGTATTATTAAATTAAAATCTTTCTTATGTCAGATATTAAAAAGAATTTTCTCTAGAACAAAAGCTATGTTAACGCTATTTGCGAGGTGACTAAATTATGGTAAAAAATATATAATAATGTAAATTCTATACATTTTATGATACACTTGTCACCACTGCTTTTAGATCGCTGATGCGTCAAGATCATAAAAAACATTCTATTGATTAGAACTGTTAATGGGCTGTCACTGTCATTTATATTTAATACTCCTAACTAAGACTTCACACGAAACGAGATTAGATAAGAATTTAGTATGTCTCGTCTCGTCTCAGGTTTATAATTGACAGTTACGTCTCGAAGTCGTGTGAAGCCCTATTCTTAAATAAGTTCTTATAGCTAGGAAGTAGTTTTTATTGATTATTTCGATAATTCAATGCAGTGTGCATAGTTATGAAACTTTGTAGTTTAAATAATATATAAGGCTCGTAGTACAGCTGTATTAATATAAAGAAATCACTGCAGAAGGTATATCTTAATGCAGATATTCAATTTGCACGCAATATGTATAAGCTTATGATCCAGTAGGTATATACCATAGAAAGAAGAAAATATTAAATATACCATATATGTATGATACGTAAAAAATTTGTATAGGTAGGAATAATAATTTTATTTTTATCAGGGTTTGAATTCAATAAATAAATGTTGCTATATTTTTTACACAGAAAAAAACTGTATTGGACCAAGAAAACGTTGTTTTGTATATATAACGAAAACAATATTTTCTTAATATAAGAAACATACTCTTAATCCAACTACGTTATTCCTTCGTTCAAGAATACTATAGTTGGTTTAAGAGATTATTGCTTATCTTAAGAAAATATTGTTTTCGTTATATACAAAACAAGGTTTACTTGGTTTGAGAAATCCTTTCTACCAGTGTAGTTAAAGTTCAACAACGTGTATACTACTTAGTTTTAAATATAAATATTATTATGTAAACATCCACCAAGAAATAATTTTTCGAATTTTTACCATTAAAGGTTGAATTTTTTTATTTTATTTTACGTTTATCTAAATATGAATTTAAGGCATATATTAATAAAAATACACTAACACCACCTAAATCCCTGGATCTAAAAACGTGAAATATTAAGAATGTCTAAACTTGCACAATTTTTTTTTTGTAATTCAGTAAATTGGCGATTATTTACAACTAATTGTATGTACTGAAATTCGCCACTTTACAGTTTATAAAATTTAAAAAATATATTCGGTTTTGAAACTTGACGTTGTACCACCGTCTTAATAAAAAAATTAATAGCGTTTTATTTGGGGTTTATATAGTCACTTTACTAATCGATTAGAGAAAATATATTCCAAAATCCAGGTTTTTTATATAAAAGTTTAATTCAGGAACTTAAAGATCTTGCGTGAATATAACCAAACATATTATCAGGTCAATTACCATTTATGTAGGTCTTGTAAATAACCAAATTAATCAGTTATTTTATTAACTTGATAAATAATAGTTTCCGTCTCGAAGAGCGTCTAGTTTTCTCGTTCTGGTTTTCCTCGATATGCAATATTTACGTGCCCCTATTCAAGTGTGCCGTGTGAATAGTACAACAGACACACTCACACAAACACACACACACACACATTATTACAGGAAGCTGCAGTCTGTGATGTGCGCATGCGTCGCACACCCTTGACGTTGCCTAGCGACGTCACTACATTCGCCTGAATGTTGATCCCGTCTACAAATAATTGGTTGCTCGGGAACGGATCGCCCATCAAAAAATAACGGGGCAATACAACACAATCCATGGCCAACTGCAACCCAACGAACCTAACCGAAATATACCACGGCCGACCGAGATCTGCGGTGGAGCAATTAACAATTGCCGTGTGTTTTATAATAACAAATTCAAATGAGCATAGAAGCATTGTCATGTCCAAGTTAAGCACATATTAACATCGGTTTCGGCTAATCTATCTATTGCAAATCGGAAATAAAAACAAGGTGTTGATTTCGGAACGTTCTTAGTGCGATAATGTGAAATAAACGCGAGCTATGGTTTCATTAAAAGTATCGCGTGACAGTTGAGTGTTGTATATGTGTATTAGTGAATATTTAAATTATATATATGTATAATATAATTATAAATGTTATTATTATTATAACAATATTGTTGGTTCCTATTTTTGTCTTCGAAGCTGCAATACTATACGAGTTATAAATTGTTTTGTTAAAGAGGTATGTATTTTAGATTTAATAATTGTTTTATTGTGCACGTTTTTCTTTTAATCATTTATTAAAACTGAGTTTCTTCAGAATTTATGAGGTATGTACCTATTTAAATTATTATTATATGCATTGAGCTTTATTACATATGTTTCAATATCTGAATAATAAAATAACTAATTTTTATAAATTATATTAAAAAGCACGTCTAATGACTCCCTAATTAAACGTGGGTAACAAAAAATATGTGAGTGTAAACAAAAAAGAAAATTACATAGGATGTTAAATATGTTAAAAACATAATATATAATTACTAATTATGTTGTTGAAATGAATACAGGGTGTGTAAATTTTGAATATTATAATAATATACAATTGCATATGTTTTACATAAAATACACCTTTTGTATATCCTGTAAAAAGAAATAAGGAATCTATATGGAACCCGAAGAAAAAAGTCAAAATCAAATAGTATTCCTTGTGCATGTATATTTTTGTCCTTATTTTTCATCGCTCATGCGCATCGTTCCGATAGCATTTTACGATGCCTTCGTTTTAACATTTCGTTGACATTTTACTATACGGTTTTATGTAATATATATTAGTTCTACTGTCTTTTTTCAGACACGAAATGCTACGATTAATTTTAATAACCTTTTTGTCCTTAATGCAATATATGTATACACGTGTACTGCTATAACATTTAGAATTTAGAACTATAACACCAATTTAAATGCCTATGTGTGTATAGATGTATATCTTTGTTTAAATATTAATGACAAACAGGGTCCCCAGTGGTACCATCAGTATATCATGTCGCTTATGTTTACTTATATGTTTTGGTGTGCATTGAATAGCCAAAATTTAATGTATGTTTGACATATAGGTTTTTAGCTTATTTTAAATTTAATATTCATAATATATAAACTTAAGCTAGTTTAAGACAGTCAATGGTTATAAAAACATCATATTATATACAAGGGGTAGTAAAAATTTATGCAAATATGAGCCGCATTTACATTTTAGAAAAATTTTAAAACAACATTGAGGTATAAAGTATAAATAAATAAGAAATTAAAACATACAAAATCGAGAATTAACAAAAAATGTTTCTTATCATATTTTTATTATAAATGAGTTTGTTATTAACTTAATATTTGACCCATTTATTTATGATTTAAGGAGTCAAATTTTCCCTAAATATTATTAATATCGATTCACTATTAGTCAAAATATCAAAAAAGCCTTTTTAAGGTTATGTAATAAACTTACAAGATTTTTAAATATTCCTAAAGAAGAAAACGGGTTTTTGACTTTTAAAAAGATATTTTTAAAAATATTTTTTTTAAATATCGTCTCACAGCGAGATATTAATTTTCTAAATGATATAACATGATTTTATCTTAAGATTCTTCAATAGATAAAAGTAATATACCTATAGAAAAAATAACCAAAATATAACAATAAGAATGAATATATATTTTTGTTGAAATTATGTATATAGAATATGTATTTCTAGTACCCTTTTGGGGAAAGCTAAATACGTAGAAACACGATATTTATTTAATCAGGTAATATAATATTTATTTGCTTCGAGTACATACAAAATATAAATAAATGTGGCAATAAATTTATTTGGAATGTACTATTTTAACAAGTAATATCTAGACAAATATTCCTTTAAAGGTACTGCAATAATTAATAATTTATATTGAATATATATGAATAACCAGTAGAGAAATATGTCGATAAACGTATAGTTTATGTTATGCAATACGTTTGCATTTCCTTTGTACATCAAAACAATTTTAATAGTCTGTCGTAAATAAGTGCTTGTTATTTGATATAAATATATATGTAGGTATAGGACAACCTCGATAAAATGAATTATATGCTCTATTATTTATTTGAGTATCTACAGATTGAAAAATAATGTACATTACGTAATTACTTTGTCCTTTAAAAACGACATAAATAAACATAAAAAGTTAATGTTCTATACAGTGAAACCTGGATTACTGGAATCTCAAGGGACCAGTCATTTTATCCCACTTAAAGAGATGTCCCATTTAACCATTTATAATACAGGTGCAAATGTAGAAGTGACGGAATCTTAGTATGAATTCTACATAGTTATAGAAGTTTCCCACTTATCCAAGTAGGTACCACTTAATCAAGTTTCACTGTATTTGTGCATACAGTTAGAACTCTTAACTATTCTAATTAATAAATGCTGGATTCAATCTGGATATGTGGAAATCCAGATAATTAAAATCACTTTATTTAATTTTTAAACGGACCCCTCCCCTCGACTTCGCATGGGAGTTAATAATAATAATAATAATATTAATTTCATATACTGTAGTACAGTGTAAAATAAGTTAAATAAACATTTACAATGCTAACATAAGAATATTTAACCGCCTATCACGTATGGAGGGTTGTAATTAGTTTAATTAAATCTAGCGGAAAAATATCACGAGGATGAGGATTTAAGGGTGAAAAAGAACACCCTATCTCGCATAGTAGCTGAGATATTTACGATTTTTTCAGACTAGATTTACTATTATTTTCACTGCTTATTCCTTGTTATCTATAAAACGTAACAAAAAATATATTATAACCTGGTCAAAGAGCATATCTATGATTTAAAAAACAAAACAAAAACACATAAATCGGATGAGTGGTTCTCGAGTTATAAACGCACAAACGGATAGACAGACAGACAGATAGGGAGACGTTGAGCTTTATAATATAAAAAATTGCGAAATTCATCGGTATCGTTTTATTCTTTTTGTAATAAAAAAAAAGGAAATGTAGAATAAATTTTAATTAAATTAATTATTAATTTAAAGATGATCAGTAAATTTTTACTAATTTTTAATAAATCCTTTAAAGCTGAGACTATTGTCTCAATCTCGTGACTTCCGAATTGAAACAACTCTCGTCTCGATTCGTTTTGAGAAAGGTAAAAAAAAAACATTAAAATCGTTAAACGCAGCCTGCTTGATTATTATGTACATACAAAAATAAACATGAAGAATTCATCATTATTTTCCTGCATCCCTTTATAAATGTTCGACATTGTCATAGGTCAGCAATATTTAAACTGTTCTGCGGTATCCCGGGGTTCCAAAAGCTCCAAAGCCACTTTAAAGGGGCTGGGAACAATACATTTTCATAAAATATAAGTTGAAAACTGTTGCTGAATACAACAAATATATAAAACTTTTAAATACAAAACTTTTCGTTTTGTTTAATTTTCATTGTTTTGTGTAATTTTCAAATATTCAATATCTAATTTAATTCAGGGATGTTACAACGATTGTAAAGTACATAATAAACATTAATATGTACATATTTACATTATTATACTGCCATATTATATACAGGATAATTCTGAACTGTCGTACCAAACATTAACAGTTAACTATAAAATATGTACAGTACATACAGTATTCGCTGATCGATCACAGCGCACAACGTGGCAAAAAATTACACTTTGGGTGGAATAACTGTCATTTTTAATAGACTCGTTTTTAACTGAAAATAGAAAGGTCAACATATAGACTATGTGCAAGGGGGTGGAGTTAGAAATAATGTCGATGCGAGTGTTCGTGGTGAGCAATATTGTAAAATTATCGGCGCCAAAATTTGAGGTTATGCTGTCAATGTAAATGAATTAATTATTTCTCTATTATACGTCATAATTAAAGAGAAAAAGATACCCAAAATAAATAATTTTCACGTACCTTTTATGCTATACTATTTATATTATATGCAAACAGCTAAATTAAATAATATTTGTTTATTGAAAAATTTCACGGTATTAAACATATTAAACAATGATAAAAAGAGAGTTGAATCCATTCAATCCTTCTCTATTACCCGCTAGCGGCGCTAATAGACTTCGTGCACATAGCTAATAGTCATAAATAATCGTCTAAAATGTATATATTACGATATTTTATTGAAATTATTTGTTTGTTAGTACATCAAAGTCCACCCAAGTTGCTACTAAAGTCCACCCATTAGTTGGTGCTGTCATCGCGCACGCTGCGAATAGTAAAATTGATTTATTTCGAGTTCATGATCCATTCATGATGTCAGTCAGTCTGTATAAAAATGATCGCTTACAACCAGAAACGGATGTTTACTTTTGTAAATTTTTGAATTATTTTTAAAACAGTGCTAATAATGTCCGGTATTATAAAAGACCTAGCAAATTTGCAAGCTAACAAGCACTCTCAAATGGGGTATCAAATTTATATGTCAGTTCTCTTGAAGTTTTTGACAGATAGTTTCATACATAGGAAGTAAAAAAAAGGTATGTAAAGTATGTATATTTACTAAAGTGTATTTACTAACCTTGCGTAAAAAATGGTAAAAAACAACTTACTGCGCCTGCAACTATCTGTTAAAAACTCAAAGAGAACTGTCATATAAGTTTGATATCTCATTTGAGAGTACTTGCTAGCTTGCAAATTTGCTAGGTCCTTAATAATAAAATTATGTTATTTTCTATAATAAGTTTATATTCCATTACTTTTTTTATCAATTAATCAGAAACTGGATACGTATATGAAAGTCCCGTTGCACCTTTTTTCTTTTATTATATACAATAATAATGAAAATTTGGTAGATGTAAGCAATAATATTATTATTTAATATTAATATGTTAATATAAACAGTAGGTATTATACAATATAATATTCTATTGAAATTCTGAAGTTATGATAAAGCTAATCGTATCGTTATGGAGCCGGGAGTATCGTTATATTACTGTTAACCGTATTTGGTGTAAATTGCAAATTCATGTTATTTGATAAAATAAATACAAATAAACTTTTGTGGACCGCTAGGGTACTTCCAATGATCACCTGGGAAATATCGGAAATAGGTCATCTGAGTGACACAGTTTCCATGAAACGAAATAATACAAAAAAAATATATTGTTTGTGCTTTGGAATTATTCATAGAATATAAGTATCTACAATAGAAACCGGTTATAACGACATCGAAGAAACCGGTCAAATTAAGTCGTAATAACCGGTTAAAATACAATTATATCAAGGTATGTAAAGTATAAGGTAGCCTCATGGCTCGGCTCGAGAGAGGGAAATACATCATCTGGGGTACCAAAATGAGGAGAGGGGGAATGTTGTGCCCAATCATAACATATGTAGCCTCGTATGACGTCATTTGGGGTGCCCAAGTTGATTGGTCAAAAGCTTATGAGGCAACCTGTGTATTTACTAACCTTGAATTATATGGGATTCAGTTGGACTTTTATTTTGAGTCGTTAAAACCGGTACGTCGTATTAACCGGAGTCGTAATAACCGGTTTCTACTGTATTTATTTTTATTATGTTTTAATTATTTATATGTGGTTTTTATCCGACGGAAGTTAATAAAAAATGGTTTTTAACTATATTGATACTTATTTCACTAAGAGTATGTATATATAGTATCGATAAAAAAGTACTAAAATGTCGGTCTATCTGTCTGTCTGTCTGTGAAACAGTTGAATGATTGAGAAGTATTATTCTATAAGTTTATTTAATCCGTTAATCTGATGATTTTGTTATATAAAAAAAATTATATAAAAAAACCGTAAAACCGAAGTTAAATAAAAAACATTTTTTGAAAGTTAATCTATATTTTTTTATTAGAATACGAATGGTTGAAACGTTTTGATTACAAACATACTAAATTTATATTGCGTCCGTCTGTCTGTAGTATGTGTTGTCTGAGAAACTGTAAATATAAAAAAAATCTATTATATGATATGTATTTTTATTGTATGCGGTCTACAGTATTAAGTTATTAACTTTAATATTTATTTCTACATTTTACATACTATAGATGGGTACCAATAAATAAGGTTATATATTATATATGACAAACAATATTTGAACATATCAACAATAACAAAAATTCTTTTAACATATTATTGATACCTATCAATGTAATTAAAATATTAATGTAATATAAAACTACATATATATTATATAAATGTAAACAGATAAATGCTTTTTGGATCTATGTACATTTGATCCAGATATTAATCTCCGCGGGGTAATTATTTTTACCTTGAGATAAAGAGAAAACATATTTTCTGAACACAATACTGAAATGTACATTTCGCTTTTTAAGGATCAAAATAAAAATGATTTATACATTAGAATGGAGAAAGAAAATGTAATAAATATATAGATGTTGTACGAGTTACAAAATGTAATATGATATAGGGGTATAATGAGTTTTGTAATACATATATCCAATATCTTGATTCTTATAAATTGATTGTTTTTATATTTAATACGATATTATTACTTCCTCGTGGCTTCAGCCGCGCGTATTTCAATATGATACCATCAATTATATCAATATCGCAAATGTCTTTTTTTGTTCTGTATGGATAGATTTAAAAGAAAATTACATGACAAATAATGAAAATTATAATTAAATACATATATTATGTTAAGTTAATTTTCAATTAATTTAGTGATTAATAATAAAAAAATTTATATTTTAAAACGATACAACTTTAAATAAATAGATGGCTTATAATAGCACTTGGTTTAATAATTATTGAAAAAGTAGTTTATATCAAAACTGTAGAAAATTAATATGCGGGTTGTAAAAAAGTATGTGTCTTACTGTAAAATATATAGTACATAATAATATGTATATTTGACAGTTGTATAATGAAATTAAATATGACGTACTGATTGTAAGTGTGCTCTGGCCTGCTGTAAACTATCGTCTCAAGCATTAGTTATAAATTACGATAGATATGAGTAGAAATGATTATGTTGAAAACCTTTATATTATAATAATGTAAGGGTGGCGATCAGACAAGCCAAATATTGATTATAATGTAGAAAGGGACTACGTCCATCCCTATTAAATATAGGGTAACCCTGAGGCAAACTGACACTCTTATGTGGTGTTTACACCGAGAAAACAAAACAGAAACACGGTGTTTTTATGACAAAAAAGCAATAAACCCTATACATTTTTAAATACGAAGTATTTTATAGACACGATGTTCCTGTTTTGTTTTTTCGGTGTAAGCACCACATTAGAATGTGAATAAATAAATTATAATAAAACATTTTTGCATATACAGAGTGATTATCAAATCTTTATCACAATGGGTTCTCCAGATATGAAATCTAATAATATTTGGGGGGCTGGAACTTCTTCGCAAAGAATTTCCGGACACATGTGTATATGTAGTTCTTTGTTTAAAAAAAAAACATCCCCGATCCACTGTTAATTTTTTTAACACTTGTAAATCATCCTGTATTGAATTATTTTGAAAAGTAAAAAAAATATTTATTTGAATTGTTTCCGATATTTTTTATATTAAAAAAAATGTTCGTTTTCCTCAGGGTTAACCACATATTTGTTTTGTCGTAATTACAATAATCTTAACTGTTAGTAAATACAACAATAGTAAATAGATGGCAGCACGTGGTATAAAAATCAATTTTTACTATACGATGTTTAAAAATAGTATTTTAATTAGTCAATCTATTTTTGTACTAAAAAGACAAAAGTAAAATTATATGTACATATCTACACTGGAAATTTAATGCTATGCATTTAAAAAAAATTATAATTGTAACATTGCACGCAAAATTCCCATACAAACGATAACACATCTAATACGAATATGTGAAATATTTTATTATAAACGTAATTTTTTTTAACAATTTAATTTAATTATAGAAGAATTTGTTATATAAATATACGAGATTTATTAAAGAGGCTTTACTTTTATAAAATTCATTATTCTCTGAATATCTAAATGGTTTGTAATCAAATAAAAACAACGTAGGTATATATGTTTTAATTTATACCCTTATTACTTCTTTGATCAGATCATTAGCAACTGCCAATGACATGAAAAAGTAATTTTATTTTAAAAATTAATTACGTAAGGTTTATTTTCGAAATTTTTGACCACCCTCTGTTACTTTATAAAGATTCATAAGTAGGGAGTGCCTCCCCCTCTTTTATTTAAAATTAATTGTTTGGAAAAAAATCTTATGTAAGTAATGCTTTTCCCATCTCGTTACGTAAGAATTTGAAAGGTTGTTAGACACCAAAAAATATGATTTAATAATCAGTGGTGCATTTAGAAGTGGTAAGGGGGGCGTGTACTCCTATAATTTACATTGACATTTAGAATTTATTGATGGATATAAAGAAATAATATTTATATTATTAAAATAATAATTATTAATGATTTTGTATTATATGTTTCTTTATATATGAATATTAAATAATAATTGAGTACATATTTTCGACAAAATATATCGCTTAAAATATCTTGCATGGGCTTTATAAATAGAGCTCTTGACTATTTTGTCATGCGAGCTAACTCTTGTCTTAAATATGTTTAATTTCAGTTTGATTTAAATATCGCAATCAATATTCAACCCACTTTGTTTATTTATTCTCATCAATATTTAACGCAAATTAAATAACTATACCATGCATGTGTGTTACCAGAATATTTTCCAGCGGGTAATATTTTTATTTATTACTTTACAGGATGTCTAAGATAAGCGTGAAATACATGGGGATATCACATTTATTTTCGAAAATAAGTCAAACGCTGTCAAAGTACTAAATGACAGTGATATTCTTAAAGTATTTTATTACAAACATTTAAGTAGGTTATGAACAACAAAAATTGTTAAACAAAACCACAATAGCTACAATCAAAATAACAAATGAATATTTGAAAACAATAAACTGTTACAAAAAAATGTTCCTTCTTTTTTTCAATAACAAGTATGACATGTGACATATCGTTGTAAAGTAGATTTAAAAACACGTTAAAATATGTTATAGCTAACTAAGTGACCCATAAGAAAAACTAAAGTTAGGGCTAGTAACTCGGAAAATAAAAGTGGTATAAAATATCTAAATACACAAATCAATTCTACACAAAAAAATGCTTAAAAAAATCATAAACAAAAAGTACCTATCTACTTTGACAAAAAAGTTATAGCCATTTAAAGAAATTCCAAATTTTCAGTTTCTTGGGTCTACCGCCAAAACCACATAAAATTAGTATTTTTTTTTGATGTAGTAATACTCATCCTTTTCTTACAAATAATTCATCTCATTTAACTACATCTGTATCTCTTACCGTATGCGCATTTCACGCTTATCTTGCAATCAAAAATGTTTTTAGAAATAATTATGTTAAAATTTTTTTAATGCACACAAAGAAAAATGTCATCTACTTAGTACACAACTGTGTCCATTTATAAATCATAAAAGTAACCTAAGTATTTTTCTTGAGGGTTTAATAAAAATAATTAAAATAATTTTTACCCTATATTTAGAGTAAACATACACCTAATATAAAAGAACTCCAGCTTTTATACTAAATACAGTACTTAAAAAAATAATAACTATTCCATTTATAATAATTTCTAACATTTATTTTCAGAACCTGTGTTTAGGAAATCCATTAAAATGATTGTTATAGTTCCAAGACGAAGTATTGCTCAATGAATTTATAATCAACTTTGTATTTATCGAGCGGCCATTTAATTATGGTTGTAACAAATATAAGTGTATTTGTTTGACAAAAATGTTTTGTAGGTATAGGATTTCATAGGAAATGACCTATATAACATGAAAGTAAATATTGTAATACCTTAATTATTCTTTTATGAATATTTCAATAGGAGAAATATGGTGCAGAGCTATTGTTGACAACAGGCGCGGTACTGCGGAACTAAAGCACCCCCTTTCAAATATTAAACGATTTTTGATGTATAATATTAGTATTTAAAATAATAAATATTTTTGTAAAATTATTATTTATGGAGAAAATTGTATCAAACTGAAAATCGACGAATTATTTTAAACAATGAAAAATATTTTTTTTTTAATTACATCATATATATTTAGTTTAAGTAAGTATTGTTAAGCAAATTAACCAAATCCAATCAAAATCGGTTCAGTGGTTCATGTATTAAGTGTGTGACAAGGATTCAAAGAACACACAAACAGACAGATAGGCAAGGAAAATTAATTGAATCGGAAAAATCAAATAAAAATTTTGAAATCGGAGACAAAAAAAATTCTGTGAAAAATGATCACAACTTCCTCTATTCCTTCAGATTTGACGTAGAAGCAGTGGTAAACTAAGGAAGGTTGTGGCCCGGGGCTAAATGTTAGTTATTCACCCCCCCCCCCAACCCCCAACTAAAGATATGTTATAAAATAAAATAAAACGTTTTTGTAGTAAAACATTTTTTTTAATTATCCATATCTTAAGACATTTTTTTGCTCTTCAATCCACTTATTAACAAGCTTGTTTCTTAAAAAAAGTGGGTGTATGTACTAATATACGCGCTTAAAATTTATACTGTGTAGTAGTGACATCTAGCGTGCAAATGTTAAAAAATATTTTTTTACCAACTATCATAACAGAAATTTTCCATTTCCGTTGCATTACTAAAATTACACCCTGGACGCGCCTAAAGAAGTACAACTTCAAAAATAATAAAAAACATACTTTTGAAAAGTTCCCATCCCCAGCACTTGGGGCTCAGGGAGGACTCCCTCCCCTATTATTCCGCTAATGCGAGTAAATTGAAAAATTACAAACAGAATAAAAATTTAATAATTTAAAACAAATATTTAAAAATTCTCGAGAAACATTTAACGTCGTTAATAAAAACGTCGCAACGATTATAAAATACAATATTAATCATGTCACAGTCCATAAGTATCGTCATAAAACTGAATATCTAATCAAGTTTGCATGAAAGTGTTAAAAATTCCATTAAACGCTTGGGTTTAATTTTTAACGCTAGCACATTTATGTTGAATGGCGTCTTCCATAAAAGTTCTTATTATAATGACATAATGGGTTTCAAGTTTATTTTATAATTTCTTTTTAAATCAACATGTTCATTGTTGCGTATGTTGACTTTCTAGACAGGGCTGGAATAAGGGAATTTATAGACTTTTTTAAATATTTTTTATACAATTTTATTAGTAGACAAAATTATACGAATACAAGCACTTACAGTACTTCATATATGTACGTTAAAATTTGGACGAGATGTGTAAACATCTATTCTGTACGTTAAAATGATCCGTAATAAATGCACTATTTAAATCTAAAATCCATTTTGATTTAGATTAAGCGGTTACTGAGCTAATTCGATATGAAAATAATATGTTATGTTGCCCATATTTTATAATAAAAAACATCTGTAATGAGTTAAATATTAAAGTTAGATACATGTATGAATGTATGGCATCATAGGCTTTTCTGTAGAAATAATTAAACTATCTACAAAACGTCCATATATATTTTTCATGTATGTAAATCTTATAGTTTAGGCCAGTGTTCGGATCAAATAATCGGTACGCTAATTTTTTTTACTTTCGAAGCTAATTTATTCACTGCTCAGCTATTTTAAGTGATAGCGTGATTGTATATAAGAAACACGTTAGTGCAGGTTTCATCAAAATCGGTCAAGTATTTATTAAAACGCGTCACGTTTGAAAAATTCATTCTATGATAAGGATGTTTACAGATCAAAAAGTAATACTTGTAAATTACAAAACATAGAGTAAAGTCGGTATATATGGACCAGGCGGGTATTATGGACACCCTTTTTTGCTTCATTTTACATTTTATAAAGACAAAATTAATATGTATCTAAGCTTACACTTCTAAATAAATGCGTCAGTTGACATGACAGTGTTTGGAATACCGGTATGTCATTGAGGGCAAATTAATGAAATTTGGCATTTGATTATTTTTGTTAAGTTGTTAGTTTAAATTTTGATTGTATTAAATTGTTTAAATTAATTATATTGCTGTTTAAACATGTAGGTACAAGGGTTGGCCGTATGAGCAGTGCATTTAATCCACGGAATAATTATTGTCTCGGCGATAACAATTTTTTTCTTAAATACATGTGGTTGCGGGTATTATGGACCATGGGGTATCGTACGACTATGAAGTGTAATAATATAATTAACCAGAATCGTTATGTGGCAAATAGTATGAAAAGTATATTAATCATCCAATACTTCACAACTATTCCCTTCCGCAAAAATCAATTTTTTAGTACAAATCTTCGTGATGGTGCCCACTAAATGGTGTACCTATTTATTACGGAGGTTCTGCCCGCGTACTCTTTGCTACGCCACTCCTTTTTGTTAGTGACAACATATAAATTTTAAATAAAAACAACAAAATAAATTTAAAAAAAAAGTTTGTTTCCACATAATATAGATAATCCTGTATTATGGTAACAAGTGTGTAATATGGATCACTGTAGGCCATATTACACACACGTTTTTTAAGCGGCTGATTTTCGATTTTTTTTCGATTTAAAAAAAAAAAATTTAATTTAAGAATTCTATTTTTTCCTGCTCGATCTCGTTAAAAGATTAAATTCTCTGTCTAGTGAAATGATAAGTGCAGATTTTTAATAATATTATCATAGTTTTTTTTACCGAAAACATGAATAGTGTTCCATATATACCAACTTTAATCTAATTATTGTTACTGTATTAAACAGTATAAAAAAACTCTCTGATACAATTTTGCATATTAAAAAAAGAACATTAATATAACCAGTAAAAGGCCTCATTCAAATATTGCTTGTAGTATTCTCTATCATCCCTGCATATTTTAAGGTGGACATATTTATAACGGCTTCAAAAAAATTTATGGCTATCGTATATAGGTCATGCGCGTTAAACATTGATATGGCGTAATGAATTCGGGTGAAAATGTATAAATTATTGTTGTTTGTGTGTAAACTATGCAGTTAATAAGTAGATTATGAAATGAATGTGTCATTCTGGGGAGGGTTCATAACTGTTTATTACTCTTAAGTAGATATTTTGTATCGAATAATAAAAATGTAAGTTTTATTTGTAATATTCGAATTTTATTTTTATAAAAACGATACTCGGAAACTATAAGAGATAGAGATTAAGTTAAATCAGACAAAAGTTACCTGGATGGGGAAGTATTTACATCCCACACAATTTTCATATAGTCTACTGGATATTTGCCAAATCTGTTTTAGACCGTTTCCTATCGTGAATACTTCTTAAGCGAATTGAAATTTAAAAGAATGTTTCAAATAATTTTTTTAGGGTTCAATATTGGGTATTTGAATCATTTTTTTTTATTTTCAGTAATCTCGTAGTTTTTTAGATGTAATGCAGTAGTGTTGACACCGCAAAAACAAAACAGAAACATCGTGTCTTTAAAATACTTCGTATTTAATAAAACGGGCAAGTGCATGTTGGGCACGCACATGATAGGGTTCCATAGTCATTCTCACTACGATTTATAAAAAGTATTTTTCAAAATTTTCGTGACTGAAGGGTTAAAATCAAAAAGTCATTTGACTTTTATTATTGCATTTTAGGAGACCTATCAAATGACACCCCACTCAATGGGGTAAATGAAAAAAATGTGAGCACTTTTCAATCTATGAAAGGGGGGTCCAAAATATTTTTGACAATGTTCGTTATAATTTTCAGTGAAAGTACTAATTAAAATCTGCGTTCTGGAATTTTTTTCAGATTTTTTTAATTGATAGTTTAGAAAATAGAGGGGGGGGGGGCGCTTTTTTAAAGACTTTGGAGAGAAAATAAATCGTGATCGAAGGGTTAAAATTAAAAATTTCTGTTACATTTTTTGTTGCATTTTAGGAGACCTTTCTAACGACACCCCACTCAATGGTGTAGGTGAATTTTTTTTTTTTTTTAAAACACTTCATTTTATGAAAGGGGGGTCTAAAAATTATTTTCAAACATCTTATCATTTCTGTTTTTGGGTCATCAATCTACGACCGTATACCAAATTTCATCTTATTATGACAAAATTTTTCAGGACGGACGGACGGACATGGAGAAACTATAAGGGTTCCTAGTTTTCTACGGAACCCTAAAAATGTATAGGGTTTATTGCTTTCTGTCATTGTTTTCTCGGTGTAAGCACCGCATAAGACAATCTTTTGTTTTGTTAAATAGAAGTAATATAATTTTTTTAACTGATTTTTTTTTTACTTTTTCATGTCGCATACATGATGTTTTTACTAACTTTTCAAAATAATTTTAAAAAATGAACAAAATGTGTTTTTTATTTGTTTAACTCTATTTAATCAACAATAACATTTATTAATAAACTAGCGGAATCCCGCGGCTTCGCTCGCGTAAACTGCGAAACAAATTAGAACCCTCCATACGTGATAGGGGAAGACATATTAAATTTTTTTAGATTAATTTTTATTTATTACCTTAAAACCCCCTGTCTACTCTCGCCATTAGGGGCTGAATATAGAATTTTTTTATCGCAAAATTTTGCCCGACTCCACCTTTATAACGTAAGCAGCTATGTAGATAAACATATCAAAAACACAGACTCTGTCTACCCCCGCCATTAAGGGTTGAATGTCGAAATTTTTGTTTTAATAGATGACTATTTTGCCCGAATTTACCTTTATAAGTAAAGCAGGTCAGGTATGCAGATAAACATATCTAAATCCATCCTCGTCCCCGTCCCATTCTATTAGGGTTTGAATATCGAACTTTCATTTTTAATTGAATATTAATTTGTTAAACACTTTAGAGGTTAAATTTTGGGAAATGCTGAAATAATTGTTTTATTATTTATATTGTAGAGTATGTTCGATAAGTTTCAATTAAATGCGAACAAAAAAAATATTTTTTATATAAACTTTGACACCCTGTTTTAACCCCGTAGGGGTTGAATTTCAAAAAATCCTTTCTTAGTGGGTGCTTACATCATAAAAGGAAGACATCTATGAAATTTCACGTTTCTAGGTTTAGGGGTTTGGGCTGCACGTTGATATATGAGTGAGTGAGTGAGTGAGTGGTTAAGGACAAACTCTTTTATAGATATAGAAGATTTAATTCAATGTAATAATTAAAATTTCTATTTATTGATAGTTGAAGTTCGTTAAGTCGACGTTCTACTGTATATTTACACAATTTCTTGTAATAAAGTTAAATATACAAGTATTCTCATATGGTGTAATCTGCCTTTAGCAGGGTAGAAGATAATTAATGGCCGTTGTCGCTTGGATAATTTTACTTAAGATGTTAAATTTCTAGGAAATTGCACATTTTTTCAAGCTAATGATATCGTTTGTTTCAGTAGGTCGCAATGTTCTAAAAGAAAATATATTAACTCACTGTGTAAAACTCTGTATATTATATACATACAGTCTACAAGAAATTATCCGCGGCTTCGCTCGCGTATTTTGTAATTGAAACCTTTTCAATTTTATTTTTTAACCAAAGATAAATTTTGATCCATACGAATTCCATAATTAAACTATCAAATAAGCTAAACAAATTAAAGAGTTTTAGGTTTTCGGACAGTGAAAGTCCCATCAAAATCGGTTAAATAGTTGATGTGTAAATTCGAAAGAAACAAATCCTTCAAATATGTCATAGCTAACATTTTGCCCCATATGAACTATCATATATAATAGCCCAAGAAATAAACGTTTTTACTAAGAAAAAAATCCAACCAAACTGGATTTTGATTTCCTAAGCATACCCTAAAAAGTACCCTTAATTTGGGTGACGGGTTTTTGTTTTTTAGGTGGTAAAGGCGGGAAAATTCTAGTTTTTTGGCAAATATTCCAAATATGATCAATTTTTCGAGAAAAATTGTTATGAAGAAAAATGTAGCTTATTAAATTCTACACAAAAAAGGTATTTATACCTTTTTCGTATAGTCAATACTTTTTAAGTAAACGGTTAACCCAGTCTAGGGTGCAGTGAAGAGTGTCAAAATCGGAACTTTTAGGGGCAAGCAAATTTATGATTGATTATTATAGATTTTGGTATTCAAAAAATTGATTATTGATTATTATAGATTTTGGTATTCAAAAAAAATAAACCCGGACTAGCGAAAAGTGGTGCAACACCCTTAAAAAAGGGGTTGAAGGGTGAAAACCTCGTTTTTAAGATTTTTTTTTATTTTTTCTCAAAATCTAAATCTTTGACGGAGTATTTTTATGATTGATATTTGTTGGGGACACTTGGACGAATCGATTGGGATCAAATATACTGAATTTGACAAAAAAATACTCGTTCTAAAGGGTATAAAAAAACGTAAAAATAGTTTGAATAGATAGATTAATTCTATATAAATAAAAAAGTCAAACAAAAAGTATTTATCTACTTTTACAAAAAAACTATAACCTAAAATCACATTAAATAAAAACAAATATGAAAATAGTAATACTATTTTTTACAAATAATAATTCTTCAAATTTAACCAAATCTGTGCCTCTTATAGAGATGCTAGAAAAGTTATCTGGGTCACCCGGTATATAAAATAAAAAAAATGTAAAATAAAAAATAAAATCTTATAATTAAAAAAAAAACTTTTGTATAAGTTTTAATTTTCATAAAAAACAATCGTTTGTTTTTGGAATACAAAACATATCTTTTAAACTTCCGTTCTTTGAGAATGCCTTTATTCTTTAAGTACACAATGTATGGTTAGGTTTGTAGGTATAATGTTTGTGTATATATGTTCATCTTTACATTTTGCGAATATTCTCTCGGGTATTTTCAATGTTTGTCTTGTTATTCTTTGTCGTATCAAATGTTTTATAAACTTGTCAAATTCATAAGATTCTTATTTTCTGATATTTTATAATACCAATATTATGTTTTTTTTCTTTAATATTTTTCGTTTTTAAAGAATCTTGAAGGGAATGTATTCTGACAGAAGAAAATGTTACCCCCCCCCCCCCCCCTAAAAATATTTTCATCTAGGTTAGATGGCATAATAATATTCATGGAAGCTGTTTTCTCCACAAATTAAAATAAATTTTGCATTCTCTTTAAATATACAGTGAAACCTGGATAACTAGAATCTCAAGGAACCAGTTATATTAACCCACTTAAAGAGGTGTCCCATTTACCCAGTTATAGAGGTGCAAATGTAGAAGTAACGGGACCTCAATATGAATTCTAATTATAGAAGTTTCTCACTTAGCCAAGTTCCACTTAATCAAGTTTCACTGTACAATTTTTCATCAAAACAACATATACGTTATGCGGTGTTTACACCGAGAAAACAAAACAGAAACACGGTGTTTTTATGACAAAAAAGCAATAAACTCTATACATTTTTAAATACGAAGTATTTTAAAGACACGATGTTTCTGTTTTGTTTTTTCGGTGTAAACACCGCATTACCTTCTACTATTGTTTACGTTGTTTTAGAAAAAAAATCTAGTCATTCGAATAATTATTTGTTAAATGTTTGACTATGTACAACCACCCTTAAGAAAAGTGTGATGCGCTTTTGGTTACTATTCCACTATACTTTAAAAGTGCATGCATGCGATAGTTATATCTAACTATAACACGCACTTTATTTTGCAAGCTTACTGTTACAGGTATGATTATGATAGCAAATATTTACAACAATATTCTAATCTATGTAATTATACAATAATTAATATAAATTACAATGAATGTATACAAAGCTCGTATTTAGAGTCAACTGTATATACTTCGGTGTACCTTTTATTACGCTGTTAATCAAATTTATACTAATATTATTAATGCAAAAGTCTGTCTGTTTGTTACCTTTTCACGACTAAACCTCTGAACCGATCTTGATGAAATTTGATATAACGCTGTTAATCAAATTAATACTAATATTATTAATGCAAAAGTCTGTCTGTTTGTTACCTTTTCACGACTAAACCGCTGAACCGATCTTGATGAAATTTGGCAGGGAGATATCTTGTATCCTGAGGAAGAACATAGGCTACTTTATATCTCGAAAAAATTGGTTTTATCACATTTATACGAGCGATATGTTATGTTAGTTTAGTGACATCTAACGACCAAATGTTTAATTAAAAACCTGTTATATCGACTTTATCATAAAAGAAATACAGTAGAAACCGGTTATAACGACTCAAAATAAAAATCCAACTGAATCTCATATAATTGCATTTTTACCGGTTATTACGACTGTCTGATTTTTACGACCAATATGACCGGTCCCTACGATGTCGTTATAACTGGTTTCTACTGTATGTATTATTTACCTAACCTAACTTTATGGCGTTGTTTTGATTAACTTACATTCCACGTAAACGAAATTGCGGGTATCAGCTATAGTAATATATATATGCATTATTTAAATGTACAAATAGACCAATCAGAACCCAGCATTTGTTATTTACCAGATGTGTACCGAGCTGTCAACAAATAAACTGGTAACGTAGATAGAAGAAATCAAGGATTTGTTATTTTTCTAAATACAAGGGAGGGTAGATACAGGTATTTGTTTGAAATTTGAAAATTTTGGGGGTAGTTAGAATATCTTAAATAAATAATACATAAATTGAAAGTAGATACATTCTAAATAAAACACTTGTTTTATTGTACAGACTGCTATTGTTTCGTTTTACAAAATAATCTTACAAGTAAGTTTACATTACACTTCTAAAACTCGTGAAAATGTTGTGAGGTCCTTAACCTTACAAAATTTACAACGATAGTTTATTTATTATTGTAGCATGTACCTTTGTATATTTACTAAAAGAAAGTAGGCGTTTATTGTACTCTTTAATCGGTATGTAGATATTTTAATTGTATTTTATTTTACATACGAGACTTGGTGAAATTTGGGTGATTCAGACCTCGTATCGAATTTAAGTTCAGAAATTAATCTTGGTTTTTGTTTTTTTACTATGACTGCCCAAGAGACGAGACGAGAGTGAAGTAAGTCTCGTCTCGTGTTGGTATCAAATTTCAGAACTGACAGTCTTGTCTTGTGAAAATTAGAGACATCTCAAAATGTGTAGTATATGTATAAAAAAATTTTTTTTACGTGAAATAAGTCAGTATTTTAATAATTAACCTATTTGTCACGTGATTACAAACGCGTCTGTCAGTGGTATGACGTCACAATACTAATAATAAAGTAGTTCATCGCTATTCATTTTTATACGATTTTCAATGTTTTTTTTCGGTATTACAGGAAAAATAATCTGTTACGTATATAATATACATATAACTCAATGGATCTTGGCTTCTGGGTGTAAGCCACGTCGATTTGGTTGTGTTATCCGCCAATGTTTCGTCTCACAGAGCCCTGAAGATGTCTACTGCAATGTATGATGAAACGTTGGCCGATAAAATAACTAAATTGACACGGTTTATACCCAGAAGTCAAGATCTATATCAGGGCTTCTTAAAGTGGTGGCCGCGGCCTTCTAGGGAGCCGTGGCCTTCCCACAAGGGGGCCGTAAAGAACCGTACATATAACAAATTAATTTACTTTCCTTAAATAAGTTTAAATGTTCAAATATATACTTGTTTAAATTATATAAATGAAACAAACAAACAATTTTTTAACCCATCTGGATTTAAAAAAAATAGGGGGGCCGTGAGTTATCAATATTAGTTGTAAGGGGGCCGCGACGTCAAAAAGTTTAAGAAGCATTGATCTATATTAAGATCACCGCGGAAGCCTCAAGACTTGTACATATAATTTTCATTATACAGTAGAAAGAAGGGACTGGTCATATTGGTCGTAAAAAGTGGATAGTTGTAATAACCGGTAAAAATGCAATTATATGGGATTCAGTTGGACTTTTATTTTGAGTCGTTTTAACCGACGTCGTTAAAACCGGTTTCTACTGTATTTGCAAAAATAAATCATACAACCTATTGTAGTATATTTTATAAATCTCTTATTTCAAAGTTGCGATGATTGACTGTAAAACGGGGGAATGACCAAAGCTTTCGTGATAACCTTGAAGCGCCCACTCGCGTTCTAGGTAAAGTTTTCGTTTTAGTTTCTCTTTTCCGTGGTTGTAATTATTGTAATTTTATTGATTTTTTTACTTTTTGCCGTGCGGACCACCGTTTACTTTAGCTGAGTCACTTTTATGTATAGGTGTGCGAGTAAAAATCGCAAATGTGTTTCTTTTTTTGTACGAATAGTATGTACAGATAAACTTATAGGTGATTCGAAAATCTTAATATTATATCAGTAGGTACATTTTTGATTTTTTTAAAACTATTAATATACGGAAATTTTAGGGTTCACGAACGGAATTAAAAATGTATTAAAAATTCATCCAAATCGTTTGTTAAAATATAATGCAGATATAGTCCAAGAGCTGATGTATTTTTTGCCACATCTGAGCATGAGGCAAACTCATTAAAAAAAATATTCATGTGTTGTACATCGTAGGAAAATAATCGCAACCTCTACACCCGGTGATAAAAGGGTGCACTCTTTTAATGAACATTTAAAGAAAATTCATATCTCTAGTATAAGTCAGTGCATCGATTATATCAAATATGTTTTGGTTTCTCTCAAAAGCAGAAGCCTCCAATATTGTATAAAGGAATAAATAAAAAAGCATTTTGAAACTGGTTCAATTTTTCAAATTTAGATGAATTTTTTTACACTTGTCGCACGCTGCTAAATTTTTGAAAATTTTCGGTACACTTTATTGAAATTCGCATGTAACTTTTAAAGTTGTTTAATAAAAATTAATCCAAAATTGTGATGGAATCTTTTATTGTGATCATTTTTACCAAAGTTATTTGAATATTGCACAATTTTTTAAGAACATACAAATTTTTTTGACAAGTGTATTATTAAATTTTTTTAAGTTCATTAACTTCTATCCTCACGCAGGTTACTACTTTATATGTGACGTAAAAAAATCGACAATAAAAAAAAAAAAACTTTGCTACGGGTCACACGTAATGTATACATTAGAATATACCTTTGTGGGTTTTCTTGTATTCTTTTTTTCGTCTGCAGTCGTTCCGTGGAGTATTTGTAAGCACTTGGAAAATCTATAAGTCAGAGTTTAACAAAACTATCATTTCCTTTTTATTTACTTTGGTTATGTTATGCAGTATTATTGGATTTTTAATCAGCAAACAGCGCGTATCTTTGTATATTTATATACACAATGGCGCATTATGAAAGTCGGGGGCTTCAGGCACTCATTTTTTTATCGAATATTATAAAATTTCACAATGCCTAAGAAAACACCTGTATTTACTTATTTTCTAAGCTCGGGCCCAATTTTACCTCGGGGCCCTAGGCAGTTGTCTATCGTGTATGCACAGGTATAAAGGTTTACTTGAGCCAAGTAAACCTTGTTTTGTATATAACGAAAACAATATTTTCTTAAGGGGGATGGCCACTGTGACGGAAAAAAAATATAATTTTTTTCTTAGATTTTTTTAAAGTTTACATATTCATAAATATGTATACAAAAAATTGAGTTTACATTTTGAAAATTGACGGAGTTACAGTCAATTTAGTGAGACGATGTAGCACGGCCGGTTATGACATAACAAAAACATTAAACACGTTTATCTCGGAATGACATTTTTCGACCTGGTCGACACGATTCCTCAAAGACTAATGAACTGATTTCATATTTTTTTAAATAATTTTCGTAATTGCAGTAGCTATCGTTGCACATAGCCGATTTTCGAAATTTTGATAATTACTATTTTTAAAACCGCTCTAATTAAAAAAATAGGTCTTAAAAATGAAAAAAAATTTCAAACGATCGCCATTTTGTGAAAAAATAAAATAAGAAAAAACGGCTACGTGCAACGATAGCTACATTCATGTAGATATTGATAAAATTTTTATTTATTTTTTTCATATAACCCTTCTCGAAATTTCGAGTCGACCATAGAGAACAAAATTTTTTTTGGTTTTCACATCGAGGCTCATAACTTTGTAAATATTTAATATTTTTCAATAAAAATTGATATTAAATAAGTTGAATATATACTTAATAAAATGTCCTTTACCTGATTCAAAAATAATTAGTAATATCTGTGAAAAAAATTCTTAAACATTGACAATTTTTTGACCCGTCACAGTGGCCATCCCCCTTAAGATAAGAAATATATTCTTAAACCAACTGTAGTATTCTTTTCGTTATATACAAAACAAGATTTTCTTGGTCCAATACAGTTTTTTGTGTGTATGCCACTGCCTATAGATACATATTTTAAAATGATCTGTTTTTAAATAAATATTAACCCTTTCAATTTCTCTAATTAGAGAGAAAGTAATTTAGTTTAAAGAAATCAGAAAGAAGCTGTCATGGATAACACAGGACTTTCTTATACGCTATATTACTGATTGTGAGTGTATAATGTAGGTATTTCAACAGTTGAAATCTGTTATGACAACGAGGGGGGCAGTCATATCGCAGGCTGCAAAAAAGTTTCACAATTAAAAAAATTGTAATATTTGAGATAAATATGTAAAATGATTCCAAATTACTATATATTTCTACTAAAAATTGTCATTAATTTATTTCGTATACATACCGTCAAAACTAGCATATTCTAAAAGAATGACATATTTTTTATTTTATTTTTTAATACTTAATCATTAAGCGTTTTAATAGTTACTATTTTTCAAATATCACAGGAATACTGAAATATTTTAATTAAATACTGTGTATCAGTCCTTTTCCTATACTACCTTTACAAATTTGATTTACCTAAATTGTTATAATTTCATTTATTTCTATTTCCTCAAAACTACATTTTTGAGTTGTGACACTTTTTACGATATTAAGTCGTACAAATCTAAAGTCGTTAAAACTGGAAAAAGGCAATTATATGAGATTCAGTCGGACTTTTATTTTGAGTCGTTATAAACCGATAGAACCGGGCTTGACTGTATTTGTATATAAAAAAAATATTTCTGGCTAACTGATAAAATAAAAAATATTTTTTTATCCAAGCATTTTTTTCATATTCCGTTTAAAAGAAAATATAAAGATTGACGAGTAAAAATTCGTTTTCAAAAATATGAAGTTTTCTTCCCAGAAGAAAATTTATCTTAAATATGAAATATCGCCTTTCTACGATTTGTCATTTTTGAGTTAGAACGTTTATAAATCGACAGATACACAGATATTATTATAAAAAGATCAAAATGGATATTCGAATTCGAAAAATTCTTTACACCATTTAGGTTCGATTTAGACTATCGAACGAATCTCGGTCCGATCTCGCTCCAGTCAAATATTTAGTATAGTAATATACTGTATCGGAGCGTGATTTGACATTAATTGTTTATTTATATTTGATTGGAGCGAGACAGGCTCGAAACCGGCACGATAGTCTGGATCGACCCTTAAGACGCATGCAATTAATTTGTATGCAAGCACCCGCCCTGTCCCTAATGTTATTGGTAATTAAATAGGTATAAATTTTTAAAATCGCATTTAAATGATAACGAATATTTTTAAAATGTTGAATTCGGAATTTCTTCGGTGATAAATTATCAGTTATCAGTTTTCGCACTATACGTGAATATTACTAGATACGTTAGTATATTTGCAATATGTATTTATGTATATAGGACATACGTATGTACGTAAGTATACATATATTATGTTTATCATATACTTACTTAGATATATGGATAAAATACTTACATTTTTATTACATTTTTACTGTAAAATACCATTTTACAGCAATCAATATAAACTATGAACAGTAGCGGCTCGTTTGGAAATTAAAATTTTTTTTTGTTATGTCATTTATGTTAATTTCAAAATCTGCCTGTTAATATATTAATTTTGACATTATCAAGGTGACGTTTAGGGGTTTGGGTGGAGCAATTCTGTCAGCTTTTGGATGGTGAAAGTAATAATAAAAGGATACGTGTTCGTATTTAATAATAAGCATTCAAATAAATGAATGCTTATTATTAAATAAGATATTTAATTTTGAAAATTGTTATATTTCATTGTATTACCAACGCGGTGAACAACGGTTCGAATCTCGGTTTAGGATTTTTAGTTTTTATTTTTATTTGCAATTACTTTTGAATTTTTACGTTGAATTTTTCACGTAAAAAATAATAATATCGATAAAAAAAACGAGATGTAATCAAAATATGTATAAGAAAATAAAAAAAGGATAAAATAATTACAAATAAAAATAAAAAATAAAATTTCTAAACCGAGATTCGAAGCATTGTATGCGAAAACCTATAATATTTTACTCTCTGAAACTTTAATAATATAGTATAGTCAAATTAAATTTTGAGCGGAATTCTCTGGAAACATTAAAAGTTTTATACCATTATGTATAAAGGAGTTATTGTAGTTTCATCACCCAAAAGTCCCACGAGCTAAACCTTGTGCTACCTGGGAGAGCCCCATTCAAAGTTGGATTTTGTGCAAATATTTGTTTATTTTCTTAGCTCATAAAAAAAACAGTTATCTCGAGAACCAAAGTAGATATCGAAAAAAGTCTTACTGTTTTAGAATTGCTATAAAATACTCAACAATATGACTAGATAATATCAGAACCTATACTGAAACATTTAGGTGTCCCGTTCATTTGTTTGTCAAAAATCGCTGTAATTTTATTGTTTTTTCAATTCCATTATAAGGTATAAAAAAAATTGTTTTCTATTTTTGGTAATTTTCATCTTATTCTACGTTTAATTTCCTTTAAAAATCCATCATAGATTTTTCACAAATGATTTTTTTTTGTGTAATGAGCATTCAAATATTTTTTATGTTTCATGCTACGCCACTGACTATACACAGTATTTGTCTTTGTGTGTGTATATATGTGCATGCATGTGTTTGTACGCGTAGTGTGTGTAAGAACGCTGATAAAACTGGGATGAGAGATTTATTACTAGCAGAGTTTCTCTGTACTGAAATTTTTGTGAGCCCAAAACATCTGCCTTCGATATGTTATAGGTAGTCCATTAAAATTTTATATATCATCTTTCTTATTTTTAATCATATATATTGTAAGCCATACTGTCCTTTTGTACATCGTAAGATGTTTTATTTCGTGATCTTCATATTTATTATATACATATACCTAATAGATTTATTTTCATATTGGAAATAATAGTACTTATTATTAATTTATTTCAAATCGTTTAACACTTCGTAACTGATTCAATCTGAATCATAAAAATAGCGTGTGAATATTAAAAGAATTAATAAATTAGAAATAAATTTCTTAATATTTTTTATTGAATGTATATTAATGAAATGAGCATTATTTCGTAAAGTTTTTCAACAACTCAATTAATACATTACAAATTACAATCTTCTTATTTACTTACAATTAGTTTAATATCGATTAGTTTTACTTTTCTGTTAAAATAAAAAATACAAAATTTATTATGGGAATATAAAATTTTGGGAGTTTTTAAGTTACAGGTCGCAAAACGTAATAAAATCAATCTTTTTGAATTCATTTCTTAGTGGGGGGGGGGGCGTGAATTTTATGATATCTTCTTATTAAGAATGAGATTTTACTAACTTCTATGAAATATGTTTTGATTTTAATCAATAAAATAAAAGTATATTAAGTTTTTATTTCAACAAATTATTACCACTAATGGTGATAGAAATGACGTTTGCCTCGGCTAAGCTTAGTGGAGACGGGGGGGTTCACTGTCCGGTGCAGGAGGGAAGGAGCGTCGAGGTGCCAGAAGGGCGCCACGTAATTTTGTGAAAACTACGAAAATTACAGCAGTTATATGTTCAGTATAAAATGTATTTAAAATATACAATATACAATTAAATAATCAACACACTAAATAATGTACACGAGTCTACACAAAATCAAGTTATGCAATAGTCACACTAGCAAATATTAGCGATGTGGTGTCTTGGTGGCTTGAAATCGTATCCCCTTGTCCGTGAAGATATCCTGGGTTCGGATCCAGATCGGAGAGAAAGTGGACCACCACTTAGTCTCCTAGTCTTTATGATTGTTCCGAGCTCCGCTCGAACTTCGTTTCCCAAGCGGGGAAACCGAAGGTAATAATCGAAAAAGACGTTAACTTCTTAAAACAATGGCGACGACTTCATTGGTCCAAGACAACAATATGTATATACTATATACAATAAACAACTTACGATTTTAGACGAATGTAGACTCATCGAGTAGAGTCTCAAGCAGCTACTGATTTTTCTGTATTTTTGTGTTGGCTTATACACTGCTTGTCACAATTAGTGGGACACTTTTTCAATGTAACACAGTTTTGTCAAAAATTGTCATATTAATACGAAAATTCAGAGAAATCATTAATGTGGTGTTGTTTCAAAGCCCAATAAGTTACAGCTTTGTCTCTTCATCAACAGTGAGTGTGCAACCTTTACAGTGGTGAAAATTGGAAAATTGCATTTTCAAGTATTGAAAAAAAAGTTTAAAAAGTGATTATTCCAAAATAAAAATGAAATTCAGAATAATTATTATCTGTACTTATAACTTCTTTGCACCCTTAAGGTACTATCTTATTAATTTTAATAACATTATATTCTATTTACTTTTTGATATCACCCCCTAAGATTAGGTCAACAAAAATATAGGAAGATATGAAGCAAATTTAAAAAATGTTCCATAATTTGTTTAAAAAAATCACATTTAATATAAATTTACAATTTCAATAAAATCCAATTATTTTTTATATATTTTCTACCCTTAATTATTTCAACCCTATTAAATTATAATTAATTCAAACGACATAGATAAAGGTACAATTGTGAAATTTACAAAATGGTTAATAAACTTTGTATACAATGGTATCATGTATTAAAAAACACAAATAAGTTATTAGGGTAGGCATTAACCCTTAAATACTAAACCACCCCCAATAATAAGGTAAAAGATTGAATTCAAGTATTATTATATAAAAAATCAATGAAAGCGGTTATTCAACGATCTTTGTGAAAATTTTGTGCACCAAAACTCACCCCTACAGATTTAGCTACCCTTAATTGAAAAAAATATACTTTTTTTAAATCATCATATCTAAAAATTTACCGTAATTTTTTTTTTATCCTTTTGTGAAATAAAAGACCCATATTTGGTCTTTCATCACCGGTAAAAAAATTGTCTGGGGGTTACGTAATTTAAAATTTATGACTAATTTAAAATTTGTATTAATCTGTACTGTTACAAAATTGAATAATCATTGTTTTAAATAATTAATTCATTAATGCCACAAATAAATTAATTACAAGGAACTGACATATGAGTCATAATAATGTAAAAGATGACCGTGATGACGTCACAGCGGTATAAGTATTGTTCAGAAATGGGAGCTTTATCCTTTAACAACTTTTCAATCTTAGTATTTGAGTGGGTAGATACTCAATTGATAATGACACTTCATAAACGTCATTATAAGATCATGTCCGTGAAGTTGCCCCCCCCCCATTTTGGAAATTTTAGAATTTGTTTTATATAATTAGACACACGTACTGTACACTGACTGAGTAATACGTTTAAAAATATATCATATTAACAAACAACCTCTATCGGAGCCAAATCGATCACGGATTTTTTACATTGATCACATTTTTTAACACATAAACAAATTATTTTTTCTGTGTATTAAGTTTTTACTTCGTCAAATTGAATTATCATTGTTTTAAATAAATAATTAATTAATTCCACAAACAAATTAATTACTGTTACAAGAAACTAACGTGTGAGTCATAATAAGGTAAAATATGGTCGTGATGACGTCACAGCAGTATAAGTGTTGTTCAGAAATTGGAGCTTTATCCTTTAACAACTTTTCAATCTTAGTATTTGAGTGGGTAGATACTCGACTGACAATGACACTTCATAAACGTCATTATAAGATCATGTCCGTGAAGTTACCCCCCCCTATTTTATAATTTGTTTTATATAATTAGACACACGTACTGTACACTGTACTGTAATACGTATAAGAAAGTCTTGTGGTGGCTACACAAGTATATACAGGGTGATTCAGCACTGCCGTGCCAAACTTGAAGGAAAATATTTTAAGCAAAAAACTTCCAATAAACATGTGTCCGGAAATTATTCCTTAGGCCTTAGGGAACTACAGGCTTCCAAAGATTTTACTAAAAATGAGTTTTAATTTAATATCTAGAGAACCCTTTGTGATAGAATTATGAAATTTTGTATTTGGTTTAGTAATAATATGTGTTATCGATTTCTAATATTAACCAATTATATTTTAGTGTATGGGGCAAGTGGGCCCATCGATTTTGATCTAGTAATTGTTTGTTCCTTAATTTTTTTCCTGAGTTGGTACTTTTATAAGAGTATACGACACAAAATGCACAAAAACATATTTTGCTTGTTTATCATTGGATAAACCGTTTTCGAGAAATATCGATGGAAAAGAAAGCATGCAGAATTAACCTTAATACGGATGCTTGAAATTATAAATAACAAATTTATATTCTTATTTCATGATAAAAAATAAGACAAAAAGTTAATATAAATATACTTCCGAAAATGCATCCATATCAACAAATAGCCATTTTTAGTTTGTTTTTTAGTCATATTAATAAAATTCATGTAACAGTAAAAGAACTGGCTATAGATCTTACAGGATTCATATTAGGAGGTTTATTTATATGAACTTTATTCTTACCTTTAATCATAGAAAAAGAATATAAATTTATTTTTTGTAATTTCAAACATCCGTATTAAGTTAAATTCTGCATGCTTTCTTTTCCATCGATATTTCTCGAAAACGGTTTATCCTATGATATACAAGCAAAGTATGTTTTTGTGTATTTTGTGTCATGTAATCTTATAAAAGTACCAACTCAGGAAAAAAATAAGGAACAAACAATTACTAGATCAAAATCGATGGGCCCACTGGCCCCATACAGCCCTGGTCTAAAATATAATTGGTTAATATTAGAAATCGATAACACATATTATTACTAAACCAAATACAAAATTTCATAATTCTATCACAAAGGGTTCTCTAGATATTAAATTAAAACTCATTTTTAGTAAAATCTTTGGAAGCCTGTAGTTCCCTAAGGCCTAAGGAATAATTTCCGGACACATGTTTATTGGGAGTTTTTTGCTTAAAATATTTTTCTCAATCTACTGTTCAAGTTTGGCACGACAGTGCTGAATCATCCTGTATATTCATACACATTAATTAAAATACTAGAGCTGCACTCGAGACGAGAGTCAGGTATGTCTCGTTACGTCAACTGACAGTCTCATTTCATAGAAATTGTAACTCTCGTACATGACCGTCTTAGGTTGATAATCATATGAAACCGAGACATCAACGAGACTTATGTATAATTAATTACACAGGAAAAAATAAATTGCTTATGTGTTAAAAAATGTGATCAATGTAAAAATTCGTGATCGATTTGGCTCCGATAGAGGTTGTTTGTTAATATTATATTTTTTTACCAATATGGAAATATCCATGTTTATCTTATTGATAAATGTATATTATTACTAACAATGTTCTTATCACGGTGAAAATTTTGTTTCGTATTGAAAACATATATTAAATACAAAAAATACTTTATAAACGACATCACTGAATTTACCATATCGAAAATTGCATTTTCACTAGTTGAGTGGTGTAAAAAATATTCACACTGATAAATATTTATTAATGCAACCATTATGTTTAATCTAGGTATTTGAGAGTTTAGTTAGTTGGTGTAATAAATTATTTATTAATTTGTTAAATGAAAACATTTTTACATAAACATGAAGATTACATTTTTCAAATTAATAAAATATCTTCAATAAGATTTATTATTATTGTCATATTGAGGAAATATTGTTATATACCTATTAACAAGATAAATTTATTAAGCATTTTTCCATCTCTAATTTTCAATAAGATCGAGTTTTTTTGTGTAGAGAATTTACACACGTTTCGAGACCACGAATTATTTGCTTTAGGAAATTTCAAAGCGTGAACATTTTCTTCGGAACGTAACCTACTAAATTGCCGGGCTTCGCTAAGATCAATCAGTTATTTGAAGCTTAAACGTCATTACGCGTGAAGACGTAAATCTTTCGCGGAAAACCTTAGATGACATGACGAATACTCCGCGGTAATGATAATATACACATACTTTACGTGTATCGTGTGTATAAAAAGTGAAAAATCAATAAACGCAGGTAATACACTTTGTTGATATACCTACTACAAATTTTCTACAACGGGGGGGCGTCTGTCAATCAATAATGCGGAATTTACCCCGTCAGGTGATTATGCCTGTATTCATTTTGTATGTTGAAGGAGCAACTTGAAACACTTTTAAAGATTCTAATTGTATATTGTTTAGCTTACAATGTAGATATTATTGAGGATTTTATTTGGGTCACAAATAAATATTTTAGTGAAGGGGGGGGGGGAAGCATTATTTACGTATTTTTTTCTATTTAATAAAATGTTAAAAAATATGTTATTTGAAGCTAGTTGAAACTACTTTTTCAGGTATTAAATCGATTTAAACAAAATGAAAACAAAAATACTATTAAAAAATGTTTTTGAGAACCATACCTGCTTCCATGTTCGACAATATGTTTTTAAACAATCTATATCTATAAAAGAGTTTGTCCTTAACCACTCACTCACTCACTCACTCACTCATATATCAACGTACAGCCCAAACCCCTGGATCTAGAAACGTGAAATTTCGTAGGTGCCTTCCTTGTGTAAGCACCCACTAAGAAAGGATTTTTCGAAATTCAACCCCTACGGGGTTAAAATGGGGTGTCAAAGTCTATATTAAAAAAAAAAATCGCATTTAATTGAAACTTTTCGAACATACTCTTCAATATAAATAATGAAACAATTATTTCAGCATTTCCCAAAATTTAACCCCTAAGGTGTTAGGGAGGTGGAAAAATTTGTAAAATATTTTTTTTTGTATTCACCGAATGAAACATGACACAAGTAGGTACTCTACAAGATAAATATCAGTTACAAAAATTCAACCCCTATGGGGAGGGGGGGGGGGTAAAATTTTGATATATTTATCTTCATAATTGTTCATGATATTAAAGTAAATTTGGACAAATTAATATTCAATTAAAAATGAAAGCCCTAATAGCATGGGACGGGGACGAGGAAGGATTTAGATATGTTTATCTGCATACCTGCTTTACTTATAAAGGTAAATCTATTAAAATAAAAATTTCGACATTCAACCCCTAATGGCGGGGGTAGACAGGGTCTGTGTTTTTGATATGTTTATCTGCGTAGCTACTTACGTTATAATGGTGGAATCGGGCAAAATAATTACAATAAAAAAATTCGATATTGAACACCTAAAGGCGAGAGTAGACAATAGATTTACGTTTTTTATAGGTAATGAATAAAAATCAATATAAAAAAATGTAGGTAATCCCCTATTACGTATGGAAGGTTCTAATTAGTTTCGAAGTTTACGCGAGCGAAGCCGCGGGATTTCGCTAGTTATTAATATATGAAAAAATTAAATGGGATTTGTCAGAATACTCTTATTACATAAACCTGAAGAAATATATTATTTAAAAAATGTATAAAAATCAAAAAGCATTATAATGTAAGGGGTAGGTCGGGGAGATAACGATTTTTCAAACTGCAATCAAATATAATATTTTTAGGCAAACAGAGTGAACATTTAGATGGGTTTTAACAAAAAAAATTGAGGGTGGTTTTCATCCCTTCAATGACTGTTTAGGCACGTATAATAATAAAAGCCCTTAGGTTTGATTTAACTACAAGTGTACCAAGTCAAAATTGGTGAGATCGTTTAGGTCCAAAATTTTTAATATTTCCAAAACCCCTAATTTGATTACACCTAAATCAATAAATTTGGAGTATTTATTAAGGGGGAAGGTCACTTAAATCTTGCATAATATTTCAGGGCGGGGAGGGGGTACTTTCTTATATTTTATTTACAAAATTGTTTAATAATTATATTAATTTAGAAACAAAATAATAAATATTTTGGATTTCTTTCTATATAAGTATAGTACCTGCAGTCTTTTAGGCCACTTTTAATTTAAATTTTACAAATAAAATTATATTCACGAATTATAGAAATTACAATACTGTGGATGTATTTCAATAAAAAAAAACATTGAACATTTTTTTCCTTTTAATTTCGATTAACACCAAAAATAATATTTTTAAATAGGCTCTTATTTTAAAATAAAAATAGTAATATTTTATTTTTAAAATAAAAAATTGATAAATCAAAATAATTAATAATAATAAAATGAATACCTTAATACGCCCCTGTACATATGCACACATACATATATATTAATGTATGTATACACAGTAATTGCTGACAATTCAAACTTTAGTTCATAACAATAATTTGTTGTATAAAATATTTGATGAAACCTTGATATATATTTGTACACACAAACATCAATTTGTAAATATACAAACATAAAAAAAGCATTGTAACATATTATTTTATCTTATTAAACTATTGATTCCAACATAGTTGATAAAAATCACATCAATAGTAGTTTGCGATAAGAGATCATAGATGTCACTAGTCGAAAAAACAAATAGTCAACGGTAAGGATGCATTCTACACTTAATGTTGGATTGAGTCTTCACTAAAGATGGATATGATATACTCATTTGTCAATAGATACCGCCACATGCTGTTGAAATTACCAACTATTTTCGAGCGTTCAGTTTTCTTTATTATATCGATTTATAATCTGTGCATATAATCAATGAGTTCAAGTAATGGAAATCAGATTTTTTTTGTCAATTATGCGATTCGTTAAAAAGAAGGTTAAATTCTACAGAAAAATTGTACTTTTGTACAAATTAATTACGTAAGGCTTTGAGAGAGATAACGAAGGGTCCATAAAACCTTAAACCTTTTGGAGGAGCGAGGGGGGGATTCAAATCCGTATTTTTTTTCTAATTAATTATTACAAAATACTGGAACCAGTCAATAAGTCAATAATTATTTTTTAATTTATGTTCTTTTTAAACTTACGTATAGTTAGGAGGGGGGGGGAGTAATTTTTTCACTCCCTAATTTATTGGCAAGAAAATTATGTGAAAATTTATTTGATTTCAAATTTCAATACTTAATGTTTGTGAGAATTAGAAAATAATATTTTCATGTCCCTGTTTTTCTGCTACAATATTTTTATGTTTCAACACTGAAAGTTTGTAAAATATGCAGTACAAAGAGAGGTATTCTACAATTTCCCTTCGGGCATTGTTCCTTTGCGAGACGGTCTTAATCCTGAGTAGAAGCAGTAAACATTTAAACTTTCTTATACAGTATAAAAAAATATTGTAATTATGAAAATTTTCAAATTTTGATATTTCAACAGAAATGTATTAAATAGATAATTATGTAAATGGGAAATTGATACACAATTAAATTTAATAGCTTTGATCAGCAAGAATGTTACCATAGGATATTTTCCAGCGGGGGGATCTTGTATATATTTAATTATTACAATGGTATTAATCTATAATCTATATCAATAAAATATATTGATTTTAGGATAACTGAACATCCAGGGAATATAGGTTTAATCCCCCTGCTCTCTTTTACCCCCCCCCCACCCTTACCGGACAATCGGTTGATTAGCTTTTGACAATAATCTCTCAATCGGATATACATATAAAAAATTCTTTACTTGAAATGTTTTTTTTATTTCAATATAAAAATTCTTCTAATATAACATACATGATATTTTTATTTTAATATTTATGAAAAAGTGTTTCAAATGAAAGATGATTGATTTTGAGGTGAAAACAAAATGGCGTTATTAGTTAATAATTTTGAAAAGAAATAAGCATCTTTTATAGCGGAATACCGCGGCTTCGCTCGCGTAAACTTCGAAACTAATTACAACCCTCCATATATAGGTACGTGATAGGAGATAACATATTAGATTTTTTATATTACTTATAAAAAAACGTCAATAATCAGATCTTAGTTAAAAATTTCAAAAACCCACCCCCTGTCTACCCTCGCAATTATGGGTTGATTATCGAATTTTTTTCGTAAATGTTATTTGTCTTGAAGAGTACCTACTTGTGCCATGTTTCATACGGTGAATACAAAAAAAAATCTTTCAAATTTTTCCACCCCCCTAACACTTCAGGGGTTAAATTTTGGGAAGTGCTGTAATAATTGTTTCATTATTTATATTGTAGAGTATGTTCGATAAGTTTTAATTAAATGCGAACAAAAAAAATATGTTTTATATATTCTTTGACACCCCGTTTTAACCCTGTAAGGGTTGAATTTCGAAAAATCATTTCTCAGTTGATGCTTACATCATAAAAGGAAGACACCCACTAAATTTCACGTTTTAAGGTCCAGGGGTTTGGGCTGTACGTTGATATATGAGTGAGTGAGTGAGTTATTGATTATGGACAAACTCTTTTATTTAATATAGAAGATTAAATATAAATGCATTTAGACTTGTTCAGATCTAGAAATGAAATTAATTATAAACTCTTAAAGATTTTCATAAGTACTACTAATTCCAAGATTATAATTTTCAAATATTAGATTTGCTATCCTTAAAGCTAATGACTCGTTGCACAAGTACAGATATAATTTGCATTAAATGTGCTGGAAAAACGACCTATTACTTATTATAATATTTGTAATATTAACGTGGTTAACCTAGTATGTTTTTTTCTAAACTTTAGTTGTCTTCGACCTCCATTTCTTAAAAAAATAACAACTATAAATATGATGGCAATTTTTTTGTTGTTATTTTACGGTTGATTGTGTGCATGCGCCTTAATTATCTGACGTAATTAATGGGAGAGGGAAGGGGGGTATGTTCACTTTGTTAAATATTGATGTATTGAATTACATAACATGTTGATTAGTGGCATTTTCAATGATCACACCTTGGTTATGTAAATCAGGGTTGCTAAATAAACGTGAATCGAGTGAATTTTGGTACAATTTTAATTGGATTTACATTAATGTTGTGATCAGGGCCGGATACAAGCCCGGGAAAATAAGTATTAAGTGTAGTCTGAATTGTTTGTTATGCTCATAGGCGCCGAATCCAAAGGGGGGTTACACTATAATTACTATAAATTATAAAAATAAGGATATATTCTTGGGAAACTAATAAGTATTCAAATTTGACGAAATTTTGGAAATTTTTCTGAGGTTAACTTATGGATTACGTTTATAAGTAATGTGTCAATCCACACATATTAACCCATTAACGCCCACCGTACACATTTATGTACACCTCACTTTATAATTAGTGCTGCTGTCTATGAATATTAATTTTCAATATTTCCTTGAAAATAAGTTGGTAGAAGTGCAACAGATAAAATCTGTTAACGTTATTAGTTTCATAAGTGTTTAAACGTGTTTTAATTGTTCTGAATAATTTTTATATGAAAAGAGGTAGGTACGTGGTATGCTAGTATATTTTATCCAACTAGAGCACGTGATTTCAAATTTTCTTCAAATCATATGAAATAACTTAAATACAAAAACATGATTTTTGAATGAAATTTATCTAAATAAAAATGATATCAGAAAAGCATTCTCACACAAAACAGACTTCATATCTACCCAATTTACTCGCTTGAGTACACACTGTTATTTTGTTTTCTAAATATTAAAAAAAGTTTGTGTTAATGTATATTTAGTTTAATATATTAAATATGTATTTAATTTCATTAAACAAATCTTTTGCATGTGTTTCTTCTCTTTTGGGCGTAATGGGTTAACGTTTTTGATGCGTGTTATGAAAAATACGTTTTTTTTTTTTTTTTTTTTTATTTAATGGGGAAAAATAATTGGTTAATTAGATACATCTTCCAATAAATTCCGAAAAATATTGTATTTTTATTATCATTCTCTCTTCAATCAAGCCACATAGTTTTTTTTGCAGTAAGTGCTTTTGTTATATTATAATTTAAAAAAAAATTAATAGCCATCAGCTATTTTCTATAAGTTGTAAATTTTATTATGAATGAAATTGCATTCGTAACTCAATATATATTTTTGTGTATCGATGTATTAATGTATAACAAATCTAAATAAGCTAAATTAGCGGTTCTTAAACTTATGTGATTTAGAAACCCCTTTTTGAGCAGTTAATCCCCCCCCCCCCCCTGACAGAAAACAATGAAGGTCGTTAGATACAGTGGTGTAACTATAGAAATGGGGGCCCCAGACAAGTATTCAGAAGGGGGCCCTTGCCAAGGAATTTTTTTACATTATTTCACTTCCCCTCTCCCACAATAATATTTATTACTAAGAATTTTGAAGGGATGTATTTGAGACGTTTGAAAAAAGGTGATTTTTGTAAAAAAAATATTTTTATGGTACAATACCAGTTAAATGAATATGAATAAAATTTTCACTAAAAACTTTTTTTGATCGATTCGATTCTAAAAAAAAAAATCAACACAGCAATTAAAAAAAATTCTTCACCACTTTTTGGGGCCTCCCTGATGATCGGGGTCCCGGACAATCTAACCGGCCAGATCGGCGGTAGTTACGCCACTGGTTAGATACTAATTTATTAATTAATGGTAAATAGATATGTAAAAATACTGTAATTTATGCCAAACATATTTCACGGACCCCCGACAAAAGTTCAATGGACCCTAGTTTAAGAACCGCTGTATTAAATATTTGTACCAGTAGAAGTAGGTAGACGAAAGTTAATTATGTCTTGTTTCGTCTAAGTTTTTGTAAGTGAAGTATTTAACTTAATCTTTTAAATTGAATTACAATGTACGCCACTGTAGTGCAATTGTTTCTTTGATATTTTTTATTTAGATTATTCAATCTAGAATCTAGAAGTAATGGCAAGTGAGAGCATTGCGAAGTCGGTATTTTATGTTTAAATATTGCTTTCGAGTGTGGCACGGCAGTGCTGTTGCGCCATCTTTAATTCATACACCAATTGCTTTTATGTGCATCTCAACGCATAGATTTTTTTACACTGGATTGTTCCGACATATGTGTGGATTATTTTATAGTCTTTATTTCTGTTTGTTTCTATTTCGTTTGCTTTTTGTTTATTTATTAAAGGAGATTGTATTGAACGGCGTTTTGTAAATTGGTTAAAATAAAGCCGTTTCTTTTTTATTGCTTCATATATGTAGATACAGATTCGAGAAAATTCTCGCTTTGTTTTATTAGTGTTTAAAAATGTAATACTGTCTATATAGTATTGCTTCAAATGACCAGGCAACGTTTTCAAAAACGTCTTTACTTAGAGATCTGATTCTAATTTTGAGGAATTTAACAGGGTCAATTATGCCCCCCATATTGGGCGACCGACGGGGCACTAGCCTATACAGAAAAAAATTATTTGTCTGTGTTAAAAAATGTGATGAATGTAAAAAATCCGTGATCGCTTGTCTCCGATAGAGATTGTTTTTTTTAATATGATAATTTTTACCAATATGGAAATATTCACGTTTATCTTATTGATAAATATATATTATTACTAACAATGTTCTTATCACGATAAAAATTTTGTTTTTATTTGATAAACATCTTTTAAATACAAAAAAATATTTTATAAATGACATAACTGAATTTACCATATCGAAAATTGCACTTTCACCAGTTAGGTGATGTAAAAAATATTCACACTAATAAATATTTATTAATACAACCATTATGTTTAATCTATTTTGAGCTTCGTTAGTAATAAATAGTTTATTAATTTGATACATGAAAAGATTTTTAGATATACATGAAGATTATATTTTTCAAATTAATAAAATATCCTCAATAAGATTTTTATTATTATTATATTGAGAAAATATTATTATATCAACAAGAGAAATTTATTAAGCATTTTTCCATCTCAAATTTTCAATAATATCGAGTTTTTTCTATGTAGGGGCCCGGCGTTGCGAGTCAACAAGCTTTTTTTTTGATCCTCGTAAAAAAATCGTAAAAAATACTATATTTCTATCTTTAATCTAGACACTGTATTTCTAAAATTATATTTAAACAGAGAAGGTATATATTATTAGTTAAAATTATGGAAATTTTCTTTTACGGAGTTTTTCCGAGGAACGAATTAGGTTCGATTAGCGTGAGTTTTCACGTTTTTTTTTCTACACAAGAATCGATCGGTGCCATTTTTTTTATTGAAGCTTACCTCCTTCGCACGGACAATAACATCATTAAAACTCTTTTGTTGTTTTGCAGACAATCGAATTGCATGATGCAAACTCAACACGAATTAATATTACTCGATAGCGAGTCTAATGAAAAATATCTATCTATTAAATTATAAGGCGTGTCGGTTTTTGTAATTATATAGGTATAATGTATATGTTATGTCTTTATTCAGTTTCTATTATTTATTTAACATTTATCGCTTTCGGTCAATTATTAATTTATAAACATATTTACATAATCGTTTTTATTACAAAAAAAAGTTAGGTAGCACAGAATCATATTTACATCAAAAATGATTACAATTTTTTTTTTCAAAATGGAAATTAAAGCTTGATTTCTCTACTCTAAGATTTCTTTAAAAAAACCAGTTTTATTAGTATCTTAAAAAATACAGGCGAGTAAAGTTTGTACCAATTTTTTTTTTCAAACATATGTACACTGATTGTGAGTAAAGAAAATTGCAGCTAATTTTGAAAAATTTATCAAAACCCACACGTGGGTGTTACC